>OX465423.1:8943912-9597044 GCA_950005045.1 Agrotis exclamationis | reverse complement strand
TAAAAACTAGATTAAAGTAAAATTTAGACGATGGAGAGTGGATTTGTGCGTGGACAGTCTAACAATTTACCAAAAGTGAACATGGTTATGGTTTTGGATTTTCTGGCAAACAATCCACTGTACACAAGTGCAAAGGTCAGAGGAGTGAAACTTTCAACGTATGTTCCTATACCTATCTACTAAGTCCTACATAATAATTTTATTATACCGTAACAATCATCACACGTAATAACTTCTCATTAGTTTGCTGCAGCTTTTATTCGTTTTAGGTACCTAAATCGGTGTAGGTAATCCGCCTAGTTTTGTTTAAAGTTTCATTCACCATTGATTGATAATATTTGGATAATATAAACACATCGATCACTAATACAAATTTTCGGTACCTAAGTATTAATATTAACATTATTTAATTGTTTTCTATCACTGTATTGTAAATACTGATATTTTAGCAAGAAATCATCTTAAAAACATTTTTTTAATAAGTCGTAGGTATTACATAATATCATTCCTTGTCCTTGAAGCGACGAGGCTCGGTCGTTAATTTTTAGGGTTCCGTAGCCAAATGGCAAAAACGGAACCCTTATAGATTCATCATGTGTCTGTCTGTTCGTCCGTATGTCACAGCCACTTTTCTTCGAAAACATAAGAGCTATCCTGTTGAAACTTGGTAAGTAGATGTATTATATGAACCGCATTAGGATTTTCACACAAAAATAAAAACAAAACAAATTTTGGGGGTTCCCCCATACTTAGAATTGAAACTCAATTTTTTTTTTCACCAAAACCATACGTGTGGGGTATCTATGGATAGGTATTTAAAAATGATATTGAGGTTACTCATATCATTTTTTTCTAAATTCTGAACAGTTTGCGTGAGAGACACTTCCAAAGTGGTAAAATGTGACCCCCCTCCCTGTAACTTCTAAAATAAGAGAATGATAAAACTTAAAAAAATATATAATGTAGACCTCAACAAAAACTTCCAACGTAAATTGGTTTGGATGAGATACAGTTAGCAGTTTTTGAGATATAGTACATTTTTAAAAACAGCAAATATAACTTTGCCATTCATACAAACACTATGAAAAACAAAGATATTTTTACTGTTTGTGTATATTACTTACTAATCTCAATATAATTATATCCCTAATCTATGCCTGCTACTACGGAACCCTTCATGGGCGAGTCCAACTCGCACTTGGCCGGTTTTATTGCTTTTCATCGACACTTTGTAATTCTGACCTTAAAACATGCGTGTAAGGTTGAATTTGTTTTGATGTAGTTTACAGATTTATGGTTACAGAGTTACAGAGAGTTATGGTTGTATTTGTACACTTGGGAAAGATACAATATTTATAATGTACTTTCACATCAGTTTGCACGGTTTCCATAATGATTCCACAACGATAATATTAATTCCGTCTTGTTTGAACCAAAAGTAACAGTCTGAGGTGACCGCGCATTGACGACTACTCGACTCGAGCGAGCGATGAGACTTGTGACGTCATGAGATTGTTGACCGGCCGCGCGCCGAGAAGTTTTAAAGCGGACGGGAAAAGTATCATAACTTCGTCATTTATGAAGATAATTGAAAAAAAATTTCAATGGGCTTCATTGCAAGTTTAGTACTATTTTTTAAAAATAAATAAAAAAAATTGGAAACTTCCTTATTGTACTTGCTTGTGCCCAATTTTAAAAGTGTCATATTTTCGTCAATTTTAGTTTACGAAACAAAAGAAAAGAAACGGGTAACATATTTTTTGACAATCTGTCTAATTGACGGACTAATTAGATTTTATTATTCAAATACCCTATTCAAAACATGTCAAAAAAATAAACTATTTAGTTTAGTTTTTTGCTCGTTTATACAACTGAACTCATTTAGATTCAATTTAGCATAAAGATAGACTATGTCTTTTTTTCAAGTATGGCATACTTTCACTTCAAAAGAAGCAGTTTGCCTGGACTGCGTGTCAAACCACGGGAATAGCTAGTCTTCTTTTAAACGTACGTTTGACTCTAAAATCGCCCTTATAAAAAGGTTGAAGCGAACTGTATACTTACTTGTTACTTTGACTAGTGTTTAGTGACTTAGTAGGTGATAGTTGCTGCAATGAAACATTCAATAAGGATAAGAATAAGCAACTGATAGGAGAGGCACGGGCAAGCATTCGATGATAGCTTAGCGATAGTAAAATAAACCGTGTCATGAATTAGAAGTGGAATAGGGAATATCTGTAAAAAACAATTTATCAATTTAGTAGAAAAATTAAAGAAAATAAAGGGTAAATAAAACCTACGCATCTAAATTAACTAAAGTGCAATTACATAAATAAATAAAATAATGAGTTAAATAAATGTTTAAAAGAGCACAAGGTATATCGCAAACTTGAAACGTACAAAAGATGAATGAATGAATGTGTTGTGTTAAGAGAACAAACGAACGAATGAGTGCATAAATGTTAGTGTAGTGAAAAAATCTTGTCAAGCGCGAGCACACCATGCGACAGTCATGAAGCGAACATTATGCATTGCGACGTTTTATACGCGTCTTGCTATTTTTTTTTGTATGATGAGGCATTCCCTCAAACAGCTACCGTATTACTACAAAAAAGTTAAACGTGTGTTGAACAGTTGTCTAAAAAAAGTGTCGGCATTTGACGTTGATATAAGGTACGTTTTGCAGTCTCACTTTTTTTTAGAAAAGTGTTCAACAGATGTTTAACTTTTTGTAGAAAGGCGGCTATGGTTTGGGTCCGAAGATTTTAATAATTTGACAATTTGTTTGTTCTATAGCTACCATTGCCAATAAAAACTTTTAAGACGCGTATAAAATGCATTTTAAATCATTGACCAATTTTAAAGACTTTCCTATATGGAAACGGTTCACTTGTATACGAAATTAATTTGTCTGTCTTTAAGATCGGTCAGTTCAGGCTATGGTATTATGTCACTTAGGTACTGACATGGCTTCGATCCGTAGCCTTGGTCGATCAGGCAGGCGAGTGCTGCCCACGCGCTCCCTGAACGGCGAGTTGGACACACCGCCCTGACACACCACACACAACACGCACTTTAACACGGCAACAGATTACCTACATCCTATATCATAACATTCCAAATAGTATAATACTAAGAACTCTCCGCAAGAAAAATGTACTTCGTTTTAGTTTATTATTTTTTACTGATATTGGCATTTCTACAAGTGAACATCATCCTTACCACTACGACATATGACATAAAACGTGCGGTTATCTACGGGTAAATGAAAAACAAAACTCGCTCGCCACGACGACGTAAGTCAATCGAAATGCATCATTAGGTACATCGTAGTAGCAAGGATGATCTTCATTTCCATATTTTTTTTTAAATGCATACATTCTAATTATGCTACAACAGATTTACTTCATCTGTATAGCACTGGGACATACACGCCCTTAATGTATAACTCACAATCTAGTATATAAAAATCAATGCCACTTTTCGTTGTAATGTTTATAACTCAAGAACGGGCTCACCTATCCAAACCAAATTTTTAGGCTTTGTTCGAACTATTTAGTAGAAGCTTTATGTGAAGTTTGCACAAAATCGGCCGAGCGGTTCTTAATATACCCGTGCGAAGCTGGGACTGGCCACTAGTATTTTATAAAACATACCCAGAGTTCAAAAAGTTCGGTATTATACTATTCGAAATTGTTATATCTTAATCTATGTAGTTCAAAAAAATTATAAAAATAAAAGTTTAAAAAAGCCAGCAAACAAAATTCTTCATTATCGGTGCATTCCGTGCATAGTAATATTGCATAATTTTATAATAAGCAGTGCAAATATATACGCAGTATAATATGCATATACAATGTGGTGGTTCTTGTTTGACAGAACTGTAATATCTGAACTTTTGTAATGGGACCACAGTTGCTTTGGCCAAAGAAAGTTTTGAGTGGCTATAATTATTATCAAATATTACTTTTTGTCATGGACTTTTGGGTATACATTCAGGTATGTATTGTATTATAGGTGATTGATGCGAAACAAATATCTACAGTCAATAGAAGTGACATCCACCTGGCGAAGACCTCCACTGCACTGTTATCTATAAAATTACGATTAATTGTGGCATTAGTACCTACTGTGTCATAGTTATCAACGTGGTAACGTTAGTCTACTATGGTTAAGGTGTGAAAATTAGAAGGTCAAACGCCACTCCAATGTAAGGTTAATACAAATTAACAATCGATAACAAACCAGGTTTTCATGGAGCCAATGAAATGAGTGCCCAAATATGCCACAGAAAATAACAACGAAATTATAAAATTTTGATTCCGAATTGAACATAAAGATATTAGAAGCGATCAAAGGACCAAACCATTAGTTTTCTTAATGAATTTTCGAATATTTAACAGGAACGTATATTTTTTATTACGCAAACAGTTTTTACACATAAAATGGAGGTCTGTCCCATTTGATCGCGGCTCAAACTGAGGAACGTAATGGAGACAAAGGGAGTGGCGACGGAAGTGGGCTGCACACTAAGTAAAATCTAGCGGAGTCGTAACTAACGTTACACATGACACTACAAGTCGATAGACGTTCACATTTGACGTAAGATGGCCTGTGTCTGTAGAGCCCACGTGGCAGCAGCCGCGCCGGGTCAAGTGTACGTTAGTGGTGGCGGTACCTGCGCGCTCCGCGTGAGGATGGACGTGGAGTGGCGGCGCCGGGTCAGCGCCGCGTCGGCCGCGCCCGCGCCCGCCAGCGCCATCTGCACACGCCACACTACAGCCCGCAGCACTGTCGCCTGGCGCAGACCGACACCGCCCAGTAACGGTACTGGGGGCTCGCGATCTCGAGGCATTTTACTGGTGCGATTTTTTGCACATAGATTTCACAATTCGGAGCACAGAAACTTGACCGCAGAGCGGAGACGATGTCGCCTGGTGTCCACGTAGGAAAACAAATCGATCCTAAGCGACGCTACTACCTGTGCGGTGACGCCGCAATCGATGTCGCCTGATTTGGTGCTTAGGTAATGTTGATAGCGATGCTTAGTTCGATACTGAAAAGTAGTACGTTGAAGCCAAATGTCTACACAATGCTTAGGCAGGTCATGTCACGCCCGGTCTGCGGTCTACAGGATTATTTTCAAGTTAATACGTCATGCGCTCTGACTCAAACAAGAAATTATAAATACCACGAAGTGTGCAACAAAAAAATAAAGTCTTATAGATATAATAATTATAAACATGCTCAGTTGCATCACATTCAAACATTTAACTTGGACGACACATAAAAGACAATTTCGAAAACACTAGTTGGAAATTAACATGCGATAACACAATCAGGACTGTGAAATTAATAATTTAATGTTTGAGTAAACATTTAGTAAAAATAATTTCAGTAGTGTAAATAGTTTTTTTCATTAAATTTGATATTGTCAAGCAATATTCTTGCAAGTCTACATTTTATTAAGGGAAGGGTGCACTTCTACAGTACATGCAGTGCAAGTAGTAGGTATCTACGTGTCATACAATGTGCAAATAACTACAGTCATGCTTTTTCCACTTATAAACATTATTCTGTAAAAATATTTTGACATAAGACCTATAATGGCCACTCTTGAAATTGCTGGAAAATGTCTATAAGTGATAGAATGATTTACATATAATTACACATAAACACAATTGACTATAATACATAGGTACAAAATTCAGTTAAAAAATCTATTAAAAATAAATTATTGAAAATAACCATTAGTGTTTGTTTTTGAGATTGGATTTGGAATACAATATCATTAATTGATCAGCGCTAAAATGTCGGCTAGTTCAAAATCGCAAAACACAACATACTATGAGTAAAAATAGTTGAGATATGAGGAAAAACCAAGCTTTTTTGCAAACAACTAAATATAACGACAGGATATTTTTTGTAACCAGTGCGAAAATTTTAGTGTTAAACAAAATTAATAACGCGTAATTGTTTTACAAAAAAAAAAATCTTAAGCTTTCATTTATTTAAAAAGTTTACTTTGAAAGCGATTTTTATTCACCCACACGTGATCCTTGTTTCCCGAATGCGTCTGAGATATACTATACGCTCCATCCAGGGCGAAAAATTTTCTCACTAGCTAAAAAAATATCCTATATGGTTAGACTTTAGCAGCAAATTAAATAGGTAAGTGCCTACGCCAAATTTAATGCTTTACGTATCCTACGCATTAACTTAGAATAGCTACCGAATCAACTAAATATTTTTGAGAAGAACTTGCAAGACTTTTTTTTAGGTGGTAAATCATCAAATGAGTCCTCCCGGAAGGGACTGTCAGACTCTTACTGACTAAAATCCACCCGTGTTCCTTCGGATGCCCTTTACGTTCCGGGGCCACGGTATCCAGTTTTAAGAAAAACCCGCGACCCCAGCAGGCATTTGGCCCCATAAGGGGCCCCGTCAGTTTGCTGACAACTCCCCGAAGGCACGCGCGAAACACGACACGACGCGCCTCTGACCTGGGCTCCGTCCTTGGTCGGACGGTGAGCTACCCATCTCACCGTCCGCAAGCCCGCTCCGCCGCGGTGCCCTCTGCTAATCAGAGGGACACGTGTTGGAGCGTCCACATGACAGGCTATTTGCATACAGGCAAAGAGACCCCTTAGGCACACAGTGCCTAAGGAAGAGTTTTTGCCCGCATCCCAGGGTGCACCGGCCCGAAAAACTGGTCTTCCCCCCGGACGTATCCGAGAGGGAACTCCAGTCCACGGGCGCACGTGGAGGTTTCCTGTCTTAGCACCCCAACTTGCAAGACTTGCAATAAATTTTGATGTCGCTATTTCTAGAAGCTTGAGATTATGAACAACAGTTCTTTCTGAAAGCCAACACTCAGAAATATTTATTAAAAAATCACCCCCGTTTAAATACCAACAAAAAAAATTTGTTTTCAAAAAAAAAAAAACTTTCTTGGCACTAGCAATTTCTCCTGTGAGTGAGTGTGAGTTTTCAATCACATACACCAACACCCAGACCCGGAACAACTACTTGTACGTCATACAAGTATTTGTTACTTGCGGGGATCGAACCCACAACATAAAGCAAATCAATCGATCGCTTAGCCTCTGCGCCAACCGTGATATCCATTCATTACTTTCGTTTTTTTTTTTGCCCGAGACAAACGGGTCGCAAGAATAAAAAAAAATAAAACTACTGACGCAAAAAGCCTAAAGTTACTAACGTGTGATCCAATTACGAAACACACATTTTAAAGGCAAACAGTTTCTATTTGAATTCAACATCCGTTACTATCATCATCATCTGCCTCTTGATAATATAATGCATTAAAGCTCATGTTTACGTTATTCTGTTAGCTACGCAATCCTGCTGTGTTATGCAATTAGAGTGAAATTCTAATGAGCATCACTAGCATTGTTCTTACAGCCGGGCCACACTAACAGCATTTCCCGTTGATTCACGCGATAATAGTCTTTAAGTGTTCGCATTTAAATGTTCATTAACGCGATAATTAACGGCATTTCCTGTTAGTGTGTCTTTAGCCTCACTAAACTACGCAACGGATTTCAACAATATTTTCACCAACATTCAGAAAAATGATTCTACGGTATGAACAGACCTGTGCTGTCGTCACTTTGTGACCTCATGCACCCTGTTCTAATACTTGCACGCTCTTGAAAATCAAAAAGTCATTACTATCGAAAATTAACATAATAAAATTTTCAAGTGACACTTGACAGGTGAAAGTCATTGACGTTTCCGTTCATACCGCAGAAGCATAATACATATTCTAAAAAGTTTCTGTGTGTACCTATATCTTTACTAACTCGATTTTTATTGAGGCGTAAAATTCGTGCACAATAAAAACAGGTGGCTTGTATTAAAATTTAGCGCCGATCAATTAATTCCAGAAGAAATCCAGTCTCCAGAACCTATTATCATACTTACCCTCTGCTTGTTAGGTCGTTTGACCTTATTGAAGTATTGTTCAGTCATTTTTAGGAACCCATCTGTTAGTTGATCCAAGTCGTGTCGCGTCGGCGTCGGGTAGATGTCGCAATGGATCACGTTATCTTCCATTATCAGTTTAGTTGCTGGATTGTATAGCGGTAGGAGGAGCGTACGGAACCTCCAGTATTTGAGAGCCTATAATTTTTTTTACGTTAGTATGGAAGAAAGTTTTACGTATGGAAATACCTCGTTTTATACAATGTTGATATTGTTTATTTTTATTCGATAAGTTTTCTATTAACTCTTGAAAAATCCAATATTTGCTATTAAAGAATCTTACTGTTTTAGCTTTCAGATCTACCTACGTTTTTTAGCAACGAAAATTAGAAAGGCATAAAGTTTCACTATACAACTACTTAGATGAATTATAACTATATTGTTAATTTTTTTGTAAAATATTTAGTATTAACTAGCTGACCCGGAAAACTTCATCCCGCCTTAGAATATTTTTTTTCATGTAAGCTGTAACCTTTTAAACCTTCCCTGGACTTTCAAAAATAATTCTAAACCAAAATTAGCCAAATCGGTCTAGCCGTTCTCAAGTTTTAGCGAGACTAACGAACAGCAATTGATTTTTATATCTATACTTCTATACTAATATTATAAAGAGGTAAAATTTGTTTGTATGTAGGGGGTCTCCGGAAGTAATGAACCGATTTTAAAAATTGTTTCACTGGTCGAAAGCTACATTATCCGAGAGTGCTATAGGCTATAAATTATAAAGATATCATGTATATATTACCGCCCAACGAAGTTGGCACGGGTCAGCTAGATATAGCTATAGAAGATTCTGCGAGACAAAAATTCAGGCTTGGATGTAGACTCAACATCTCCCGAGGATGCCAAGTGGAGGGACTAAACATGTGTCTAGTAGGTATAGGGATAGCTATGGTTGCCAGGCATACATTTTTTCTCTCTTTTTCTGCATGTGCGTTACGCATGCTCCCGCCGTGGTAGAGTGGGGGCGCGAGACGAAAAATCTCAATATTTTTTCTAATTAATCAGAACGATTAACTTCTCGACTTAATATTAAAAAAAAATGCATATTGTATCATATCGAGATATCTCCATACGTAAATCAAAATAGCAAAATAAAAAAAGGCCCGGCAGCAAAAATTGTTAGTAGCAATTTAAGGCTGTTAATGTACACTGCCGTTTGGCCTATTACCGTGACAATCACCTCGGCCAACGCGAAGTCAGTATCCCCTCGAGTACAGATGTAGTGGTCCATATAGTTCCAGTTGTATGTCTCCAGTTTTTCAGTAGTGAACGACACCCAGGAGACCTCGTATGTATCGTGGTTAGGTGCGTGGAAACGGTAGCGGTAGTGTATGTTGAACGGCGGGTATGGATGTCTGTAAAATAAAATACGGAAATTAGATAACGTGTTTATGTGTAGAAATCCTACTCATATCCTACTTAATAATTATTATAAAAGAGATAGTGTGTATGTTTGTTTGTTTGTTTATATGGATGTATGATCCGTTTTCATTAACCGACTTCTAAAAAAGGAGGTTACTCAATTCGACCGTATATATGCTTTTTTTTCTGTGTTTGTTCGCGTAGTACTTGGTCGTTTACGAACCGATTTTGATGATTCTTTTTTGTTGGAAACAAGATATTTCAAAGGTGGTCCCATGATAAGGAAATCAATGTTCGAAAATCGAGGGGAACTTTTAAAAAATCGTAGGGGCGACTAGTGCGGTAGTAGGTTTTTTCATTAAGAATTTTAAAGTACTACAATTTAATAACGGTCTGGAGTAGATCTGATGATGGAGCCGAGAGACAGTCGAGGGAACTCCTCAACGATTCACAGCAGCTATCTTGTGTTTGAGCTTGATTAATTTGTATAGATAAGAACTTTACACCTAGATGGGTTGTAACTGTCATTAGGCGTCTGATGATGAAGACGAAAGACAGTGCAGGGAACTCCTCAACGGTCTACAGTAGCTGCATTGTATTTGGACTTAATTCATTTAAATTGATGAGAACTTTGCACCCATACGGGTTATTGTTCGATGCAGTATACCTGCCATTTGGTCTCGTAAAAAATCATTTAGTTTCGTTCAGTAGTTTTTATTTTATGAGCATTTATTTATTGTGTACACGGGCGATGTTATAACCTGTGCTACGGATAATAAAATTCTAGTGCATATGTAAGAAAATTATGTACCTACCTATTTGACAAAAATTTGGGTTGAATATTTAAACTAAAAAGGGTAAAATAAAAAACTTTTTCAAAAAAATGTAACCGACGTCAAAAACAACCACAAAAAAGGGTAAAATAACCTACCAAATAACTTTTCTTTCGGAAGTCGGTGGCAAAAAATGTAATGAAATAAAAAAGCAAAGCCACCGACTTCCGAAAGAAAAGTTATTTGGTAGGTTAGTTTACCCTTTTTCGTGGTCGTTTTTGAAGTCGGTTACATTTTTTTTTTTGAAAAAGCTTTTTATGTCAAGATCCCTTTCCACCAGAGATGTGCTATGTAGCTGTGCTGCGAGGATGTAAAAGCTGAGCTACGAAACTGTGTGACCGTTTCCACTGATGCTACGCTATGTAGCTGTGCGAGTAAGACGTGCTATGAAGATACTAGGGAGGACTACCCAAAGCACACAGCCATAGCACGCAGCTACAGCACACAGCCATAGCACGCATCCTTCTATATAAAAAAAACACATTTTAGTCGAATCCGTTTCCACCAGTGCTGTGCTATGTAAACCAATGAATATGATTGGTGGATATCAAACGCATCCGCATAGCGCATGTCTGGTGGAAAAGCAGCCTTAGACTCAGGACTCAGAGGCGGTCATTCTTCTACATCCATTCCATCTTCAATCATAGGCTACGTACATATAGGAGTGAAAAGAGGAGAGGCAAGCTGGCAAAAATAATTAATCGATATTCGCAATTTTTCGGAATTATTAAAATTGCTCGTAAGCAATTTTCAAATTTCCCATGTAACGCCCCCTGTTACATCGGGGATTGGAAATCTAGAAATTAGCCTAATGCAATCAATCGATCTAAAATCCGGTTTCCGCGGATGCTAATGAAAAATTCCTAATAAAAAAAACTCAATAACACTTTGCTCAGCAGTCGCGTTTGCGGCCGACGAAGTAGATTTTTTACCTAGGTCTATATCTGGTGACAGTGATGGTAGATCCGACGAGAGTAAGCTTGTGGAAGATCCTCCCAATAGAGAGCAGGTATCGTTTAGTGGGCGCGGCGTTGGCCTGCTTGCCGCACTGCGGGGCCACCTTGGACGGAGGCGGGGCCGCCGTGGACGGACAGTGGGACTCTATCACTTCGTTCTCATTCACACCCACTATGAGCTGGAAACCCTGGAAGAAGTTGCACTATATATCTATACACATACACGTACACGCTATGTGCGATATGTTGGTGGTGGGGACTGTCAAATTAATTGCAGTACGATGTGAACTAACGAGGGACACCCGCAGAGTGTCGTACACATCAAAAAAGTTTGTCATCACTAGCATAAGCTGATAAAAAAATCTATACTAATATTATAAAGCAGAAGAGTTTGTTTGTTTGTTTGGTTGGTTGAACGCACTAATCTCAGGAACTACTGGTTGGAATTGTTTTTTTTTGTGTTGGATAGTCCATTTATTGAGGAAGGCTATTTGATATGACATCACGCTATCACCAATAGGAGCGGAGCAGCAATGAGAATTGTTTCAAAATCCGGAAAATGTTTTCCTTTTCGAGAGCTTCCGTTGTGTGCGCTGCGTTAACGGTTAAAGATACGCAAAAAATATGTATTTACTGAATTATTCCTCATGAAAAGTTCTAAAATAAAGTTCCCGAGAGCATATACCTACGTATATCTATCTTTTAGGGTTAAGTCACTATAACCTTTTTTTATGGAAATCAAATTTGTTTTAAAGTAATGCATTATTTGCGAAGGTATTTTCATTAACATAGTAGGTATTAATCCATCCAAATAAATACGTTAATTATCACAAGCATTTAATTTTGAACTAAATTATTGCCCTAGACATCGTTGTATTTCAATGGATATCTTAGGAGATATCATAGTTTCAAAATAATCACATCAAAATAATGACTGCCTGGGCGTGGGCATGTCATAATTGCGGCGGTAAGATCGCTCTTTGAGGAGTGGTTGTTATTATTACTTTCAACCCGACGAAGTCCGAAGTCCTCCCGGGCACCATTGTTGCGGGGGGTACCTCAGGGATTCGGCAACAGGCTAGGGAAATAGGGAGCAGTTGGAAGGCGTGAGGGAAAGGGCATTCTCTATTTCTCACCCCAGCCACCGCTGAAAACGCCCAGGGCGTCGGAAATCGCGGGGACGGGGAGTAATGGGTAGCTCGCCGTCCGACCAAGGACAAGAACCTAGTCACGGCGCGTCGTGTTCCATCCACTCCTTAAGGGAACTGATGGGGAAGAGACCATAGGGCCAACGCCTAACATGACGCGGGTGAAACCGCGGGCAGAAGCTAGTTGATCTTATAAAAAAATACCTTTTGTGTGTATTTTATTCAGAAAGAAATGCCCTGTTTGAAATTAAAAAATAAAACTATTTCTTGTTTTATAATCTGCCGTAACAGTTTTTCAGAGTGATAGTAAACTTTTTTAATGTAAAACAAGCCGATTTTTTAAATAAAATATCTAGTCTAGGGGTCACCATTTTGACAAGCAGTAAGCCCAACAAACTGCCAAAAACTCTCAGAGTTTATGTATGTACTAGCTGTTTCCCGTGGCGTGATGTTTTATGGCCTTCCTCGATAAATGGACTATCGAAGACAAAAATATTTTTTCAAGTTTCAGTAGTTCCTGTGAACCGTTCAACCAAACAAACAAACTCTTCAGCTTTATGAACGTGTATTTTTAGAAAAAGAAAATATTTTGGAAGTTATTGGTTAATACATAGTTTCAAATATCCAATTAAGTCATAAGCCGAAGATACGCAGCACTAAAAGTCACTTGTAAAACTAACCTGAGCCAATCTCTGGGACACCAACTCCTTGAAAACTTCCATAGTAGTCAGAGGCTCCTTATAAATAGCTCGGTTCTGTGCAAAGTCGGCATTGACATCATCCGGCAGAAGGTTGTAGTCTGATACAAGGTAATCGTTCTGCAACGAACGCTTGTCCGGAAAATAATCTGTGGTGATCGGCAAACACGCCGGAATCGTCAACGATTTCCAGTCCACACCTGATAAGGGGGTTTTTGTATTATTTAGTGTATGATTAGTAAGTAGCTTTTTGAGGAATCTTAGGGTAAAACTAGGTAAATACGCCCTAGGGTGGCCGCTGTTGGCGTTACAACATGGCCCTCGGCCTCGGTCATTTTATACGCCAACAGTGGCCACAATCATGTGTGGTTCCGAACAGTAAGTTTGAATGCTAGAATGATGGGGTGTTTTGTCAACTAGGGCGTATTATCTAGTTTTCCCCTGTTGCAAGATTTTCTAATGTTCTTGATAAAAAAAATCTGATTCGATGAACAGCGCGAGGCAGTATGACTGTACCGAGCGTCCAGTGATTGGAAACTTGGAAGGCCTTGCTACTGTACTTTTTAGCCAAATCAATCCGTCATATATTTGGCCTCGAAGTCTTCGCAAGCAAGCTAGAGGTTCTTCTTTAGAACTGGATTATGGGGTTATTGGTAAAATATCAACAGTCCTGACAGTTATGAGAGGTTGTTAATGTTTTAACCCAGGCCCTATAGCCAAAGAGCAGACGACAGCTGACGACAATCATTATCGCTCTGCAGTCACTAATACATTTTCAACTTTATATCCTAGCGCGTAAAGTTAAAAATCTATTGAAGTTAACACATCGTTCTCGTTTGTTATCGCTCAGCAGTCTTTAATAGATTTTCAACTTTATGCGCAAGGGTATAAAGTTGAAAATGTATTAGTGACTGCTGAGCGATAACGATTGTCGTCTGCTGTTTGGCTATAGGGATTGTATAGGGAACTAAATAATTATCTAGAATGTTAAACAACATGTTTCTACAAATGCAATTAATTCACTTTACCTGCAAGCATACCAAAGTAGCAAATTGCCTAAATATTACTATTTTCCTCTTAAAACTGAACATTTTAATCAGTTATTCACAATAAGAAGCTGTAACAAATATTTAGTAAGAATGTCTATGAGATGATACCTACTAAATGAGCCATAGTGTTAATTTCTTGTTGTAAGCATAAAGCATGCATATTAAAATAATTGAAAGTGTTACTAACTGATCAGGTGAAACTGGCTATGTTATACACGAAGATGGAAATCTTTGACTTTTTGTCAAGTCTTACAAGTTGATGACTTTTCTCTTTACATGCATACCTACATAGTAACCTGAAGTAGTGCTTAAACAAAGATGTAGCGTTATATAAGCTTATTAATTAAATCTAAGTGGATATCGTGTGTAATTAACAAGTACATAATACAATAAATACTTAATGTTGGAAACAACCTATATGCATAAATAAAGATGCGTAAATTTTGTTCAAAAAGCGCATGTTCCATTCATATATAACCCCCGTTTAGCGTATACGATAAAAATATGAATAAAAACATATAATAATGCAGACACTACGGAATGCAAATCCAATAAATGGAATATCAAACCTATAGCTCGGTTCGCTTCGATCCAATGAGGTTTGAAGATAATTTTTCAACGCGATGGTATCATGAAACATCAAAATTTAAATGAACATTTAGTAACAAACATACAAATATATAATTTTATCACGAATTCCAAATCAATACAGAGTACCGATTATGGGTTAATTGGACTCCGTTTAAGATTCCCATTTACAAGATTATGATGAACAATTGATGAAGACCTTTCAAATTCACCTTCTAGAATATTCTAATAATAGGCCAGATAAACTTAGAATATTATTATTTTGTGAATGAGAATTCCACCAACCGCAATTAGCATTATTTTTCATTGATATTATAACTAATAAGTCCGTCATTTACAGCCTAACTACAAAAAGTTAGGCTGTAAATGTACATTCGAAGTTGATAGAAGGTCCCTTTTGCAGTTACACTTTATTTAGACAAGAAGTGTTTAACAAATGATTAACTTTTTGTAGTAAGACGGTTTGAGTTATGAAAAATAATGGACACGTCTTTTATTAAATCAATGAATATTATTATACAGAGAAGAGAGAAGAGAGAGGCTCGTGACGTCAGGACTCAGTAAAAATTGTACTAACTTGTGCCGTATTGCCAATTTTAAAAGCGTCGTCTATTATACATCTCGAGCTATTTTGGTTTACTTTCAAAATAATAAATACGAGTCAAATATTTTTTGATAATCTAAGTAACGGACGACTATTTAAAAATTTTCAGTCAAACAGCCAAAATAAACAAAAAATAAAGCCAATTATGTAATTCAGCGACCAGTGTTTAATCGCGCAGAAGGGGTGAATCATTAGTTTTAATGAATGGTCGTTGAACATGTAAGAATATTCTAGAAGATAAATTTGAAAGTTTTTAAATGATTGTGTGTGTCACCTTCCAACTTAAGTGTGGTAGTTGAAAGAACTTACTTGACTTATTAAAAAGATAGGTACACAATGGAGCAATAGTAAGTTATTAATTTTATAAGAAATATTTTTATTTACATTAGTCAACCTATACTATACATTATTCAAAGAAATACGTTTCGTCTTGTTTCCCAAACAAACAAAAAACATCTAACAAAGTATTTATCTTCAATTCTACAACTGCAAGTTGTTAACAATAATTTTAGTCTAGAAAGGACTATTCTAAAATGTTATTCAAATCAAAGACCTCGACGAATTAGACGAATAAGTTACCAAATAGGTCTTCAAGGTAAAATAAAAAATCAAACAAATTTTTCAGATATTCAGTAGCTTACTAGCCATCTCGTACATTTAGTACACGAACAAACCACGACCATAGTGACATCCGCACACCGTCCAGCCACAGTAAGTACTGACCTGTGGTGAGCGCGGGCGTCCACTCCTGCTCCCCCGTGGCGCCCCACAGCAGCGCCAAGGACGCGTTGTTAGTGGTGGCCGGGGGGGCGGCCGGGGCGGACGTGCCTGACGACACGCCCAGGACTGCTAGCGCGCCTGATGCGCTTATCATACGCTTGCGACCTATTACGTTTCCTGTAAAAATATATTACTATTGAACATACATAGGGAAGGCCTATGTTCAGCAGTGGACGTCTTACGACTGATATGATGATGATGTTGATTGATCTTAAAATAACATCACGCCCATAACCCCTGAAGGGTTACACCCAAGTCCCATATTATAGGGAATGCCCCTATTGCCATTAACTGGGCTCAAAACCAGATTCCGTGGCTGCTACGGACATATTATTTTTAGAAAAACCCAATAACTTTGATAGAGATCGAAGAAAGACCTCCTGCTCAGTCGCACTTGACCATTAGACCAAAGAGATAGTTTAATAATGAATTATGTTTTCTCTTGATTTTCAGATTAAAATACTCAAAAAAAAAATACAAATTGTTTGACATTATCAATCAGATTAGTTAACTGGCACTAAAGGCGCGTTTCCATTAGGCAAGTCTTGCATACAAGTAGCTTAAATTAGAAACATGTTTTCGAGTGTGCAAACTGCATGCAAGTTTTACTTGTTTAGTTCCCAATTCAGTAAGTTGACAGTTAATTGAAACAAAATGTACAAGTTCAAACTACATACTTGCAAATTGCAGCTTGTATGCAGGTTTGTTCAGGTTTCATACAACTTGTATAATGGAAACGCACCTTAATTCAAAAGGGAATGTGAAAAATAAATTAATAATAAAAAACTACACATAAAATGCTACATGAGGGTGCCATGTTGCTCAACAGAGCCCCAAAACTACTGGACCCTAAGACTGACGGACATAACAAGGATCAACTCACCATCAACCTGATAGATGGAGTGATTATTATTTATTATAGATGACGATCCATTTTCCTTGGGTATATTATTTTCACAGCGATGATCTTCGGTCCTCGACGCTGGCTCACCAGCCGGTCGCGCTTGGTAGTGATGCTGTTGAATCAGCACACCGGTTGGACCTGCAAATAAGAACAGTAATTAGGTATCTTGGTTCATTCATGAAAAGACAGTAAGTCTCTTCAGGTAACCTGAAAAGACAGTAAGTCTCTTCAGGTAACCTGAAAAGACAGTAAAAGTCTCTTCAGGTAACCGTGACCCTGGAACGTAAAAGGCTATTGAAGAATCACCGTGAATTTTAGTCAGTTCAAGTCTGACAGATATAAAAAGGTATCGCAGTCATGCTCAGTAAAATCGAATTCTTAATTCAGTATTTCTTTCCACATAAAACAAACTTCACAGTTCGCAACACAAGCATTAGCGTATAAAAGATTTCTCCAAGATCCCATCATCAGATTCTGACCTCATTATCATGGGCCCATCTGTAAAGTATACCCTTTGAAACAAAAAAGGTATCATCGAAATATCGGTGATTTAATTCATAAAAAAAAAACAGAAAAAGAAGGTTGCGACAAATTGAGAACCTCCACATTTTTTCGAAGTCGGTTAAAAACATAAGAAAGACAGCCTTCGAATTTCGACTATGGGCGACCACTAGTTACATGAATACACACTAAAAGATTTTAAGGTATTCCCCAACTTCAATATTATTTTATGATTACCTTTAGGAAAAATATGTGTCCAACGACGTCTATTACTCGTCAATTTGACAGTAACGTGCGAAGGGTCGAAAGGGTTAATTAGAGCTCGCCCCGTCCTTATAACTGGCTTGTGGGACGAAATGGAACTACGGGGCGAAAGTCTGTTGCTTGAGATGGGCGAGTCCGTCGCATCACTATTTGTGTCATAGGCTCCTTGCTTATCTGTAAATTAATGATTTAAAATAAGATGTGAAAGTGGATTTCAGTTTTTAGTTCTTTGCTGTATTGCGGGTCATCTACATTAGAAGGATTGTTGTAAAACCAATTCGATATGTGTAAAACAATGCACCCGTGCGAAGCCGAGCGTTTCACTAGTTACATTATAAACTTTAGGGCTGATTATAAACCTGCCGGGGTCGCAGGATTGTTTCACTCGGTAACCGTGACCCTGGTACATAAAGGGCTATTGAAGGAACATCGTGAATTTTAGTCAGTACAAGTCTGACAGTCCTTCCTGTCCCGCCCTGGGCGGGAGGACTCATTTGATGATTTTGCCACGCTAAAAAAAAAGGGCTGATTATAAATACAAAATAATAATAAAGGTAATAATTTTTCTTTTTAGTTGGTGGTAATTGAAAATTTTGTGGGTAGTATTTTTTTTAAATTCTAATTTTAAGACATTACTGTTTATTCTTAATATAATACTGTTTGTTTTCCAAAATGTAATAATAAGCTATTTGACAGTATTAATAAATTATAAATCTAATTAGTCCGTTATTTAGAGTTTTGAAAAATAACGGACACATATTTTTTCTTATGTAAAATCAATGAATATTTACCAAGATATAACACATCAAGACTCGAGACTGGGGGCTCGTGACGTCAGAATTCAGTAAAAAATGTACTGAATTGTGACGTATTGGCAATTTTAAAAGCATCATATCTCCGTCAATTTTGGTTTGCGTAAAAATAGAAAAAATAGGTACGTGTCAAATATTATTTGATAATCTAACTGACGGACTAATTAGAATTTTTTAGTCAAATAGCCTATTTTTATATGAATCACCCCAGCTGACTGGTCACCGACTGACCAAATCATATTTTTATGATAACTTACTGCCACTAGCCAGTATGTCTGCCACAGTGTGATGTATATCTGGATCTGACATCTTCCTATGATGCAGACTGGAAGTGGGTGGACTCCTTCGACTGATACCTTCCAATCCAGCAACAGATGTCTTCTTCGTCCGTGTCACTCTTTGGACGCTACACAAAACACAAATAATGGTTATTTCTGTATTTTTGTTCGTAACAAATAAGGCCTTATTAAGAAAGCAGTAGTTCTCATTTTACTTTAGAGCCCTGGCTGGCACTAGCTTGGAACGTCCAAGCCACCGATTCTAGTACTTGCTGATGGGTGACTTTCTTCTTTATTGTTACATAGTATAAAACTAAGTCGCTTAACTCATTCTGTACGTGCATAACTTTCGAACAACTGCACCAAATTCAATTCGTTTTTAGTTGTGGTCATTATTATCAGGAAAAGACTTATAAGTAATATTATTATATTCTTATCAAATAAATACTTATAGACATATAGTAAATGGAAATCTCACCACGTGCTATGTGCTAGGGGCAACTGGAAAACCTGAGCGTCATACGCGTCGTAATCAAATATAGAATTGTGCATATATTCATCCTCCTTCAAGAGCTTCCCTTTCCGCTCGTCTTCGTACATTTTCCTCAGTGGCTCCTGACTTTTTCTCGGCGGCAATTTGATTCTAGGAATGAAGTTTGAATATGCAACCTTTTTGTTTGTGGAGTAGAAGGATAAATTGATCCAATGTGGCATAGAGTAATCGTCTATAGAGTTGAGATTGTTGTCCTTGTTGTGGAATTTGAGCAGGGGTACTGCATGTAAGGGTTGTTCTCCTACGCAGACTAAATCGCTGCCGACACCGTTGTCTATGATCCGCTGTTTAGTGACGTTGGTCAGTTCTCTGTCGACCTCAAAGACACCGACTCCTGGGGTGATGACCACACTCAGTTGGCCGGTACGATCGAAACATCTGTCCAGATAGTGCTTTTCAAATACTGGAACACAGAAATGCGGGCTTTCAGAATAGAAATAAAATTCTTGCAACACAATTATTGCACACAAAAAATAACAGCCTCAGTTCACAACAGTTATTATTCCTGTAACTGCATTTGTTTCAAAATCACAGTGATCTTTGTTCAAGTATTTATAAGGTTGCATTTGCTTTGTAATTGTCAAAGCAACACAAGCTGAAGTCAAAGTATCAATCTTAATGTTACTTATTTAGCAGTCTTATATCAAACAATATTTACCATTCAAACTCATATTTAAAACTTCAAGGAAATTTCCTTGAGCTGCTGTGGAGTTGATGGCTGTTGGAATTTCCATGTTTGGTCTTTCATGATATTGCAATACGATTTTTTGATAATCAGTGAATAATCGTCTCAATTGTAGTAAAACATTTGACCAGTCTTCATATCTCTCATTTTGAACTGCCACCCTGTAAAAAAAATTAAGTAAATCAATACTATGTAAAGATACTACCTAAAGATAATAAATACCTACTATTGAAAATTTATTTTCAACAATTACATTTTGCTTAATTTCAAGAACTGCTTAAATTTATCTAAGATTTGGGCTATTAAATGAACACATACCTGTAAAAGTCTTCATAAAATCTGCCTCTGTAATCTTTTTGCAAACATTCCTTCATATGTTGAGGGAACTCTTCCAGTGATTTAGCTTTATAAAATGTTCTTGAAAATAACACTATGGTAACCTCGTGATTGCTGCCATTTTTCTATAGAAACCAGATTTTCTTTATTAACAGTATTGTCATTAATTATTAAGAAAATTGAGCCCAGTTACCTTTTATTGTTTTTTTTTTTCTTTACCTTCCATTTCGCAAAGAGGTCCGCCAGAAATCCGTTTACCGCCTTTTCGAAATACAAGTCACCATGTATATCAAAGTCCCACATTTCAGAAGACATCTGTATGAATAGGTAGACCATGGAAGTAGAGGATCGGAATACGATCTTGGTATCTTCGGTGATGACGCCGCAAGCTACTCTGTCGCCTTGGGACCACATCTCGTAAACTTGACATCTTATAGCACCACCACAGTATTCAATCTTCTTGTTTAAGTACACACAGGTGCTTACCTGTAACGTTATTAGAATTACGAATAGTTTGTCTGAAAAATATTGCAGAATAAAGAAGGATTAAAATTGACCCATGTCCTACAGCAAATAGAAGTATCTCCATTAAAATGGGAGTAAAAAAAGATAGCATACTTCCAAACTCCATTCATTTTAGTAGTCTACATAAAAAAATTGATAAGAAAATTTGTTCAGGGGCAATACTCATTTTGCATGAACCATGCTCTTTCTTTGAAAGAATAATCAAATAAATTGGATAGGTACCAAGCTATTCTTTAACCGCCACATTTCTGATCTCCCCATATACTGATCTTTGAATGTGAGCTCCACAGAGTCCAAAGCCACATCTGCCACATTCACAATGTTCACGTAAACATCGGCAAATGTTCGCAATTGGAAAGTTGTGGCTATGCTCTGTTCCACACTGATGGTATCTGTAAAAGAAATCTTTTATCAGTCAGAGATCATCAATAACACCAAGAAGTTGTTGGCCTTTTTTGGGAAGCTAGGGTGGACTGAATCTATACATATAATAAATCTGTAGAAGGGTCAATTCTGTACATTCAAAATATTGAAAAAATAAATAGCGGGAGGTGTTGCTGGATCGATACCAAACCCAAATATGTGATTAAAAAAATTTTTGTCTGTCTGTCTGTCTGTACGTGCAGGCATAACGTGAAAACTAACGGTTCGATTTCGATGAAACTTGGTATAATTATACCTTATTATCCTGGGCATAAAATAGGATACTTTTTTCCTGGAAAAATACGTAGAAAAAAAATCTTATTTTTCAGTTTTATTCATAGACGTTGTTCTGTAGAACCGCGAACACACGTTGCATTACCCGCAGTGGATTCAGCGCCGTAACCTGTAGCGCCGAAAGTCGGATTTGGCTTGAACCGTTTGCGGCACACGCGGGCCACGCCTCCCCGACTCCTATATAAGGAGCCGCGTTCCGCGCCGCGCGATGCATATAAATTCTGAATTATGATGCGAGCGGACGTGTCCAGTGTGGCGAGCGGTCGTCCGTGGAATTAATATTGTATGCGTGTCATTTTAAACCGTGCTTTTCAGCGCGACCTTTTTGATTACTGTTCCGATCAGTTATTTGTAAATACAAGGTCGGAATTACTATGAAAAAAATACTTACTACAGAACGCGAGCTCAACGGCAGTAGCTCAATAGAGGGATCTCCTTAATTATTATGGGCTTAGCCATATTTGGGTCCAATAGATATTTATAAGATGTCATTGTCAGAGTTACTCAAAATGGAGAAATAAACCATCCACGCGAAGACCGACATCCGCGCGGACGGAGTCGCGGGCGGAAGCTAGTAATAAATAATTATGTAATTCATAAACAAAAGATGTGGTTCAAATGAATATTCAATTTTATTAATCACAATAATGAGGTTGGTCCATAAAGAGGAGGCAAAATGACCTGGGGGTATTACAACATCTTAAAACCAGGCTTATTCCTGTGAATGAACGGGATGGCACTAGACGACTTGTATAGCTCTGTCACTTTCACTCGCCGGAACAAGCCTGGTTTTAAGACGTTGTAATACTCCCTGGATGCTTACTGAGATCTCTGGTTCGAAGTAGCATTTGGAAAGAGTACTAAGAAGGATAATATGAAGGAGGCCTTGGCCCAACAGTGGCACTCAAAGACTAAAAGAAAGCAGTTGGACATCAATAAATAATAATAAAAAAATGACTTTGGGTGATAATAAAACAAAGTTTATAAAAGATTACTTAATGAGTTCAAAATACTTCCTAAAAAGCCTATAATTGGCTCTAGGTCCCATCTATCTTTATGTAAAAAATCATCAAAATTGATTCAGTTGTTTGGATGTGAAACCAGAACATACAAATAAACACACACTTTTGTATGATATTTGAAAGATTTTTAAAAGAAATAAATTGGAGTTCTCTTGTTTATAGGTAGATTTTTGTAAACATTTCGAAAACAAAATAATGTGGGGCAATTGTGATTATTTCTAGTGTCAATGTCATTATAATGCAGTTATAGTTCAGCATTCGACCTCTTATCAGTAGTAATATTGAATAATTAATATTAAAGAAAGATAATGGAAGTTTCCTATAATTCTCCATTACATAAAATCTATTTCTTTCCTATTTTGGCCTAATACACAATAATTATACATTTATTTTAATAAACCTACTATATCACATGTTTATTATGCAATCAATAATTATGATTTTAGTGCAGCTGGCTTGAAATCCGTACCAGGCGTGAATAGGTTGATAAGTCCACTTACATATATTATATGTTTTTAGTAGTAGTAGTAAGAGAGTTATTCAAAAATTCACATGTTTGCAATGTGCGGAAAAACAGACCTGCAGACAGTCTTTTATTCATCCTATAAAAGAAGCAATCCTAATGCCTATTATGCATCTATGTTCTATGTTAGGGGTTATGGTTTCCGCACTTAGTCCTTCATGTGGACCATTGTGCGTGGGCCATAGTGGCCTTTGGTGGCTTATTCCAACCAGCCCACCTCCCTCCAGAAGTTGATCAGGTTCTTTGGTCTGTGGAGAACATCTGTGTAAGTCCTGGGTGTCCCGAGGGTCTCTGTCCTGATCTGGGTGACACCTGTGCACTCGAAGAGCACATGTGCAACGGTTTCCTCAGTCTCCATGCAGGCCCTGCACAGGGGACTGTCCGTTATGCCTATTGTGTGGAAATGTTTGTTTAGGGAGCAGTGTCCCGTTATGGTCCCTGTCAGCAGACGCATGCCGGTCCTATCCAGGCGTAAAAGACGCCTGGTTAGCCTGCCATCTAAGGATGGCAGAGCTTCCCTGGATTGCCTGCAGCCTGGTGTCGAGGTCCACAATCTCTCTGCTTGTGTGAGGATGCGCTCTTGCAGCCATCTACGTATCTGGTTGAAGGGGATGGGTATAATGGGTTCAGGTCCGCAAACTGATGCGCTGGATGCTCTCCTAGCTAGTTCATCAGCCGCGTCGTTGCCCAGTGATCCGCTGTGTCCTTTGATCCATTGTAGTGTCACTTTGTTGCGTTTAGATACCGTTAGGCGTTCTAGTGCATTGTGACATTCTAGTATTAAGCTTGAAGTGGTATATTGTTTCTCCAACGATTGAAGGACTGAGGCGCTGTCAGAGAGTATACGTATATGGGTGTCCGTAACTCCTCTGGCCTCTATCGCATATGCTGCTTGTATAATGCCCATGCATTCCGCCTGATAGACGGTGTTGTGCATTCCCAGCGGGCTGGATATATTTATGTTAAGGTCGTGTGAGAAAACTCCAGCCCCGGTTCCGGAGTCATTCTTTGATCCATCTGTGTATATCCTCAGCTCTTTCGGGCCTGAGTAGTCACATTGCTCTTCTGCAAGTGTGATACTGTAGTGTTTTGCAAAGTGGTATTGTCTTGGGGTTTTGTCGCAGGGTGATGCCATCATTGGCTGTTGTTCGATCGCATCATTCTTGATTCGTGTGTGTTTAATTCTTGAGTCTTTGTTTAGGGTTCCCAAGGCATGAAGCCTAAAGGCGGCTAGGGCCGCCTCTTTCTGCACGATGAGGTGTAGAGGTGGCAGTCCAAGCATTGCCTGTAGGGCAGCGGTGGGTGCAGTTCTCATGCAGCTGGTAATTGCCATACAGGCAAATCGCTGCAGCTTTTCGAGGTCTTTTTGGGTTGTGCTCAGGTTTGTTCTGGGCCACCAGACCAATGAGCCTATTATGCATAAAAAATGTATATGTAAGTCGACTTATCAACCTATTCACAACTACGGAAATAATGACTGATTCTAGTGGTTCTGTTTTTTGCAACTTTACTTGCATCTATTAAAGTTGTTGATTAATAAAGCCGGATTTACATTACGAAATTAGTGGCTTGAAATTAGTTTTATAACACTAATTTGACCAGTAATTTCACGTGTAAATGTTCAGTTTTACAATGCATGCATTACTTTTGTGACACTGGAGTAGTTTCGTGCTATGCGCATATTTTTTGTAAAACTAATGTCATTCAACTAATTTCATGATGTAAAGTGTCGCGACAGCAGTCAGCACCTGCGCAGAGTGGACGTGTGGTTTTATAAATTAAAATGATTTTCACTCATTTGAAATTAGTTTGCATATCTTTCAGGATCATCTGCCAATTCAGAGATTAAATGTGTTGCACCCAGATGCTTTTTTTTCAACCCATCCTCGAATCCACCAACGTTTCTTTTGAGATAACCTTTTTTTATTTTATCATTTCTACGACGACGTTTTGCATCATAAAATACAGATTTGATTTTGACAGGGCCATTATATCCACAATACTGATAATTTCACGACACTATACTTAATTTAAACGAAAGAAGTTTTATATTTGCCAAAATTAGTTTTACGAAACTAGTTTTATCATGCATGACACTTGTTTCGTAATGTAAATCCGGCTTAAGAGTTCTGGTTAACTTTTTTCTCATTTGACACGATTCAATGCACTTACTTTAATTTTGTGAATTGTTAGTGTGGGTGCAAAATTGAACATACAAGAATAGGTTTTATGTCCAGACACCAGTACATCAACCTTCCCCAAACTGCCAAATTTGGAAGGTTAATATTGGATTGGTAAAATTTTACAAATTCGGGTAGGTTGACCTGCTGGTGTCTGTACATTTTTTTGTTTTGTTAATATTTCGATTTAATTAATTGTTTTATTTTGAATAGTGTATATTTGTAAGTTTATAAGCTAGTAGGTATTGAGTTTATTATACTCTTTTACTGTGTTTTATTTAAATAATAGTTACATGTTCAGTTAATAATAAAGTACTGAAAAAAAAATGATAAATAAAATATTTAAAAATGTAAAAGATGAGTAAAAAGACTAATAATAAATCATGTACTGTGGACGTCCATTTTCCTTGTCCATTTAATTGTTGAAGGGACCAATTGGTCCCCTCAACAATTCAAGGGATAAAGGAAATAAATTACTGAAAATAAAATATTTTTGTTTATTAAAGACTAGCTTCGCTCTCTCACCCCCCCCCCCCCTTTTGCTTATGTTATGTCACTCCGGAACAAAGCAGTTATCAACTGGTGAGTTGATGAATAAACTCAAAAACTACTGGACTGATTTCAAAAATAAGTCCAGTATTTTTTGAGTTTATTCATTACATACATACACAAAAATACATAACATTTCTCTAAATAATATTAGTGAAGATTATTAGTGGCATACCTCTTCCACGTCCTGGTGCATCAACTCTTGTCACTTGTAGTAGCAGACGCGGGTAATCATTTTCTGGATGATATATCTCAACAATATCCTTTTCTTTCAGGCCAGGGTAATCTTTTAAGTTAATTATCAAATCCAGAGCTACAATAGTTTAATAGCATTGATGAAATATAGAATATGTGGAGAAATTTAAAGAAAAATCTGTACATAAAATAATGTAAACTTGATCATGTTAGGCCTGTGAAGAGTATTTTTGCGAAAGTTGGCCTTTTTTTACATGGGACATGTTTATGCTACTTCATGGAGTATTGCAGAAATTTAATAAAATATTAAAATACTTACGACTGAAGCTAGACTGATGGACAATAAGCTTGAAAGACTTCATTTTCAAGTTGTCAATAATATGCTGGTAAATGCAATATTAGGATATTCTATTCCATGACCAAACTAACGTAGACTGAGTGCACATCTTAATTTTATGAAGGTTTTTTTCTAAAATATAACTTTGGGAATCACAATATCACGATATTAACGCGTCTATTTGCTTGCAAGACTTGACGAAAACCTCACGAAAACATATTTTTTTTGACATTGATAAAAGTGTCAACTGTCAATTTGACAGCTTGCTTTGTGGCATTGAGATCATAGACATATAATCCTATGGACTGGTAATACACTACACCAAAAACGTGGATACCTACAAGTTCGCCGGGCACATAAAATGGCGGCCAATGCTAGGGTTGTGCCAATCAAGAAACATAGTGTTACTGTAACGAGTATGGATACTAGTATCCCTAGTACTTTTAGGATTACATAATAGTATTACGACTAGATACCATGATTGAATTATAATCCATGTAGTTAAGTAAAAAAAATGTAAATTTTCATATTTGCGCTATTGCTTGTAATTAAATATTATACATATATTTATGTGTTAGCGTTAATTTAAAAAATTGACGATTAATTCGGATTGTACAGGTAAACCTTCTTCGGTCTTTTGGTCCCGCCAAGTCTTCTATCACAACAGCCTTCAAATCAGCATTTTTTTTTCCTTCGTATTCTTTCACTGAGGCGTTTAATTGTTTTCTGTTGATTGACGTATTTTTCTGGCTTTAATTTTTCCAGTTTGTAAAACCTGTAATAGAAAAGATAAATAGTTAAATCAAATCAAATTTATTTCAACTAGGCCAATAATTACAGGCACTTTTGAATGGTCAAAAGACATAAAAATAAATCAGTACAAAATTGTTATGGTGCTACAGTTCTAGTCACAAGACATAATAACTGTGAAAGTACCGTAGGTGCCCATTCCAGAGCGAAGATCTCTATGCAAAAGAACGGACAAGAAACTCCATGGACACTCTTTTTACACTCAACGTAGCAAGTTAAGTGTACGGATAATATAAAAAAAAAATGAAAATTAAAATAGACCGTGGCAGCTAAGAGATGACCAGTCCCATCTGACAGCGCCTTTTCACGAACATGCCAAATGTATCAGCACTATTAACCAATAACTTAATTATGCACTGTTAAAAAATAATTTGCATATTGCATTTTATTGCTAAAAGTTATTTTCAAGTCTTTGACAGATTGCGGCGCTTGATGTGCTGCCGTCTGTTTGTCAGAAAACGGTTAAAAATTCAACATCTACATACCTCTTTGGGCACTGTTCCCACAAATTGATGGGTCAACTGCAATGGTGCCTCCATTACACTAGATGGTTCATCTATTACGGTAGATGGTTCTTTTATTACAGTAGATGTACAAGAAACATCAGATTCTTGAGTGTTGCTTGTTTCACAGAATACAAATGACTCTGGAAGTTGTTTTTTGTTGGATGTTTGAAAAAAAATATGAAATATGCATTACTATCCATATAACTTAGGCTAAAAAACCAGGCTGTTGTTTAACAATCATTTTAATACACACTTACCGAAAATATTGTAGGTACAGAGTTCTCATGTAACCTAATAACATCAAGTGTTCTGTTAAAACATTTTTCTTCAAAGTGAAGTGAACACATAAGCCAGATTTACTTCGAGGACAAATTTTTTCGTCACCGATAGAGTCCAACCATTTTTTCTTCAATCTTTCATTTTTGGGAAACCTATAAATAATTAGTATTTTTTATCAATATATCATTTGGTAACAGTTTCAGTGTAACGAAGGACTAGTATCGGGAACTATTACAGCAACGGTACAACACTATTATTATTGTAAACAAACGAACGAAAATAAGAAATGAAAAATATTGTCTGTAGGACGGAAATAAACCCAAATATTAATACTCTAACCGTGAAAACAAGGTCACATAGCGATTTCTTTACCGAAATTGTTCTATTTCATGTAGTTTTGCATGAAAACCTGTTACTAACCTGTACAAAGTCAATTCAGGCTGATTTTTCTTTTTTCTGGCATGACAACACACAATGGAACATCCAGGCATGTTGAATTACTGTTTCTTAATGGTAACACGCACTTTTAAAAGAAAACACTCCGTAATTTACTCAAAAATCTAAATTCAACAAAAAGTAAACAACTGTTTGACAGCAGAACTACCACGAAATTCGGCACATAAAATGGCGAAATGGGCACGTTTCTGTAACTGTGGGAAATATCCCAACAAAATATTCCATTTTGAGCAACAACCGAAATATTGTTGTCTCTTTTGTCAAATGTGATTACTGCATTAGAAAGAAAGAGACAAACCAATATTTCACTCTCTGTCTCATGTTTGACTCATATTTGTATAAGCAAAATGTATGTATAGAACATCGGGGCGTCTCCATATAACTTCATCTCAATGATTGAGATAATGGTCGGTATACAAAAAAGCCGCCATTTAAAATTCATACGTATAATTTAGTGTTGTCAGAATAATTATGTAATTACTACCACGTAGTCATACAATCAATAAAACTGTACAAAAAAAAATAATGACTACTATTTTCTATGTATTATAAAAATATGGTAAAACACATTTTTATGTAATTTCACAAACTTATTTTACTTGTAGCTTAAAAATAACATAAATTACAAATAAATTAAGTAAGCCCCAAACTATAAATTTTCTACCATTTCCACCAATGCTTATCTCCTGGCAATTGTGGAAAAGAGATAGCGACCTTCAAAGTTAACCTGTCATTTCTCTCTTTAGTTTTGCCAGACTAAAAAGGAAATCTAAACCGTGAGCAGTAAGATTCATTTTTGTGTCGCAAAAAACTTGAAGAACGCGGTCTAGATTATTATAATATGTCTATGATTACAACTGATTACAACAACATTAAAGAACGAAATGTTTTTTGTCACTGTCAGCATGATAATGACAGTGACGTTTAGTTCAGCTGTTGTCAGTGTTTACGTGTAGTGCGGCTCACGGCTGAGATAAAAAATCTGAGATGAAAAACATTTTAGCAGTATATTTTAACATATTCTCTGTGTAAAATGAGCCGATTCTTTAATATAATTAGAAAAAATAAACTTTAAAGAGAGAGAGTAGCTTTATGATAGCAATATGCATCATCTGTCAGATTTTGAGAATGTTGTTAGCAGCCTAGCTGTGATTACAACGATTTTGCAGTTCTTATCTGGCACGTAAGTATAAAACGACACTTTCGAGTTTTACGTGAGGTATTGTGATATGCTTTGTATAACTTTTTTTTACACCTGTTTTAGACTTGTTTGTAAACAATATGTTGTAAACCGAACTACAGCCGAAACCTCTTCGCTACCTTTTGTCTGCGGAATGTTATGGTACGTAAAGTCAATTAAAATCCAATAAGTGGAAATAAATGAATGAAACAATTAACTTTTTCATGTATTGTTACAGCTGCTGCCTATGGTTTCTCTACGGATTAGTTAAGCATGATAACATCATAGTTTTAGTCAATACAATAGGCATAACATTGATGATATCATACACTGCAGTATTTTACATTTATACATTTAAGAAGTCATCCGTTTTAAAACAGTTTGTTGGAGCAGTTGCTTTTGTAATACTTGTACTGTGTTATGCCGTTACGGAAGATGACAAAGAAGTACTATTTAGTACACTAGGTAAGCATTTCGATTATCTATTAATATTGTATTGGCACTTGAATTATTATCATCATACATCCTTATTGTAAATTACTGGGCTCAATGTTTTGATAAAAATAGTTTCCATATTTTATGGTAACTTCATAAATCAGAGTAATTACATAATTATGCCTCTAATTCCTGAATGCCCCACCAAAACATACCCACGAAATAATTTATGATATCTCAAATAAACCAATTTATTTTTAATCTTTTTTTTTATTATTTATTACATTTCAGGACTGCTGGCTTGCTCCTTTACCATATTGACAATAGCAGCCCCAATGAGCAAACTGCTGTATGTTTTGAGGGTGAAAAGTACTGAATGTCTGCCCTTTCCAATGATACTGATGTCCTTCTTCGTGTCAATGCTGTGGTTTCTCTATGGTACCATAAAAGATGACAGCTTTTTATGGGTATGTGCCTTGGAATCACAATTATTAATATGGTTTGAACCTAAACTACAGAAAAAAATAATTTATAAAACATTAATTTTATACTTGACTAGCTTTTCACAGCGGCTTCGCTCGCCCCCTCCCCCCCCCCCTATTGCCTATGTCACTCAGGACCAAAGCAGCTTTCAACTGGTGAAAGAATTTTTGAAATCGGACCAGTAGTTTTTGAGCCTATTCTTTACAAACAAAGTTCTCCTCTTTATAATATTAGTAGGTATAGAAGTATAGATATGCAGGCATGCATAGCAAATTGTTGATCATATTATCCTCGAAATGTAGTGATAATATTGAAGTGTTTATAATGTATAAATTCTCACTTTGGACCACTGTTTATTTTGAACTGTCCTAAAAAAGCACAATGAGTCTTTTAGCACAAAGGGCATATTATGAAGGAGCAGGTTGGTTTTTTCGCCAGCATGAGTCTGACAGTCCCTTCTGGACCTGGTCCACTAAGGGCGGGCGGTATGACATAATTTGATGACTTTTAAACCACAAAACCAAATACCTATAAGTCACTTTTTTAAAAAACTGTATTTTTGTTCACAGATGACCAATTTGTTTGGTGCTGCATTGGCTGTTATTCAACTCTCTCTTTTTGCGATTTATCCAAATAAATCGCAATCACCTAGCTCAATTAAACATCTAATAGCGTAATGTAGCAAGTAAATAAGTAATGTGGGGTGTGTGAAAACAAACTGTGAGTCCTGATGTGAAATGTACTTGGTTCAATTTAATTTATTTTTGATGAATTGACTTTGTGTATCAATCCAGGTTTTTAAAAAAGTAATTTGTCATAAGATTATTAGGCATGGATGGTTAATGTTATGAATGAATGAAAGAGTAACTGTTATACGCAAATACATTTTACTAGTCAAATCAGTAACTTATTAAAGTTATAAAAACAAACAAATGTTAAGAAATAAAATCTGCCAAGTATTAAAAGGACCCGCAGGTCTAAAATGGCCGCTTGGCAATATTCCTAATGATTACATTATAACACTTCGTGAATTTGTGGCAACGTCATTAGCAATTTGTTTTTAAATTCGTGATGGACTAATTTTAATAGTAGAATCATAAATAGTATTTTATATTTTAAAATAGAACTGATCTCGAGAATTGTATTTTTAAATAAAACAGCCATGACTTTTATGCCAGTATTTTCAGACTGTCAGTATTTTGTTATATTAGTTTCCAGTTAACTTGAAATTAGAACCTCCGATCATTTCAATGTCCTACATTACACAAATAAAAGAGAATAATAAAATAAAAATACTCAATCTGCTTAATCTATTGAGCATAATCATAGCATCAATAAATTACGAAACTAGAGTCCATTACTCATGACCTTCCGACGTAGCGCTAGAACCGTGTCATTTTATCATTTATAATGTAGTACCTCGAATTTTCCGCAAGTCATGAGTGGTGGCACGAACTCTGTTAGTTAGTCCGTGATTTAGGGTATTAAAAATAATTGTAGTATTTTTTTAAAAATTGGTTGAGTGATAAATTATCTGAGATTGTGATGAAAAATAGTTAAAGTTACAAAATGTGGTATGGATTTCTATTTTAAAAAATTGTGCGTCGCGCTATGGAACGAAATGGTCATTTGCTGATTAAAAATCTTTAACTTTTTTGTTTCTTAAGATTTTTTCTTAAGGTTTCTTAAGGTTTCTTGAAATTTTGCACAAGCATAGAATATTATATAAGAAATTTAATTTTTTATACATTTCTCGAAAACTATGTTTTTCACGCGACTTTACTCGCGTTAGAATTTTTAATTTCGTCCAAAAGCTTTACATTATTTCAGTTTCGCGGATAAAACATTTATCTATTTTAAAATATACAGCCTTACTACAAAAACTTAAACATCTGTTGAACACTTGTCTAAAAAAAGTGTGACTGCAAAACGGACCTTATTTCAACGTCTTATATCTGTCATTTTTTAGACAAGTGTTCAATAGACGTTTAAAAGTTTTTGTGGTACGACGGATACGGTTTAAGATATTTGGGTACAAAAATATTAGTGTCCTGAACTAGTCCGGACTCAGGATCTTGAGTTGATTAACTTTTAGGAGCGAATTTTCGTCAAGTTCTTTAATATTTTAAAAGCTGTTGATAATAATATTTTTGTGTGGAGTACAGTACGAGTAACATAACACATCATCATTTGTTGCCCTTCTCTCTTTAACATTTTCTTGCACGATGTAGTAAAGAGTACTAGTAGATTTTTTTTTTAAACTGTTCTCTAATCTGCACGTCATAAACTTTTTAGACCAGTATCACACACCACCTTTCTTGTAAGAAATGCTCGAAATCTTACTCTGAAAGTTAGGAACCGCCAGAAAAAAAAACACAGTATTTCCATAAGTTCGAAATGTAACGTCATTTTCTCTATGTTATGTTTAGCTAACGCATAAAAATAGACATGTTTATATAAGAACAACTTCTTAACAATAAAATAAAAAACATGGTCAATTTTTGACACTTCGGAAATGAATTTATATTCAGGTCTTGTACTAGCGCGTTCTATAGTGTATCATCTATGAGTGCGTCGGCCAAACACGGACGGATCAAGTTTTAAAGCCTCCACTCTGCGTTGTCAATTTATATAAATTAAATACGTTTTAGTCATTTATTTATTTACTTACTAATTTTAATCTACAAGTAAAATGGCAATAATAACTAAAGAGTAATAATTATGTACAAAAAATAAAAAGAAAAGAAAAACATTCAAAGGGCGTCAAAGAATTCGTCCACATCGCTGTCAACGGGAACAGTGCCGATTCGTTGGCCTAGAAATAGGCCAGCCCTCTGGGCACCTGAAGAGTCGAAATTTAGTCATTAATTTTCTCTTTCATGCTATAATTAAAAAAAATTAACAATCTATTTTCTGTTTCTTTCTATAGCGCGATGTTGCATGTCTAATTGCCTATGTTCAATATTTTATGGTAGCTGTAGGTACGGAAAAACGTCCTGCTCGTAGCTTATGCTCAAAATGTTATTATGACGCATGTCGTATAAGATGTGTTCTGTAATATGCCAAGAAAGGAAAAGTTACACTGACTTTTATAATTACCATTACCACAGAGGTCAGTAAAAATTAAAATTCAAATGACAGTCTTGTAAACAATGATATTATAAGTAAAAAAGGTGTAGATACGTTATACGCGCTCAAAAACAGACGCGCTCAAATGTGGTTGATTCACAAACCTTGACCTCAGTCCGACGTTGCCAGCGACAACGGATGCACTTCACGTACTACAGAGTGAGTCAAAAGTAAAAGTGACTCAAAACCACCGAAAATACCGTCGTGTGTGATGAGATATTGTACAAATTATACAAGCAAGACTTCTAAAAGTCAAAGAATCACTTATCATTCGTAAATATATTATTTATCTTAATATTTTCACAAATAAAACATTACGTTTCTAAAATATGGCGTCGTAAAAGAAAGAGTGCGAGTGAGATAAAAGAGAGAGCGTCACCATCTAGCTGTCACTTTTTTTCATATTGGTTTTATCAAGCTATATCCTTTTTACTTGTAAGTGAAATGTAATGTGTGTGAATAAAAAGTGTGTATGTGTGCTGCCTCTCTGCGCGGTACGCTTTTTTCTGTTGTTTTGTACGTGTATAACATATCTATGACTTATAATATCATTGCTTGTAAAGTTATTGTGACAAATTAAGTTAGGTAATTTAATTTTAAGCAAAATAGAAAAATACAGTTTTATTTAAGTGTTACTTTTCGAAGCTTAGGTACTAAGTTTTTTTTGTAATAAATAAAAACGAAAAATAAAGGTTTTAAATTGGCAAACAATTGTTTATTGAGTCACACGGATACGCGCCTATTTAATAATAGTGATCAAATGTCCTATGTCGTGGACTTCATTTAGAAATTGGCATTATCATTGTTATTGTTTGAAAAAATAGTTTTGCAGTGACTTGAAATAATCTGCGATATTATCAAAGCCCTTTACACCAATAGCTTTCTTTTTTTTTCTTTTTACGAGGGATCTAAAACATCAAGACTGTTTGTAACAATTGGATTATGAAAACAGTCAATATCAAAAACGCACACACAGAATGGACGATCTTGACTACTTAGTGAACAGTTTCCCATATCATTGTATTGAGTCAGGGTACGTAGCGACAACACCCTAAAAAGTTTTCTGTAGTGTTCTACTACAGCTTCGAATTTCAACTCATTCTGGAACATATGAAAGGCTATGACATAATACGTTTTCTCGTCCTGATGATACTTATGTGTTCTAATAATAGTGAGAAACGTCGACTGCTCACATGACGTACATGGTAATGTTTTGATAGACTTCCAAATTTTTTGTAAATGTTCTTTGAGGAACAATATGCTGTTTTCGGCCTTCTCTATATCAGTATCGATATTCGACATGTTGTGGCAACTGCACCAGTATTCACCAACATCTATATCTGTGCACGTCCGTTTTGGTGAAATCTTTTCCAGCAGACTTGTACACTGCGCACATCCCTCCGCCTTTATTTCTGCACTTGAATTAATTGATAATTTATGTATATCAGCCAATGTTAAATAAACGTCATAGGGGGTCATTAAGCGTTCTTGATTCACTTGTAAATTGTAATGTACATTTGCATAACGCCGTCGAAACTCTAATGGGGTCCAGAGAAATAACATTGGCAGTTGATTATCGTAGTGAGACTCGGTCAGAAGTCTCATTTCACCAAAATTGGGACCCTGATCACTAACGAAAATAACAAACGTATTGTTTAAGACACCAGAAATGTTTATTTTTTTAAAGAAATTTATAATGATTTGATCAGAGACTCCAGGGGCATTATTATAAGAAGCGTAGGTGTCAATCCAAAAAAATCCAAAGAAATTGTTGGTTTTATATGAATCAACGAATTTGTAAGCGTAGTCAAGTAAGTGCGCTGCAGAAGGCTTTCTTCCTGTACACAGAATACTACTAGAATTACTTGCTACTGAAAAGAGCGACGGTCGCATGTAATGATCTGTTGGTCTCGTTTTAAACCCACTATCAAAAGTATTTGATAGTAAATTGGATTCTCCATTATGCAGTTATATAATCTGCGTCTTTATATTTTTTCCAAATAAAATAATCGGCGAACTTGAATAAATCAGATGTGCAATTCTGGTCATATATTCTCTTGCCAGCTAAGACAGACACTATGTTTTGACATGTATTTGTTTCGACCTAAAAATATAATTGAAGCCAACAATAAGTGTGTCGCTGTCTAATCTAGTAAGATAAGCTGGTGTCATTGAAAAATAAAGCCGCAAATCCGGTGAGGCGTTTCTTATTGCAGGGTGTTACATTACCCGTTCCATTAAACGCCTCAATAAAAGAAGCGTCCCTCCAATCGACAAATAGCCGATATAGCAAAAATAAAAAGTTCGTCGTCGTGTGTTACGACCGCGTCGGAAAGCAGATGCAGTACGCAACGTTTAAACTTTGGTTTAAACATACCTTTTGATATGCTTTGAAATCCAACCATTTATATTCTTTTAAATATTTCGTAGTTTTTGGCATAGTATCAAATGCTCTTGTCCTAGACATACTTTCAAGGCCTATCATAAGAACGTTCCATTGGGTTTTGTTATCGTTTTCCGATTCTTTTTTAATTTCTTTTGATTTTTTAAGCATTACATAAGTACAGTCAGATAGCCTGAGTGTACATTTTTGCCAAAAATGTACACTCAGGCTATCTGACTGTACAGTGAGGGGGTTGACTGTAGCCTATCAACAATCTTACCTGCACCTAACAACCTAGCAACAATCCTATCTGCACCTAACAACCTAGCCCTAACCATATAGCTACAATATATACGTATATATATAGTGCGGGATGCCTGTTACCATGAGACCTAAGGCAACAGACGGAAGGTGGGAAGGATGAAAGGTGTATCGGATGGGATTTTCTCACTGCCGATCCGCAGCCTCACGGACCGACCAATAACTAAGGCTGAGTAAGGCCAGAGCTATCGGTAACCATTTATAGGCGCAGTAACAGTGAGAGGAGTCGATGGTCTCGTCGAATGAAACAGCGTTGCTCGAAGCGTAGAGAAAAGAGCGTTCCCTATGGTGTCTATGAATATATATCGTATACCGCACATTCCATTTATATTTCTGATTTTTTTGACTGAGCGTTCGTACTTGAAAGTTTTCGCATAATTTGGTATGTAACACCCTGGTGTGTTGATGAGGAAATCTTGAGTTTCTGAAAGAAAATTCGATTTTGATAGTAAATCTTTAAAATACACGTCAACTAATATTGCTGTAATAATAGAGAACATGTTGTATTACTTACCTTTGATTCTAAAGTCTTCTATAGCTGCGAACAAACCAAGAGGTTTTTTTTATGTCTAGGTATTTCTTAAATGTTTGAAGGCCTCATGGCTGAATAACAACAATTGTACTTCGCGCGGGTTGGCGTTCATTCGTTCAAGGATAAGTAGTGCTTGTCGAGGGCTGTCCGTGGATGAGTATCTACACTGTCTACCCATCACAATCTGAATATCCTTCGTGCCTAGACAGGCTAAACCGTCGGCCCGGATGGCATTTGATGATCGTTAACAGTCGTTACGGTTAACTGGAAGTCTATTTCGAATATATCGAATACTTGTTTTGCAATTTTGGCGGTTTCTCCAGTCCTGTGCCCACTTGCCGAAACGCCCATACCAATCTGTTCTGATTTCCGGTAACTCGGTTCGCTTGTCCAAGGAGATGGTGATGTAAGTACTACTGGGTTGGTAAATAGGGTACACCTAATTTACAACAATTTTGAACTTGGTGCAATAAATGATAAAGTGGTACCATAGCGTAGAAAATAATTCATGAAACTTACTGGTATCAATGTTTCTTCGATCAGTCACCACTTTGTAACTTATTTTCGGCGACTCAAAAAATATGTAATATATTGTGCATCTCAATAATATAATAGCAAATATAATCAGTGTAGTCAATTCATATTTGTTAAATCGAATAAACATTGCAACTCGGTTTGGTAATACTTATATAAAATGTCAGTACCTACCTATTTATCTGAAATGATAACAGCTTTTAATTGAGTTTATTTCTGTTAATCCTGCCAATTTTTGATTCCAAATATTTCCGACATAAAGGCCGCGTTTCCATTTTGCATAAGTAGGTACCTACAAGCTGCAAATTGCAAAATATGCAACTTGGAGAAACCTGCATACAAGTTACAAGTACGAAATTTGAAATGTAGATTGTTATTTTTTTTTCAATTCAAGCAACTTGTGTAGAAATGTGACATCAACTTGTATGCAAGACTTGCCATATAGAAACTCACGCTAAAACGCGAGCGAAACGACGAGAAAAAATCAGTGTTTAGTTATAAAATAATCACCAAACGACCTACCTGATTCGTTGCGGCACTACACTGTGTATTTCAGTACAACTTCACTACCGAGTTTTATATTAATTGTTTAATTAATCAACGTTTACTTACGTGTTTATCGTCGCCGTCGTACGTTGTATGTTGGTAGGTAGTATATGCACGGTGAATGATATATAATAGGGTCGTATTCACCCATGTATTTATTGGGAAGTACTTCTTTAAATAAATTCATTCGTCGAAACAAATGGGCCCGAATACCTATGTCACGTTAAGTTTTAAGATGTTACAACGGTCAGTCAAGTCTGATATTCCCTTCTGCTCTCTGATTCTGACTGATTTTCCACCCCGAAAAAAGGGCGAGGTCAAGTTTTACCCTTTATCTGAGACGGGGTTGCAAACAAACCGTCACTGCTGAGGTGAATGTGGGTAATTGGTGTGTCCTCGCATTGGATGGGGCCAGAATTGAAGAGGAGCCAGACCAAAACGGGAATAAATAAAAAAACGTTTAAATCATCTGCAATTTATTCTTTCAGAGAAAATATTGTCTAATAATATATAGGGTCTTTCAACAAGGACGGGTCGATGTTGAAAGTTATAAAACAAGCGGTATGTGAGATATTAAAGAAATATTTTTTTTTATTTGAAAGGCCCATTTATGCCAATTTTTATGAAATATGCCAAAGTTTAAATACCCACCGCGGCTTCGAACAGCGGCTCGGATCCGAGAGGTCCAATTTTCAATTACTCTACTGCATATCCGGCTGAATCTGAGCGATGGCCTGCGTTATGTTAACTTTCAGGGCATCGGATGATTGCGGATTATTGGCATAGACCTGCGACATGAAAAAACCCCACAAAACGCTAGAGAGTCGATTTTGAAGGGTTACCGCATCTGCCGTAAAATGGACGTAATGCGTGCAACGTTTGCACTAACGAACACTCATTTTGATAATAAAGGGTTGTCATTTGGACGTGTAACTTTCCAGGGCGATTTGCCATTAGTAACTGAAGAACGATGCAACGCATTTGACAGATACCTCCAAAACAACAGGGCCGCCACAAACTGTCAACATCGACCCGTCCTTGTTGAAAGACCCTGTATAATTTCACATGAGCTAACAAAATAATGTAACGTAAATATCTAGTTATTAAAATTAGGTTTTCAATGACCTAGCATACTTTATCCCTTTTACAGACACAGAGCAAACGGTCTCTCCGTTTAAGGGCACATTTACCTAAACCTCGATAGTTTGAAATTGAACTAATTTGCCCAATAACAGTATACCTATCTGTCCGCATCACCAATGCTTCATATGTTGCATTACCCGGTGACAGAGACATTGCAACAATATAAAATGTTTTAGTTTTATCTTCGTCGTAATAGAAATGTATTCTGGTAACGTTTTTTAGAGTGGGCATTTCACAACCCCAACATTTTTGTGTCTCTATATTTTCAGTAATTCCTTGAATGTGTTTTACAGCCGCATTAACGCTTTTCAGCCCTATAGGATCTTGAATAGGGAGAGGATATAGTTTGTGGCAAGTACACCACTTTTCCTGAATATCCGCGTCTCTACATGTTCGATTGTTATTTATCACTTTAAACATCGAATGGCATTTCAGACATCCGTCAGGTGCTGGAATGCTAGAATTACTGCACAAAGATATTCTTTTTATATCTAACAGGGTGCTGAACACATCATAAGGCGTTGTCAGGCGACCCTGGTTGTTCACTAAAGCTTTAAATTCATTAGGACGTTGTCCTTTAAAAAGTAATGGAGTCCACAAAAATTTCATTGGCAAACGGTCGTCATAGAAGCTTTCCATTGCGAGACGATGTCTTCCAAAGCGCAAGCCATGGGCGCTCAAAAACAAAATAAAAGTATTTGGCAAAATACCTGTGTAAATTAACTGGTTCATGAAGCTTTCTATCAATTTGTCTGCGTTTTCCGGCCGACTGTTCTCATTGCGGCTAAATGAGTTTATCCAAAAAAAGCCGAAAAATGAGTCCCTTTTATAAGTATTAGCAAAGTCTACAGCGTAATCTAGAACCTGTTGTCCCGATGAAATTTTCCCTGCGCACAACGAAGACTTGTTATAGCGACTATTTTGTTCATTGAGAAAAAATGGTTGCATAAAATGATCTGTGGGAGCTTTTTGAAATGCGTAGTCATTTTTAAATATCCTTCCCATGTTATCTTCACCATATGCTGTAACATAACCGGCATCCTTGAATGCTTGCCAAATAAAGTGGTAGTTACAGTCATCCATTGCGGCAAAACATTCTTTTATTACTGAAGTCATACTTTTTCCCGTCAACGCCGCTATTATATTAGGCAACGCGTCATCTGCAATCTGCTTAGTCATTATTGTCATGTTTTACAAAATATTATCACCAGTAAATCAATGAGAAATTAACTAATAAATTGTTGACTTACTTTGTTATATCCCCGAAAACCAAGCCAGCTATCATCTGCCAAGTGATTGACTGTTCTGGGCATTGCAGCCAGAAAGCGAGGTAACGACATCGATTGCATTCCTAGTATTAGGACATTGTATTGTTCTCTACAAGTTTCTCTATCAATTTCTGATTTCGGTATTTCAATTTTCTTACTAAAAGCGTACATGTCTTCGTATATTATATGAGATGCATTGTTTTCATCAAATTCGAAGCAAATCACACGTACAAAATCAGATTGTAGATTTATTATGGCGTTGTCCTGGAAATCTGTACAGTTACTGAATCTGAAATGATTATTGGTAGCTAATCAAATACTCACTAATTAGCTATACCTCCTCTAAGTATAAATACTTAGAGGAGGAATAGCTAATTAGTGAATTTGCAATTGACCTGAGCTATTCCACTTTTTTTTTTTTTCGTGGTAAAATCATCAAATGAGTCCTCCCACCCCGGGCAGGGCGGGAGGGACTGTCAGACTTGTACTGACTAAAATCCACGGTGTCCTTCGATAGCCCTTTATGTTCCGGGGTCACGGTAATGAGATAAGTCCCTCGACCGAGCTATTCCACTTAGCAAAGAATTGTAAATATTCAATGTTGATGGCCAACTCTCAGAGATATTCCAGAAAAACCATGAAAAAAGTGGCCACCTAATTGGACAAAATCCCTCCACTGGCTTAGGACGTTGAACGTTCATGTGGATTTCTGGTGGATGCATATCCACCTGTCATTGTGCATAGACCGTTTATTTACAGAGATTGGGGGTCTTACAACTGCATTTCTAAGTTTTAGTAGGTACACAGTATGCTTTCGCCTCAACTCAAGATAAATATAGATACTTACAGTATTTTAACACGTTCGTGTGGATTATGTAGAGATTCAATTATAAACTTATGGCAACATTGAATGCGAATTTTGTTCTTAGCGGATTTGCGCATCTTATGATATTTTATTCGAGCTATTACTTTATTGTCATCATATTTTCGCAAAAATACGGCTCGTTTTCCACACATATTATCAGAACCCATATTTTCAGTTCTGTTTGGTAAAAACTTTCTGTATCTGATCTGAGCTATGGGTATTTTACATCCAAGAGTGTCTAACAACCTAGCTAAAAAAAAAGTGTATATTTTTACTTTTATTGGAATTATTGTTTAATGAATTTGAGTTCATTTCATATTTTTGTAAGTAAATACCTGGTTCATTTTGTTCCTCTTTTAAAACATAGTCCTCATCTTCTTTGGATGCTTCCGCGTCTTTGTATATTTCGTTTAATGGCACATGTGTTAGAGGAGTCCCATTCATCTCTTCGTCATTTGATTTCTGGGTTTCATCACTTTCAAGCCCATAGATCATAGACCAACACACATAAGCCACTACTGCAATAAGCGTTACGCTTGCAAAAACACCGATTATAATTTTTATTTGTCTGTTACTGTATTTCCTTGTTAACTTTCGAAATCTGGAAGTAAATAGGAAACTCATTTAATTAGATGCCGCTTTATATTTTTGAGTACCTTTAATTAATAAGAATAACCAAGTACTATTTTTCTTTTCGTGTCGATTCCACACTAATTTTATCCAAAATCTATTATTGGCTTTGCTATAGGTAATACGTTTATACGTAACTGCAAAAATTTAAAACCAAAATAAAGGAAACACAGACCTTGTTATAGGACTAAATAATATTTTTAATATTTTTTTGAAAACCACACGCACTTTAGTACTGTTTCTTTCCATATTTATTAAACTAGAACAAACGTAGTTGCTACTTTGCAGTCGCACAGATGATTGTTGTTCAGTAAATTCGAATGTTTGCCCGTGTCAAACGAAGCGAACGGATTTGTAAATAAATACTGGCATACTATTACAAAAAAAACATCCTTCACAATGCACTAAAGTAGATACCTACATAGGTATTGCTTACTTATTGACATTTTCGTGTGTCGGAAACCACAGCTGTTTGGCTAGCTAGTCTGAAGCCCTAGCATGAATTTACACGTTCTTTTAACATAAAACTGGAACTTTGATTTGAACGTTAATTTGATGGAAGAAAAATTAGTTCCTCGTTAGTAGAGTACTTAGATGCGCCTTTTAAACTTTATATTTATAAATACTTCAAGTACGCTGTAAATGGGTCGCGGGACTGTCTCATCAGGTACCTCCGTGACCCTGGAACGTAAAGGGGCTATTGAAGTATCACCGTGGATTTTAGTCAGTACTGACAGTCCCTGCTGTCCCACCCTCGGAGGGAGAGGACTCATTTGATGATTTACCACGATAAAAAAAATGCAGAAATCTTGTGATAAGGCCTCCGTTGTCTGTAAAAGTGTATCACTCTAATCGCCACAAGCTTTTTTCACTAAGAACCTTTCTAAAATCATAGCCCCAGTGTACGTAGTGTACGTTTAAGGCATCCACAGAAAAGTCCGGTTAAGCAGTTCACAACCTCCTCTAGGATGACTTGCGAGATGCCATGCCAAAAAAAATCTATAGCTCTCATTAGTTCTATCCTTTAGTTATTGTTCTGAGGTTCTATCAACCGTAGAACTGTCTTACGGTCTGCTCAGACCGAGACGTGACGCTGCGCGCACATATCAATAGAGCTATTCAAAATGTAACTTTATTTACTACACAATAAGATACACATTTGCAGTATCGTTGCGTCACGTCGCGTTGCTTCGCGTTCTTGTTTCAACTTACGATGCAAATAGAGGGTTGTTATTTCAATAGCATTTCTGCAAGCATTTTCTCGAATGTTTACCAACAGCGCTCCTCTGAATATTGTCAACAAGTACCAAAAGTTTAGAGTTCTTCTGTAGAAAACACGTGAAAGCGGCATCTAGTGGTAAACAGCTAAACTAAAACTTATAGAAAATGGGTCATCGAGCCATAGATGTCGTCACTGTTACTTAACTTTCAAACGGAAAAAAAAAATAGATAGATAGATTTTGGAAAAGGATTAAAAAAAACTAGATTATCATATTATGCAGATATGTAAAAAAGTAAAAGCAACTACACATCTAAAAGACATTGTGTGTTTAGAATTGACGCTCAGGAATTTACTTAATTGGAAACTTTAAATTAAGACAAAGGGTTTTCTAAAAAGATTCACACACGATTTCGTAATGTAACATATATATGCTTCAATTAGGATTTTTTATGCGAAAGTCATTTCTATTAAGAAACAATGATTCTATTCATACATTTTACTGTCATCAAGAGAAATTTAAGGAGTTAGAAGTTATACCTATAGTAAAACACTGAATTTTACGATGAAGTTAATTTAATAAATACATTATCACATTCACACACATAACCACACTATATTACAATAAGTTACACTTGACTGCGCTTAGCCAGGTAAGTTCACACAAAAAAACTTAAATAAAAATCTTAATTGTACGTTTTTATAGTCTGTGGAATACGAAAATAAGATGCCTGTGCCAAACGAATGACTATTGTGAAAAAAAGTAATATTTACAACAACCATTTTGAGCGGGGTTTCAAGGTTTCAAGTAGGTAAGCAATATAGCTCTGCTTTTTCCTGATCTATGTTTTATTTTTTTTTCTAATTCACAAGTTGATTATTATTCGCGGGCTATCACTCTTCAGTCTTGTTTTATACGTGGCTTAAATATACCTATCTACTTAAATTAAAGTTTTTATAAACCATATTCATCTGAGAATATCGAAAAAAATTGTGACAGAATTTTTGTTCACTGGTCCTGTGTATTGTAACTTAAATAGTGAAATATTCTTATATTTACATTTAAGCTTATACATTAAAAAAATGAGCCAAAATAAAAGATTTTTTAACACCTTCGTCAACAATAAAACATTACCTACACGGAATATTCATCAAATACTCTCTTCTTTTTTGTACCTTATTAAAATATTGAATCAGTAATTTGTTTCTATTAGTGATAGCAAATATAGACCTGTATTTTCAAACAAGAAAAAATAATGTAAAAGTTTGTCCTACAACTTCTTATAATAATTTTTCGAAGCACTAAAAAGCAGGAATGTTTTACTGTTTACACAAAATATTGAGCATTGAGATCCAGCAATCGGATTTTCAACTTGAAATCTTGACTTATCGATGCATTGACGTTCAAGGCTGCGGTGGGGCGGGACATCCTGCAAAAAAGAAACAAACGATAATTAAGTTATTGTTGTGCCGTTTGTCGGGTGTCGGTTGAAGTAGGGTGCGTCCAGTGCCGTTTGCCGGATCGTATGAACACTATTGTCCACGTAACGGCATTGCTTATCGTGTCGAATCGCTGATATGCAGAAAGCGATGGTCATTCATATTTCATGTTTGGTCAAGTGGTCACCTAACAGTTCCTGTCAGAAATCATTAGGTATTACGTACCTACTGTGTTTTGATATTTCAACTGGATTCCGACAATACTGTACGTCAGTTTCATAGGTCAGGCTATAGAACAATTTTTTGCATTCATTCTTGATAGATTAAATTACATTGTTGTTTTTTGAGTACACACCCAATATGGCGACCTACTGCTTAATTAGTGTCTATTTTAATGTAGCCAAACATTAAAACATAAGTAGGTCATCTAGCATATTTTTTGAATGACGCATCATTTTTTACACAATACAAAAATTAAATCTGTATTCATCTAGTCATCTCAGGATTTATGACTAAAACCTGAAGTATAGGTAATAGTTATCTACTTATGGACGCCAAAAGTGCACACAGTATCACAGAGAAACAAAGTAAAAGAACTTAAAGTTTATCATTTTTTTATAAACTTGTATTGTCTGTTAAACACGTAAATACGACTTCGAAGGAATCAGTAGGTACCTATCTCATTCGAATGTACACGCTGATCAACGAGTGATCAAGGGATAGGTAGGTTACTCACTGCAGACATTGCATGCTATTTCATCACTGTTGTCCCCGCAACCGTCGCGACCGGAGCAAGCAACAGCCGTACTCCTGCACCGGCCGTTCCCGCATCGGAACGGACAAAAGTCAGCCGCACGCCATCTGAATACACACCAAAAACGTGTCAACTACTACCATAAAGGTCAAATATTTGGACAAACACCGTTACAGGTCGCACGTGGTGTGATTACGAAATGCAATGGCAAATACACCTTCCAGCTTATAAGGTTTTTGTTGACACCGCCTCAAGCTTTATACGTCGCCGTTAATACTGTTATGTTAGACCATTTGTTAAAAGGCGAAGCTTCCAAGTAAATTGACAAGGTAATAAAATAAAACGTTGTCTTTAATTTTTATTATTTTACACTAAAGTTACCGTAAGTCTATAAAATCTTCCGAGAAGATTCATCCTTACCTTGATTGTTCGTTGCACAAGTGTGGCGGCTCGTCCGAGGCATCTTTGCAAGATATTATCGCATTGCAGAACTCATACTCGGGAAGGCACTCCCCAGAACCACAACGGAATGTATGACGTGGACACCTGAAGGAAATACGTTCTATAGAGGAATGGCTAAGCGGTGTTATTTTTTATATTAACAAATTAGGTATGTTTTGTAATGGGTCATTATAAAAGTTCAACGGCGCTAGACTCTGCTCCCACGGTTTTTTTAATAACACACGTGCACTTCCACAAACACAGAATTTACAAAATATAGACAATTTTTTTATTACGATAGTTCCTAGTTCCAGTACGATTTTGGGGCTTTTCGAAAAAAATCTTTGAATCGCATGAGAAAACTTATTTCCACTTTCCTTTACTTCGATTTAATACTTTAGAGTGAATTTAAAGTTTATTTGGGTTTTATGAAGTACCTAGGTTCAAAATTTTTCAAACTCACCCTTTACGTCGCGTCGTCCGGCAGTTCTTCTCGTCTTCTCCCCCTGGACACTGAGGAGTACCATCACACCTTGACGCCCTGGACACACACGGTGACCCAGGCCCTCCACATCTGAACGAGTTTGTGGGACAGCGTTCCCCTGTGAGCTCTGGAAATGAAGATCACGCCTTTAAGACCACTGATTTATGCTAAAATTAAGTACTTATGAATATTGGCCAAACGCAATTAGTCAAATGGTAATCAAAATTAAATGCAAATGATTAAAAAAAAATAGATCAAGCTGAGATGTTTAAAATATTTACGTAATATAAAGTTTACAATTTTCGGACTATGATGATAGTAATGGACAGAGAACAGGGTTCCTTTTTGCAGTCATGGGCGACGTTACTTACCACGAAGTTAAAAAAAACCCCTAATTACGTACAAGAGTGTACTTACATGTTAGCTAGCCAAAACGGGAGTTTATTAAAGTCTCCTGCTGCATAAAGGTTTCTCCAAATTTTATTTGACTCGGTATACAATATTTTTCAAGAATCCACGCCGCGCAGTTAAAACTTAGGTATTAATATAACAAACAGAGTAGTAGGATGATATGGAAAATGAGTATGAAAATGAGATGACACAATGAAGATGAAAGATGTGCGCAAAAGATAGAGTGCAGAGTGTACGAACCTTTACCAGTACCTTCACATTTTTCGTCGGAACCGTCTGGACAATCCTTGCGTCCATCGCACACGAAGTACCAACTTATGCAAGTCCCTGTTGATCGGCACTGGAATAATTACAATGTGTAGGTATGATGCATAAATTCAAAATGAAAAACCAATGACTCATGCAGTCATGCTATCGTTTGTGTAAGTTTTTATTTGCATAGAAAATGTTCCTTTAAATATCATAAAGAATTTTCATCGTGTTGCATTTCAATGCTGGTTGTACACATACTTACTATTAAAGTTTTCTTTGGAAAGTACGAATCATTAGCTAAACTGCATGAATCTGAGCATTGATATAGAAGAAAATACAAATGAGCTACGTTGAAACGCATAAACCACGATCGTTTCGTAGTAAGCTTAAGAAAACATATAAGTACTAACTTGGAACGTGTTTGGCAAGCAGCCTCTATTACGAGCCGAGCAAGCTGAAGTTGAATTTGTTCGGTACGTGCAGTCACATTTCTTATTGAGGCATCGCGTGTAAGGATCTACTTGTTGGCATTGCGGATCCGTAAGGCACGGCATTCCGAGAGATGCAGGGCCAAGGTCGTAAACGGGTGTATCCGCACGGATGCGATGTTTTTCTGGAAAAGTCGTACCCTTATTATTATAACTTATTCAAAATTAAAAAAAAACAATTGATTATATTGAAGGCATGACATATAAAATACCTTTTAGAGAAGACTTTTTTTGATGTCCACCCTTATGCGGTTTCCCACCAGAACTGTTTTGTTCCTTTGACGCACCGCCTTTCTTGTTAGTTTTCTTTTCCACGGAAGGTTGAGTTACGACCCTATAAATTGGCTGGTCATTTGCATGCAAATTAGCTGTCATTTCATCTACCCTTATCGTTTCATTCGGCTCGCCGTCTTTTCTATTCGAAACGGGCAATCGCTTCGTTGGTTCTACACTTGGCACTTTCATGACAGCTTGCATCAAGGGGCTATCTTCGTCAGTACTAAAGACATCGTTCTTGTTTGTGTACAGAGGTAATTTGCTTGGCTGAATATCGTCAGAACTGATTACAGAGACTGGGGGTCCAAAAGTGTTGACTGAACTTGATGTTAGTTGAACTGTTGGACTAGGATCTTTGTAGAGTGTTGTTGCATTTGAAGGAGCCACAACTGCATCCATTTCTGCTACAACGGCTTCCGTAGCATATGGGGGAATTTTCTGTGCTACACACTTGTCTCCTACTTGTTTGTAATAGCTGTTGCATGCACACCTTCCGAAAAGGTTAAGTATGACGAACTCGCAACGACTCTCCTTGTCCCATAAACGGCAATGTTCGTTGCTGTAGCAGACGTGACCGGGTGGTGCAGCTGAAATAATGAGATAAACCACGTCAGCACACGTAGCACAAGCAGTTTTTAAGCTTTAATGTTAAATTGGCTCACGCCAATTGGTCGTTGAATAAAATACACCGAGGTATTTGTGTACTTCGTGACTGTTGCTCCACTGAGTGGTTGGTAGCAATTTTCCCGAGGCTATCCATACGGTCTACCATTACATGCTCTACTAGTTGGATAGATACAGTTGCGACTTAACTTTTTGTATGTCTAAAGAGATCATGTCATTGAAAAGTGTACCTATTGTAGTAGATTACATGAATGTAAATTTTTAAATCGTTATATTGTTTTCCCATGCTTGATAAACAAGACTTTAATTATTTTGATGAAGTGTCGTGAATGCAAACTCACAAATGGTAATTTGATTGGCTATTATATGTTAATCAGGAACAGTAAAGCGCGGCACGCAACATCGCTAGTTATTTGTCGACCTACTCCTATCCATGACCGTGTCGTTATTTTCTTGAGCCGTTATTACATTATACTTTTATTAGTCTATCCGTATTTTTATTAAATCAATTTTGTTTGAAATAACAAGTGTATTACTACGTCAATCATTCCGTTTTGTATAACTGTTTCTGGTTCCGAGTGGAGTCCGCGAAATAATTTTTCATGATTTGTTGCGCGCAACTTTGATTTGAACTTCTAACCTTTTCGCGAATCAAGATACAGGTCGAGATATTAAACGGTGAAACATAATCCACCTTTCATCGTTCAGAACATATTAAGTTTGATTTGTATATTCGTACGGTTAGAGGTAACAAGGTCAAAATTCTTGATCCAGATTCATTATCGTACATCTTTATTATGGTGTCTCGGCATGTAAAGAATTTATAAAGCTATACTTAGGAGTTCTCACAGTAAGGTTACAATACTCACATTATGTGCGATAATAAGCGCGGTTCACATGAGCAGACGATGGTGGATTTGACAGAACAATTACTTGGTTCATTTTCTCACAGCTCTTACGATAAATCGCGGAAATAAGGTCTGTTAAAGCGTCTTAACTATTGCGACAAGCAAAGAAGAGATTGTTAAGCAACCGCTATTAGGTTTTATTGGGCTTTTATGTGACGTGGCCCTTATGTAGTAAATTACGGTAATTGTGTAAGTGTGTCAGTTTGTTTAATGACTACTTATCGCAAAAAAAATCTTCTTCTATTACAAAACATGCGTCATCAAACTAACCTGAGTTTCAATTTTTCAGTCGCAGTGGTATCAATATAATTAATCCTAATGGTTTCATTTACGATCTATGTATTATACCTAGATAGTAACAAACAAATGATGAATAAGCAAAGTGACATGAAAAACTAATTAACGAGCATTCGCGACACTTTTTCTATTCTGTCGAGGTATTCGTTTACTAGTGGAATAACACAGAATGAAGGTCAAATTCATGGCATTTCAACTCGTAAGTAGGTACGTACTTTCCTCGGGCCACTTCATAGAATTTCACGGCTTATTCGTTATGATCCAATACAGTGGCTTAAACCGTGACCAGTATAATTTTCAATGAGAAATTGGGACATTTGGATAAAATTGAAAGTTCTATCAATAAAATTGTTGACTCTTTGAAAATATAGCCCTTGTCATGGCGATTAATTTAATAGTAAAAGTTTATTTATAGTTCTTAATTAACTAAGTATCTATCAATTAACATGTGTTGTATTTTATTTTATCAAGACACCAGTCGAAATAGTACCCACCTAAATTAAAACATATTCTAACTTTCATAATGCAAAGTATTTAATGCCCCTACTTATGTTATAGATAGATTACTTAATCTACAATTCAATTCTCAATTAAACTTCACACAATGTTTTACCTATTAATTATTCGATCACGAACAGAAATACCAGAACCGTTACCTAACAAAATATTTTTCTATTAAATTATAGGAACTAAACAAAAAGTTAGGAACACTACCGGCATAAGACGCCAACGACATCTTTCCTATGAAAAACTAATTGATAGCCTCGGCCACGCTCGTTAAGCAGCCATTTAATAGTGTTACGAGAAAAAAAAAACAATGTTACGCATTTTTCCTTTTACCGATTCTAAGTCGTTATAAAAATTAGCATTGGGAAATGAAATCCAATTTATTTGTTGATTGTATCGCCTCGTTGTTTGATGTTTAATCGGTGGCTTGGAATAAATGGTACTGGGAAATACCATTATATTTCCCAGTACTTTTTATTCCTTGTTCTAATGGTTAAAAAAACTGGTCTCCATAAATAAGTTGTGTTGGTACTAAACACTCGATCAATTGCAATGAAAGTGGTAGTAAACGTAGTCTGTCATCGAGTCAACCATTCAAATGCACATGTGAAACAGCTTCCTACGTAATAAATAAATGAATGCCGAAGTCAAGAATGTTTTCAATGTTTATTTTTGTAATTACCTAACGTGATTTCCGTAGTAGGTACACACATCAAAAAAAGTTTGTGATCACTAGCATAAACAGTATCTTTTTTTAAATTTAACTGAAACACAATTGAACTGTTTTAATGGTTTTATATTCTAAAAATCTATATTTTTAAGTAAAGAATCTAAAAAGGAGAATCATCAATCATAATAATTATGATCGATTTTCCAAAGTGATCACAAACATTTTTTTGATGTGTACCCTCGTAGCATAGCTTCAGTGATAGTGAGCTGAGAGCATTAGCACTATATACAAGTTTTTTTTTATATTTTGGGTGCCTTTCAGACTAAAATTCTGAAAAGCTTCACGTATCATAAAAGATGTTACTTACGTGAAAGACATGTGTGTTTTCTAAACTGTAGATGGCCATCGGAGCAACGGCAGACTCCTTCCAGACAAGCACTGTATGCCACTTTCAAGGTACACTGCTCTGAAACAGTGCATTCTGATCCCAGTAATGTAGCTGAAACAAAAACAAAAATCACAATCGAGATACCCCATGAAATTATCCATCTCAGGAAATGAAGTAGGTAGGTATATCAATAAATAGTGACAGAGTTTTTTTTGTCTGTAACTACATAATTTAACATTAAAGCGGAAATAATAATAGTCACCGTCATTGGAACTTAAAACGGGATTTTTACTAAGTTTTACATTAATTTGTTCTAAGACTAGTCACTAAGTCATTTTAAAAACTTATTTAAACCACTGTATTTGCAAACTACTTTACGTTACGACAACTATTTTACGTCAAAACACGATTACAGCGCTATTGTGAAAAGTTATTTTGCTTTCTATTAAAACGCAAAAAAACGTTCAAAATTCAGTTCTTAAAAGACACAATAAAAGTATTGTGAATGCTGCAATCGCCAACGAGATCATGATTTACATATTATTTCTACAATCACATCATTCAGAATTTGTAACAAAAAACGTTACCGGACTGAAAAAACTTATTCAGACTGACAAAATGGAATGCTGTAACTAACTAGAGTGAAGGAGCGTTACATTTTGGTAGTGAACTAAACGACAGGCATAGATATACTAATGATAAGAAAAGTCAATTTAAGGGCGCGTATTCTGAAAGTTGGCAAAGTCGCAAATAGTTGTCAAAATAATATTAACTAGTTTTAATTAATTTCGCAATGTTACTGTATGGAAATAAGAAATATGGCTCTGTAGTGCACTAAAAAATTGATAAGGGAATGCAATAATTTTAATAAGGTGTTTTAAGGTGTGTTTTTATAAGGTGTGCTGTCCTCGCTAAAATAAAAATTTCTCTATCGCTCTAAGGTTTGCTGTAAGAAAATCAACTGCAGGAATTTCGTGTGCGTACTCGGTATCAAAAACCAAGTACATTCCATTTTTTTTTCATTTGTCATAACACAGCATTTAAAAAAAAAGTTTTTATTCAAGCATTTTTTTGACCTTAATAATGAATTTGGTTGCTCTTTGGGGTCGTTCACCCGCGTGTAGCGTTAACAGCTGATTCCAACTTTCCCATCACATTTTGCAGACTTTGGACTGGCAATTTCTCGAAATAGTTACAAATAACTTATTTTATTGGCCGTATTAATAGTCCAAAACAAAAATGCTTGAAAAAAGCTATTAATTTTGAAAAAAAAAAATTTTTTTTAAATGCTCGAAGAAAAAATTTTTTTTTTTGGAATATACTTGGTTTTTGATACCGAGTACACACACAAAATTCCTACAGTTGATTTTTTAACACCCTATATATAGTTTTAAATGTAAAAAAAGCATTTGGAAACTTTCCAAATGCCTTTTTTACACCTGAAACGGTTACAACATCAAATTCAGTGTTTTTTAATTGCATTCCTATATGAATGTTTTAGTGCATTACAGAGCCATATTTCTTATTTTCATACAGTGATTAATTAATTAAAACTTGTAAATTTTTGACACCTATTTGCGACGTTGCCGACTTTCAGAATACGCACTCCAGAGTTACTGTTCCTTGACGGACTGACAGACTATGAAAATATGATTGATCTTATCATTTAGTTAAAAAAAGCTAGGCTAAGCTACCCAAAGGTAACCTTTTGGGTCCTACCAGAAAAATTATGCTTACATAAAAATTAGATAAGACCTTTATGTAGAAAGAAAGTAAATTTTCCAAAATGCATGTAGGTAGTTTGTTTTTGGAGATACATAAAAATAAACTAGATCAGAAGTGAAGAACTGATTTCAATGACCGTTCTCAGAATAAAAGAATAAGATTCGTAATTCAGTTCTAAATCTGTCAGTCATCGGGAACATTGACAATACGTTTTAATTATGGCCTGTTCCACCTCCTTAGTCTACAGTGGCGTAGCGTGCCTTGGCGGGGCCCCGTATAAAAATTTGTTTGGGGGCCCCTTAGGTGGGGTAAAGATTTATCACTCAAGAAAAAAAATGCATTTCTCTGTAACTACGCCGAAATATAAACAAACAATAGGTCAAAAAAGGTCATCAAAAAATTCAAGATGCGACTGATCAGTCCAGAGGTCGGAATTAGGTAGAGTTATTTTAATACTTGCATCGAAATGTTGATATTAATAAGGATCTTCCCGGCAATTCAAATAGACAATCTCATGTTTAAAACAGTATTACATATGATCAATAATAATAATAAAAACACCAGAGATGGATTAGACAAATAAATTGTGTAAAAGTAAATAACTTTTTTACTTAATAAATCTTTAAGTTTTATTAATTTTTGTTTACGCACGTTGGGGGCCCCTGTGGCCCGGGGCCCCGTATAATTGATACGGCAGATACGGCGGTAGCTACGCCCCTGTTAGTCTAGTTGTCTGGTCTACGTGTCATAGTTTCTATGGTGACAGTGCACAGAGTGACGGGTTCACGACCCGAAGGCGTGTGCGACCCTATTTGATTTCAAGTTCACCGTTGTTGCTCCGTTTATACGGGTGTGGCCGACAATTTGCATCCAATGTATGTACATACATTTACGTTACTACGTCATAAACAATACTAGTATTAAGGCCAACCAGGCACTTTTAAAATGACATGTTTATATTTAGATTCACAAAATGATAAAGCAGGATTTCGTTCGTGGAAGCAAAATGTTTATGCAAAACACGACTTTCGAACGTTTAAACGATAAATAATAGAGTCACACCGACAACGTTTGGTATGCGAGCGGCAGTTTACAGGAATATCAGAAGTAGCTACGATTAACACTGTAGAATAAACATGAGAGATTTATTAACTACAGCCGCATTGATCAGTCGCAAGTTCCGATCAATATCTACCTTAATGATACCATTAGCTCCATTCATTGATTAAATACGGGAAATCAGTTATATAAATACTTTTTGGAAGCTGGATATTTCTTCATGTTAAAACATCATTTCTCTTTGTCCGTTATTAATTAGTTCCGTCGTTTTGCTCAATTTAATATAGGGTAAACACACGTCTTTTGGCACTAACATCAATTAATAAACAAACGTGTGGCCAATTTAATTAAAATCCAGTTATTATGCTGGTCGTGGTAAATCATTAAACGTATTTACACGCGTTTGCTTTTAGCCCGTACGCGGAGCGACGTCTCTGAATGGCTGTCCGCCTGCTAAAATTATAATTCTTTTATATTTCTCGCGATAACCATCTACGACGTCTGACACATTAATCTCAAAACGAAGACCACAAAGAATACTTACATTTATTAGATTTGGCACGCTGCTGACAACCGTAAAAAGAGTGTACATGTGCGTGACTTTTCCAATCCGAAGATAATAATCTTGTTATACAAAGTCAAGGTCGATTCGATACGTGTAATGAGTGAATGAAACGGTGTCATTAGCTGTATTTCATTCATTCGGTATTTCATATCCCAAATTATCATAGACGGATCTTTCCAGTTGAGTTCAGTGGGAAGGCGACAGCCAGATAGATTCGAGCCTTTTATAGGAACTAAGTCTATCTTTATAACGGTTATCCAGTCATAGGCGCCCTAAATCACCTTCTTTGTATATTGTAGGGGAACAGTTATAGATGGTCGCAATTACATTTCATGTGTCTAGCACAGCAAGTGTATCTAAACGGTCTCACGGACATACGGCTACGTTCGCAATCATTTGGAAGAAGAATAAGACAGGACAAACAGTTCATACACATAACGGTGATGAAAATCAAAGAACCAATAAATTATAGCACTTTCCTACACTGTACAGAAGACAGTGTTATACAACAACAGGTCACAGCTTTTCGGGAAATAACAATGATAATGTTGAAGAACAATGCAGAAAGTAAAATCAGAGCAAGAAACAATGAAAAGGCCAAATCAACAAAATTACAGAGAAATTTTGTTGAAGCTATACAAGTCGTTAAACTTGTTTTAACAATGTAAATTATGTATGAGATAAACAGTATTATAAGAACTTAAAATGGGATATTTACCATGATTTTTATTTGCTATGATAATCACGTATGAAAAAAAAGATAAGTTAAACAGAGTTGAGACTCTCATTGACCAGGGGCCTATGATAAAAATACAAATGAGGAAGCCTAAACTCAACACCGAGTATAATAACTGATATTTCCAGACTATTAGCGATTTTTGCGAACTTCTATATTATTATTATTCCCTAAACCGGTAAGTTACCTAATCCGAAGACACGGCCAAGAAAAAGGGTATCTATCGCAAACGCACAGAGACATGCGGCACAGTCAACTAGTCGTTGGAAAGTCTCCCGATAAATAAATAAAACTTTTTTAAGCTATTGAATAGCTTTTATCGCGGGCTCTGAGCGCGGCGCGGCGCGGCGACCGAATTCCAAAAACCTAAGGAAAATACCTGACACCACGCATCGTCTAACGTCTTTAAAATTCTTCTATGTAGGAGAATTTTATAAGTAGGTTTCATTGTGAAAACTCCTTTTGTAGCTGGCCGTTTAGAATAAGAAAAAGTAAATTGTCTTACCACTCTGCACGACAACATTTTGACACATGACACATCAGCTGAATCGACCGGGTGATTCGAAATTTAAGACGACACTCAAGATTTTTTGTACATTTTCAGCATCCGATTTTCACTTATAATACCACAAGAGCTTCAAAATTATCGGGTATTTTCCGATAGGTTCGTTGCAAACAAATGAAGGAGTCAAGTTTTTCAGGTTAAAAAATCACGAGCGCGAAGCGCGAGTGATTTTTCCTGAAAAACTTGACGACTTTATTTGTTTGCAGGGAACCTTGAGGGAAATGCCAGATAATTTTGAAGCTCGTGTGGTATTCAGGGGATTATTTTTCCGACCCATCTCCAATTTTCACAATTGAATTCAACCTGTCAGTTTGACGTGACTACCAGAGAAAATTTTCAAAAAATTATCAGTATAATACCATGTAGGTTGTACCACGTGACGTCGAATGGTGCAATTCTATTGGTCGATATTTGGGTCGGAAAAATAATCAATCAAAATTATATTGCTACAGCTATTTCATACGATAAGTTTGTGAACAATATCTCTAAGAACGTGTTGAGGTCACTAAAACTGCGTGATTCTACCGTAAAATGTGTGTAACATACAAAATGCTACATCATTCCAAAAACTAGATAATTTAGATGTGCTGAAAATATGTACATAAACAAGCTTCCCACGTGATAAAAAACGGTTATACAGTGAAATAAATAAAGTAACTTACTACATGCATTATTACATTTGCCAGTGTTCATACATAATTTCATAATAATAACGAAACAAAGTCTTGATAAAAATTAACAAAACTATGTTGCAACATGACACTTCTTAGTGCTGCCGTAATCCCAATGTTCATTATAACGATTAAAAAGGTTCATTCAGCCTAATCGATACTCGCAATATAATCGAACATGGAAAAAAAGTAAAACAAGACATAGAGCATGGACCTTCGATGCTATAAATGATCGAAGGCATGGACCGATTTATCTGCTTATTTGACTATAGTTAGCTTAGTCCATGCAATACATCTATGAAACTGAACCTGAAGATTCTTTTTTATAATATTTTGAGTATTATTTCGTTTGATGATTTTTTTATTACACAATAAATTATTTAATTTTTAATTCATGATTTCGATGGAAATAAATATCGGTATTTCAATGGAGGCCAAACGTGTGTGTGTCTTCTAAATTTAAATTCAACCATATAGTTTTACCCATACTGTGTCTTCGGTAATTAATTTCAATTTATCTGATTATTTCACTATAAAAAACGAATCTAAAAAACGTGGAAAGACAAACACCGGGTACGGATCAAATGCTGGAGTAAGAGATGGGAGTACTTCCAAATGATTCCTTGCAGTAATAAACAAATTGAATTTCCAACTGGGCGTGAATGGCTAAATTAGAATCTATGAGGAATAGCGAAAAATACTGAAAGAAGTCTCGTGGCTGATTTTGATAAAAAATAAAATTACAGCATAAAAATTAAATTGACATATTAATTTCCAGCAATCAAACCATCAATGTTATGTGAAGTAATTACATGCGACAAACGTATGGCAAAAGGTTTTTTAAAATTCAAACTTTAGTTAATGGCCATAGCTCACTACATCGTGTTCTCATTTCAAATTTTTATAATCACCTCGCGGTACAAATACATAACGAAATTTTTGAAATTCGAACTTTAAGTAAATTGGCGCGAATTTTGATCTGCGTACGATGACTAAATTATTGATTAATACTTCACCGAATTTGATCCTTAACAACGACCCTATCGAATAGTGTATAGTGTGTTCTTATTTTAATTTACAACCTCGATTCCTGACAAGCAAATTGATTTTACAAAAATCTAAAGACGCAGACTTAATTTTTGCGATTGTAGTTGCGGGCTTGCGAACGACGAGTATTGGGTAACTCACCGTCCGATCAAGGACTAGGCCTGAGACGAATGCGCGTCGTGTTCCAAGCGACCTTCAAGGAACTTTATCAGCGAACTGACGAGGCCATAATAGTGCCAAACGCGTGCCGGGCTCACGGAATTGTATTGAAACCATTGAAAGGGTACTGCGGTCCTGGAACGCAAAAGGCATGTAAAGGAACAGGGTATTTTTAGTAATAGTCTCTGACTTCTCCTTCCGCTCCACCCAGGAAGAGAATCATCAAAAGATTTTAAACTATAACAGTGTGTTTTACTGAAGTTAAGTCGCGACAGCATCACATCTAAAGTATCCTTAACAAATACCTAAATAAAAATATTATTATACTGGTGTCGATACTGACGAATCGTCAGTATTGATCTGTATGCATGCCAGCACAGGTCAACTTACCCAAATCTGTCAAAATTTACCAATCGAACATTAACCTTCCACTATTGTGATAAGGTTGAAAATCTATTGAAGAAATTTGACAGATTGAGGTAGGTTCATGTGCTGGCATCAACCTACCTCAATCTGACAAACTTTAATAAATTTTCAACCTTATCACAATCTTGGAAGGTCAATGTTCGATTGGTAAAATTTGACAGATTGGGGTAGGTTGATCTGCCTGGCGTCTGTACATTAAAAAATAGCTAATAAATTAAAATGTTATTATTTTGAATAGCGAGTACATCAGCGAGCGCATTCCTCATTCAAATTTTGGAATTAGTAAATTGGCGCGCATTCAAACATTTATTACTGACATTGTTCCTTTGTCTATTTTTGTTTTATGATAATTACAATGCACGTAAAATTATTATAAAGCTTTAAAAAAGAATAGAATGGATAATAATTGTATTCTAAGCTTAAAACGAATTTATTTTAATTTTTATGAATCGATTTCTTAAATTCCTTATTTATTTCACTCGAGTTGACAAAAAATTTAATTCTGGAATCGATTAGAATACTCGCTTTCACACATCATTACGATTAAAAAAAAAACATGGTTGTCGATTACGAATACAAATTGAGTAGTGGTAATGAAAAATTCGTGTTTTTGGCCCTGTATTAGAGAATTAAGCTAAGATCTGGGCTTTTTTACGTTATTTATAAAATTTGGCATGATATTTATCGTAATTGTTATTGAGTCTAAGCGTGTGTGTGTGATCCAAGTGAAAAATAAAAATGTAAACAAACACAAGTGGCGCGAAACTTCGAGTTCAGATATCAAATTCTTCATTACCACTGCTAATTTATGTTGAATTACGTATGAATTCGTTACAATACTAAATGACGAGTTATTCATCCCTTCTATAGTGATACCTTGGATATCCGGAAACCACATTTTTTATGATTTTTAGCCCAACCCAGCACTGCCATCAAAATGGCGTAAATCGTATTTACACTTTTGGATTTTGTAATGGTAAATTAAGAAAATGCGTTGTAAATGTAAAAGTTTTAATGGCGTGAACAAATCAGATTTTTATTTAACATTCTTAATTAATGCGCACTCATAGGATTTAACGCAGAGAATATTATATTTTTTAATTTTTTATGAGGATGTCGTATGACTACAACGTCTGCCCATTTCGGACCCACTACTGAGCCAGCGTAGGTTTACTTGTCGCGGCCGTTTCGGACCCGGTACCGAACTATACGGTTAAGGCGGATATTTTTCTTCATTATTCTGAGATATTTTTACGATTGCCGAAGTCTCCCGAACTGAAACGACGTTAGACGATGCGTGGTGTCAGGTATGTAAATATGTGATAGTAAAAGGACTCCTTATCTAGTTAATCATATTTATTTTTTTAAAACCAAGCTACAATAATTCGTACGACATTGCTTCATGCCACAGACTACTAACTACACAGCATAAACATTTAACCATAGACTCATTACTAAATTAATCTATTACATCTCCCTTTTCTTCAGACACAATTTTTTTTTTTTTTTTTTTTTTTTTTAACAATTTCAAGAAATGCAATGTAGTAAATGCACAAGTATATATCAGACAAGTAAACTATAGATAGTCCGACAAATAACTAGGTTTTCTTACATTTCTGCCTGATCTGGTTACATAGTTGTTAACTGTATTTTCTGAATCAATTACATTTTCAGGTGTTATGTCTGTGACCTCTGTATCAACTGCATCATTAACATTATCTATGTTATCATCATTACAGTCAATGTTACTTTCATCTATCTCTACTTCCTTTTTTATAGTAAATTTATCAGTATTTTTACTCTCAATTAGATGCCTTCTATTTCTATCTAACTTTTTACCCTTTTCAGTCAAAACTGTATAGGAATTTGGACGTTCATTCCTATGTAGAACTTGAGCATACGTTAATGGTTTTTTGCTTGTTTCATCTGATAAAAGAACTTTTTGATCTTTAGCTAAAGGCTTCAACTTTTTTGTGTTTCTTTGATCATAATATACTTTTTGTTTCAAGGCATTCTTATACAATTTTGACTGTACATTACAATTTTCATAGTTTTCATTATCCTTATAGTATCTAGTAGGCAACAAACCTTGTATTTTTCTCCCCATTAACAATTCTGTAGGACATTTATAATTTAATTCTTTAGAAATCGGTGTATTTCTGTATTCTAGCAATGCTAAATATTTATCTTTTCCTTCATAGTCTGCTTTTTTAAATATATTTTTCACTGTTTGTACAAATCTTTCTGCTAACCCGTTAGACTGGTGATGATATGGACTACTAGTTTTATGAACAAAATTCCATTGTTTGGCAAAGTCTCTAAATTTATAGCTAACATAGTTAGTGCCATTATCTGTATATAATATATCTGGTATGCCAAATCTACAAAAACTGGTTTTGATAATTTTAATTGTATTCTCTGTTGACAAGTCTTTAAGTTTAATTACCTCAAAATACTTACTAAAATAGTCTACAATTATAATGTATGGGTCTCCATTATAATAAAACACATCACTTGCTACTACAGACCATGGTTTTTTGGGCATTTCTCTTATCATCATAGGTTCCTTACTGTTATTCTTCCTAAATCTTTCACATACAGAACATTCTAATACACTTTTTTCAATATCTTTACTCATTTTAGGCCAGTAAATGCATTCCCTTGCTCTTGATTTACACTTTTCTATGCCTAGATGATTGTAATGGATTCTTTGTAACATATCATTTCTCAGAGACTTGGGAACCACTAAACAATTATTTTTAAAAATTAAATTGTCATACACAAACAGTTGTTCTTGAAAATTAAAATATGGTTTTAGGGGTTCTGGTATTTTATCTACACGATTTGGCCACCCATTATTTATGTAATCTAGTAGTAATTGTAAATCTTTATCTTTTCTAACTTCTTCTTTAAATAGATTGTATTTATGGTTAGATATACTTAAGTTAGTTTTCACCATGCTAACCTGACACTCATACAAATCTTCAATAGCAATATTTTCCTCTGACATGTTATTAACATCTCTAGACAATGAATCTGCCAAGAGTAATTCTTTACCTGGCTTATATTTTACCAGTAAATCATATTTTTGTAATTGCATTCTCATTCTTTGTAATCTTAAAGGTATTTCACACAGGGGTTTATTAAATATGGACTCCAAAGGCCTATGATCAGTTTGTACTTGAACAGTTTTTCCATAAATAAATTGGTGGAAACGAGTGCAACCAAAGACTATGGCCAGTAGTTCCTTTTCTATCTGGGCATAGTTTTTTTGAGTATTGGTCATAGCCTTGGAAGCATATGCCACTGGCAAGTTATTTTGTAATAACACTGCTCCTAATGCATCCTTTGAAGCATCAACAGAGACAACACACGTTTTATCTGGGTCATAAAATTGTAATACTGGCTCAGATGTTAATATTTTCTTAAGTTCACAAAATGCCTCATCATGTTCCTTGGTCCAACTAAACTCAGAACCTTTTTTAATTAATTGCCTTAACGGGTTACACACCTGAGACATGGATGGAATAAACTTTGCAATATAGGTTATCATTCCTAATGTCCTTTGCAGTTCTTTAACATTTTTAGGTTTCTCTAAATTTAATATGCTTTCTATTTTCTTTGGGTCAGGTTTTATTCCTTCCTGACTCAATATGTGACCAAGATATGTAATTTTAGGCACCCCAAATTGACATTTACTCAAGTTTAACTGAATACCATTTTCTTTGGCTTTTTCTAGTACTTGTCTAAGTATTCTATCATGTAATTTCTTATTTTCTGCATATATAACAATGTCATCGATAAATACCTCACAACCCTCAATTGACTCGAATACCTGACAATATTGCCTATGAAAAATCTCTGGTGCTGATGAGAGACCATAAGGTAATCTTTTAAAGGAATATCTACCAAATGGTGTACAGAAGGTACAAAGCCTTGAACTATCTTTATTTAATTTTATGTGAAAGAAGGCTGTTGAAGCATCTAATTTACTAAATATTTTTGCCCCTGTCATCTTAGCAGACACTTCATCAAAAGTAGGCAACTTAAAGTGTTCACGTTTAATACAATTATTTAAAGTACTAGGGTCTAAACACAGACGAATTTGACCATTTGGCTTTTTGACTATCACAATATTGCTAACAAAATCTGTGGGTTCAGTGACCTTTTCTATGACACCTAACTTTTCTAACCTTAACAGCTCTTTTTTTAGAGGCTTATGTAAAGCTATTGGTATACTTCTTGGTGGACAGATTCTTCCCATACTATTTTCTTTTAATTTTATAGAATATTCAACTCCTTTCAATGTACCAATTCTGTTTTCATCAAATAAATCTTTATACTCATTAATCATCTCACTATAGTTACTATCAATTTGTTCCTCTTTTATTTTGTTCAAATATTTTCTTTCTATTATACCTAATTTTAATGATGTACTATGACCTAACACTGGACAAGTGTTTTTGTTGTTTACTACATAAAACATTAGTGTCACATTCTTATTGTTAATTAACTTACATTTCAAAGTAATAGTACCAACACAGTTTATTAATGAACCGTCATAGTTATACAACTTATTCAGGTTTTTTTTAATCATACTGTTGCATTTCAACTTTTCTACATATCTAAAAGGTAACACATCACAGTCACTCCCTGTATCTATTTTAAAGTCTATAATTTTATTATTTATCTGAAGTGCTTCTGTTAAACACTTGGATACACTACCTACCATGATAGCACCTAACACAGGATCATCGTCAGACTCACTTTCACTATTTTTATTAACCGTTTTCACTTTTCTATTTCTACACATTTTAGCATAGTGCCCGTATGCATTGCAGAATTTACACTGAGCTTTATAGGCTGGACACCTAAACCCGTGCTTGTAGCCACACCTGTAACAGGTTTTTTCTTCTCTGGAAGTTGACGGCTTCTGTGTCTCATCTGATTTAGTTCCTCGATGTATCCCTTGAGTATTCTTCTTTTCTTTTTTATTACTTGTCACTGCTCCTACTGTATTTTCTTCCTCTTGTAACTGTTTCACTTGCAAGTCAGCCATTTCTGAAGATTTGCATATTTGTATACATTTTGTTAAGTCCAGATTCTGTTCTTTGAGTAGTCTTTCGACGATTTTTGCGTTTCTAATGCCTCTAACTATTTGATCTCTTATGAGACTTTCTTTTAATTCCCCAAAACCGCAATCCATTGATAGGGACTTAAGCGACGTCACAAACTCTTCAAACGTTTCATTTTCTTTCTTTTCTCTTCTGAAGAATGTGTCTCACCATCGTTTCATTTTGAATTGGTGTACAGTAGGACTCGAATTTCTCCAGTACCCATTCAAGCGTCTCATCTTTTCCTTTCTCCTTTTCAAACGTGTTATATACCTCTAGACCTTCATCACCTATTGTGTGCAATAGGAGTGCTACCCTTTGGTCGTTGGTAATATCTTTATTACTTTCACAGCCACTAGCCTTATAGTAAAGCATAAATTTTTGCTTGAATCGTTTCCAGTTTTCTTTTAGTTCGCCATGAAACTGCAATGGCGGAGGCTGTTTGAGGTTTTCCATTTTTATTTTACAGCGGTCGTACGATGTAGGTTATTTTATTATATTAGCCACTTACCGGCTGCGCCATGTAAATATGTGATAGTAAAAGGACTCCTTATCTAGTTAATCATATTTATTTTTTTTAAACCAAGCTACAATAATTCGTACGACATTGCTTCATGCCACAGACTACTAACTACACAGCATAAACATTTAACCATAGACTCATTACTAAATTAATCTATTACAAGGTATTTTCCTTAGGTTTTTGGAATTCGGTCGCCGCACCGTACAACAAAGCAGTTCTTTATTACAATAGTGCACCACAAACATTTTAAATAAATTATATTCTCGTTAAATATACGCGGTAGGCGCTTTTTAGGATTCCGTAGCCAAATGGCAAAAACGGAACCCTTATAGATTCGTCATGTCTGTCTGTCTGTCTGTCCGTCCCGTCCGTATGTCACAGCCACTTTTTGTCGAAAGTATAAGAGCTATCCTGTTGAAACTTGGTAGGTAGATGTAATATGTGAACCGCATTAGGATTTTTACACAAAAATAAAAACAAAACAAATTTTGGGGGTACCCCCATACTTAGAATTGAAACTCAAAATTTTTTTCACCAAACCCATACGTGTGGGGTATCTATGGATAGGTCTTTAAAAATTATATTGAGGTTACTAATATCATTTTTTTCTAAACTGAACAGTTTGCACGAGAGACACTTTCAAAGTGGTAAAATGTCCCCCCCCCCTGTAACTTCTAAAATAAGAGAATGATAAAACTAAAAAAAATGTATAATATAGACCTCAACAAAAACTTCCATCGAAAATTGGTTTGGATGTGATACAGTTAGTAGTTTTTGAGGTAGGTATAGTACATTTTCAAAAACCGCACATATAACTTTGCCATTCATACAAACACTGTGAAAAACAAAGTTGTTTTTATTGTTTGTGTATATTACTTACTAATCTCAATATTATTATATCCCTAATCTATGCTTGCTACTACGAAACCCTTCATGGGCGAGTCCAACTCGCACTTGGCCGGTTTTTTTTTCTTTTAAATTAATAAAAAAAAATATGCAATGGCTTCACCGCGGCCGTCTCAGAGTGCGACATGTATTTTTTTTACTGTTTTTACTTTTACACCTTAGCACGAGTTTTCACTCTTTTACTTTACATCGTCTTTCCAGTATTTACAGCGTTTCTTGTATGAAAAAATGGAACAGCGCCTCTGGCGTGTGAAGGAGGAACTAATTTTTTCCTTGAAAATTGTCAATTTGAAATTGTCAAAGTTCCAGTTTACGTTACGTCTCAAATACTGAAAACTCATGCTAAGGGTAGGTTTTACCCTAAATAAGCGTCTCTCAACAATAACCGTACGATCTGAAAACCACAAAAATTCAAAAACCAATTTCATATTATTGATACGTATTTTAAGGTATCTCGTTTTGATTATGATACTAACATCGTATGAAACTGCACGCTTGTTAACTATGTATAACTGGGTTAACGGATGCAAAATGGGTGTTTGTGCTGTTCCGAAAAACTGTATGTCATGCTTACATGCCTTGGCATGGTACCCAGACACGTCTTTGTACGTGCTCCTATATTTTGTGTGTTAAAATGGCGTATCCACAAGGTGACAAGGTTACTTGAAATTTTACAGGAGACAAGCCTTTGCATTATATGGGCGAATCCGACTGGTTTACTGTTTTTTTTTATCCTGGCAGTATCATCAAATGAGTCCCCAGGACACCCAGGTCGATCCCGACCTGGGTGTCCTGGGAACTCATTTGATGATACACAAGTACAAGTTTGACAGTTCCTCCCATCCGGGAGGAACTGTCAAACTTGTACTGACTAAAATCTACAGTGATCCTTCAATAGCCCTTTACGTTCCAGGGTCACGGTTACCTGATGACACAGTCCCGCGACCCCGGGACTGGTTTATTGTACAGTCATAGTGTCATATTTCCCACTAGCTAAAATGAATACCGTAAACGTATAACGTGCGGAACTAAAGTTATTATAGCGCTTTCTATAATGTGCCCTTAGAAAGCAAGCTTCCCAAAAATAAGTGTATAAATCAATTTTTGTGTTGCACGACTATGTACAAAGAAACAATAAACCATTAATTATTATTATATTATAAATCAAACATTAAAACTTCTATACCAACATGTGTTTGTGCGTTTGTCTACAACTTAAAAATAATAAACACCAGTTGTACTTACCTGGTTGGTTACCGTTACTACAGAGAATTCACTAATCGTTGGCGTATCGGATGCCTTTTGCATTTGTAATGCCATTTCTTTATCCATGAGCTTCATGAGATTTTGTTTCTGTGCGTCCTAGTTAACGATTGTTATTGTTAGGAATTTAAGTATTTTATATGATTCAGTAGCAGTACCGTAACTAAGGGCATATTTACACGCAGTCAGTTGCACTGACGCGGGTGGCGGGGGAGCGAACTGACGCCGAAAATATTGAAGCGCGAATATTGAAGTCAGTACTGACGCGATAGTACTGTACTGACTTGAAATCAATTTACACTAAGTCAGTGCCAGGTCAGCACTGACTCGTCAGTGGACTGACGTCAGTTACCGACTCAATGTAAATCTGCCTTAACTTTATGCTCCCAGTGCAAGGTTCACTGAGTCCTGGCCGGTCTGTCTGTCTGGCTGAGGTCTGGCCATTTCTGCGCTCCTGCAGGGTTTGTGCCCTGTGCCTGGACACCGTTGGAACATCCCTATTTTCGGCACTGTTCAGTAGTTACAGTTTTAATTTCGCATGCTTCAAGAATCTAAAAAGTCTTCCACATTTTCAAATGACTCTCTACAAACTTATGGTATCTTGGTATTAGTCAGGATTATCTGGTTTTTACTCCTGCTGTGACAATAAGTCCAAAATACGATCATAATAGTGCATTTAAGTCACCTATCAGATCGTTAAACTGGTGCCCGTGGAGTGGTTTTGGAGATAATCGTGTAAGAACAAAGAGACACGAATTTTAAATAAAATGATTGAATTCTTTAGAAGCGAAAGGTTACTAGGAAGAAACTGCAGTCGTAGTTTCAGAAACTAACGGACTTGGACTGGGTTACTAGTAACTAAATAAAATGGATAAGAGTCCCTACATCATACCCTCGAAGGATAGCGGGACCAATTTACGGCTGACAAACCGGACGATAAGTCAGTCGAAGCTTGCCGACGGGGCCGCTCTCGTAATCATCAACAAGTTTATTTAAATTGGTACCTACCGCAAATAAACGAGATGGACATATTCACGTTGCGTCCATGCACTCAGCTTTAGACGACAAAGATTTATTGGCGTCATATTACCATAATGGCATAAACTAAGAACACTGATGAGAACATTCCGCTAATATGCTCTTTTTCTGTCTGGAGCATTCTGCTAATGGGCAATCAATGTTGCCAGAAATATTTCTCTCTTTGTGGAACTAGCGATCTTTTTTTGACAGGTGGTTTGAAATTGAAACCCAAAATTCTCTAACTATATATCATTTTTATTCATCAAAATTGTTAGGTTCTAGCCCTGCACTCATTGTCTGCGGAAGTTTGATACTAAAGTATTCTGGCGCATAGTCGCTGTTCTATTTTTAGAGTGCGTTCGATACATACGTTATTAGCACAGTTGGAGGTAGTATTGTCTTGTATTATGGATTTTTATTACCGAGAGCTTTGGGAGTTACCTACAACCATTCTATTAATACTTAATCCAGTTTCGCCTGACCTCTTTCTGGATAAAATGAGCACAATAAGCGTAGGTATAAAAGCGAGATAAGCAACCAAATATGGCTAGAACAAGGATGAACTAAGATAAAAGCTCATAGAGACTCTAAGAAAAGTAAACCAAATAACACAAAAGGCTGTAACGGAAAAATACGAAAAGTATAAGTTCCCCGGAATGCTACAAGGTTTCCTATAGGTTTGCCACAGGGTTCTTTACCATAAACATTCAAAATATTCAATATTGAGCCCATTAAGTTCATTTGAAGTAGGTACCAATCATGTAATTAAAATAATCTTTCTTCTACATATTTTACTATCTCAACAAAATTATAGAGTATCCTGAGATATAATAAGCCAGTTATAAATCAAAAACAAATTGTAAGAAAACAAGACAATTTCATTTATCATCTTGACAATGTTGTAGGTGACTTCGAATTATTTTATTTTAACGACGATGTACACACCGCAGTATTCGCTGGGTGCGAAGTACTAGGTGGGGGTAGTACTATTCGATTGCAGCGCCCATGGTGGCGAAAAGTAAAACTAATGTGGGATTGTCTAAGAGCACATTCACCTATGCCAACTATTAAAAACGCGCTAACCTCAGGAAATTCTGGTTCGATTTGAATAATTCTTTTTGTGTTGGATAGTCCATTTATCGAGGAAAGCTATAGGCTATATAACATCACGCTATGACCAATAGGAGCAGAGCAGCAATGAAGCATGTTGTCAAATCGGGAAATTCTTATTGAGAGCTTCCGTTGCGTGCGCTGCGTAAACGGTTTACATTACGCAAAAATTATGTATGACGGAATTTTTCCTCATGAAACGTTCTAAAATAAAGTCCGCGACAGCATATATCTATCTTTTAAGGTTAACTCACTATAACCTTTTTTATGGAAATCAAATTGGTTTTAAAATAATACATTACTTGCGACGGTATTTTTATGAACATAATATTAATCCTTACCCAAATAAATACGGTAATCATTACAAACATTTAATTTTGAACAAAATTTTCCTTGACATCATTTGATTTCAATGAATATCTGACGAGATATCGTAGTTTCTTCAACGGCAGGTGATGGGGAGCAGTCGGAGTACGACGGCTCTGTCTCAGAGTTCATTGAACTCTGTCATCTGTCAATTTCGAATCAATTTGTCAGACATATCTGTACGTAATTTTTTTAATCGCGTTATTCCGCCAGAAAAACATAGGTCACAGCAGTTGTTGTGTTGTAAACTGCAAGAATACTAGCAGAAATAGTAAATTTAAATTTTATTGATTCCCAAGCGGTTCTTGGAAAGATGAGCAATGCAGGAGATGGTTAGCTGCCGGGAAGAGAAAAAAAGTAAATACATCATATTCCTCATTTTAATCCTGTATTTGACATTTTTCTTATAGAATACATTTTGCCTATGTTTATTTAATTTTATTCAGAGCTGATGGATCGCCATGGAATCCAAAACCATGTGTTTTGTAAAGAAATCTGTTTTCAATTAGAACGGTCAGAGCCGTCGACAGTGCAAACGCTAGGTGTCGCTAAAGTCGTGCACGGTGCCAATACCTACATTACGGCAAGGTGTACACGCACTGCCATTTAAATAATGAGCACGGCTTTTTGCAGTCTCAGTACCTATCTTATAAGGAGGATTGGTAAGAGCTCAATTATTTCCAGCTGACAGATGGACTGTCAAGCTATATCTGTGTCTATATCAAACGATTCATATTATCCGTGTTCTGCAGATGATTGCTCACGCTTGGCACACTGACCACGAGGAAGTTTGAGATGACAAGCTGACGGCTCTCATCTAAACCGATACACTGCTGCCTTTCCAACGTTCAATGTCTTCCTATAATGACTTCCTTGTTTTGTAGGGTGAGCTGATGATTTCAATATGGCTTCCCATTGAGCATTTGTTTATATTTACGTACTATAATTTATAACAACGACTAATTAAAGAGTAAAAAAGTAGTTTAACAATTTACTTACTAGCCCCGTATAGATAAAGACAGCACGCAAGAAAATGAATAAAACGGCGTCTTTTACGACATCAATGAATAATTCTCTGACGCATTGTTCCTCACGAGACGCGGTCACTTTAAAGTCTACTTAAAAGGGCAAAGCAATAAAATTAAGTAAATAATTCCATTTATTTCACACACGCATTACCCACCAGGAAAGGACAAGATGGGATATTATGATTATTGATTACGTTGTTAGTATGGTCGTCGTGTTAGCGGGCCCTGTGTTCAATCCTAGTTTGAAATGCCGCCAGACTAGACCCGTTGGTTCGTAAAGTATGTTAGTCAACGCATCCGTGACTGGTTCCTCTTATAACATCCAATTTAACCTGGACACGCAAATTAAATAAGCCTTATAAAATCTCCGTTATAAAGTCAAAGAATCACAGATCCCATAAAAGCGAATTCGGCTCAATGCCAGTCCTTATTCGAAGTGATACGCAACATAATCGGCGTATGAACCGTTGGAGGTTGTAATCCACGTGATCCAGTTGTCCGATTTGGTCCCATATCTTTGTGCCAAAGAAAGTGAGACGAGCGTGGGATTTAGGACTATCGCAATCAAAGATCTGAGATATTGTAGGATAGCACTGGCCACTGAATTCGCTTCTTTGCCAATCGGTCTGAATATGTATCGTGGAACCCTGCTTAAGGCGAACCGAAAATGGATGATGCTGCAGTTAGATGTAGATAAAGTCTAGCCAAAATGGAATGTTATTTATTTAATATTCGAGTTAAACGTTTCGGCCTCGTTAAAGTGCTATTAAACGTATTCTAAAGATGATCTGTGTGAATTTATTTTAATAGTTTTGCGGAATGCAGTGAAAGCAAGGTGTGAATGGGAAGTGGTTTATTGTTCATACATTTTCAGTTACTCTTTTCATTATTAAAATAGGTAAAGATACAATGAAATGAATAGGTGGTAAATGAAGAAACAACTTTGCTTTAACGGTAATTTTCGAAGTCGAATAAGAATAAGACAGAACGTTTACGAATGGAAAGCGAAATTGTTTTCGGTACTTAATACAAAAGTTAATGTTGATGTCCTATGATGGAAACAGAAAACTACCGTCATTACTCGATGGCTATTGATCATCAAAGTGAAAGTAATTTGTTAGTCTCACCACGGAGTTAACCACACGAGAATGATTAGGTAAGGTATGGCCAATGAGAGGTGAAAACCGCGATCCAAAGTGCGTCAATTACGTACGGTGCGTGTGCGCAAGGAAAAAGGATAAAATGGAGTTTGAATGCAGGGGCTATAAAATTATATTTTTACCGGATGCGTCTGTTCGCATTTTCCGATCAATACTGAACAGTTCTAGCTTAGAAATTCTAGAAAATCGCTGCCATTTCCTAGTCTCGTGTAGGGACGCCATTTTTTAAGGCCAGTTTCTTTATTAAAATTAACAGATAAAATAATGTTTTGTCTTAAGGGTGCTTTTATAAAGAAGTAGGTTGTCGGTGCACACAGTTCGGTACGGATATGTACAGGTTAAATACACCCATGTTATCTTATGCAAAAAAAAACTCCCTACAATATGGGACATTACGACGCCGACATATGCCATGTATTTCGACAAATCTATATTTTTTAAAATTAATCTTTACTTGCATGAAGAAACAAATGATTCTAACATCAGTAATGGTTCCGTAAAAGTTATTACTTTTACTCATATTAGCAGTAGTTGAAGAAATTGGCTGAAAGCGTGTCGAAAACAATTTACTTACTTATATTGACTTTGGTATACCTACGAGTATTGCTGGTCTAAAACGGCCATTTAGTAATATTTTAATGATTCACTTCGTAAATGAATACTAAATGAATAACCAATGAGGCAATGACGTTAGTCATGAAGTGAATATTTTTGACCCGTTGAGCTACCGTGGTGGCCCAGCGGTATCGGTCCCGACTTACGAGTTGTAACTTGTAGGTCGTGGGTTCGAACCCCGCCAGGCGCATTACTTTGTGTAATTTATTTCATCACCACTGCTCTCGAAACGGTGAAGGAAAACATCGTGGGGAAACCGGAATGTCCTAGAACCAAAAATTCGAAGATATGTGACATCCACCAACCCGCACTGGGCCCTCGTGGTAGATTACGGCCTGCTCCCTCTCACAGAGAGGAGGCCTGTGTCCCAGCAGTGGGAACATTATAGGCTGATGATGATGAGGTACTAGTTTCGCACTTTCAGTACTTTTCCTTTAATGAACAAACAACACAGTACGGGATAATAAATCTAAAATAAATCTTTTGTGGAATCGCACTACTGCAGTAAGAAAGCAAATCAACGGCCGGATTGCTATTGTAGCAATCTTTAATTTTTAATGTCTGTCTTGCTACTGTAGCAAGACAGACATTAAAAAGTTGTATTTAAAAAATAAAAGAGTTACTTACATTCAAGGCAGGTAGAGTTGTCAACGCGCGCGTAGTATGGTTGACATGCGCAAACGCCTCTCTCGCATTGCGAGTTAGCGACACCACAGTCGCTTTTGGCCCGACAACGAGCACCCAGGTAAGATGCTCTGTTATCTGCCTGTACTATCTGAAACAGAAATGTATCTATTAATTAAATATTCTCACACCTGATACCTATGATGAAAATTGTGTATGGATACATTGTCTCATTTAGGTACAATGTTTGCAAAGAAATAAATGATTGGATTTAAACTATAGACACATTTGAAAATTGTTACCTAATTTAGGAAATTTGTCACGATTTCACATTGTTTCATCTCTTTATATCTGAGCACCATTCTAGATCGGGAAATTTTTCAGGAGCAAACATGAAAAGAGGAAATATGACCACTGAATTAAAAAAATAATTTAAGTGCTCCTAGACCACTAAAGTTACTCTACCACTTTAGAGAAAAATTATACTCCGTCGTAAAAAGTTAGTGCACGTCGACGAACGGCTTTTACAACTATTATATTTCCCTGCGAATTTGCTTTGCATTTGCATAACCAGGGAACGAACCCCTCGCTATGATTTACAATGATCGTAACAACACAAGCGTATTAATCACGTCAGGCGTGGGTACGCAACGGATCAAAGAATGCGCGTCAGCCCTCACAACCAAGTATTTCGTGGTTTTGTGCTATTTTTAAATTTCACGCTGGATATTCCTACTTGTTAACTTACAAGGGCAACGTACTTGTGTAACCTTACAAGTCGACCTTGGCAAACAAACATCCTTCATAGCAGCACGTATGCACTAATGCGTGAAGAAACGAATGCGTTTTAGAAGTTTAGAAGCGGATTACGATTCGTTCCACTTTGTTCGTGTTTGTGTATTATGTCATTGTTGCAAATTGCTATGACATTCCTAGTTGTAACATTGTCTTCGCTTATATGAGGATGTCCGCTCCACCTACGACCGTCATACATCATCCACGATATATTTCTGACACCGAATAATTACGTATCCCATTTAGTAACTTAGAACGAGTTATTTTTGTTCTAGCTCTAGCTGTGCCGATTCTAACAAGGATCATTCAGTCAAATTCCAAAATGACATCACTGTAAAAAAACGGAATGTCAGTAAGTAAATGACAGAATGTAATATCGACCGAAATTAAAATTTTATGAAACGTTTCGGAATCGTTGCATTACTTATTCAGGTTTCGGAACATGAAATTATACAGAGAGGAAGAAGGGTCGGTCCTACGTCAGTATTTAGGTACCTAACATACTACATAATTCATGAGAAAAACGTTTTGCGAAGCTATCTCACAGGGGCATGAAAAACGATTCACTTTGTACACAGATTACGAATGTTTGATAGCAACAAATCACGTACGATTGCTTGTGGAGAAGTGCCTTCGTTTTCTGCAGATAATTGTATAGAGTCTCGTTAGAAATAAAGTAATTATTTTCCTTCTTTACTAACGGACGCATTGTGTTTTCTATAGCGTAGTGATTTAGTGACCCAATTCCTGTGCAGCCAAATTTGAGTTAACCAGTTTTTTGTTTAAGAAAGCATTGTTAGAATCTAAACGAGCACACGCAAAAACGCGTCCGTTACCGTACCTATCATGCGGATTGCGGTTGCTTCGATTGTATGTAATGTTAACAATTATCCGACGAAACTTATTTAGTCGTATGATTTGGTTTTACCGCGTCGCTGCCGCGTAAATGACCCGAGCACGAAGTCAGCTCTCTCATCAATTTCCTAGTAAATCACTAACCACCCGTCAGTCTATACTTAGTTCAATATCCACAGTTCGGGCAAGTTGTGTTCATAATTTCGGTTTAGCCATTATGAAGTAAACGCATTGTACTACGGAAGTCCAAAAACGGTAATAATCTAGAAACTTACCTTTCTAATGCAAAAAAAAGTTATTGGCAAACAACTCGTTTATCTGCAAATATAGCGACACTAACGACTCGTCGAGTGTCACGATTAGAATCAGGTGAAAGATAACTTTCATTGCTTTGATGGCTGTAATGGCGTTTGAATAGCATTTGATCACTCTTTAACACTCCATTAATAATAATGACATTATAATAAAATGGATTTCTCTGTTATCCACTTAATGCTGTTCAACCTAGCAAAGTTTTCTCTGAAGAAAAACGCAAGGCTGTTGCAGCGATCTATATCGTTCCATTACCGTGTATGTCGTTACCATGACGTGTAATTGCATTACGTGACATAACAGCGCATAATTAAATGTTTTAATTACCTACCCCTCTCCTGAGATTTTTATCTACAAACCAAATGAAATGTGAGTGTGTGTTTTAATGGAGTAAATCGACGTAATCACGGTATTCATGAGAGCGTAACGATATACTACGATCATTACCATGAGCTAGATGGTAGCACTTGCTCGTGAGACCTCATGTTACCTAAACATGCTCAGTTTTTACAGCAATTAGCCGCATATGACAATTGTGATGATGACATTGAACTCACTAAGAAGGAAGGTAACTGTACTATCTTGAGAAAGCCTGTAGGAAAGCAATTCACACATCGGGACATGACAAGAATAAAGTGAAGGAAGGTAAGTAATAAATATATAAGCTTTTACGGACCTTCACCGCAAATGTATTATGCAGTAGTGGCCATAATGGGAATGGGTTACGAACGACGAATGAAGACGCGATTTGTCATTCCGATTATATATCTAGCTGTAGCACTAACGTTACATACTGTACGTTTTTTGGGACAGAAGACAGAAAGACATATATACCAAGCACCTAATAGAAATACGTCATAATAGGGTATTACCGGTAACTGAAACACACTGTTAAAGTTATAAAATACTTTATAGCGAATATAAAACTCTTTATTATATCCATAAGTCATATTTGCGTTGATTATGACATAAATAACTGTAGGAGTCTTTTTAATAGCGAACTCATTTTAACGACTTAACATTCATAAAATAATAAATTAAGCGGCAGTTTTGGCATTGTCTCTACCAGTTCTACTAACAGTTAGGATTAAATACCAGAATTTATTCTAAAACTATAAATTAACGAACGTTGTAAAAACAAATCTAGTGCAAACAGTGAGACATATAAACATAGCTACTTCCTCAATTTACTCATTATTTCCTCCATGTAAAGTAGATTAAAAAAATCTATAACATTTCTAATTTCCATGCGGATGGACATGTAGATTATTGCCAGTAAATATTATATTTTGTTCTGAAGCTAATGCGCTGGGCAAGGATACAAGTCTTCCTTGATGACGACATAAAGTGGGGCCCTAATGAGAGGGCCATTGATGGGTTTTGTTTTTGCTGCGAACAAGAATTATGTGATGTGTGGTCTACTCTACATCATTATAATGGGTAAGTAAACATTCTTCAAGCATGCGTTCATGCAGAGTCATCTTCGGGGTTTTGGTTTCACAACGAAAGTGATCATACTATCAGATATACTATGAGACCACTATAAGAAAGAAACTGTGACGGCGCCATATTGTGACGTCATGTACGATTTTTCTAACACTTGCAGACTAATCACATGAAATGAAAAAAAAAATGTTTACTAACAATTTTAATATAATTACTAGCTGACCCGGCAAACGTTGTTTTGCCATAAATTAAAAATAATTATTGTCTAAAAAATAAAAAAAAAATTAGGGGTGGACTACCCCTAACATTTAGGGGGATGAAAAATAGATGTTGGCCGATTCTCATAGATACCGGATAAGCACAAAAAATTTCATCAAAATCGGTAAGCCGTTTCGGAGGAGTATGGCAACGAAAACTGTGACACGAGAATTTTACATATTAGATTATTGAAAATTAGTTTGTGTTTTTTTTTCTAATTTGCTAGACGTGACAGTTGACAGATGGAGGTCATTGACGTTTCCGTTCTTATCGTGGTTACATAATAGTATTAGAAATATTTGTTGCCACTTTGTAAGCTGGATGGTAGGTCTACGCAATATTGTAAGAGAATTCAACAAAATAAATACATACCTATTTGAAAGTGACAGCAATACTGCAGGCAGGTAATTTATTGCTATTTGCATTTGCTAATTGGTAAGTCTGTTATTGTTTATGCAAATATCGCTTGTGTGGCAGATAATAAATAAACGGAAAATAAATTATCCATTTTTTGATTCGTTGTGGTATATTGTAAATGAAACGTGTTTATTTTTCATTCTCTTAACTTTTACTAGTTTTGTGTTTGCGTTTTTCTTCTAAATCTTATAAAGTTATAGTCCCTAACAAATAAGCATGTATTTGCATCATTTTTTTTTCTCTATTCAATTTCATTTATCATTCAGCTCTTTGCACCTATTCTCTGCGCAAATTATCAATATTCTATTCCATTGTCTATTCTGCAGGCATTTTGACTACACGATTCATTCTGCTCAAAAAGATGAAGAGGCTAAACGTATAAAATCCGTACCAGTCTATTATTGCGCTATTTTTGCATTTACTTTTCAAATACTTAGGTAGTAAGTAGCTAGCTGTAGCACAGATTTTTACCAGTTCGGTTCCAAGGCTGAAATTATTGTACTTACTCCGTTACATCTTCTGAACTTTATTTTGATATTTAAAAAATTACACTCTGTCGATCCATATAAAGCATGTTAACTAACTAAGGGCTGATTTTTCAATAGTCAGATAACTTTTATCTGAGGAATAAAAATAGCGGTTTGACATATTTTTCATTTTTATTCCTCTTATAAAAGTTATCCGACGATTGAAAAATCAGCCCTAAGTAATATAAATACGTATGTTTTTTTAAAGAAAACTTTGCCCCACACGGAATTTCTTCCTATATCGTGGGTGCGTTTACAAACATAGAAACTCACATACACACATTTGGATTTGGATATATCGATGGATGGACGGATACATATCAGAACGGTTATTTCCGGTATCACGTTTCCTTGGGATATTTTTTGAGCCTAGCTGCTGGCAACAGCTAGTAATTAAATAACTACCTCATTTTGTGTTCGTTTGCGGGACTGTCTCATCAGGTAACAATCAAGGCTCTGGAACGTAAAGGGTTATTGCTGTGAATTTTAGCTAGTACGAGTTTGACAGTCCCATCTGTCCCGCCCTAGGTGGGAGAACTCATAATATGATAATTTAACGATAAAACCAAATAAAAAATAAGTTAAAATAACTAAAACCCGACTACGAAAAAATCGCGCACTAAAAAGTATAAAACAAGAACAATCCGTGTTACAGAAATTTTTAATTAATAGCCGTGGTCGTATGCCACCTAGCCAATAAAGATTGTGTGAAACAACCGCAGGTGGCATACGACCACGGCTATTAATTAAAAATTTCTGTAACACGGATTGTTCTTGTTTTATACTTTTTAGTGCGCGATTTTTTCGTAGTCGGGTTTTAGTTATTTTAACTTATTTTTTATTTACACTATTTTGGGGTTATTTGATATAATAAGCAAAGCAGCGAGTGAATTTAAAATGTACTCATTAAGCCTTTTCATTTGATACCCATGTTGACACTGTTAGAAACAGGCAAAGTAGCTAGTAAAAGCTATATTATAATGTATATATATTTCAAGTGTGCTCATCAAGCCCTTTAATTTGATACCCATGTCGATACTGTGCGAAAATATTGTTTTTTTCGGTTACGACTTTTCATCCCCTAGAGGGCGCCATATTGGATTTGGTGACACGTCACCTACCCTATAACCAGCGGACAACTGAGACGCTTCTAACGACACCTCATTTGTCAAGTAGTGATAAGTAGTTCAGAAGTTATGAGGGAACAGATGAACATACATACATACATACATACACACATACATACATACATACCGGTGAAAATCATAACCCTCCTTTTTGCTTCGCCGTAGTCGGGTAAAAAATACCTAGTTATCGTGTTCGTTGAGACGAATTTTTACATACGCCAAGTAGATTCCAAATGTGAATTAACTGAAGAGCAAAACAACGTTTATTTTACGACGTGGTGTAACAATACAAAAGGCAGCACTCGACCAGTGTGAACAATGGAAGGTAAAGTGCCAACCGCACGAGTATATTGCACGTTGCGGTCACCTCGGTTATCAAGCAACTTACGCACAAAAAAATAATAAAAAGATAACTACGTGAATTCCACAAAAACTTGAAGAGAATGCTCAGACCGATTACTCCTGGCTACAGGAGTAAAAGAATCTTTCTGGTTTAACTTAAAAGACAGAGCCGCAAAACCACCGGGAAAGATTTATAATCAAGGTGCACGAAACGAACATAATTTTTATTCTAAATGATTCTCAAACTGTAATTTAAATTATAAACAGTGTTAAAAATGCTGATGTCAACAAAATTTGTAACAAAATTAATGAAGCCATAGAATAATAAAATGCGGCAGAGCAAAAATTTGCATATTATTGTGAGATGTAAAAAAATATGGTCATAGTATTCTATAATAACTGTGCTACAGGTATCATCAAGTTGATTTAAATAGGATACTACAACAGAGTCGTAAATATTCGCCAAGAAGTATAATATGAGAAACAGTTAAATAACTGTATAGAAACGACAAAATTGGATTATAAGAAAATTATGTTAATTTCAAGAACGAGTTTCATTGCGGAAATCTACAAAGAAATTGATATTCTGTCACGCAAGGCATAAGATATGTGCAATAAGAGCGATGCACTGCTTGCCAATAAAGGCTCATTGTTAGCTCGCTTACGTATTCCAAGACAGTAGAGACGTATACCGATTACCGAGTAGTTCTAACAATCCTAACGACCCAAGAAATATGAAAAGTATGACGATTGTTTAAACATCGATTCCTCTTACTCAATCAATGTACCGGAAGGTAACGTGCGAGGCGTGAGCATTTAAAGAAAGAAACAAACTTATACGCACTCGCCTTGATTTACTGGAGTTAAACACGCTCCACATGAATTTCTTAACAAGGGGGGAAAATCGAAATTACTTTTTCTTCATTCTATAATGTGCCCTCGTAAAATGTAAAGTTCCCTTTGTCACGAAAATTGGTTCGGTTTGTCGTATAATAACCCATAAACGAAGTTCGGAAACAACATAATAGTAGGGAATTGTAGCCGAGAACCAGAAACTTAACCGACAGTCACAGGTCAGTTTCCTGTGTAAAACAAAACGGTAGTATCTCAAATGAACCTCAGTATTTGATGTGTTCATAAATCAACAGTCAATAATTACTGCAAAAGGGAAATTTGGAGCCTGGATAATTTACTGCAAATATTTCCTACCCACCACTTGCATTAGAGGTACTATGCAACTGGTTGAAAAGATCCCGGATGTGTAAAGGTGAGGTTGGTGTGAGCGGTCTCTTTTGAGCAACATCAGTGACACCAGTTGAGCGAACCGACATGCGCTTGCGCACGCGCAACTGCTCCTACTTCCCATGCGCGAGTGAACTTGCGCGACGTGTAGTGGTCGATGACCGGGCACGCGCGCCCTCGCGCTACGATACAAGTCAATGGGCACAGCATCTATGACGTCTCTCTTATAAAATACTGACATCAAATCTATCTTTAGATAAATAAAATATAAAATCTATTGTTCATGCTCAGTAAAATTGCTGGCTGCCGATAATCATGATCATAACACTAACCTCGAGGAACCTTATCATTGATAGGAAGCAAGTGCAGATTAGAGTCACGTATTGCTTCATCATTCTGTTGTATGTTATTTACGGACTTTGCCATAAAAGTAGTAGATATGCATTTAATATTATTTGTGTCATGAATTGACTCTTTTGGAATCCCTACTATACGAGTATGTCAAATCATCATCAATAATATGTCAAGTACATGAGTGTTATCTAAATGCTGGCAGGTATTTTGTTTTTGTCTCTTTATTTGACTACTTCATGAAAATCATGACTTTTCGATTTAATGCCCATAGATTTGTTGTCTAATCAATATCAGTTTTAACGTGTATGTTGTAAGGAGCGCCAATTGGTATTTTTTTAAACATTTGGATGATTTTGACAGTATGGTTAGGTAACTACTGGACATGAACTTTTCTATGTCAAAGTTGAACCGTTAAGCAGTTAGATTCACGCGCGGATGGCTTCACGATTTTGCCAAACTCGACAATAGAAATTGTATCACAGATATTATTATAAAAATATACTCTATTAATACTTTCTTTCTACGAAACGAGATCCGACTTTATAGTTAATGGATATTGAAATGCGTACAAAAAATCATCGAATCCTATTTTTTCTTGATTTATATTACAGCCATTATCTTCGGCAAATTGTTGTGTCTTTTATGTTTCGATCGATCTTGTTACACGAATTTTGAGTTTATGAGATTTGTAATCTAAAACAGATTTTCTCTGGTAAAGAAATCTTCAAATATTCTGCAGGATGAAAAAACTGATTAAAGGGTTTTTTTTTAACATTTGGATAAACGATGACTGCCGGAGATGAACAATATTGTTTGGTCAAGTTCTGTAAATTGGTTTTCTTATCCAGTCAGGCTTATCCAGTACTTAATTGTTTATTTATGTTTATTGGAACGTTGCCAACATTTGCACATTTCTCGCGACCTATCAATTCACCTCTGTTTCACTAGGATTTATTTCCAATGCTATTTTAACTTTCCCCGTATTGCTTAGTTGGAAACTATTGCCAATATGTGTTTGAAGTTGCATGTTCACGTAATGGTTAGCATAGCATTATTATTTACAATAATTTTATCAAGACTTTCTTCTTCAAGTTAAACTTAAAAATTCCTTGTGCAGTAATAAAACCATTATAAATAAGATATAACGAAGTTCGAAATAGAATGAAGATGACTTTATTGGTTTGCAATATTGGCATTTCCCCGGGGGGCGCACCCTCCCGGGCTCCGTCTAGACTACTGAGTGGGATCAACTTATTTTAAACATCTGCAAATAGAACGGGCTCTTGTAAACAAGTTTTCTCTAATACCATAGAAATCTTGTTAGCTTTCACCATCCTCCGTGGCAAAAACAATTTCGAAAAAGGGGTTGTGAAAAATAAAACAATAAAGTAACGCGAGAGTAATGGGCTGTTAAACCATTGAAAGAAGTAAACAAAGTACGATCGGTTACGGTCAGGTATAGGGAATTTAATATGTGAGTAATTGTCGGGGTAATCTGTATAATTGATCGTGTCAATACCGAGTAGAAGTCGATGGGGCGTGTAATGAGTAACAAGATGCTGACCAGTTTTTCATACATGCCTCGCGTGCTCTGCACTGGAGCAGGTCATATTTTGCATTCGTAATGGTTTTGAACTTTATATTTAGATCAGTAACAGTACCATAAGCCAATGAAAAAAATATTCGTACAATTTGCTCACCTGGAATATTTTAATGACTTCTAATTTAAGATAAAAAAAAAACAACTTAGGTATAAGACACGCAATTTTACAAAATGCAAATACAGCGATTAACTTGTCAGCAACAATACTCAGAGAAATCACGATACATAGTCGTAACTTTTTAATTACTGAAGAACACATATAATTACTATTGGACGAGAAAGTGCAATGTAATGGTAGAAACAATTTATTTCATTTTACGTGACGCTGTCCGTGAGTGAAGATAGAAGCACTTTAATAGCGTTTGCTCTCACCCCTATATTATATTGCGGTTGAAAACCTAATCTTCGTTCCCCGGGTCTGTCCGTCGATCTGATGCGAGTCTATAATTGGGTATTAACGTTAATACCTCTATATTACGAACCTCCCGCATTTTATACAATGTTCTACAGAACTTTGATAATAACAACGCTTAGTTTATTCATAGGACAGGAAAGTTGGTAATTAACGTGCGTACGATAAACTACGATATATTTGTGTTAATAGGCATACAAACTGTTTAGCTTTGCGTATGTGCGAGTCAGGTGGGGAATCAGGTTCGTAATGGTGTTCGTAGGTGATGAACTAGCAACCTGTACTACCGCTACTTGAACTATTGTGAGAAACTATACTTGAACGGGCGAATAAAATGAAAATGATCGGTCAAACAAAAAATCTATTGATGCGAGTGAGAAAAGCACTCATTTACATTGTTTATCGGAGATACAATCTTGAATTATCCAAGTACATAAATACGAGGATTTGAACTTGACATAATCAAAATATTAACGAGGACGAAACTAGTTTCAATTAATTTGTGAGTGGACCGCATAGGGTAGGGTGTATCAATTGTTGTGTGCGGCCGCGTGCCCAGCACCGGATTACAAATATTATAGAAACGCCGTAATTCGGACAGTGATTTATAGAGCGGGGGTGTGCCACCCTCGGAGGGGCAGCGGCCACGGCGATCGCAAACAACATTGATTTCTGGAAACGAGACAAGTTTGAGCCATGTCAGCGAAGTTCACGAACATTATGTAACATGAAACCGCCGAATCTTTTCCTTGACATCTCTGATTGCTGATTTCCCAGACCTACTGCGCCAGCTCCAACAAACTTGTTCCAGTTTGGAAGTCATAAATGTATATTATTCATCCGATTTTCCACCTACATACCTACAAACATGTTACACTTTCAAAGTGTCCGTATAAAGTATATAACACGGAGAGGTCCATACATTACACGTCCACTTGTTTTATGGTGATCTCGATAAGAACTGGTCAAAAGTATTTCTTTAATAGCAAGTGCAAATGTCAGTGGTATTTCTCTTTGAAGTCACGAGAGAGTGCGAATTCTGTTCATCCATAACAATAACGGTGGCGGTGTAGAGCCGCGGTGCGCCTGAGCAACCGCTAATTTTTTGCGCTGTTCTTTGTTAGAAATAACTGTGTTAATTAATTACAATTATCCTGATTAGAGTTATTAGTGATGGAGGTAAGTGGGTCGTGTATCATGTGTCAGTGGTTGTCGGTTCGTGGTTGCGGGGCCATCGCCGTCGTCCGCGACAACTTTTTGTGCGTCTGCGCTGACACCACCTGTCATCGAAGTAATGGTTACTTAATTGAATTAAACACTCATGTCGCAAAAAAGTAATAGATGTATGAATAAACATTTAAGGCGCTATTTTTTATTATTTACAGTTAATTAATGAGCTAGTTATATGGAGGAAGTTAATCGATTTTTAGAGATCCGTGCATGTTAAGCATTCGATTATTCACGGTTCGTCTTTGTACGACTGGTTTATCAGAAGTCTATTTTACTTTTAGTATAGAAGGCGTAATGCAATTAAATTAAATTCGCAATCAAAACATTTGAGTCGGTTTGTTTATTGTTTGTCCGCTCAGAATGCTGAATAACCTATAACGGAATTTTAACCCGGTTCTATTTTTCTGACCGAATAATCAAGCGTGCGGAACCTTTCTGCTCCTTCGTTATACGAACCTACTTGTATTTACAAGCAATTTAATGTGCATTCTCAAACAAAATCGAATACTGAAAAGACAACATAAATGGTAAGAGAATCCAAACTAATTATATTTGAATAGTCTTTTGAACAAACACTGTTGGTACTTAATTGTACAAATACCCACATTTGTCTACGAAAAACTTTTTGCTACCACCTTGCTACGAGCGTAGCTTAGACGTAGAGGTCGTAGCAGATGAGTACCAACCTAATCTAGATTTATTTTTTCAAATAAGTCAAGTTTGGTACTGAATATTTATGTAATCATAATATGTGTTGTTTGTGTTACTATAGACTTTATCTCACGCAAGTAATATGTTCCTAAGTAACATATATGGTAAGTACATTAAAGCCTGATGAACTTTCCAAAGCTAAGTGCATGCCTAGAGGCATTATACTGTACTTATATGGATCGATAGGGCGCAGGTTATAGGCACCGCGACCTGGCCATTGACGGCGGTAAGCAACACGCAACGGTACCGGTGACCAAGGGCCTTATTTATGCTTAGGTTAGGTATATCTCTGTACATTCATTGCGTAGGTACTATTGAATACGAGTATGTGTGTGTGTATTTTACTGGGTTAAATATTTAATGCTTGATTTGGCTCTATACGACGTGTGTTATCCTTATTATTATGAGCCTATATCCCTTCCCTCTTTCCACTTTTCGCAATCTAAGCCAATCTTCAAAATGAGTCTAGTTCATCCCGCCATCTCCTTCCAGGCCTGCCGCTATGTTATTTCCCTCATCATCATCAGCCTATAAATGTTCCCACTGCTGGGACACAGGCCTCCTCTCTGTGAGAGGGAGTGGGCCGTAATCTACCACGCGGGCCCAGTGCGGATTGGTAGATGTCACATGTCTTCGAATTTTTGGTTCTAGGACATGCCGGTTTCCTCACGATGTTTTCCTTCACCGTTTTGAGAGCAGTGGTGTTGAAATAAATTACACAAAGTAATAATTATTTCCCTAACTCGCTTTAAATTATTTTTAGTAAGTTCTATACAATTTTTAACATCGTAGCGACATAAGCACGATCGAATAACTAAGAGCATTTTATTTTATTTTCATGAATAGGCAATTTGATTGAAAAGGTGTAATTGGTCCGTCATTTAGTAGATTATTAAGTACATACTAATTATTTGACTGTGTATTTTTTTCTTATCTTACGTTAACCGAAATTGACGAAGAAACAACACTTTTCAAATTGGCAATACGTCACAGTCTAAAAATTCGCGACTTCCATACTCGAGTTTTGATTCGTTTGACGTTTGTAAATATTCATTGATTCAACAACGTGTCTATTAGGTATTTTTCAAAACTCTGACTACTAAATATCTAATTAGATTTGTAATGTATCGATGTCTAATGAAAACTTAAACTTTGTCCCTTGCTTTATTATGTAAGTAAAACCATTGTGTACGTTGACATAAATAATGCATCATTGCATTTTACTATTGTTTTATGTCATCTCAAGACTGAGTGTGCGTTCAAGAAACGGTAAATAATAATTACTTATGAATAGAACCTTTAGATATTGACCACAAAATAATGATTATAATCGTATATTACCAGCTGTTGCGATCGGCTTCGCCTGAGTGGAATTCGTTGGAATTTGTATTCCAGGGATTTTAGTCAGTACAAGTCTGACAGTCCCTCCCGTCATGCTCTGGGTGGGAGGACTCATTCGATAATTTTACCACGTAAAAAACCTACTGTGCATAAGTCAAAGAAGCTATTTCTCTCAATTACCTAAGCTACCCGTATTCCACTCTGCACACACAATTGTTGACACTAGGCATGTCACTTGGGACTGTTATTATCCTGATCACCAGCTAGTAATACCTGGATCCAACATCAGAAGCATCAAGATCCTTTCAACCATCCATCCAAACATCCACATTTATAATAAGTAGATACTTCTACACAAATAGAAAGGTGGCTACTTGGCTAGACTAGACCAGTCCTTTGACTTCACAAAGTAACCGCACTCCAGCCTGTACTATTGCGTTCAGTACGTGAATAACAATTCCATTAGCAAAAATACCCCTGGGCGAGGTTTATGAAGGATTTGCGAACCTATTAGACAAAATGCTTCGGGTCACAATTAGTACTAATTGTTTTACCGTAGGTGTTTGTAACCTCTATGTCGTGTGGGTGTACAAGAACGATGGTGTGACAGCACTTAAGGTTTAATTGGTATTCTTTGAAAAGTTTTAGTAGTGCTGTTTGACAGTTGAAGCTTATAGCTATAGGGGCTAAAATATTCTAGATAAATCTATTGCGTTTTTAATAATAGATAACAAGTTATAGGCGCCAGCACAAGTTAATGACGTAAACTAAAGACCTCGATTTTTTTATTAAAAAGCCAATTAATTATCCTTCACCTAGCATTTTTGGTGAAAAGCATAAATTAATATTCCTCAAAGACATAAATAAATTCATAACATTTTAGTTAATAATTTAAATGTGTTGACTGCCTAAAAACGAAACTGTCCCGTCAATTGCCCTTTGCGCTCCAGGGCCGCATCCATACATTGCCACGAGCCTCTTTACTACACCTTTAAATATACACACAGTACAGTATTTGCTTAAATATTAGGTCCTACCCCATGGTTTAGAAAACTTACGGTATTTTTATTTTTACTACAATAATTATACTATACATATATTCATAATATTGTTTTATGTCTAATAATTATTATTCCATATTCTGTTCGTCGTAATAATTATTTGATAGCCCATTAAATTGCTTGTCACATAACTTATAAAATGGCTTGCTATAAACTTGAAGACTGCCAACATTTGAGGCCCATGGCAAGCCTAGCTAACCTTTGTTCTCAAAAGTTTACAATATAACTTTAACATTTATTATAATATGTATTGTTAAATTTTATATGTTTGTTAGACACTTGCTACACAAGAAGAATGTCCCATTTTCGACAGCAGCCATAAATTTGAAGTTCTCCATAAATTATACCTGTAAACGCATATTCACACGTAGGTATCTTCATTATTGACTGAATTCAAAACAAAAATCGTAAAAGTCTATGTGATTTCAACTTTTTAGTAGACTCTGGATGGCAGTTAAACAGTTTTCTCTATTCATAATCAAAATATTAACCTGCCTTCATGAGAAAACCATGATAATGGAATATTTATCAGGCGTTACATCTACATATATAGCGTCTAATTTTCGTCAATCATATAATTACGAATTCATAGTATCTTTTTATTGAAACATGAGCAAAAATCTTGTATACTCTATAGGTACACAAGATATACATGAGCTTCAACGACTTTAATACAGCTCGACAGGACGGATTAGTATATAATGTTACAAGATTAAATCTAGACCAGTTTACATTATTAATATGATAAAGAGTCGTGAGTTCTTTGAGGAATACGCAGCGATCCAACAGTTTTGTCTGAGTTTGATATTACTCTATTTACTGTCTCCGTACTTGCTCCTTCCATAATTATGTCGTCCTGTCTGGTTAAAGGAATTTATGTAAGTAGGATTGTCTATATTGCTTAACAAGGCAGGAAAGTAAGACCATTAATTCTTTTGTTATTTAAATAGAAATTCAATTCTTCAGAGGCAGATTGCTTAAACAAAGCAAAAATACTGAGACCCCTTTTCTAAATATGAATTAGTTTATTAAAGTTTGTCAAAGTTTACTGGAGCAATAAACGAAGAGATGTTGCTAAAGTAGAATTTGACAGGTTGTCAATTTCCAATCCGTAATTCACAAATAGGCTGTAGGTATTACCGGGAAAAGGCTAATGTTTAGGGTATTATCTCCCGCCATTCCACTGTGTACTTACTTGTAGGGGTGCCCTGTCCCACAGACCACAGTATAATATTACTACTGTGCCTGCGCCCAGTAGGATTTTAGCAAATGTTTCCAAAGTAAGGGTACAAGAAAGTTCAAACTGAGAAAAAACATCAGCTTACTCCAATGAAGCCCGTGATGCAACTAGGTACTCATGTAGAAAGACATGGAATGAGTCCGGTTAGATATCGTATTTCAATCATCTTTAGCACCGATGACAAAGAAAAATTTAATCACTTAAGACTTTACTTAATATGGCTTTATTGGTAGTTAGTTAATACCACCTCACATTGTCACATTAATACGTATCGAGAACGATAAGTAATTATCAAGTCATTTAATTTTATTGACTGTGACATTAAGTGATAGGTGTATTTAATAAAGCAGTGGTCATCAAAATCTTGATTTAACAACTTGGAATCGAATTGAAATCTGCAGGTTCAATGTACGCGAAAAGGTTAAACGAGATTAGCATCTACTTATTAATAAGATTAACGTATAAGTAAGATGATTCAGAGAAATCTATTTATACGAATAAAGGATTGAATGATTGAACAAAATACAATGATAGACTTGCATTATTCATCGTCACAGGACACTGGACTCGAATCAACTGCATTTTGAATTGAAATCGTTGAATATTAAAGTGCGTGCACACGACGTAGCTTGGCGCTGATTGCAGTTCCGTCATTGTCTAAATATCATTAGTGTTCCATTAGGTAAGGAGGTATAATACTTAATTGTTATACAATAATTATTTCAGTCCGTGGTCACAGTCACACCCATTGCTGGGTAGACTGTGGTTGGCCTCCACTTTTCTGTAATAGATATTTCTCGGTTTTAAGCGTCTCTCATCATTTTGTACGCCGCGATTTTCCCCCAAAGTTCGTCGTCGACGACGTCACAGAATGGAAAGGCAATAAGTAGTTAGTAGTATTCTCATACTTGTTTTAAGGTCAAATCATAATAGTTAATATAATCCCATGAAATTCAATAACACAAATACCTATTTCGTTTCTCAATTATCTACCAGAGAAAACGTATGTGAACACGAAAAAGCCATACGATAATTGCTTGATCAATAGAAGAAAGTAAACAGTAAAATAAATGCATGTAAGACTCACTTTTATTTACCTACATAGTGCAAATAGGTAGATAGGTTCTAATGTTCAAACGTTTGGATTGGTCTAGCAAGAAGAAGTAAAAGGAATAATATTTAATAAATATAAAATAATATGTGGAAAAAGAATCTCCCAAATCTTTCAATTATGACGACAACATTGGAGATGAACTCTGATTTTGAAATTGGTTAAAATATCCACGGGAGCCGACTCACGACCAAGAATCTCTCGCATATCTATAGCCATCTAACTGACTATGACGCTATCCGTATAGTTATCGAAAATTGGCTAAGGTTTGAAAAAACCAATTTCAATCATGGGAAAAAAAAACATTCCATTATGCAACTATAATTGGTTTAGGTCGTTGACTCGAAGACGAGGCAATACACATATGACATGATATGGATTTTTTTCTTTTTTTTTCGCAACCACTTTCTCACTACGTTTTTATAGCAGTGCACGAGGTGTTTTGAATTGCTTAATGTGTTTTGTTACGCATGAGTAGGCGACAACAGGTGAAAAAAGAATCTAATTAATTTTAAAAAATGTGGAACATGAAGGCACGTTCCCATTCATTGAATAACAACAGTTGAGTAATCTAATCGATCGATAAACATAAATAACAAGGAAGTCTTTACTATACGATTCAACAACTTTTTTCATGATTTATGTACCTATCTTAGTTGCTGTTTTGGAATGTATCCAATCAACTTAACGGATGCTAAGAATTATGCTAATAAAGAGATCCTATCAACATTTTTATTGTTTCCATTTACTAAAAATCAAATAAGTGTGAAACTAGGAATTCCAGCAAGTGCAAATGAAACAAACGGGAGCAATAAAGTTTATGACGCTCCTTATGTTTATGTTCCGGCTGAGGTTTCATTGCATCGACAAGGAGAGTCGCAATAAAAACAGTGCGCGGTAATTGACTACCCTCCGCTCCCGGCGTTCCCTAATTGCATAGCCGGAGACGATTCCCACGCGCGCCAATGAAGATCAGACACCGAACGTGGCTAGGAACGTCGTTATGTAACTTTAATCAAAATTCTGTGAAACGCAGCAGGGGGACCCGCTATTAATACTTAAGTACGACACGTAACAATAGCCTCTTAGTAAATTAATACCTTTGTTGACAACGAAACGCGGCGCTTGCATCAGGGGCATTCAGGGGTCGATTTAACTTGACTCGCGCTAGAATCTTGTAAATCGTTCGAACGTTTAGCTGTCTAGCTAACACCAGCTCAAAGTAGCGATTTATACTGGTATGGAAACTTAAGTAAGTCTGTCATCATCATCATTTCGACCTAATTCCGCTCACTGTTAGGCAGGCCCCTAATGCCACGCTTGATGGTCCTTCGTAATGCGTCTAACAGTACTCCTACACATATGTTTATAACTAAGTATGAAGTGACTAATACTCTAAAGCAATGCAAAATGGAAAGGTGATTTTAGCATTTAGTACCGTAGAAAGAAACTGCAAATCTCATTAAGTAATTTAGTGAATAAAGAATTAACGAAAAAAAACGTTAAAAGATAAACAAAAACGCAGCTAATGAAGATTAAATTGACCCAGCAGTCCACAACGCAGATAATTTTATTAAATAAAACCCAGAAGCAGGTATTGCGAACCTTAGCGTACTGCATGACAATAAAATTAATAGCTAGAAACATTAGCAAGAAGCCATAAAAGGATCTAAACCAGCCCGTATGACATAAAAAACATAATGAGACTGAGATGGGAAACCACAGGTACTTACACCTGTGGTAAAGAGCCAAGTTAATCAGCCAACAGCCAGTACTAGACATTAGAGATTGAAAAAATGCGAGCAGCAGAAGTACTGTGCCATAAGAATTAATGTTATGCGTGAAGGCATTATTGACACCTAGGAACAACTAGAAAAGTGACTGTCTTCATTCAACCTAAACATCGGAGGGTCACTTGACATAGTGTGAACAAGTTTTGCCACGATCTAGTGGGTGCTGTCGGATATGGTTGGCAATAAAGCTTTACCTACCAACTTGGTCTGAGACACCGCGGGAGGTCCAACCAAGAAGGAGTGTTTACAGGATGTTGTTCAACCTGATAAAGTGAGCTAACTGTTGACGATTCATGTGATTGGGTGAAGGGAGAAAAACGAAAGGAGGAAATGATTCCACAGCCATTAGGTAAAGTTCTTACAATAGCAGATGAAGAGAGAATACAATTTAATTGAATACAATAGCCCAGAAAAGCTAAGACCAGATATATAGAGATCTCATTGGTTGGATATTTTTTCTAGATTGTACGAGTATCTCGGAAAAGCGTTGAAAAACAAATGATAAGCGAAGATGTGGTCGACGTTGAAGCACGTTTGTCTAGAAGTAATCTATTCACTCTTGAATTGAAGACCCCAAGTTTGCCTATAGCTGTCAGGAAATACAGAGGAATACCTTGCAGGGAATTCCACTTCTTAGCTGTGCGGACAATAAAAGTAAGTATTGGCAAAACGCTTTGTGCCTGAGGGATGTCCACAAACTTTCCTTGCATCCAAAAACTAAGATAAAATGTTTTCTGAAGATGGTAAGTACAAGTTTTCTTGGTTCGTAATGATGATTGTAAGACGTTAATAGTAATATGGGAATGCACGACCACCTCTGACAGTCTATATGACTTTAAAATGTAAGCACGCACCATCGACGCAGCGGAACAAAAGTTTATTCAAAGTGGCTGACCGCTGGATGGCGAGAATTATATTTCAGGCTTTATTATTATAACTTGCGGGTTTGCGTATTTTGAACTCCTTTTATACTTCTGGAGGTACTAATATTATAAAGAGGTAACCTTTGTAATTTTGGTTGTAGGAGGGAGTCTGGCAATACTGAAAAGATTTTGAAAATTGTTTCACCACATTATTCTTGAGTGTCTTCAGAAACATTTAAAATTGCTACTAAGTAGGAGGTAGTAATTTTAAAATTGCAACTGTGCAAAACCAGGACTGATCGCTAGTATTATGTATCCGGAATAATATTTCGGTACTCCAGTTGTAATAAATTATCTTCTTAATATCCTCTTCGGTATTTTTTTACATTGGCGGATTGGAATTCATTCCTAAAATATAACTTTTCAGTGTTAATTTCTATTTTGTGGGACTGTCCAGACAGGGTGCTGCGACCCTGGAGCGCAAAGGACATGTGAGGGAACAGGTTGGTTTAAGTCAATAAATATTAGACTGACATTCCCTACCGCTCCACTCAACAGCTAGGACAGGAGGTCCTACTCGATGTTAATAAAAAACTCACTTTTATTGCTAACCATACATAGGGGTACAGTGTATAAGACGGGGACGCGAGGTATGATGGGAAATCACACACTTAAGACAAACTTAACACAATACTAACGTAGCGCAAGCGCCAACAGGACGCCATTTGTTAACGGCCGCTTGAAAATGACGTCCTGATGGCGCTTGCGCTACGTTAGTGTTGTGTTAAGTATGCCTAAAGAGTCTATGTCCCCATTATACCTCGCGTCCCCGTCTTATACTTACACTGTTCCCCTACGAGTACCTACTTAAGGAGGTAGATGCCTACTACTCGTAAGTACTTATTCTGAGCACTAAGGAAATCCCACTCTCTTAATATCAACTTTCCACTTAATAAAGTGAGCGAGGTACATAACGAACCACAAGATAGACAGGACGTCTGACCTTAGCTAATGAAATGATTGGCAAAACCGTTCGTGTAAATCTTACACCTGCACGTTGCACCACATAAATTAAGGGCCAGTTCACACAGAGACGCGACGCGGCGTGACGTGACTGCAAATGTGTGAAGATGAGTCGCTATTAAAATGTGCGCGGGCGACGCGACGCCGCGCTGCGTCGCGTTATCGATGAAATGTGCTTTTCGTGTAGTAAATAAAATTTGATTTTGAATCGCTCCATTAAAATGTGGGCAAAGCGTCGCGTCTCGGTGTGAATTGACCCTATGTGTTTACGCACTAAGTGCGTTGCACCTCGTGACCGTTGATACTTCACGCACGCCTAGGAACTCCTCGATAAAACTCAAAGATTTTAATTAAGAAACGGTAGTACTATTTTATAGTTAAGTTATCTCTTGAGTATCTTTACGCTCCATTTTACTTTATGGTCGCTATTTTTATCATTTAGTAGTTACTTATTAAATCTTTCTTGATAGGTACACTATTTTATAAACACAGTTTTTAACTCATTTTATGTTCATCAGGAATTAGATTGAGATGTAGGTATATGGCTTCAGTAAGCTGTAGTTACGAGTAATAATAATTTGAACACAAATTACTTAATTATGTAGATATACTCGTATGACGTTTTTGCTAAATATTTAGCCTCATACATTTTTCGAAGCATTTACTCCCGAAACACATGAAGTTACTGTGTTTTCAGTTACCAAGGGGAGTGATGCACTAATTAAAAAGGCGAAATTCCTATCAGAAAAAAGAATAATATTTTTATGTATTATATTTTTTATCTCTGCAATTCCCCATATAGGTACTACGAGTACAAAGTTTAAAAAACATGGTACCTATCCCCACACCAAACAGACCCCATAAACGTCGCTGCTCTTAAACATCATGTTTCCTCATCGAACATTCTTTTAATAGGTACTAAAGCAATCTAGAGGCTGATGAATAGGAATCATGTGAACCAGAGCTAGTAATTGGGTGCACCAGAGCGGCGCTAGTAAATTGATATGGCAAGCTAGCGGTTCTCGATCGGCGCATGCATCTACGCCCTTCGATATGTATGGCATTTCGATCCGCAAGTTCATCGTTACGGCAATCGAACGACGCTTCTGGGTGGAGATCGATTCTACTTCGACTCCATGCACGATGTTGCAATGGTTACAGTTAGTGGACTCGAGTGATATTATCTTATGGTAATTGAACTAAATGTTCTCGCTTTGAAGTTAGTTGCTTTGAGGGACGGATGAAAAAAATGGACTAAATTGTGCGCGTTAATGGCGGCATGGAAGTTCTCTAAGTTATATGCGTATTGCGTGTCGATTCCGCGAATTAAGTTCATATTCGGTATCGGCGATTTTCTGTTTAGGTATTTTTCTGTAAAATAAGTAAGTATAGGTACCCATTTCAACTGCATTGGATTTTACTGATCCATATAAATTTTTGTTTAGGTGAAATAATAGGTAGGTAAATAAGGAACCTAATAATTTTGGTTTTATTTTACTGTGTAGGGGTAAATTAAGTCACCCTGACATTTCACAAACCCTACATACCTATTTATTTTATTTTAGGTAGGTATATTTAGGTACCTAATCCCAAATTAAAATTGATAAGAGGTAAGTTTAGAGTATAGTAGAAGTTATTTCTAATATGTATTATTTCATCAAAATCTCAATCCAAAAACCGACCGCTAAGGTCAATAAATGTCAAAAAACATAATAAATAAATAAAAAGAGCTTACCATAATATTTATTACGATGAACCATCGCAAAAGCATCAAGGAACTCGATTTTATAGACATTATTCACGATATTCACATAAACTTAATATTTATAATTCGCTGTTTTTGCGATTAATATTCCGCGAACGCGAGCTTTTCGTTCCCGCCAAATGTTGGATAGAGTGACCACACCGCGCACGCCTGTTGGCTGACGCTTAGCCCGCCAAACTGAAGCAAGCCGTAAGCACCGTGAGAGCTTCGCGAACCGTCTCTGAATGGCCCACTCCACAAGAGGGAGAAATGGCGGGAGTCGCGGGAGGGACGATCTTGTAGGGGAAACCGCGTCAACCGCCTCCGGTAATTCACTAAGAAAAGTTATTTGACGACTTGCCGCATAGGGGATTGCTGTTGTAATAGAAAAATGAAAACGATTTGTAAAGTGAATAGGCGATTTGAAGAATTGCAGACGGTCAATTTCGGGTTGTTATTGATCGGAAAAATTGCGGGTGATGGGATATCTTTGGAGTCATTCTTTCTATTTCATCACAAATCTTCATACTTTTAGGTTATTATTGCAGATTGTTTTCACATAAATTGTCTACAGCCTACAGCCCCAACATTTGAGTAAGTATTATTCAAATGATCTAAGTGGGTGGTACCTAACAAATTAAACCATGAAATATCTAAGTAGGTTTGTTACAGTAAATTAGCTTATTTAGATATTATTGGAAGCTTCCAATAATATCTAAATAAGCTAATTTATTACTGTTTCCAAATTTCTGTAAGTACCTACCTAGGTATAAATTAAGTAGGTACCAATTTAAGGTTCGTTTATTGCGGTGTCTACAATGAACGACCGCAAATTGCAGAATAGTTTAGATAATTGACGCCGAATGCGTGGGCTCTGGTACCTACTTATCTGATATGACCGAAATTGACTAAATCAGAATTACGAGTATCTAGGTAGGCACTCAAATTATCAAATTATTTGTTAAACCGCACTGTTAATAGTTCCATTTTTATAAAGTGCCTACAATCCAACACGGTAATAACATCAATCACTATAGGTTTGGTTGAAAACACTCCGTCCAAATCCAAATTAGGTAATTTAATGCCGTCGTATGAACCTAAATATTTCAAGATTATTTTTTTTAATCTTGCGAGATCGTGTAATTTTAATACTTAATTAATATGAGGAAAGTAGTAATTTGTGAGTTACTGTCGTATCCATCAGTCAATCCTGTGGGATTGACTGATGGATACGAGAACCTACCTACAATCTTAAACAATAGCCCAGTCAAGGAACAATTATTACAGAGGGAAAGTCTTGGAACACAATTTTTGAGTAAGTAGGTACGCAACTTTGTTTGGACTAGTTATTATAGGAGGTGACTGGTGAACATATCAAAAGTCCTCGCCCCTAGCCCTTGAGCTCTTTTTCTTTTTCGCCATGTCCATGTCCGTCCGTCCGTCCGTCCGTCTGTCGCAGCTTAGCTCAGAGACGCCCAGTACTAGAAAGCTGTAATTTGGTGTAAATATACGGATTTGTTGCGCCGAAAAAGTGGTAAAATAAAATCTCGTAAAATATTTTTTTAGGGTACCTCTTGTACAGTACACGTAAGGTGGGTATGTTTTTTTTCTCGCGTACCCCTTAGTGTGGGGTATCATTAAAAAGGTCTTTAAAAAATATTGATAGTTTCCATTAACAATTTTTTGATAAAAAGATTCGTTTGTGAAATATTAAACTTTAAAGTGCTAATTTTTGCTCGACTCGAGTGTCCCCCCCCCCTCTACCAGCTAATCGGTTATGTTTGGGGGGTGTGAAAAAATTCACAATAGTAGTATATATAACGAAGTTTAAATGAAAATTATCATGACTAAGTAGGCTTTACAAGTGTACGAGTAATAAGTAGTCGACCAACTTATAAAACGTACTTGGATAACATATTTTTTCCTAAACAAAATGTATCGGAGAACATGTTCTTCAACTGCAAATGTAAGTTTGTCAACTTTATTTTTACAGCTCTAATAGGTGGGTATGTTTTGGGGATAGGTAGGTTTTTATTGTCAACTATTTTTAGCTAACTTCAAAAAAAGGAGGAGGTTCTCAATTCGTCGTAATCTTTTTTTTATGTATTTTCCCCGATTTCTCAAAGCCGCCTAGACCGATTTTGAAAATTCTTCTTTTGATTGAAAGAATACACCTTCCAATTGGTCCCATGATCATCAAGTCAGGATCTGATGATGGAATGCTGGAGAAATCGTGAGAACTCTTTAAATTTTAAATCATTCTTGAAGCGATGTATTCGAATTATTACGTAGGTAACGCTGGTTTTAAATCTTTGTTACAGCCACTTCCCTCTACACGCGGTGGTACTCAAATAGACAACATCTTTTCCAACTTTACCTGTGAAGTTGGTTTTTATAACTCCTTCTACAGTTACCATCGTCCTATGTGGGCCCGTTTTTAGACGTTATGAGTTGGCTACTGAATCACTTAGGTACCTAATAAATGTTAATGTAGGTACGTAAATTAAAATTAAATTCATAGAATCAGTTAAGTTAGTTCACTTCCAACGAAAATTGGTTTGGATGAGATACAGTTAGCAGTTTTTGAGATATAGTACATTTTCAAAAACCGCAAATGTAACTTTGCCATTCATACAAACACTATGAAAAACAAAGTTATTTTTATTGTTTGTGTATATTACTTACTAATCTCAATATAATTATACCCCTAATCTATGCTTGTGACTACGGAACCCTTCATGGACGAGTCCAACTCGCACTTGGCCGGTTTTTTTCATATTATACAACACTTTTACGTTCACGCGTGCTGGAATGGGATTTAGAGTTCGAGGTTCCATCATTTTTTTTCCATACCAACATTCATTGAATTCAATAAACATAATCGAAAATTCAAATCGATAAACAAACTACTCTAATTCAGTAGCAATTTAATGGTAGGACTTACTACTGCCTTTGAAAAACAGAGGGCATTTATTACAAACACGTCAAATATTCTTGAAAACTCTAAGAAAATTCTAAATACACGGTTTAGATGAAAAATGTGGCGAGAATTAAGCGCTTCTAGCGCACTAAAAAATACATTGTTAAGTTCCGACATCCACGCGAAGTCGCGGGCACAGATAGTATAAACTACTTCAAACGAGTTTCTGCGCTATTTTTTACTGGTTCCTCGGTGGGAGGAAGACAAGAGATATCAAGCTTGATGGTGGCCACCGACTTCAAGAACTACTTATACCTGTGGGCATTGTAAGAGACCCCTTTAGCTGGAAGCTCACATCACCTCAAGATGCAGGTTTCACTTGGGTTTGTTCATTGTAGGTGGTAAAGGAAGGGTCTGAAAAGACTGCTGCCGTTTTCTGGATCTTTAGCGATATCAAATACAACTTTCCAAATGTGAAAAGGTAAAAATGATTTTTCCCAAATTACAGACATTCAAGAGCAGATACGTCGAAAACTATACAAGATATCGATATGCTCACTGAATATAACTTACTAGAAATTTATTCAGCTTTTATTTTGTTAAAACATGCTACGCCGGTACGACGCATGGTTTCTGAGATATAAGCAAAAAACCAAAAAACGGTACCTTCAAACCCCCCATTAGCCCCCCACAGCTCAAGGGCTAGGGGCGGGGACTTTTGATATGTTCACCTCCTAACTTGTCCAAACAAAGTTACGAAGTCAATGACGGTGTGAACCATAAATGAAGATACCTATTTAATTTAATTATCTTTATTTCAGACATAAGTCCATACATTAGTAGGATTAGTACTGCACATGAAAATAAAAATAAGGTGTTAGTAATTTGTTATTAAAACATAAAATAAAACAAAACAAGTAACAAAATAACAGGTTCATAAGCCTATTTCATTTTTAAGCAGGTGTACACCTGCCCAGTAAACAGTAAAGGGACTGTCTATTTTGCCAGCTGACGTTCTGAGGACAGTGTTGGTGCTAGCACACGGACCCTGCTCATCATCGATGCAGTTCTTCTCCTAATGATGGAGAAGAAATCATCGATGGAAGCATCCGCAAACATTGCGGAAGCAATGCAGTACCTTGGTTTTCTCACCACTGCCCTCAGAGCGTCATTGTACTGAACCCTCAGGGCGTTGTAAGCCCGCCGCGTAAAATTGATCCACAGACTGCACCTATAAAACGATTGACAGAAGGCTCTGAATAATAACAGTTTTACATCTGTGGTACTTCAAGTGTTTTTGCCATACCTATTATTGGAATCAAATATAGCAGCTCACAATTTAGGACCCATTATTATTAGTAGTCATTTTTACCCGTGGTGCAAGGCAACTGGGCTTCTCCCAGTTTTAATGTCCCTTTGTGCCTATTGGCCTTGCTTTGTTCTGTCTCCTGCTTGCATGGAGGGAAGTGGAAACATATTTTTCCTACACCTCCACTATTCTTTTCTGATTAATTTCGTGCAGGATCCAAGACAGGTAAATTCATTCTCCGGGACTTGTCGAGCTTCATTGTCTCGGCGCTTTTCTGGTGGTTGCCACTGTTGATTCTTGCTCTCAGGAGTTGCAGTGGTTTGGGAATAGTGTGGTGGGTTTGTCCCAAAAAAAAAATTTGTGGTATTTCGTGCAAATTTGCGGGCCAACATATTGCAGCGGACTGCCAACGCCCTCCTTTCCCTTTCCTGGTCTTCATAGTCCTGTAGCCGATCTGTCAACATGTGACCCAGATATTTTACTTTAGATACCCTCTCTAAAGCCGACCCACCGATAGTAATTAGCGGCACGTTCAAGGGAGCCTTGTTCCCTGCTTTGCATAGCATGAGAACACTCTTACTACCATTATATCTGGGTCCATGTGACAGGGCATATGATTCGCAAATACCCAGAAGTCTTCTGAACGCACTCACTGTGAGTATGGTTTCATAGATTTATTAGATTTCGGCTTTTATTGAACAAACCCATAATCTGCTGCTTAAAAAAATTAAATGGCGGCCATTCAGGGTGGATCGTTGGTTAACTCTACATAAGAGTTTCTGATGTTGCGACCGCCGTGGGTGTGTTTAAAACATTAAAACTCTCGTAGTTCATGCAAATATAAGTTTCTTGCGAGAATCAAACCCGCAAACCGTGGCGCACTAGTCGATCGCTCGGCCACTACCAACCGTGTCATCTAAGTTAATTGTTAGAAGCATTGGTAACCGATCCTCAAGTGTGAAAAAGCTTTGAATGGCTTCAAAGCTTTTTCCACTCTCACTTTTTGACAAGATAAACCTAGCTGGCCCTGGACCCAATTTGAATTTCATCTACGTACTGTGACGAGGCTACCGTACCGTATAGCTACGTATTTACAATTAGATGTTAAGAGGTCATTTACATTTTGTTTATTTCGTCAACTACAGAATCCTCCTCACTCCTCAAGGGAACTGATGAGGACGGGACCATAGGGCCAAACGCCTAATATGACGCAGGTGAAACCGCGGGCAGAAGCTAGTACCTAAATATTTAAGGTACCGCAGATAATTATGTATTTGTGTACGAACAGTAATTGTTATCAACCGTGATATGCTCCGTAAACGATAAGAAGATATTGCATAATGATGTACCGGTTTTATCTTCGCATGAGTTTAATGAACGTTTTATGGCACGTAAATCATAGTCGTAGTAATTAATATGAAATTACATAGCAGGTAGATTATAGCATACCCACGTCTTGTAAATAACTTGCTATATCTGCCATCTGTTAGATATTCGAAGAACTAACATAGTTACGTCTAGTTGTCTTCCTTATTATCCGCGCACTCAACATGGCGCTAGTATGGTGTGGACTTGTCAATTGCCAAGACCTTGATTGATATTAACATTTTCTATTCATTGAACCATTGCCTCAATTGCCTGTTGTTATTATCAAAGATATGAAAATAATTATGTATCCTACCTATCTGATGAACATTCCCCCATGAGCCACATTATCAGTACATACATTACCTTTAAAGACGATAAAACTAATTAGATAGGTAGGTACCTACGCTAAATAAAATGGTAGAAACTGACCAAAGTGAAGCATATCTAGGTATACACCGTGACTTTTTAGTCGTCTTACGAAAGTGGTCCACATAATGTATCCGACCTAAAATACGTCTAGGCGATTTTTGTTTTTTTTTTTTTGATTCGTTAATAATAATTTATATTATTAATAAATACCTAGGTACATTAGAAATATGAAAATTTTTACGTATCAAGCTGTAGAGTATACCTACCCTGCGCAATAGTCGGGCAGATCCAGATCATTCCATCTCCATTTTCTATGAGACAAGGGTGTTTTTAACTACGCCTTTTGTCATAATAACGAATTAAAATTTTATTTTGAAATTTTTCAAATCTCTTAAATTCTTAATTACCTATTTTTTTTATTATAAACGTGTTCTAGTCTTTGGATACATGAACTGGGCTGCCGTTGTAAGACGACTAAAAAGTCACGGTGTATAGCTCTTTTTAGTTTAAAAGTTATGATTACCTATGTTAGTAATAATCTTGGTGAAAATGAACCTAATTCCGGTCACAGCAGCAAATCACAATCAAATTACAAAATGACAGTTTTTAATTAGCAGGATTAGTGCGATGTTGATGCCAATACCAACGTAAAGAGGAAATATCGTGTAAAAACTAGATAAGATCATAATCGAACTGCCTGGTTCAGTTGCCTAAAGACACGCCAATATTAAAGAACTGAAGAGAAACTAAGCACTCGTCATAATAATTATTAGACTACAGGCCCATGTCCAAAATGGGTGGGTCATATGAACCACCAGGTGACGTATATAGGATGATACTAGCTGTGGCCGCGACGTCGTTCGCGTTGATGTCGGAACTTAACAATGTATTTTTTAGTGCTAAGCGCTTAATTCACGCCAAGTTTTTCATATAAACCCTGTATTTAGAATTTTCTTAGATTTTTCAAGAATATTTGACGCAGGCAGTACCTTTAAAATGCTACTGGATTAGTTTGTTTATCGATTTGAATTTTCGATATTGTTTAATGAATTAAATTAATGTTGGTAGCTATGGAAAAAAAATTGATGGAACCTGGAACTCTAAACCCTATTCCAGCGCAGCGCGCGTGAACGTAAACGTGTTCGTGACTAATAGGTACGAAAAAAAGAGGTAAAACTCCGAAACAAATTAAATAGATTTATTTGTCAGAGAAACATGTACCTAAATGGACATACAAAAATATTAAGATAAATGAGAAAAATAATTAACCTAAATAAGAAGGATTTGGGATCAGCTTATGGGTAGGTGTAGGTATACAAAGGTAAGATTTAGATTTTGAAAAGGTCGCTCGAACAATTTTATAAACTAGTCGGATATTATGTTAAACGATAAATTTGATTTAAGTATCCTATAGCACCTCTATTCCAGATTTTTGTATGACTATTTTCCTAACGCCCGCTCTATGCAAATAAATGCTTCTGTTCTGTTTTATTCCACTCCTCTCCAACCCACTCCACTCTACCCCACCCTACTCCTGACCATTCCATTTAATTCCACTCCATTCCATTCAATTCCACTCCAGTGCAGTCCAGTCCAGTCAATTCCATTCCATTCCATTTCCATTCCATGGCATTCCATTCTGTTATATTCTATTCTATGATTCCTTTAAATCGCTTTAATTAATTTACATTTGTTGTAAGGTGTAAACAGATTACGATGAAACAAAAAACATAATGTTAACGACATCTACCGTGTTATCGTTGAAATACGAGTATGTTTAGATGAATTATTCGAAGCTAGATCGCGCTACTGAACTGCGCGTCTCGGTGTGAACTGACTGTGATTTTACTTCTGGAACACTTTAAATTCAAATATCTTTTGATCTTTAGGCACCATCTCCACGAGCGAGGAAAACGCTGAGATTCCGTCCTTCTATCGTCGGAGAATCTCCACGACGAGCGTTTATTCCGCCAGCGTCACGGAAACGCCGCGCGCGCGCGACGGCTCGCAACGGAATCGCCGCGCGCCCGCGACGAGCGCGTTACCAGTAGGGAAACAAAACAAAACTATAGCACAACGACGCTCTATTCACGAGCGCTCGCTGCGAGAGCGCCACGAGCGCGCGGCGATACGCCCGACTAATGTCACACATTGCAACTCGTCGCATCGCCGTGTGGAGACGGGTTCATAGTGAGTGTATGGAAATACGTGGCACGACGATAATATCGCCGCGATTCTCTCGCTCGTGGAGATGGCGCCATGCTGAACCGATTCCAATGAAACAAAAACTAAATGTTACTTCAAGTTACGGTCAGTCGTTGTGTATCAAAGTTATCTACATAGCTTTCGTACATTTTACGTGATGCGCAGACAACTAAACATACAAACAGACAAGCAGACAGACAAAAATTCTAAAAATACTGAAAATGGGTTCTATTGGTTGTCCTTTAACACCCTAGCTATATTTTTCGGGTTTTTATTTAATGTACAAGAATTACTTTTCTACAGTTTTATTATACGAGTATCTATACATATAATAAATCTGTAGAAGGGTCAATTCTGTACATTGAAAATATTGAAAAAATAAATAGCGGGGGGTGTTGCTGGATCGATACCAAACCCAAATATGTGATTAAAAAAATTTTTGTCTGTCTGTCTGTATATGCAGGCATCACGTGAAAACTAACGGTTCGATTTCGATGAAACTTGCTATAATTATACCTTATTATCCTGGGCATAAAATAGGATACTTTTTATCCTGGAAAAATACGTAGAAAAAAAAATCTGTAACAAACCTTATTATGGAACCAGTGGCGACACCTATTATCAAGTAGAACATTACGCCACGCCTGCCTCCATTGATTTCTAAAAAGGTTCCACCACTCACCACTAGATGGCGTTGTGCCTATGACGCGCATTTCTGAATCGCGGTGTTAAGATTCTCCGAGAGTTAATGACTACCGCGACTTTATTATTTTTCTGTGTGACTTAACTAGCAGTGCACTTGCGGGCTACGTCCTAATTGGAATATAGCTACACAAGACTCTGCTACTAAGTTTTATCATAAAGCGGTCGTCCGTGGAATTAATATTGTATGCGTGTAATTTCAAACCGTGCTTTTCAGCGCGACCTTTTTGATTACTGTTCAGATCAGTTATTTGAAAATACAAGGTCGGAATTACTATGAAAAAAATACTACAGAACGCGAGCTCAACAGCAGTAGCTCAAATAGATCTCCTTAATTATTACAGGCTTAGCCGTATTTGGGTCCAATAGATATTTATAAGATGTCATTGTCAGAGTTACTCAAAATGGAGAAATAAACCATCCACGCGAAGACCGACATCCGCGCGGACGGAGTCGCGGGCGGAAGCTAGTGTATAAATAAGAGCATAAAATAATAAGATTCAGCACTATGTCGTCGCTTGTAAGCTGTCCGAGTGCTGGTGCGAATTTAAAAGTGCAGGTAGAGTGAGTACCTACATGAACAAATCATTATATTTTTGTACGGCATTTTTACCATCGATAGATCCATGAAAAATAATAAGAAAGCACGCAGTGCCGTAAAAAAGTGGTGCGCCACAAAGTCGGTAATTTTTTTGATTTTCAGACAATTTCCAGGGTATATTTGGTCATTTCATTCCGTACGGCAGCAGTTACATAATTTCAATACAGCGTCTAATCCATTATTCTGCAACGCCGTACAAAAATCATGCGACAAGGGGAAAAAATCGAGGGTTGCACCCCCGGATCACGGAAAAAGAGGGAATTAGGGGGACAGCTTACAAGTGACGGCATAGTGCTGGATCTTATTATTTTATGCTCTTATATCGTCCTATATACGTCACCTGGTGGTTCATGACCCATCCATTTTGGACATGGGCCTGTAGTCTATATGATTAGATTTGGATTTGGACAGCCGGTGGGTTGGGGAGGGGAAATTTTGAGGGTATTAAAAGCCTTAGCCTTTTTGTAATAGATTGCCGATTGGCATGTTTATCTCTAGGAAATCATTAAATACTAAATCTCTAACTGTGGCCATTTTTTTTTAATAATTGTTTTGATAATTATAAACCGAGCAATTGATCGGTTCAACGTTCCACCGGATATTTGGGTTTAAAAAAAAGAGTTAGGTAGTTGATCAATCAAGACTAATATGAAAAGGTAAAAATCAAATCCAAAGATTTTTTATAATTTAAAGTTGTATTTATTACAGTAATAAATTATATTAATTACTATAAATAAGGTTAAAATAAAATACCCTTATTCCCTTGTGACATGTAAAAAATTCATACATAAATATTGATTGGTAAAAATGTTTACAGGTTAGACAACTTCCTTTGATTGGGTAGTCATTTAGCCAAGCTTTTCTTAAGGTTTTCAGCGAGTTTATCCATAAACTCGAAAGTTTCATAGTAGTCTGACCTCTTTACATTGTTCATCCCCTTGATACAAATAGCAAGATCCTTAGTCATAATTCCAGATTCGATCGTGTCGATGCAAACTTTCTCCAAAGTTTCGGCAAAGTTCTTCAGGGCAGCATTGTTGTCCAAATGAGCGCGGTGCAGGAGACCTCTGGTCCATGCAAAGATTGACGCAATCGGATTGGTGGATGTTTCCTTTCCTTGCTGGTAGAATCTGAAATGCCTAGTTACTGTACCGTGAGCAGCTTCCGCCTCTACAGTCTTTCCATCAGGGCAAATCAGAACAGATGTCATAAGACCCAAAGAACCGTATCCTTGGGCTACCGAATCTGACTGCACATCTCCATCGTAGTTCTTGCAGGCCCACACAAATCCACCTTCGGATTTCATAGAGTAAGCCACCATATCGTCGATCAACCTATGTTCGTACCAAATACCGGCAGCTTCGAACTGTGATTTGTAGTCCTTTTCATAAATTTCTTGGAAGATGTCCTTGAAACGGCCATCGTATTTCTTAAGAATAGTGTTTTTGGTGCTTAAATAAAGAGGGTACTTTCTTCCAAGTGCATATTTAAAGGAAGAGTGAGCAAAGTCAATGATGGAGGCATCAGTGTTGAACATACCAAGGGCAACACCAGCGCCCTTGAATTCATTCACTACGTGCCTGATGGGCTCTCCTCCATTGGGTGGCGTCCAAATAAGCTCTAGGCTTCCAGCGCCAGGTACAACAAAATCAGTAGCTTTGTATTGATCGGCGTGAGCATGACGTCCGATGATAATAGGTTTTTCCCAGCCAGTCACGAGACGGGGAATATTTTTGCAAATTATTGCTTCCCTAAAGACAGTGCCGCCAAGAATGTTACGGATTGTTCCATTGGGACTCTTCCACATTTTTTTCAGCTTGAATTCTTCAACTCTGTTCTCATCAGGAGTGATGGTTGCACATTTGATGCCGACATTGTATTTCTTGATGGCTTCAGCACAGTCAATAGTTACTTGGTCGTCAGTCTTATCACGGTTTTCCATACCCAAATCGTAAACATGGAGCTCGATGTCCAAGAAGGGCAATATGAGCTTTTCCTTAATCAAATCCCAAATAATCCTGGTCATTTCATCACCGAGGACGTCAACAACGGGTCCAGCCTTTATTTTCGACATGATGACTATCTGTAATCAAAGAAATATGTTTTCTAAAATGTGTTCAATGTTCACGAAAAAAAAAAACTATCTACTTCGATCTACCTAACTTGCATTTTAAATCAAACTAAGAGGCTATGTAGGTAACTGGCAAAAATTTTTATAAATGGTACCTACTTACTACAAAGACTAAAATATCACAGAATGTTGTCAGTTTGTAAATCAACTAGCAAGATTTGTTGCTTTATCAAAATAAATTATGTAAACATTACCATTACTACATATTCGTGTGGCCTTGGTAAGCGCAATTCATGATAAAATAAACAAAATTCGTAGACTATGTACTTTATAATAAAAGTTCAAAGAATAAATTTCATAGGTTACTGTCAAACAAAAGACAGATATTTTTTTAACTAGGTGGTTGTGAAATATTTTGAACAGGAATGGACATTTCTATTTATAAAATTTGTATTTGACAATCACATTTTTGTCAGTTGGTAAATTCATCAAATGAAGAGCTCTGGGTGTTGTGGAAGGGACTGTGACTCTTACTAACTAAAATCCCTATGTTCTTTCAAATGCCCATTACGTTCCAGGGTCGCGGTAGCCTGCTTAGACAGTCCCGCGACCCCGGCAGAATAGTTGACACCTTTAGAACTGTTATTGGAATAATTTTATTACTCGATAGTCATTGCGGAATTAAGCATGTTAAAAATAAAATTTTATTGTGCAATCTTGTAATGCCTAAAAGTAACCGATAATAATTACTATAAACAATAATATGTTTTTGATAATATCCAAATACTACCTACTTTTAACTGTTATTGCACATTGTGTCAATTTTATCTTCTTAATGCGTAAGAGGATGATGTAATAAATTGACAATTGACCCGTTTACTATCCTGTGACTACTACACACTACATATGTATTAACAAAATTATTTATGAGTATTGATAATAGGAAATTCATTGATGTTTTTATGACTAAGGTTGAGATCTATGAATGTTGCTGAGTACTTTGACTAAGTGTTGTCGCTATCACTCTCACTGGCAATTAGAAAGTTATTTAGAAATAATAACATGTCTAAAACAATAGTCAATAAATATTGTTTATAGATAAAGCCTCAATCATAAACACCAGACCACAAATGAGTAGTAGAAGATACTGATAAAATGAAGTTCAATCTAAACATAAATTATCAGAAAAAAAATTGTCAACAAAGATTTATCTAAGGTCATTAAACTAATTTCTAACAACAAAGTCATAAGCCATAAAAATAAGAAAAAAATAATAATACTGGTATGGTTGGCATTTTAGATATCTTGTTAATAATCACAGATTCTGAACAACTTCCTTTATCTGTATTCTGTTCAATGGGCCAAGATCTCCGTTAAAGAAATCCACACTGGTATCAGTATTTTATATTGTCTGGAAATATAAAAGTATAGTTCAGAGGACTGTCTTGATCTTCTTACTTGATAGCCATTTTGCAGTTCAGGATATTGAATATTTTTTCAAGGCCATTTCCAAAAACAACATGAAGCATGACTAGACTGATACAAGAGATATGTATAAAAGATAAGCAATGATTATCAACTTTTTTTGCAAATTGTACTGAAACAAGATAGCTGATTTTAATGACAATTTTACCAATTTCTAGTGTTTGATGCCTAGAATGGTACTACCTATGCTATTGCATAATTTCAAAATGACAGTGGTTTCTTTTTTAATTAATGCTTAAACATAATAATGATCATCTCAGAGAAGCAAATTCTTGTGATTCCTGAAAGGAGTATTTTTTGAATTTACATTCATAATTTTCAGTATAGTAACTTATCAGTTCACAAATTCAGAATTAATAAAGCACAATTATTAAAATTCAGTATTTAGTAGAGTAATTACAATAAGTGTGGACGAGGAAAATGAGGACTTGTTCTATAAACACCTACATACTTAACCTGTAATAAATGAAGGAAAAAAAATGAAATGGAAAAATATTTTGACACAGGGAAATATACATTTTACGATTTCCGTGAGAATACAAAGACGACAAAAAACAAGTTCGTGGCAAAGTACAAAGTCCAAGAGGCTTGAGAGGAAGGCTTTCAAATATTACAGAATACCGAAAAAACTCGACAGATTTAATAAAAAAAAATTGGTTTTTACAAGGAAACGTTACGATAAACTAGTGGGTGAGTTATCTTACCAATTAATATTTCGTGAATTGATAACGGTTTTATTGACTGATCACGTCGTGCTCCACCCACTTCCAAAACCGGACTGAAGGCAAGGCAGACCAGCGGCGGCGTCGTAATTATGATAATCAGTTATCAACTTCTCAGTGTTGATGTTTGTAAATAATTGAATAATAGCGTTCAACCAAACGAACGAATACTGATCATGCGAGGTTCTAGTAAAATAATAATTCAATAATACCTTCTTTTTATTATCAAAACCTTTCAGCCTTCGCTTTCCACCCGATTTTTACTTTGGAGTTCGCCGTACGTCAAAACTCAACGACAAATTTAAAGAAAAGAGAAAGCAAAATGCAAGGACGAGTGATTTTTGACGGGCGTTAAAAGTCAAAAGCCTTGGGGTCATTTAAAAAAAAAATGAAGAAACCATGGACTTATTATATCAATCTGGACTGAGAACTCATGCCGTAAAACGTGCCACCTCTGGGAGTAACTTTGGAGAATACCGTCTCTTTCTAGTAGGATGACCATAAGATTCAGAAACAAAATTTTTCCCGCTTTATCTTGGGCTGAATATTTCCATTATTTTTGCAACAGGACACACTGTTTTGGAGATTTAAACAAAAGAAGAGAAAAATATATCATTGCAATTGAAGTCAAGTCAACTGGAGTTCCAGTACCTTGACTGTGAGTCTCAAGTTCATGAACCTGAACTCCAAAGTCACTTGACCTAGACCACCAATTCCACTCGACCTTGACCTTTGAGGTTTATAAATATGTAATGCCCTCGGGATCATCATCATCATAAGGTTCATTTTTGTGTGGCAAAAAACTTGAAGTACGCGGTTTAGATTATTATATTATGTCTATGCCATGGACGTTAAAATTATGTGTGTCAGTGTTGCCATTACCATTGTGGTAAGTAGTGTCTACAAAATATTTCAATTCGTTTTAACAACTCCTACCCGCAGTTTTACCGCGTCTTATTGTTACGTTGTTAAACTATCCACTACAGTGTTGGATTAGCACTATATTACCAAAAATCTGACACGTTTATAACGTTTTTAACCGACTTAAAAAAAGAAAAGGCTTTCAATTAGGTCGGTATTTTTTTTCTATTTCACTATTACCATTGTCGTTGGTGAAAATGTCGTCTATGGCTTTTTAGGGTTCCGTAGACAAATGACAAAAAACGGAACCCTTTTAGATTCGTCATGTCTGTTTGTCTGCCCGTCCGTATGTCACAGCCACTTTTTTTCGAAAGTATAAGAGCTATCCTGTTGAAATTTGGTAAACTTAGGGCCGATTTGACATATTTTCTATAGATAAGCTGTCAAACCGCCATTTTTATTCCTCAAATGAAAGTTATCTGACTGTTGAAAAATCAGCCCTTAGATGTATTATGTGAACCGCACTAGGATTTTCACAAAAAAAAAAACAGGGGGTTCCCCACACTTAGAATTATTGAAACTCAATTTTTTAACCGACTTCAAAAAGGAGGAGGTTATCAATTTGACGGTATGTTTTTTTTTTTGTTTGTATATTTGTTACGCGATTACTCCGCCAATTGTGGACCGATTTTTAAAATTCTTTTTTTGTTCGAAAGGAGGTACTTCTGAGGTGGTCCCATAGTCACCATGTTGGGATCTTATGATTGGATCCTGGAGAAATCGAGGGCAACCCTCGAATTTTATAGGCCGACACACCGTTTTTCACAAATTTTATGAAGTAATTTAAGTACTTGCGTATGGTAATCATAATTTCATGTAGCTGAGCTGATGATGGAAGGTAGAACTCTTTAATGGTAAGGAGTAGGCATCGACTGATTTAGTTTGAGTTCGCATATCTCTGGAACTACAAGTCCGATTTAAGTACTTCTTTTTTTGTTGTACTAGGTATCATTTAACTTAGGGAATATTGCAAGTTTCATCAAAATCGGTTCAGTAGTTTTTGAGATAGAGAATTTTATTAGCTTATTGTGTACATGAGCGATGTTATTACCGGTGTTATGGATTACAAAATTCTAGTGCACATGTTGTATTTCACAAGAATTCGGGTTGAATATTTAAACTAAAAAGAGTAAAATAAAAACTTTTTCAAAAAAAATGTAACCGCCTTCAAAAACAACCATAAAAAACGGTACAAAAACCTACAAAATAACTTTTCTTTCGGAAGTCGGTGGCAAAAAAAAGACAATGAAAAGAAGAAAACAAAGACGCTGACGTCCGAAAGAAAAGTTATGTTGTAGGTTTTTTTACCGTTTTTCATGGTTGTTTTTGAAGGCGGTTACATTTTTTTTTTGAAAAAGTTTTTATTTTTCTCCAAACCCATACGTGTGGGATATCTATAGATAGGTCTTTAAAATGATATTGAGGTTGCCAGTATATTTTTTTTTCTAAATTGAACAGTTTGCGCGATGTTTCCGCACCCTGTAACTTCTAAAATAAGAGAATAATAAAACTAAAAAAATAATTAATAGATTTAAAAAATCTAAAAACCCACTTTTTAAAATGTCCTAAAAATAAGAAAATAACCCTACGGGGCTGAGAGAGCGGCCACTAAAAACATGGGGGCGTATATTATTAAAGGGATTGTTTATGGGATATATTTACATGACGTGTATAGATCGTGGGTGTAACTTGCAAAGATACGCCCCCACGTTTTCTCTTAGCCCCGTAGGGTTATTTTCTTATTTTTAGGACATTTAAAAACGTGGATTTTTAGATTTTTTAAATCTATTAATTATTTTTATCATTGTTAATTGGGTTTGAAGCTACCCTGAAAATGTCAGCCTGCTAGCTTATCGGGAAGTGTCTCAAAGCCTGTCCGCCATCTTGAACTTCCGCCATATTGGATTTAAGTCACATGACTATTTTTTTCGTATTCCTGACAGCAAACCCTTTCATTTGATACTCATATCATGTGGGTGGATTTCAAACAGCCAGTCTACCATCTTGGACGTCCGCCATATTGGATTTAAGTCACGTGACTATTTTTTTCCTACTCCTGATAGCAAACCCTTTCATTTGATATCCAATATCATAGGGGTGCATTTCAAATAGCCAGTCCACCATCTTGGGGAGACCGCCATATTGGATTTGTTATGACGTTTCTTAGCTAGTCATATATTGTCATCAGAAGTTCAGAACTCAAAGCGAGTACAAAATTTCAGCCTGCTAACTTATCGGGAAGTGCCTCAAAATTGAGTTGCAAAACTCAAACCGGAACGACAAAGAAACAAATAAAAGTTAGTGTATGAAACGTGGGAAAAAAATATATTGTGATGTACATACATTACCATGCAAACTTCCAGCGAAAATTGGTTTGAACGAGATCAAGTAATTAGTTTTTTTTTTAATAAATCACAAATCCTCGCGATCACCCTTCCCGCCCCCTCCGACTCTAGTTGGTTTTGGTCATGTTTGGTCATGTTGTAGTTGGGCCCATCTAGTCTATGGTTGGGCTTCCGTTAGGAGTAGAGTCCGTCTCACGAAAGAAGACTCGCAGATGCGGCAAAATTACATGCTCTGTGGATGCGGCGCTAGCGCTAGTCATGTCACGGAATTTTGCCAAACTCCACTGTATAAACAGTGGAGTTTGGCAAAATCTTACTTCCATTAACCTGACTTCCAAAAATTTCAAAATGATTTAAAATTGAATTTTTAGTTCAAACCAATTTTATTATTTTTAGCAATTTAATTAATATCATTAAAATAGAAAATGAAATTAGTTCCAATGGTGATGGCAACTCAAAGCTATTCGAAGATGTCGCTGCGATCGTTGTCCCATAAGTCAGATTACTGTATAGCTTGTACAAAAAACAAACACGTATTTTTTTATAAAAATTGAGTTTATTCTAAAAAACAAATATGGGAAATTATTCGTTAATGCAAGTGCATATACTAAAACCAGAACTAAGACGCCGCGGTGCATCTACAAGAGGAAAAAAAGGTAATTTAGTTGAGAGGCTAGAAATTTGATTCTACTACATTAAACACATTTACTTGTAGTTGGGATTTAAAATTGTAATTTTTAAGTAGGTATTACATGTGCTAGCCTCTACAAAGAATATAGTACTGCTTCTGACATTCTATATTGAGAAAAATGTCATCAAGTTTTGTGTTTCTCTTCTACATCTAATTTTACATCTATTTTATAGATTGGAGCAATATGATAAGAATTTTTACTTCCTAACACCACCACTATCACAAATCTCGGTCCCGGTGATAATTCTTCCACCAGACGAACCATTTCATGATATAAAGAGCGATGCAATACGTAACCTCCAATAGAAAAGTAGATATTATTTTGAAAGGTGTATTCGATTGTTTAGATAGGGTATAATCATAGAATTTCATTAATATATTCAACTGACGGCTTGTCCCGGCTTCGCAAGGGTAGATATTTGTTTATTATATAGCTTTTCCTAATTGATAATACAATTTTTGTTCTCACAGTAGTCATAGCAGCTACCCATTATTTCTTGATAGTGTGAATTGTCGGAAATTTGTATGTTCCATCATTTTTACAGCCTATTACACAACATCTAGTCATTTTACATCAATAAATCGCTTTTTTTTCAGAAAATTCCTTTGATTTGACAGTTCTTTTGGGACACAAATGTCACTTTTCACTTTGACACTTGCCTTCCCCATTATTGCCGCGGGACTTCTTTCGTGAGACAGACTCGAAAGGTCTTTTCGACCTCTTACGGTGCATCCACACCGCCCGCCGGTAACATTTGTGGAGCAACAAAAGGCAACACGGTAACATTCGGCAACATTCGGTAACTTTTGTGGCTCCTTGTTACTATTTGTTGATTGTTACTTACCCGTGCACCACACCGCAGTAACACCCGACAACAAATGTTGCCGTGTTACTGTATGTCGAGTAACGTTGCTCGACAATCGGCAACATTGTTAGATAATGGGGGTAACATTGTTACCGAATGTTGAGCAACGTTACTCGACTTACAGTAACACGTCAACATTTGTTGGCGGATGTTACCGAATGTTGAGCAACGTTACTCGACTTACAGTAACACGTCAACATGACACTTAGTAACATTTTGTTGGCGGATGTTACCGAGCAACATTTGGAAACGTTGAGCTACAAATGTTGCCGGCGGTGTGGATGCACCGTTAGGCTCTTACATGATATACGTTCTCCGTGAGTTGGGCACTCCGTCCGTTTGAATCATAGACATTTTATCTCAATGGTTTGAATGATTACCTACATGCTCTGTGATTATGTTCTGTGGTTCCTGTGCAGCGTTGACAGACCATTGAGATACAGACCGTACCAAAAAGTACGGTTTTCCGTACTATTCATCTCACAATCGTACCTCTGTGTAGACCGTACCTTTTTCGTACCTTTTCTATACTAGTGAATTATTTTTCACTACCAAGGGTAAAAAAAATCATAGAAATCGCCTTCTCCTGTTTTTCTCAACATTCTGAATTTGCGTTTAAAAAACTTTTTTCTTCCAACCAAATAAGACTTGGCTGTTTGGGTTATCTTTCATTTGACACTAATATATGGACACAAATAATTTTCTTAGTTCTAAAATATTAGTTTCATATATTTTTTTTGACAAACCATTTATTTTCGCTGTAGAATATGAGTATACTATAGCATTTTTCAAAATTCTAGCAAAACCGTACGGGTCGGAATAGTTCTGCAAGAACTAGATCAGTTTTTTTTCTTCAAGTTGCGATTTATTCGAACTTTGATTTACAAAGTCTTTTTAGGCCGTGCGCTGCGTTAAGCGGGCGTCCGTCCCGGGTGTCCGTTGCGGGGACCCGCGCCGTGCTCCGTCGCGGAAGCCCGCGACGGTCTCCCGCCTCTCGCAGCTCTTTGATCACGCGGGTGTACAGTTGATATCATGTATAAGTCACGTCTAGATTGTTATGAGGAGTATTTTCATTGTAATTTAACGCAACGGCGCTCACTGATTTCCTAGAAACATCGCCGCTCGCGTGCTCCGTCACACAGACACTCGTCACCCGCGGGGCGGGTCCGCCGCCCGCGCCGCGTGCGACGGGTGACCCGCAGCACGCTGCGCTGATTTATGAGATTACATGAAACAGCACGCCACGCGGGCACCCGCGGCGGACGCCCGCTTACCGCAGCGCACGGCCTTAGACCTCAAAATAGTTTCACGTTTCTGACAGGTATGTAAACAACAGAATTTTGCACACTTGTATAAAAACAATAAAATAAAACAATATTCTTTGTTCCTTTAAATATAGAGAATAATATCGCTTCATATCTGAACTTCCTCATCACTTAACTCCTATGATAAATTATTATCAAAAAAATGTTTTATTCATTGCACCAATAACGAATTTAATGATTTTACTTCATTCTCTATTTGATTTACAAAACGCTTATTTTCCAACCTATGGTCGCAGACAGACAACTCCAAGAAAAAAAAAAATAGTTTTTGCAGAAGTATCCCGACCCAACCGTACCTTGAAGTTAAAAACCGTACCTTTTCAGGAAGCCAACCGTACTTTTTTGGGAAATCATACTGCCACTGGCAATACTGTTCCACTTCCTGTGGTTGGGTTGGGGGCATAAATGTGAAAATAAAGCTCGTTTTTCTGTTTGATATTAATTACACACAATAAAATAATAACAAATACAATACCTAGTAGTGATATTTTGAGTGTTTTAGAACAGAATCTTGAATGATCTTCAGAGTGTTTGGGTATGATAATCAAACAAAACAGCCTATGACTGGATTTCGAAATGGTGGTACAAAAGAATTGGAATAACATAGATACTTCGCATCAGAATCCTGTGAGTGAGAGTTCTACTGGTACATGGGGATTTCAAGCGCCGACTAAATCACATTCTCGTTCTAACACAACCAACAACATGCAAACGGTAAGATTTACTATTGTATCTTTGTACCATGACCATGAAAATGTCAGTGAGTAAATAATGAGTTCGCGTGCCAGAATATTTGTTTTGTAATTAAATTAAATTGTAATTATAATCATTCTATTTTAATACACCAGTGGTTCCCTAAATAAATATCGTGTATTTTCACACAGTATCTTCGTAAACTTTAATCAAATTGCATTTTGTCTTGTCTTGATTTAATTTAGCTTATTCAAGTGTTATATGTAAATTTGTTTCTATTACCTGACAAAAGCTGGCGTTATCTACATAAAACAAATATATTGATCTGCACGCCTATGCAGTCATATAAATTAAAACATTTTTAGAAGAGTAATTAATTGTATGTAGTTGCTTGCCAATTCTTCTCCATAGGAACATTACCTTGCGAGTAACAAATATTTTTATTTACATGTAGTTATTCCAGGACACACCCAGAGTGTTTGTGTATGTGAATTTGTAAACACACTCAATACAAGAGAAATTCCTAGAGTGGGAAGTATTTTGAACATAAACTAAAATCATCCAACAAGCTGTTTGACTTAAACAAAAGAGAGCATCCTCAATGGTTTGTCCTGTGGAATGACATTGCTTTGATTATACTCATCATCACTTTTATCGGGAACCATGCTTGGTTCTGGGGGAAGAGCAACTAACTCTACCTCTCAACATCTTCATGTTCCATCACAGAATCAAGTGCTTTCTGTAGGCAATGATAGTCATTGTAACTTTCAACAGGAATTCACAAGAGCCTTTTGTGCTATTATTTATTTAACTTAATTTTTTTTTATCTCCGGAATATGAAAAAGCTTCACAAAATGTAATATACAATCTATTCTATTATAATATAACTTTAGCCTATAAACATACAAAATGCTAAAATAATAGGGGATTCTTACAACTGTCGTTATAGGGGCATACTTTACCAGGTCCATATGGGTTAATTCACTAATGTTTAAAACCACCAGTTTACTATGAATGGTCTGAATATTTACAGAAACAGCCGGTTACTCGTCAAATTGCTATAAACACATTGGCGGCTATGCACAGAAGGTTCAGCCTACCTGGACCAGTGCAGCCACATTCAAGACCAATTGCAGAGTTCAGGGCAAGTGCCAACAAGTCTTTGGACATGCTACGGCAGACTATTCAGTCAGCGGTCACAAGAGAAATAGATCAAGTGATTAAGAAATATTTGGAAGTAAGTTTATAGAAGTAGGAAATAATTTGTTGTCCAGATACATAAAAGTTCCTGTCCAAATATAAGGACAGGAACTTTTTCCATCATTTGTTAAAGAACATAGGTTCAGCTACAGATGCAGATATACCGATAATCTGATGAAAGCTACAGGATCATGCGGGATGCAAACATTATCCCCTTGGTTGGAAGCAGTTACTGGAAATCTATTGGAGAGGCCTGTGTTCAGCTGTGGATATCCTATGGCTGATACAATGATGAAGATATTTCCTTGCCATAGTTTAAAATTTTGGCTTGATAAAAAGTAAATTAATTTAGGAATATTTTGTTAATTTGTTGTTACTATAGGTACTATAACTATATTAAGCAATAAATTGAAATTTTCCTTATCTAAAACTTACACAAAAATATTTTAATAGGTTGTTTTTAATGACTGATAAAATATCAGTTCATATTCATAAACAAATCAAAAGTATATTGTTATTTTCAGAAATTCTTTGTTCCTGCTGTCAACAACATAAGACTGAATTTGGGAGATGAATCTGTTAGCGAAGATCAGGTATTTTTATTTACTGACAGTCTAGATTAGATACCTCTTGATATTGCGCCCGGCATTGGTCGAGGCCATGCTGAGGGGCGAGACGGAGTGGGAAGCGGTCGCACAGTGTGCAAAATCTCGGCTGGACCAGACATCATGAGTGAAACTAAGCAAGAGATACCTTATAATATTCTAAATTCATTCATAATTTTCCGGCGTAGCAATTCTTTTTAGTTTCAGAGAAATTAAACTCCAAAGTTAATACATTTTCGGTATTATGAAAGTACAAAAAGTACAATTTCTCTGAAAAGAAAACTTTCAATCTAAATTTCTTGGCCCAGTTATATTACGCATTTAAGACGACATTTATCAAGCTTTGTTACATCTCCGGAATACGATGGACGATGGAGTAAATTCAAGATTTCATAAAAAACGTTTTAATTTTTTTTATCGTTCTTGCTGCGTGCTTAGCGATCAAACTTATTAAATATACTTAGAAACTTATGTTGTCTATAACTCAGAAAAAAATCACTTGTTAATACTGTAAAGCTAACGAGATAATCGTTTCTAAAGTTTGTAATGCCAATAGCGCCTGTGATTTTGTTAAGGCAATTTTACTTAAGGTGGTTTGCTCTTACATTTTCTAAAGGCACTAAGGCAACTTTGATTTGCTAATGATAAACAAGATGACGACATCGATGAACTTTCTGAAGAAAATGTAATTCCACATGACATGACAACTAGCATTTTTGAAGAGTATACCAGTTTCAAGTGACAACTCTATAAACATATTTCTTTCCTCTTAGTGCCTTTAGAAAATGTAAGAGCAAACCACCTTAAGTAAAATTGCCTTAACAAAATCACAGGCGCTATTGGCATTACAAACTTTAGAAACGATTATCTCGTTAGCTTTACAGTATTAACAAGTGATTTTTTTCTGAGTCATAGACAACATAAGTTGCTAAGTATATTTAATAAGTTTGATCGCTAAGCACGCAGCAAGAACGATAATTAAAATTGAAACGTTTTTAATGAAATCTTAAATTTACTCCATCGTCCATTGTATTTCGGAGATGTAACAAAGCTTGATAAATGTCGTCTTATATGCGTAATATAACTGGGCCAAGAAATTTAGATTGAAAGTTTTCTTTTTAGAGAAATTGTACTTTTTTACCGACTTCAAAAAAAAAGGAGGTTATCAATTCGACCCGTATGTATGTAATATTATCAGAACTGCCCAGTTTTCATATATGTTAGTCTATATTAGCGTCTGAACAAATGTGCCAAATTTCACAAGTGTATGTATGTATGTATGTATGTTTTTATGTTTGTGCACGCATATCTCCGGAACTACAAGTTCGATTTAAGTAATTCTTTTTTTGTTGTACTAGGTATTGTTCAACTTAGGGTACACTGCAAGTTTCATCAAAATCGGTTCAGTAGTTTTAGAGATATGGATTTTTTTATGTTGTGACGGATTACAAGATTAGTGCATAAATGTAAGAAAATTTTGTATTTTTTTACAAGAATTTGGGTTGACTATTGAATAAATTAACTAAAAAGGGTAAAATAAAAACTTTTTCGAAAAAGTAACCGACTTCAAAAACAACAACAAAACATAAAAGAGTGAAATAACCTAATTAATAACTTCTTTCGGAAGTCGGTGGCTAAAAATCAATGAAATAAAAATAAAGCCACCGACATCCGAAAGAAGTTATTAATTAGGTTATTTCACTCTTTTATGTTTTGTTGTTGTTTTTGAAGTCGGTTACTTTTTCGAAAAAGTTTTGTACTTTATTAATATCGAAAATGGATTAACTTTGGAGTTTAATTTCTCTGAAACTAAAAAGAATTGCTATGCCGGAAAATTATGAATGAATTTAGAATATTATAAGGTATCTCTTGCTTAGTTTCACTCATGATGTCTGGTCCAGCCGAGATTTTGCACACTGTGGGTCGCCTCCTTCTGCGAAGCAATCATGCTCGCGAAGGAGGAGGCGGGCTGCGTGAGGGAGAGGACAGCGTCCTCCCTCCACCTCAGCCGTAGTGGTAGACGCCCACGGCGTCGAACGTCGGCAGACGATCTCCGGCCACCGTAGGCGCGGGCATGCGGGTGGCGAGTAATGGGCGACTCGCTGTCCGACCATGGACCATGCCCGGGTCGACGGCGCGTTGTGTTCCACGCGCGCCTCAAAGAGTGTCAGCAAAATGACAGGAACAATGCATATTAACATAATGTTTATTATAAATTTTAATCACAGTTATGTATCTGCAGTATTAATAGTGATTTGTTTGTAGGTGAGAGCAGTATGTCGAGCCATGCTGGACGCTACTCGTTTACTGTACACCACACCACCCCGCCCAGCACAGTCACCATATGAGACCAGTGATTCTGAATCCAGTAACAGTGTTGATTCTAAACTTGTCAAACCATCCACAGTAAGTAAACTAGTTGTAACTAATATTATAAAATGTGAAAGTGAGTTTGAATTTTATTATTCTGTTACCTTTATTTCTTATGATTTTATTGAATTCTAGCTTCTGTCTGCGAATTTGTTAGTGTTTAGAAAAAGCATAATCTCTGACTAATGAAAAAAAATGACGATAATTTTTCTAACTTATTTACAAATTATACCTTTTTTAAGATATGGTTCAGGAGAAATTCCTAATTAAGGGTTTTGAAACCAATGTTTCAAAATTTAAATAAAAAAATATAGATATTTAAAATAATCTAATAGATAAAATTATTGTATTTCATAACATATAACTAAAGAGAACTTTAAGGTTTACTTAACCTTTGTACACAAGGTACTTCAGTAGCTGCTACTTAAGTCAAGTGTCTTGTACATAAGTAGTTAATACATAACAACCTACTTTTAACCCAGTGGTATCGGCCCCCGGGCACGCCGCAATCGCGGCGGTAAGACCCCTCTTTGAGGAGTGGCTGGAAAGGCGTCACGGCGTCCTGACCTACCGCATGACGCAGGTCCTCACCGGACACGGAAGTTTCGGGAGGTTCCTGTGTCTAGTAAGGAGGGAAGAGACGCCTGGGTGTCACCACTGCGAAGATCGGCCGGAGGACACGGTGGAGCATACGGTGCAGGACTGCCGCGCTTGGGCAGAGCACCGCCGTGTTCTCTCGGCGGCGATAGGCGAAGACCTCTCGCGCCCGGCATTGGTCGAGGCCATGCTGCGGGGCGAGATGGAGTGGGAAGCGGTCGCCTATTTCTGCGAAGCAGTCATGCTCGTGAAGGAGGAGGCGGGCCGCGTGAGGGAGAGTACAGTGTCCTCCCTCCACCCCAGCCGCAGTGGTAGACGCCCACGGCGTCGGACGTCGGCAGACGATCTCCGGCCACCGTAGGCGCGGGCATGCGGGCGGCGAGTAAAAGGGCAATTCGCCACCCGACCATGGACCATGCCCGGGTCGACGGCGTGTTGTGTTCCACGCGCGCCTCAAAGAGTGTCAGCATGATGACGGGGCCTCTAGAGGGCCAAAGCCTGCCGGGGTCGCGGGACTTATCTCATTACCGTGACCCCGGAACGCAAAGGGCTATTGAAGGACACCGTGGATTTTAGTCAGTACGAATCTGACAGTCCCTCCCGCCCTGCCCGGGGTGGGAGGACTCATCTGATGATTTTACCACGCTGAAAAAAAAAAAGTGGTATCGGCCCCGACTTACGAGTTGTAGGTCGTAGGTTCGAATCCAGCCAGGCGCATTACTTTGTGTAATCTATTTCATCACCACTGCTCTCAAAATGGTGAAGGAAAACATCGTGAGGAAACCGGCATGTCTTAGAACCAAAAATTCGAAGATATGTGACATCCACCAACCCGCACTGGGCCCACGTGGTGGATTATGCCCCACTCCCTCTCTCAGAGAGGAGGCCTGTGTCCCAGCAGTGGGAGCATTTATAGGCTGATGATGATGATGAACCTACTTTTTACTTCCTAGTTGTTGTTATTTTCAAAAGTACTTGTATCACAGACTAACTGTTCACTCTGGTTTTACCTTCGCTACTCGGGTCCTATTGGTCGTAGCGTGATATTATATAGCCTATAGCCTTCCATGATAAATATACTATACTAGACAAAAATGGAGAGATTAACATGTTCATTCATATAAAGAAACAAACTCTTCAGCTTTATGATATTAGTATAGATCAGTAATCCTCAGATTCAAACTAAAGTTTGGTTGAATAAATCAATGGATTTAAAATTTTAAATCTATGCTCAAGGCAAAATCTATACTTGAGTATTATTCTTGTATAACCAATACATTTTAAAATACAAATTATGGCAAATATTAAAAGAAACACTTGAAACAGTTGCAGAGCCCATGTCCAAAGAGGAAAGATTCAGAGAATGATATTGAGGCAATAAAACGGAAGAAAATTAAACAGGAGGACAGCACTGACAGTGCATCATCTTCACCATTGCCATCTCCTGCTATCAGAGACCCTGAGAAATGGAACCCAGCAAGATTGACCCAAGAAACACTGTTCATTATGGGGTCACATGCTCATAAAGTAAGAATAATCAAGTGATTTTTTAAATAACCTGTTTTATTTTTAATTTATAATATTATTCACAAGTTTCTGTTTATGTTTGATGTAGGGTATCAGTTATGGTCAATTAATGGTCTGCTTCAACATTAGACTATTATTCTTTTAAATCACAATGTTAATAAAGAAACTGTTCTGTAGAAATTTTCTTTATTCAATGGCCTCAAAGACAATATATTATGCACTGTTCTGAAGTGTTTATACTGAACTGAACATACCATAACTTTTCAGCTGCTAGGTCTAGGTCATTCCCGCGGCCGCCTGTATACCAGACATGCTGGTCTGCTCAGATATCCAGCTGACTCCTCAGACAAGGAATGGATTGCCAGTCATAACTTGGTCAATGCTGTTGGTGGGAAAACCTATATCATGGTAATTATCTTTTGATTGATTCTTTAGTGGTTGAAGTATTCAGTTATACAGTTGTAATGAATTAGAATTTTTCGTATTTCCAGGTTTTAGAAGACATTGAAGAACTTGCCAACAGTGATGCATACAAACACAACTCACTCCCCATGTTGGGAGAATTAACGGGCTTTAAAGTACCTTTGTTTATGCTGAGGAAAATAAAGGCATATGTTCTTAAAAGAGCTCTAAGTGGCGACATCAGTAACGCCAACAGCCCCCAACCTTGCACAAGCAACATACAAGAAGAAGACAAATACAAAATAGAAGACATCAAAGTTGAACCAAATCACGACAACTTTGATAGCAACAGTTTTGATGCCAGCCAGTATATTGGTAACGGCGAAAATAGCAGGGACTTCTCAGATGTTCCAATGATGAAGGAAGACACAGACTTTGCTGATATCAAAGTTGAAGATATGGATGACATGAAAGTCGGAGGAATAAAGGTCGAAGATCTGGATGAAATTAAAATGGAAGAAATGAAGGATGAAGATGATCTCATTAGTATTAAAGTTGAAAACATGGACGACCTTGACGTCGATGGAATGAAAGTAGAAGATATCAAGTTGGAGAATGACGACTTCTCGCTTTGCAAAGACCCTGAGGATCATCAGAATCATTTGGTAGACGGCATTTTTGATTCAGATATTGATTTTTTGAGTAGAAATTTGGGGAATATTGAGAGTGATGCTGATGCTAGGAAGGCAATAGAGAAGCTGACCGGAGCTGATCCTGATACTCTCTCATTGGTTGGTGACGAATTTGATTTGGGATCTACCTTGAACACTAGTAATGTAAGTTATTGCTATATTTTCGCTATCAGGTTGACTGCTTCGTTTGTCTAGCGGGCGCATCGCGGCTGCTGAATGTGTGAAGTTCTGCTAGATCCCCCAGATTTTTCCTTAGTTTCTGCTGGCCGTAGTTATATCTGGCAATGGAATTGCGGTGGAAAATGACTTAAACACTAGATAGAGGGTCATATCATGTCATAATTCTCACACACATTTCACTTTCCAGTTTTCAGTGAACCAAACAAAATGCATCACGGTAGCGTCTACCACAAGCGGCATGGTGCACAGTGTGCCCGTTGCCCACATCGCCGCACCTCCGCGCATCACAGGCAGCACTGTGCACTACTACACGAGCTCCAACATTCCATCGGCTGGCCAGAGGACTGTGCATCATCTGCCTCAAGCCACTGTCACTATACAGAACATTCCTGGAACTACGTCGCAGGTTATTCGTGGGTGAGTGTTTTGTTGCTTTGCGTTTGTGATAGGCGCTTGGCAGTATTGTACATTGAGGAACGTTATATGGTCGACTTTGGCTCTTGCCACCATCACAATTATGACTTATGGAGTTGCTGGCTATGGCTGACAATAACAACGCAGTATTTTAAAACTATTATTTCTTCTTTTGCAGAATACCAATCAACACAAAGGGTACATTCAGCACGGTCATGTCTCAAGGTACGGCCAGTACGATCATAGGCTTCGGGACACGTACATCCAACGCTACAATCATCGGTACCCCACAGTATGTCAATGTCAGTTCCAAGTCGTTCCCAACCGGGAACATTCTACACAACGCCATCGTTTCACGGAATATTATAAATCGCAACAACCTGACTCCTGCTTCGAGTGCCACCTTCAGCGTCACCGCAGTCCGCCCGGTTCTACACACGTCCTCACCAAAGATAAGTACAGTCGTCTCAACAAGTTCTACAGACTTCGACAGTATTTCTACTACCAAAGATATGATCGACAATGCTTGTAATTCGTCTGTTATGTTGAAGAAGGTACTCACTTTAGGCAGTGCAGGGGCCGCCAAGTCGTTTATGATGCATAATACGCAGAAAGTATTGTCCACTGGCTTCGCGAATGGTGTAACGCCTCCACCGAACGTTACTATTGTTAGTTCAGGAACCAGTGGCGGTTTGCTGAACAATAATAACGTAGGACATTCATCATCTAACATTGTTAGTCCTACATCTGGCACTTTGAGTGCCACACACGCCACCTTGTCGGCTTTGTTAGCGTCAAACGCTGAAAACACCCAAAAGAATAAGAAGTAATTCCAATTTTCATTCCATAACATTAGATAACACTCCAACATTATTCGATCTCATATAATAATAATAAAAAAATATACTCCCTTAAACCTTATCAAGTCGTATATTCAATCAATAATCATGTTTACATTTAAAAAAGTATCAATACGTAAATGTAGTAGTAGATTTAGTGCAAATGTCGTGTAGCAAGTTCTGTTCTGATTTTCCTGATTGTAGGCCAAAATACAGACTTTCTTTTAAATCCAATGCATACTACGTGATATTAATGTAAAAGTTACCAAAGCAAGAGCATAATTTATTTTTGGCTAATTCCGTGGTGTGTCGATATACCATGGGGTATAATTATTTCCGATCTACCGTATACTGTTGGTCTAAAACTCTATTAAATAATTTGCAAATTGTGAAGTTTTGTCATGAGGCCTAAAAATATATGTATAGCGAAACTTCACAGTCGCGATTAGTATAGATTTAATTCTTAATGAGTACTTCTAATAGAAAACTTATTAACAAACCATAAATATTACTCCTTCATTATTTACCTTCATGATGCCTTTTGTTATCAGGCCAAAGCCGAATGTTTTACCTGAAAGTTATTTTAGTCGGTAGGTATTATGTTTTTGTACAAAAAAGGTTGTGTTAATTGTCCCAAAGTACAAATTGGGATTGAGCAGAATCAGTATTATTTGTAGTGATAAACTTTGATTTTATTATTGTTAAGAACTATTATGCATCACTATTTATTTATTGAGTGTTATGCTTGTTTAGGCTTTTTTACTCGACTGTCAATAATTCATGCGTAGTTTTTTAAGGATACTTGGACATTTGATTGAATCGTATTGGACCTTTTTGGTCAATGAAAGGGTCTAAGCGTCAGCAAACTCTTACTTGAAAACATCAAGTTATGCTCTTAAAACACGTCTTTAATTATAAGAATTGAATATACTGGGAATACATTAGTTTACTTTATCAGGGTAATGCAAAAAGTGATTGAGTATTTAAGTTAGGACTAGCGGTTTTGTCTTATTCCTGATAAGTGATAGTTGGTTTAATAAGCCGGAAAGTTAATACTACGCGGTGAAAATAAAGGTACTAAAATACGATTAATAATTCGAGTCAGTAAAATGACATTTCCAATGTTCCTGGTTTGTTTCATTTTTTAAGTATCAGTGACAGTTGCACCTGTCATTTTACTGACTCGAATTAATAATCAAACTATAATAGACTTGAGTATTTACCTGTAACAGAACAGCGAGCATTAGCCGTTTTTAAATGTTTCGAACAGGGGGCCAATTATCGATTTTCGCCATTTATCTCGAGTTCGAGATTGTAAGTCTATCTCTATGTCTATCAAAAATATCTCTATCTCTACCAAAAAATGTAGAATTGAGCAGAATTCCGTATCTCAGTCAAAATAGAAATAAATGTCACGAAAATGTCGAGTCGAGTGAAGATAATATTACCATTATGAAGAATCGCACGTTCCGTTTTAGGTAGCTATGAGTGAATGAATGATTTTGTTTTAAAACGCTGACTAAATCTAATTATTTAAGTATAAAACGAAACGTTTAGTGCAAAAATAATCAGTTTGACAGTAGTCTGTCTGTCAAGTGTCAGAATTTGCGCCTTTTTTGCGGTTCCTTCGAAACGTTCAAACTTCATAAAGTTCTTTATTTTAAAATAAAAATAGCTAACTCATACAAAAAATCAATTATAATAAAATAGGTTATCTCTAATATATAAAAATCAATGCCACTTTTCGTTGTAATGAAAAATTATAACTCAAGAACGGGCTCACCTATCCAAACCAAATGTTTAGTCTTTGTTCGAACTATTTAGTAGATGCTTTATGTGAAGTTTGCACAAAATGGGACGAGCGGTTCTTAATACACCTGTGCGAAGTTGGAACGGGCCACTAGTTTATAATAATTGTGCACTCAACAAATACCTACTTTTTTGCACTCTAAAAATTCCAGTGTACACCAAAGAATAGAAAGAATTTGGTGCACATAAGTAATTTAGGAATTTAAGGTGTGCAATTAGTATTTTTGGTGGGTAAGGTTAGTTTAGTGAACAGTTTAAATACATGTCTATTTTCGTGGTATCCTGAATTTCAGGAGCCAATATATCTATTAGAACCCTTATTAAATCTTTATTTAGTCTTAATTTTTTAATGACTTCCGTTTCGCTCAAGTCATAAATATCGACGGCGGCGGGAAAGTGCGCTGTTGTCGCCGTGTATTGGACAGTTGCTCGCCACTTTCCAACAATTCCAAGATAAAAATGCTAATAAACTGGTCCATTTTTCAGTGATTTCAAGTCCAATCGTGGGTACACAAATTACGGAGTCTGTTAATTGCGCGAAGGTTGTCGTTTCAAGAAAACACAATGCACAAATCAAAGAGTATTTTAAATCGAATTTCCAGTAGGTATGAGATGCCAAGCCGTATTTTATTTAAAAACTAAGAAATGAAGTATCTCTACAATCGACATGACATCTCTACTGCTCAGAAGCACTCGACATGAACTCGTAACGTTAGCCTTCGACAAATGTCAAATTTAAAATTTGTCAAAAAAAAGACGTCATTAGAAATTTTTGTCGAGTTCGACACCATCTCTAAAACCGAGAATTGGCCCCCTGAACAACTAACAGCCAAACATCGCTACGAACATTTTCACGATTTTTCTAGCAAACGCTCTAGTCGATGCTCGTCAAAAAATATTCTTCACGAAGATGTCAGACTTGATGGTCGGTTCGTTAAAAGGCTCGAAGCAAAATTTACTGTCCTTTCGCTACAATGCTCGCCAGAATGCTCGTTAGAATGCTTGCTAAAACACTTCACATACATCGTTTATTTTTATGTAATGTAACATTTGCAAGAACGCTCATTACAAGTGAATGTTTAAGTTTATCAGCACCTTATTAAGTGTATTTTGAATAAATACTTCTAGATTTTTATGTATGTAGGTATTTTCATAATTTTGGTTTTTACGTTGAATTTCTTTGGTTAGTTGCTTCAATGTATTTTACTCTAAGGGTAAAACTATCAAAGGGATTCCTTTTTAACCGACTTCAAAAAAAGGAGGAGGTTATTGAAACTGACTAGTTGTGAAAGTTGAATAAGTATTTTTTAACACTTTTTTCTAATAAATCAAGCAATTCTATTTTTGATGGGATTTCAATCACTTATATCTTATTTAGACGTTTTTATCTCGTAGCTGAGGGTTTTATTGTATGTTTCCAGTACTTTTAAATACGAATATAATATAGTTACAATTTCAAAGTATTCATTAGATTCCTGTAGATTAGTCAGGTAGAAATGTAGATTAATTCGTAGATCAAAAAGTTGTTCAAGATAGGTTAGGAAGTTCTTCAAGTTATCGTACAGATATTTGATGTTTTTTTTCTAAGACTTATTTGTTACTATAATATTGTACTAAAATTGTGCCAAATATTGAACTAATTATGTACCTGCTATTTTTATTTCGCTATCTCGTAGGATTAACGCATAAGGGGTTGCTTACAATATACCTATTTATACACGAATATTAAAATCGTTAGATGTGCTCTGGTCGTACTTAGGTATTCACGCTTTTCGCCGGACTGTCTTGAAAATGCAATGCGAAAATGCAAAGGGAACTGAAGCGACAACTTTGGTTTTAAGGGACAAAAGTCTGACAAGGTTATCCATTCCACCTAGGGCGAGGAGGATTCATTTTTAAAGATTTCCAACTCAAAAAAAGGTGTTTATAGTGGAAATATTGAGTTTACAGAGATACCATGTGGATAGAAAGATAAGATTTTCAGTATGAGTGAGCGTGTCAAGTGTCAACGGTCCAGTTGTGTCGGTACTATTTTTGACGCGATGATAGGGTTGTAACGATTTAAATATTTGCGTAGAATGATTATAAATCATAATGCATGGTCATGCTTTTGCTTATAAATGCAAATAGACAACCTTCTGTATAAGATCGTAAGGAAGTGCGGGCGATTTACACTAATTATTTATTGATTATTTTGTGCAATTTAAAATAATTTTATTAATCTGATAGCATCATGGTGCGACATACTCAACAGCAATATAGCTAACTTTACTTTTATTTTATCCATTCTGGGGTGTATCCTTGAGTGGCTGTTTGCTTTAACTTTGATAAATAATAAATAGTAAACAACCAAATGGGCTACTTTTTTGAAATATAAAAATATTTGAAAAATTGGGTCGTTTTAAAAGAATTCTTACAAAATGTATTAGCTCATACATATCAGTGAAATTTTAATCAATATGCTCTGTCCGTACGAGTTTCTTTTCCAACTCGCCTATTTATAAAAGTTAATTGTTATTGAGATGCAATAATAACATTTTGCTAGCTTTTGGCAGCTATGATGAAAGCTTTAATCATTATTTGCTTGCAATATTTTTTCATTTAGCTTTTGTGCAATGTTTATGTTTATTTATTTTTAGTTATTATGTGCTTTTTCATTGCAATATTTTGTTTGAGCGACGGCCTTTTTATTTGTTTCAATGCCAGCCTCATATTTGCTTAGCTTGCAATAAGTATAATATTTATCTATTTCTTGTTATAAAATTGAATTTGGCAAAGTTTTGTCTGTTGTGAACTAGTTTTAGGACATTTTGAACTTTGAAGTTAAAACTTTTTGTTATTATTTATGACTAGAATAATTTGTATAATTTCCAAAAATCTTTTCATAATTTCGAAAGATCCTTGTGCTGTGCTGTTGTTAGAGGGCTGTGTTTTCTCATAAGTTATCGATGTTTTTTTTTGCTGACTGCAAATTAAATCAGTTTAAGTCAATTTTCATCTAATGCAGTCCCTAAAAATAGACCAAGTTATTTCTATGCAATTCGAAATTATTCTCGAGTATGGCTTGACCCGTAGACGACAAAGAATAGAAACATTTTAAATATCGCCATGCTTAGGACGACAGCAACCGTTCTACAAAAAACATTGACTATTCTCCAGTCGACAGAACCAGCTTCTACGGTAGCATGCTACTCGTGCTGGTCTTATTAGGGTATTATAGGGTAACTTTTAATTATGTATGTACCTATTAGGTATTACTTGGTTGTCGTGGCTGTGTATACTCATAGATGTAATAATTAATTGATGTACTAATTGCCATTTTATGTCTGAATGTGGTTGTTTATCCGATGTGTACTTTTAATCATAACTAGTGAAATATTTTGATCTCTAGTATAGTAGGTACTTAGGTATTTTATCTTATATTACATTGTAGTCATTATGAGCGTTACTGTTCCATTTCAACTATGAATTCTATTTTGCTTTTGGGTGAAGTTCTTTTTTTGAACGAAAATGCTTTTTTAAATCGTTTAGGTGTTTTTAAATAAAGGACAGTTTCTCGACAATCGGGAGGCGAGAATATCAATGTGAGTATCAGTAGGCATTTTTACTCATTGCTTGAATCCTGCGCATTTAGGTCAGCGTCATCAACTAATAATACTTACAGTTGATTTGTGATTTTGAAATACTAAATTGTAAAGGTACCAAAATATTTATCCCGATTTGCGTATAACTGTCCTAAATCCAAGCACTTTCAATGAGAATTCAATAGTAGAAATAGGACATTAGCGCTCAGTTTTAAATAATTATACTTAATGCCAACGAATCTCCATACTGTGATTACTTTTAAGTACGCTCCTAATTATAAGCAGTTTTCCGCTATTTTCGACAGAACTTTATCGTAACCATGCTTGCCTATTAATTGTAATTTGTGAAACTAATACAGTATACTATAGTGCCGATATCTCTCTGACTACATTACATTTGATGACATTTCTACCTATTCGAAAGTGTTATTATACACCGTGACTTTTTAGTCGTCTTACAAAAGCAGCCCAGTTCATGTATCCAATGACTAGAACACGTTTATAATAAAAAAATATGTATTTAAGAGATTTGAAAAATTTAATAATAAAACTTTAATTGGTTATTATGACACAAGGCGTAGTTAGAAACGCCCTTGTCTCATAGAAAATGGAAATGGAATGATCTACCCGACTATTGCGCTGGGTAGGTATACTCTACAGATTGATACGTAAACGTTTTAACAGGGTGTTTCATATTTCTAATGTACCTATTTATTAAAAATAAAATTATTATTAGCGATTTAAAAAAAAATATACTCGCCTAGAGGTATTTTAGGTCGGATACATTAAGTGGACGACTTTTGTAAGACGACTAAAAAGTCACGGTGTATAAACGCGGCAAAAGAACAACATAAGAACAGTGTGTGTAAAATGTGTGCGACGTTTTTGGTCACATCTTATGATGATTCAAAAAAAAAATATAATTGTTTATAGAACTGTCATCAAATTGGTCAACGAATGTTCAAAACAAGAGGGAAAACCTTGAAACACAATTTCAGATTTCATCTCCCTAACTAGTCCAAACAAAGTTACGAAGTCTAAAATTGTGTTCCTTCTATACCTTTACGTTGACTGGCTTGTATTTTTCTTTTGCCATTGTTGAAACAATAAGTACCTCTTTTCTTGTTGTGTCCTTCACTGGAAAAATGTTAGCTTTTCCAGATTAACGGGAAATCATGAAAATAATTGACTTGCCCTGTTGGAAATGAGAATTAACAACTGTTTCCAGTTTATAATCAAACTACATTATGTCTTCATATATCACAGGGGTTCCCAAACTTTTTCAGCTCGCGACGCACACAGAGGTTTAGAATTTTTTCTCGACGCCCTAGCTAGTTGATACCAGGTGAATAATAAAACAATAATACCTGGTTCCGAACTCCATGAAATCAGAACACGTGAATCTGGGTTTATTCCTGCAAAAGAGATCAAGTAGACTATCCACTTCTTTCTGGTGGACATTTTACACATATAGAATCGTGGTCCACGTAATATCAATCCAGAGAACGGGTACCGTCGCGTGTCACGACGCCCGTCTGTACTCTCTGCGACGACGCACCAGGGCGTGTCGCGACGCACAGTTTGGGTACCCCTTATACTCGTATATCAGATAAATATTTCAGATATATTATGATCTTACCATCAAGCGAGATAGTGGTCGAACGCGAACCTATTGTAGAACGAAATAAAAACCTAATATTATATTTCTCAAAACTGATTTTAATTAAAAAAATAAAAGAGCGGTATTAGCACTAGGGTATTTACATAAGAATGTTTACATATAATATGTATGTATTTCAGCACCGCCTAATCATACTGCCCAATCATAAATTATTCAATCATGCTAAATAAAAGTATTCCTATAATAAGTATAATAAACGATATGTTTATCAATTAATTTATGTTGTATAATTTTATTTAACTGTCACTCTATCTAAACCTACTTTAATAGAAGGCCAATTCTCGTAACATTGAAAGGTACAGTCTATCTCATGCATAAATGGCAGAAATCTTAATACAAAATTTTAATTACTGATTGAGGTTAGAATGCAAAAAGATCTTAAGGCCTCTTCAAACCGGAGCGGTATCCTCTACCACCGTGGGTAACGATAACCCAGTGCCATACAAAATACCATGCTCGGGTAAATACTACTACACATGGCAGAAGCGGATACCGGTACCAATTTAGTAAACCTTTAAACATACGAAAATTGTCCTTCTGGGGGTCTAAAAAGCCAATTTGTTAGAATCTTATTATGTATTGCGAAAAAATTCATAAAATTGAATTTTCTATTCTATTGGTTCAAGCAAAGGAGTCGATAATAGATAGCAATCATTTTAAATTACGATTCTGCTAAAGTGGCCCTTTTAGACCCCTATTTGTATTTTTTTATGAATCGTTATTTTAAGAATTCAAAATCTGTGCTGATGAATTCAGCATTAATTTATGGCGTAAGTTTTGAGGTACCCTTGAAGTGGTACCCAAGGTAGCTTAAATATAAACAAGAGAAAAAGTATCGTTGTGACGATATGATACAGATTGCTAATTTAAAATCACCTTCATTTCGATATTTCGAAAAAACCTCATCTTTCTATCGACTCATAATCTAATCAGACTGTAAAGACTATGAAGATATACCACAATTTCCATTTTGGGAAAAAAATCGTTAGTTTCAATATGCACCGTTTAAAAGAAAGTACCTAAATATGAACTGCGTATTAAAAACGGATGTTTTCCACAAAAGAAAAACGCAAACTACAACTACTAAATTAAACAGGTACCGCAGCCCTGGAACAAAAAGGGCAACCAAAGAACATGTTGGTTTTAGTCAGTACGAGCCTTGACGGTCCTGCTCCACCCAGGGTAGGAGGACCATTTTATTATTTAACAGTCCTCAAAAAAAAAACCCTGTAAAATGAATGCTTGCAATGATTCTTGTAAAATATTTTGTGCGACAGTTTAAAGCTTTTCCAAGTTTTACTGGAGAACAAGTTATTCCATGTTGTTGAGTTTATAGTGGACGGTTTCATAATGAGGACGTCATAATGTGAAAGAGGCTTAAGAATATTTTAGTACCATTTAAAAATGTTTTAAGTGGAGGAAATAATTATGTTGAACATTTTTTCTTATTTAATGTTTGGTATGGCCCACCCAGCAAGGATATAGACAGCTATAGACACCGAGATAAGCAATAGCCCCGCAGATCTTATGATAGCACGTGATTTATTTTATTTATTTTTTATTTTATTAATTTTAAGAAGGCTTACAGACTAATAACAGAGAAATAGGTAACAAAAATACATAATGAAATTGCTAATTACAAGCCTCCACAGATATATAACAATTAACGATTAACTAATGCTTAAAAAGTTTAAGTTATGGTTTCTGGTAACTTATTTTATTTTAAAATTTTCCGTTGCTAAATGTGTGTTTGAGTACCACCAGCCGGTGCTTCATTCGCAAAAAATGATTTGGCTAAAAGTTTTCTTGCTACGCTCGTCTTAGTGCAAAATAAGTCAATATCATGCTCGTGAGATAATTCATTAAAGCAACGAGCGCTTCTTATAAGATAAGCATTACGCCTATAATTAGTGGAGGCAGAAGGCACACTCAGAAGAGGCCTCCGACGCAATCCAATAAGGTTAGTTCGAAGTGTCAGTTTTGAAACGAGCTCAGAGCAGTCAATCGAGCCATTCGCTATGTTAATCAAAAAGCATATATCATTGATGAGCCTCCTGTAATCAAGTGGTAGAAAATGATACTTCTTGCAACGGTGCTCATAATCTATAGATACTTGGTGCGCTTTGTAATCGAGGTATCTAAGAAACTTTTTCTGGATACCCTCAATACGCGACTTATAGATCTCATATTGAGGGTTCCAGACTTGAGATGCATACTCCAAGTGACTGCGTACGAACGAGCAATATAAAACCTTGATTGGCTTCAGAGAACGGAAACAGGCTGAGGCTCTAATTATGAATCCTAATGCTTTCGCAGCTTTCTTTACAATACCCTCGATATGTTGATCAAATACTAATTTGCTATCCTGTATAATGCCTAAATCCCTGATACTGTTAACTTTACATAAGGTGTGTTGATTGAGAGTATAGATTGAATTTACCGTAGACTTTTGACGCGTGAAGGTCATATGAAAGCATTTGGAAACATTTAGCTGAAGCAGATTTCGTGCGCAATATTCATTGTCATGAGTGGCATATTACGGTCTATAAGTATGCCAGATGGCCTACCATGACGTCATAAGCGTGAGGAGTTCCGCTGAGGGAAAGCACCAGAGCTATACAAGTCGTCTAGCGCCTTCTCGTTCCCACGGAATAATCCAGGATTGTCGAGAACAAGTTGTGGTTCTGTTTACCCAAAGGTAGTCCCGACAACGTAGTTTCAACATCGTTATTCTCAATCGCGGAGACTATTTTAATGTTCGATATAATGCCCTAACTACCTATTACGTCATTTCGACGAAGAACTGGGTTATTCTATTCCTGTTTGCAGTTTAAATCACAGTATTGATCCGAAACCGATGATATTTTTGTACTACCGCATCCGACAGTGCAGCTGTATCACCTTTTAGCGCACATTTCAACTTGTCAGTTAGTCGCTACTGAAGTTTTAAATAGACTTCGGCTCTGACAACTGAATTATGAACTTAATTATTCTTTGGAATATCATGTGAATTTAATTTTGTTTGGTGAATTTAATAGATTGAATGAATAACTGTCACGACTTGAAACTTGGTTGACCAACTTTTTCTGTCCCGTTAATACGAGAATGTGTGCAAGCAATTTACCATACAAATATTAGTAAAATTCATCCATCTCTCGAAATATGTAAATGTCACTTTTTCTTTTAGAGCTAGTTCTATTATATAGCCCTCAAGTCTATAATCGATTTTTGACGGTTGTTACTTTTACCATAGTAAACACACGAGCATCGAAAGATTGTTGATTGCAGTAGGATTTCATCGGTACCTACATGTGATTGTTATTGCCAAAAAATGTGTTAAGAGTATTATTATTAATAGTAATACTTTGAACTCGGTACAATTTTTTTCCCTGTTTTAACAGCGCAGAGCAATTTGTTGTCTAATTATTTATCTTGACCATTTCATTTTTCTAACTCTGTATCCAAAATTTCCTTACTAACATAGGAGTCAGCTGTAGTCTTCTAAGATGGGGTAAGTAGTACCTACGGCAGATTTACTATTAGAATTTTAGTGATTTGAAACTGGATAATATGTTTTCATGCAGGTAGAGTTCGTGCCTTGCGATAACTGGCCAGTCGCCGTCACTGCAGCTATATCCCATCTTATATAGCTGCAGTGACGGCGACTGGCCAGTTATCTGACAAAACAGGGTATTAACTTTCCGTGCCACCAGTTTCCATTTTTTCCTCTGTAATTTTGTGAGTTTTACAGCACGTTTGTTGCTCGTCATCGGTAGACTTAGTACTTAAGTGCATTTACTTGTTTTCTGGAGATCTTGCTTTAACATTCTCCTGCCTTTATACCAAATTGCAGGCAGCAATTATTGTCTTTTACTACACTGAGTGAATAGTTAGATGTCGTCATTTATGCTCATGAATCGCCCCCTTTCTAGCCTTGGTATCGTTCACAATCCATCGATCAATCGTATCGAGTCGTTTAGTAAGAAACAAGTAATTACAAGAAAAGCGGTTTCTCGTCATCAGAGCCCTTAGCACTAGATTTCTGTATTTTACGAACAACGTATTTGAAGTAAGTATTTACGGTGTTTATTGTACCTATGGGATTATTTTTCCCATCAATTTGTATTGATGTGTATTTTTCAAGTAATTTTTCCATCAAATTAACGTAAAGTTCCCGTTTACTTTACGGCACAAAATCTTGACAAGTCATGCCAGGGCCTCAGAAGACTAGAATCTTCTAGTCTTCCTTACTCCTTCATCCATGCAGTTGCCTATCCATTTTTAGCAATGCACCATTATTCTCTAACAAAATTTTAATCGGCAGCAACAACTGGGTTACTCTATTCTTAGGCAGGCCATCTCGACATTTTTAGTTGCAGTATTGATCTAAAACGAATTATATTTTCAGTCCAGACGTGATTTAAAATGCAATGCAGAGGATCTATTTCAGATTTTAGCGACGTCGGAGCTTTAATTTTTGTCAAAATGCTGTTCAGCAAGTACGTTCGGCTCTATCACCAAATATCTAATATTTGGTGATAGAGCCGTTAAGTATGGCGGGCTGATACCTGGCGGATAATCTAACGAATTTGCGTGTATCGCCCGAATCTTCAACTACTTTTGGTACTGCTGCGAACCGTGGGATTTCAATCCAAGGCAGACGATATACTTAACCCTCCGTAATTTCCTGACATTGGAGAAAACCTCATGGAAATCCTATGTCTTTTTCGATGCGTTACATTACAAGTGTGCCTTTAACCACTTCTCTTTTCATTACTTATTCATTCTCCAATACACGTCGAGCTTCATTGTCTCGGGGCTTTTCTGGTGGTTGCCATTGTCGATTCTGACATTCAGGAGTTGCAGTGTTTTGAGAATAGTGTGGTGTGTTTGCCCCAAAAAAAACACATCTCTATAAATTAACAGTTCAAGTTCGCAACTGCAAGAGTTCCATTCGAAGGCGGGTATATTTTAGAAGTTACCACTTACCATCTCCGTGTGAATATCCTCGAGTCCAGAACTGTGTAGCATGTAAATTTGGTGTTAGAAGAGACTGATAAGTTATTTCACCACCTTAATAGTATAATAGCTTGAACCGACAAGGCACACAAATGACTAGTCTGCCTTCAATATAGGACTGGGCTGAGTACATTCAGAATGAATAACAAAATACAGGAGGAATTGGGTTGTTCTATTGTTAGACCGGGTCAGTACGGCATTTTGGTCCCAGTATTGATCTGAACCGAATGATATTTCCAGCACAGCCGCAACCATTAACTGAAATGGTTAAATTATGTTGCCAGACATTGTCTCTGCAGTTTGAAAATAGCTTAAAAGCCTCACATTGGAGGCTGTCTTTGAAATTAATGTTATATTTGAACCTTGAGGGTAGGCAAAAACTACAGAGTGCCACCTGCTAGGCCGGCTCATCCACATTTACACATACATGAATTTCACATCATGATTTTATAAAAACTTTTAAAGAAGTTATCTGAAATAGGTACCTATCTGTGCTGTTTAGGCCTGTCATCTGGTATGTGTCATTTTTTAATTCTGTCTGAAAGGATGTCTGAACACGCGACGCAGAAGTGAAATCTGAGGCCGACTTCATTGTATCGATAATATACTTACGTCTACAATGTGGTTTCCACAACTTTTCTTAAAAATTGTTTTTAATTTTCAGTTTATATTACGGACGGGTAAATAAAAAGGGCATAATTATTATATTTTCAGTAAAATAAATTCACGATTTATAATCTTTTTTAAGTACCTACGTAGGTACTCTCTTCGACAAACTCTTTGCATCAACTTCTAAACAGATTAAAAGATTACTGAAAAAAATATAAATACATATACATAGGTATGTAGGTGGGTCAATAGTTTAGTTTCCAAAAAGCAATCATATTAGGCTTTATTACCTATAGCAAATAGTGTTGAACGTGATAAAATAAATAGTTTGTTACATGTCCGTATATTATGCGGTCGTAGCAGCATTCACTTCGTAGCGCGGTGCTACGCGCGTCTGACGAGCCACTCAGTGACGTCAGCTGTAGAGGTTTCGCGCCGCTACGACACGATCGGTGCGTCTGATGATATCGCATGAAATTGTTATGATGCAACATTTATGTAGATGGTAACAGAAAGGTGTAAGAAAAATTAAGTAGATCATTTGTTAACAATGAGTGCTACTTAGAAAAATGCTACCAAATATGAAATAGAAGTTTTGAAAAGTTTTGTCTGAAACTTAATCATTATTATTAGTTTCGATAAAGTTTGGAAGTTGGTGTATGGGGGTGGTGGTGCGTGTAGGCGCGCGGTGGGCGTGCTCTGGGCGCGGGCGGGGCGGCAGCGGGGGCGCGTGCGGGCCGAGGGGGGGCGCGAGCACGTGCTGCGCGCTCACGTGGTGCTGCCGGCGCGCTGCTCGCGTCCGTCGTGCTCACCGTATGAATAATTGTGTACGGAGTGAATGAATCGATGCGGCGGCGGCGCGGGCGATGCGGGGCGCGGGCGGGCGGGGGCGGCCGCTGCGTGGAGGGGTGCGCCGCGGCGCGCCAGTCTCGTGCCGGTAGTCGGTAGTGCAGCCGAGCGACTCCGGGAGCCGTCCCCGCCGCGTCGTCGCTCGCTCGTAGTCGTAGTGCGCCGCCCGGCCCGCCCCGCGCCGTAGGCGTCCGAGCCCATGGAAACCCAGAATCAGGATGTGGCCAGAAGCCCCGCGGAGGTGCCCAACGACCCGGGGTACGTCTCTACTCTCGAGGAACCGACTCGTCGCGCTCTTTTCAGTGACTGATTGGTATTGTTTATCTTGCAGGAAGATGTTCGTCGGAGGCCTCAGCTGGCAGACTAGTCCAGGTACGCTCGTCGGTCCCTGGCCGCGCTCCCGAGCCTCTAGCGGAAGTGCATCCGATGCACGGCCCGGCGACGGCTGACCGCCCGCTTAGCTCGCGGAAGACCGCCTCCTATGACCGTGAAATGAGAAACGCGGATCGTTTCCAGTGATGAAGTACCGTGTCGGATACATAAACACCGGTAAAAGTTTGATAATCAGCTGATTACTTAACGTGTTCAGAAGTTGTCGTTGTCGGTGTGCAGAAGTGGTGCACGTGATAATATCGGTGTGAGATGCATCCAGGGGGTATTTAAAGATTCGTGAACGTGTGTATTATGCTGTAATTCAGTAATGTTGTCGGGTTGTATTGGCAATCAGGTGTGCGGTGGCGGCCATGCCGGCTGCGCGCGCAGGCTCAATCGCCTCTCCGACCTCTCCACCCCACGGGCTTGCGAGCTATTTTAGTTCTTATCACTAGTAAAATTAAGTGGCAAATTCCAGTTACAGTTACATAGCCGGCTTTTGCTCCAAACAGTTATCACAACATAACCTCAATCTCAAGTACGTAAAGCTCGGTACCGGCGCGTTTCCGTCAAGTAGACTCTGTTCTATAGTCTATTCATACTTGGTAGGACAGGACAACAATTGGCTTTAAGTAATATTTTGTATCTGATAATAACTTGTAAACTATTTGAAATACATAAAGAAATAGTAATTATTGTTTTATTCCAATCCTTTAACATAGGGCAGCATCAATCAAAATTTTTAGTTTAGAAGTAAATCTTTTTTTTTTAAACCGGGATGTTGTAAATAAATAGTAAACGGTAGGTAGATATATTATGTTCATTTGCGTGTCCTATTTACTGGGTGTGGAATGAAGTACATCAATTCTGTAGCGCGTACAAACAAATTAATTACGCGATGCACACGCAAAAGGTCCGGTGCGCGTGCGCGAGTGATTTGCCGCCCGTGGTATTGGGTCGTGCGCCCACGCCGCACTTTGATCCTCAATATCTATGCCAACTTTGTTCTTCTCTGGAGATATCTAGGGCGCTGCATCAGCGATTACAAGCAAAACACTCGAGATATTATCGGATCTATCATCGATCGTCCGCTCTATACGGGGAGCTGTCAGAAATGAGCTCACCACAGTGCAGCACTCGCTTACATCGTTAAAACCAAACGGTTTGCAGTCATGTGCTACTACAATATCGTTTTGCAAAACTACTTTTAAATTGTCTCGTGGTCTCTTCCACGTGATTATTATTTTCTGCCAAAATTTCATTTACTATTCTCGTTATAATGAGCCTAGTTTTTCTTTCCGGTTCCGAGCCAATTTTATTCTTAACTAAATACGTTGTCGCCGGTTAACGTCCTGCGTAGATTTTTTTAAAGTATCTAAAGTTTGAACTGAACTGACGTTGTTTGTTTAAGATGTTTGCACCTTGCCGGAGTTAGTGAGATAAGATAATTTTTGATATTTGTATCACGACACACGGACACACCAACTGTTATCGTGTTTGATAGGGAATGAAGCGCCCTAGACTCCTTAATCTCAATGTTACAAATATCAAGTCTTCAATTATCGAAATGTCGAAATTTTTCACAAAAAAAATCAATCACGTCTTTTGATAAGAGTGACAGGTGCATAGTGTTGTACAAGTAATTCGCGTTATTTCGCAGTCTGAGGCTTGTTCGCACATACTTAACAATTTAGCAAGATTCGCACGATGGTTAAATATAATTTTCAATGGGAATCTAGTTGGACAAGCGCTCAAGTCGTCTTATGAAATTCTGATGAAATATTTTGGTCGCTGAAATAACGTTTTTAAGAGATACCAAACATATACAAATACTTATTAGCTATTCAATAAATAGGTATATTATATCTAATGACAAAAATAAATTGGCTGACAACAACGACATACCACTGTAGGTATTTATATTACTATCTCAGTAATGTATAATTACATTCGCTAATGCGTTCTCTTGATGCTCTCATGTTCGTAGATAATAATATTTGGAAAATGGTATGAAGGAAGCGCAGGTTATAAATATTATTCATTCATCGAACGACTTCATCTAAAATGAGCTCTATTAATATCCTTAGTAAGATCTAAATTATTTTCTACTTACATACGGGAAGGAAAAGCGGTCAACTGTTCTATTCATCAATATATTATTATCAAATAAATACTAACGGGACATAGATTTGAATGAAAATGAACAGTAAACCCATGTCAGTTCTCACGAATGTACCTTCATGGCACATTGTATTGAAGAGACCCTAAATGTTACAACTTGTTGAGTTGTTGCTATGTTACAAGCTGTTAATCAATTTCATAACACAAGACACTTGATAACTTAACTTTGTACATTATTACCGTGTTTTTATGCCTACAACTAATCATAAAGATATTAATGGCAAAATAGTAATGGTCTACGTTAATTTAGATACTGACACTGATACGAGAAAACAATACGGACGCAAATAGCATGAGAACGGACCTACATCAATTATACGTAAAATATTTAGTGGGAACTTACATCAAAATGTAATGACATTTTAATGTCCGTAGATGATACTTTCCCTCGGTCGCTTTTGTCAACCAATTTTTACTACCCGTCTTGTCGTCAAATCTACCAATCGTTATGGGCACTCTTCGTTCGAGCAATAAAGATGTAGACTAGGAAATGGGACAAGGATAAGTAATTTCAGCTTATGTATTACTAAACACAACTCATTATTGCATGCACTGTTAACTTTTCAGACAGTTACAGCAGCTAAAGTGGGTGTTTAACTGTCGAACAAAAGATTATCCATTATCTTATTGGAAGTATCTGTTGTATCATTAACATGATGCTCCATTGCACAGAGTTAACTAATTTTAACAGAAACAGAAATTCTGTAAATTTGCTGCACGCCGCTAACATACATTTCGTATTTATAATACAGTAAAGTCCGTTATTTTAAGCATCTATAGTTATCATTTGCATAAGTCGAAGTTCAAATGTTACTGGGGAGGTAGAGGCGATAAGGATTAGAAAGTTCTTCGGCCTTTGAGGCATGGGGCAATTGATGTATCGCTTTTTTAAGTCCTCCAATTAATTGCTACGTCAACTAAGTAATAGTATTCGAATTAAGTAGAGTGCTTATTCTGTTAGTATCAATCCTTTTATCTCCTCAATCTGTATCTGCTTTGTAGGGACGCGCCCTACCATATTTAGCGCCATATAATCTATTTCTGATCTATTCACGTTTTCTAAGTAAACGAACATGGACTTCATTCACTTAGAAAACAATTAAAACAAACTTGATTGGCTTGGGTAGTTTGTGGCTATTCCTATAAAAACTTCCCATGATTCCATAAATAGTGTTCCCGACATCAATAAACGAGTTCACCTGAAATCCTGAAATAGACGATACTTTTAGCCTTACTCAGAACTAATAACTAAAAAACTCTTTCATGTAGAACTAAAACCGTTTGACTGCTACATTACGAGAATAACGATTTAAATATTGACAAATCTCCTTAACGTTGTTTCAGTAATCAATGCAAGAGTTTGCTCGAAGTTCTGAAGTTGTTGCATTGTTTAAAGTTTTAGCTGTAAACAGTTGATGACTGAGGTTGCGTGCTCGTTGCCCCCAACACAATACAGATGCAAACGGGATCGACGCCGGACTCGTTACGGTTATTATCAACGACGATTGTTTGCTTCAATCGTGCTCGTGCGCACTGCGTCTTTACTTTTACTGAACCGTTTTGTTATACAGTTCCCTTTGACTCTTTATGAACGTGCTTCACAGATTCAATGAGTACTTGATGATTGGACATGTTAATTTCGATAACGGTACAGACAATTCAGAGATTAGCGACATCTTACATGGAGTCTTAGAGATTTATGTTACGATCGCAGAATGATAAATACCACTAAATGTTTGTACGTTTCAAGACAGATTTAAAGAGATAATGGGTCGTTGCTTTTGAACTTGTTGGTATTTCCAAAATGCAACAAATGACAACGATATGTTTGTTTCATCTATCTAAGTCGAAAGCATTTCTATTTTCATTCCGAGCGGAGAATTTTGTCCGCGGTTTAGATGTTACTAATAATTTTACTCTGCTTCCATAGTTCAGCGAAAATAACATGTTCTGATAACTTCAACTTGCTGTCGAGTTCATTTTTGCATAGATAAACTCGGACAATTCCTTTAAAATGATGAAAATTATCATTCAATTTCCGTGAAGACAAAAGCTCGCAAACCCGTTTCGCACTCTGAAAGGGTCACAACTCAATTCCTTAGTCGATTGCGAGGAATTCACCTTCGTCGTCATCTATTATTAATCCAGAGATTTTGCATACGTTGAATAATGCAACAGCGAAGTCTGTGATGCAGAACGAACGGATTGTCCTTATTTAATTTCCACTTTGAGGGAGGTTCGCGACGACGTTGCCGACTCGCGAACTTAGGTACCAATCAGGTGCAAACTTAGTTCCCAGCGAACGTTACTTGGCTTGGAATCGGCTCCACTAATAAGCTCTAATTCATCTGGGCTCTGTATTTATCGGGAAAGTGTCTTGTTACAACCGGATTGAACGGTGAACAAGTGTCTCCACTCCGAGGATATTAAGTTCTTAAGACGGATTTAGTAGAGCAAAAACGGAGATCGAAGAAACCGAGTACCTACCTATGTACATCTGTTTGGCCTAAAAAATCTCAACAGGTGCTTTACCGTTTAGAGATGTAGTAAAGTGATACTTATGCCGACATCTTAATGCCTTACCAGACAGATTACTGTGGCTAAGCGAGTGCAAGATAGAGAACTGAAGAAGTTAAAGCCTTTAGAGAAATCGAATCATTGAAAACCTTCGAAAAAAGGATCAACCTTAGCAGAAGTAGGTACTTATCAGTAACCCAGATAAATAAAATACTTGATTAAAGTAGAAATGTCACAAAATGTAATTCCAGTTTCTTTAATAAAGTTTCTGTCAGCACAACTACTTACATTTGAAGCATGGCTCTATAAATTATCCAAAGTAACCAGCCAAGCGAGCGTGCATGCGTCCATTATTTACAAACTTAAAATAGTAACTGCAGAGCGATTCTAAATCAATGTGGGTTATTGAAAGCCGCAGGTGCTCATCAAAGCTTCAAAGCGAGCTGCATTAGCCAGAAGAGAACATTATTCCGGGGTATTCCTGACAGAGAAAAGATTTACCAAGTGGTCAAAGAGAAAAGAGTGCTCCCGGTGAAGAGCCCACCGCATTACCGCAAATCGTGGTATAATCCCTCTTACAAAGCGCACGATGGTCGTATCTGAGCAAACAGCAGTTTGGGAGTCGGCTAGGGACCGGATATACGTTTCGTTTTGCCAGTTATTTCGGCCTGGCCGCAAATAGACATGGGAGAGTGTGTGCGAACACTTCTTTACAGAATATCATTAGAATAGAAAAATAAATATATCATTGTCTAGCGACTAGTAAGTATAAAGCGAATGATGGACTGTAGAGCTTGTGCGACAAAATGCATCTTCACTGTAGTAATGGTATTATTTATATATCAGATTAAAACATATTTGTTTTTCGTGAATCAATATAACAGTAGAGCTATTTGTTTCCTTTTTATGGTTCGAAACCTACCTACCGCGCTACGCACGCGCATCTTAGCGCCGCTCATAGTTATAAAGTTCTTGTTATAGTGTCGCGATGAGCGATTGCAAGCGTAAATAAAGAAATCTTGTTGAGAGCACAAGTGTGAGATGCGTCCGTGGTGAAAGATAACTATTTTTATATTATAAATACTCCGGAGATTTAGTTGAGTTATATCTTTTTCCGTGCTACTCAAATAATTTTATGTTTTCGATTTCATGTTCCATACACGTGGCGAGTGACGTCTACCTACTATTATAATTTCTAACTCTTTTTCCATCGTACGTTGATTGACCCGAACGCACATGTGGTTCATACAAGTTACTAATAATTCATAATGTGTCATATCTATTTTGCTTTATTACAGTTTTTTGTCAGCACAATCATGTTTCAGAAAAAAAGAATGATTGTTTAGGCGAATTTTATGAAAATTGTCTACCTACATCTTGCCAACACAATATTCGTAATCGCTGAAAATTTAAATTGTATCTTATAGGTATATGAATTAAATAGTTCTTATAAATTTTGAAGTAATTGTTGAGAGTACCCTGAATTGTGGTTGCGTTTGATACTCGTATTATACCTAGTCTTTTGTATTTATGTAGATGTTCGAATGTTCGTAATTTCTGCGACGAGGTCGACAATCCGGCTCGGTATTCTCGTTCGTATTACCAACAAGGAGCATTTCTCCGGCTTGCATAATTCGTGCAATCCGTGCATCCAGACGCACATCTGGGAACGTTCGGAGACGACACACGCCGCTGCGTTGTTGTCATTACTCATCTGTCGCGCACACGACTTCATGCTACCGACCCGCTGTCACAGCTTACAGAATGCCACATTTCACAACTTCCACTCACAATAACCGACTTTAAAACTTTGGCAGCACGGCATAATTCCAATTCCCAAGTTTTTCTATGTTACGTCCACATGAAACTTGTTAAACGACGGAGCAGCGTGTCTTCAAACGACATGCTAATTGACGGCGGCGTGAAGCGCGGTCTAAAAGCTACGACTATTTTTTTCGAATTTTAGTCACGGTGTGATATTTGTTCTACGACCAACTAATAGAAAATGCTCTCGATTTTGACGTTACAATGCGTGGCGTCGTATTACGACCGAAATATGCTCCTCAATGTTATTTCAGAGCAGTGATTTGTTTTACAATTGAGAATGACATTGTATTATGATTTTAGAACTAATATTAGTATGGCTGATATTGTTGCTCTTAAAATTTGCATGTGGACGATCTGTATCGAAAGTCTAATTAACATTCAAAAATGTCTTAAATCAGACTGTGCTATGTTATCATAGTTTCGTGAGTGACGTCTGTAAGTGAAGAAACATATCTACGTATAAACGTAGTTTTTTCTGAGATAACCCACAGATATGATAGCAACGAGATATCTGATAGTGATTTACGCGCAATGCGTGTTTAGGTAGTTCAGTACTTACTTTAATTAATTGAATTATTGGTCTTAGTTAGGTACGAGAGGTTCTTATGTATTAGCAGCCTATAATGTTCCCACTGCTGGGACACAGACCTCCTTTCTGTGAGAGGGAGTGGTCTGGTGGTTCCTACCAAGCGCGTTACTTTGTGAAATTATTTCATTAAAACTGCTCTCAAAATATCATCAAAATATCATGTGGAAACCACGTGTAATAAGGCTGATTATAGTACCTGTAGTCTTGAAGTTGTGTAGTATCAGTCAGCTGATGATTAAACTTTGTCCTATTCTACATCTGTCTCTTCTCATGAGGCACCACCCAGTGAAGGAAACTGCTCATTAACTTATTCTTTACTAGACAGGGAAATCCATTCTTTCCTGTACAAACTCTTAGGCTAATAGAAAAATTTCAGAGGTTCCTAGTTATTTCCAATCAACGAATTCAGTAGGTAATTAACTGATTTAATATTTCCACTATTTTGCGTTTTCTAATTGCAGCAGGCTACCTTTCAGTACCGGTGCGTACTGTAAAATATATCCTCGTGCCTACAATTTTAGTAGCACAAATTTAAGTAAGTATTTTTAAACCAAATATTGTAAAGGTCATAGCTCATTATAGCCACCCGGCACCGGACCCGGACCGCCTCGCCTCGTGCGCTCTCTAACGCCCGAAAGCAATATTCAATCTTAGTCCAACTCCCATTCTTTTGTTTTTGACGATAGATAACAACCAAAGATCTAACCGAAGATACCACACGAGATAGAATTATTAATTTCCAGCGTTTATCAACTCCGGGCACGCCGCAATCGCGGCGGTAAGACCCCTCTTTGAGGAGTGGCTGGAAAGGCGTCACGGCGTCCTGACTTACCGCATGACGCAGGTCCTCACCGGACACGGAAGTTTCAGGCAGAGCACCGCCGTGTCCTCACGGCAGTGATAGGCGGAGACCTCTCGCGCCCGGCATTGGTCGGGGCCATGCTGCGGGGCGAGACGGAGTGGGAAGCGGTCGCCTCCTTCTGCGAAGCAGTCATGCTCGCGAAGGAGGAGGCGGGCCGTGAGAGGGAGAAGACAGCGTCCTCCCTCCGCCCTAGCCGCAGTGGTAGACGCCCACGGCGTCCGAAGTCGCAAGGCGATCTCCGGCCACCGTAAGCGCGGGCATGCGGGCGGCGAGTAATGGGCAACTCGCCCCTCGACATGTCTCGACACAACGCGCCGCCGCCGTCGACCCGGGCATGGTCCATGGCCATGCCCGGGTCGACGGCGCGTTGAGTTCCACGTGCTCCTCAAAGAGCGTCAGCAAGATGACAGGGCCTCCCTCTAGAGGGCCAAAGCCTGCCGGGGTCGCGGGACTTATTCCATTACCGTGACCCTGGAACGTTAAGGGCTAATGAAGGACACCGTGGATTTTAGTCAGTACAAGTCTGACAGTATGGGGTGGGAGGAATCATTTGATGATTTTACCAAGCAAAAAAAAAGCATTAATCAACTCCGTAACATCTCCAGATTGCCTCGTCCGCAAACTGCGAAGCGCAAACGGCGAGTGGACCACTCGGTGACAACTTCCTGTTCGCATACTTATTTATTTATTAATTGGAAATAGTATAATCACATCAAATACATTTAACATTATTTGCAATTTATAATTATAGTGGTTTGATGCACGTGACTATAATGGCGTACATAGCCTTGCGTTGACTGCGCATTGAAAACGCGCTTGTTCCGAATGGACCAGCGGGTTCCGAGTGAAACACTCGAGGACGAAAACTGCCAATGAGCTATGACCTTAATTGTATTCGATTTTACAATCTAGACCCTTGTAGCAGAGCTTAATTTTCCATAAACATTTTTTCATAATGAAAACCTTTAATGAATGAGCTCAAAGATAAGATTACAGCAAGCTCGTAGTAAAATATTTATGTTTATCCACTTAATTCTTCCATCATTTTTGTTCAAACAAAAAGTACCTATGTAGTTAGTTTATATAAAATTGTTCTAGATCTTCTAGCGTTTTAACATAATTCTTTGGTTTTTCTTTTATAAAAGAGAAAAGAAATTAACTGTTGACTCTCCGTAATAAATATTTGTTTCAGTGGTTGAAAGAGATTGTTTTAAGTCCTCCCTGTAGAACCTTTTGGTGTTTGAAGAAGGACGTTAAAGCGTCTTTATTAGTTTCTCGGTTCCCCTTGTTCAGTGGAACGAACAGATACAGAATGTTTTTTAGAATTTTGTTTTCTTAATTACATTACGAGGACGATAAATGGCTAATTCTTTATGTTGAGATTTCATGATCGATATATTTTAACCCACATTCCATTCGTATCTTCTGACATTTATCTTATTTGATTGGTTTATCAGTTCATAGACAAGACATGTTTTTTTTCCTTTTAATAGAGTTCTTATGATTTCCTTCAGATATATTTCTTTCTTCAGATAGACTTCTTATTCTTAATACAAGTTAATAGGAACAGCAAATCAGTCTCTATTTTAACTGATCTTATTAGGACATGATACCTATCTAACTTATTCAAATCAAATGTCATTTCACACTAGAATAATCTCAAAGTTCACACATTTAATTACTTAGATAATGTGGGTGAACCACATAAATAACATATCATATTATTATATTATATTCTTGGATATTATTGATGCAGTTCGTCTCTGTGTATGTTTGTGTGATGTATGTATTTGTAATGGATGTGAATCAGTAATTGAATGGGTATTTAAAATTAACAACGGTATGGAATGCAATAGATTTTCCAGTAATAATTGCTAGATATTTTATTAGTGTTCTAGGTAATAGTTATAAATACTTCGATGAAAACTTGGACTACATACGTGACGTGTTTTGACAACAGTGACCACAGTCTGTTAGTATTTATGTTGCAGTCAAAACTCTTAACCAGTCAAAAGTACTATTGACTAGAAAATCAGTCAAAAGTACTTTTGGTTGGTCAAAAGTGGTTTTGACTGAAAATTATTGGTTATTCTTAATAGTACTTTTGACTGACGCTCTTCGTCAAAAGTAGTTCTAACTGCAATAAAGCATCAGGCAAAAGCACTATTAACTCGTCAGATGTGAATAAAAAAATATTTATAAAATGTGAAATAAGAGGTATATCGAATATTTACACTTTTAAGAGCGAGCGAAGCGAGCTCGGGACCTGCTGGCTCCCCGACTCGGACAATTTAGGTTAGAAGAGGATGGCGGGGTCTAAAAGACCCCGCCATCTCTCTCTCGCCTCTTCGCCCCTTCTTGGTTATTTTTACCACCCAGAATTAGGAGCCCCGCAATGCGGGGCACCGTCGACCTGCTTCTTGACTATTATATCTAGTAATTGTCAACTAAAATGTAATTTTTTTAACCAGCTCCATTGGGCAAAAGTTATTTTAGTCAAAAGTTTTATTGACTAAAGCTGGTCAATAGTACTTTTGACTGGTTAAGAGTTTTGACTGCAACATTTATATCTAGATATCAAGATTGTTTTGTTCTCTTTACATAGTGGCATAGATACTTTAAAATTATAACTTGTGTAGTCTTTGATGTCATTTATTCTTCTGTTCATTCGGAAATGTAATTAAAAATTAAAGAAACGTGCTCGTTGTAATTACTAATACTTAATTTATTTATAAATACAGCCGACTTAATTTTAAGTAGGTCCTTCGTGTTTTTTCCGTAGACGTACAAATCTAGGCTTAATTTCAATAATTTTTATTTTAGTTTAAAGTCCGAAAGTTTCGGAAGAAGGGAGGGAGATTTTTTCACGATAAAAAGACGCAGTTTTATTAGAGGCCTTAAAATGCAAAGAGAAAAATGAAGACCTATTTAACTAAAATTTCAGAAAAAAAAATCCTATAACATTCCAGAATCTCTCATATCTCCCAGTATGATGGCAGATCCCTAGTTACATAGTAGATAAATTGTTCCACATCCACAACATTACAACTCAAGTTAAACCTAGAGCAAACTCCCGGATAACAGAACGTCATCACATCGTCGTGCTCACTGTCATGCAATATTTAATTACAGCTTCATTAAGTTCGATGCGGGCGAAAGTAATTATCCCGGGCATTCTTAACAGCTCCTCTTACCATACGTATTACTATCTAAACTGCGGATAATGAGAAACATTATTTCTGAAAACACTTTAGTAGGAAGCTCTAAATACGGTCTCTTTAATGTGTCTTGTCTTACCGTTTCTATGCGTTAAAATGGCTTGTACACAAATATAGGTACATAAGATAAATATAGATAAATGTATAATAATAAATACAGTCGTGCAACGAAATGTCTAGTCGTCAAATTAACCGGTTGGCCAACAGGGGGTAACCTGAACCCATAAGAAATACGAAAAATATTTCTTAGAAAAGTTTAGCTCTTTTTGAGTTAATAAGCCAACATTTTTGTTGCCTATTGCACTAAGTTATAAGTATGGACAACAAATCCTTGATTAAATAAAATAACAAATGAAATGATTGAATGAAATTAACATCACAAAAGAGCTACCTACTTACTTTTATAATAAAGTTACTCCGTGTCTCTATTTTCAATAACTTTTCCATAATTTTGCTAAACGTTCAAATTTTCAAGTGACGGCTGATACATGGAGATCATTGACATGTTCCCCATAACGTAGTCGTACAGTGCTCTGGTCTGGTCTATACCAGAACACTGGTCTATACTATACCAGAGTATTGAGCGACCAAGAGACCAAGAGGCTGACCCCTTGACCATAGAAATATGACAAATTCATTCTAAGTTGCCTGTTATAAAAGGCGGCGTCAAGTAACCGTTACTCGATCATTCATTCATTAATGTACATGAAAATGAACGTCTATGAATGAGGCTGTATAAGTACGTGATCCTGAATCTGGAGGTATTATAAAATTATTCGAGACGCATAAAGTATGAAATGTTCTAACTCATTACCTGTGGTAAATTACAGTTCGATACTTTTTGCGAACACTGGGTTTTCTATTGAATTTCCTAGGTTTAGTCCTCATGGGGGTATCTACGACAAGGGCAAACATCAAATTCATATTTTAAACCGCATAAAAATGTACTACCCAACATATTTTGTTACAAATTCTTAAATCTACTACTATTTTCCCTATTTAAAATCAAACTCGATATACAAACTAGAATACGAAGTTCAAAATAAACCAATAATCACGTTAAAGTACATCGGATCATTCACCAATAGAGAGCGAAACCTTCCCAAAACAATCGGTAATCTAGACCAATTGTAGAGGCATGTAGAGACGAAACCAAATGTAGAGGCACTCGATACAGACTCCCACAGAGCAAAGCCTGATTTGTCATCTTATGTAGATGAACCATTAGATTAGATCCCCGCTGCTGTTGCAACTTACATGAGATTGCAAGTTGTCTGTCTCTATTTTTCTCTCATTTCGAAAAAAGTATTGAGATACTTTATTTCGAATTTATAAATTGATAAACTTTTATTATTTTTGAAGAAATTGCTGAACGAATTTAGTTATTGTTTCAAAAAAGAAAACCAACAGTTTTTTTTTTTGTGATTGGATGATTCGAATATTCTTAGATGTTATAATCACATCCAGTCTAAGATTGTCAATTAAGATTGTCAATTAATCAGATCTCTCGTTGTAGAGTGCATTCAGTTAAACACGAGTGTGTTGTAAGTTTGCAAGTAAGTTTACTGAAGGTAGTGTTTCAGGTAGAGCTTCGAGACGGTCGCCCACAATTAATGGTCCTTTCCGTGCACTTCGAGGGCCTCTAATGGATGTCCGCCACGCTCGTCCCCATCTCACACTATTTTCTCTATTTCTATAAAAGTTAAGATTGCTTCACAATTTTGCCGTTTTATAGACCACTTTAGTACCTACACAGTTCAACAACATCTGCGAAAAATATTTTATTATTTGTTGCTACAAATTGCGTGACTCCTATAAAATACTGATACAACTCTTAAAGCGACCGTTGAAACTTATTAAAACGACGCAAAAATAAAATTTCAATAAAATAGCAATCCACTTTGTTACGTCGCCACAAGAATCTCGTGCGCGGAGTAAGTATGATCACGCTTCTTACGAAAATGTAGGCGTTTCAGTTTTGTGCAATGTCCACATGATTTGAGTGAAAGTCTTTGGATGAAGGCCAAGACTCGTCTCTATGACACGATAACTCCTCGAATGCAGCAAAATAAACAAGTTCACTCCACATTCGACATGATTTAACATGATTCCCGTAAAGCCATTAGCGTCCGTTTGTTTGTTGTTAATTTACTACTTAAATATACATTTAATGCGGTGAACCTTTTAATTTGACTACAGTTATTATAAATATGCAATGTTTAACTCAGCGTCACTGTTTCACCGCAGTTTAACGTAATTCGGGATTTTATTTAACATTTTTTGTTTGCCAACAATTAATTCAACGAAATTCGCTGACGAAATCAAATGTATTTCAGCTTTTCAGCAGTTCCGTGTTTTACAGCCGTAAAATAAAAATAATGTAATAGGGATACAATGATGGTCTTGAAAACAGAAAATAATATTACGAAAGAAACGACAAAGTCGTTTCTTTCGTAATATTATTTTATAAAATTGAATTGGGTATTGAAATTGGGATGAGATAGCTATTTTCAATGTTCCTAAGTATGGATTACAAATTCATGTGTGGGTAGATTAGTGCGTGCCCACAATATACATATTCGTAGTAGGTATGTTGAACAAAGCTTCCGATTTTCCCAATATTGCGTTCGATCAACTTATTAAGAGAACATTGACATCTGATTACATAGAATACCTTTCAACCTTACGTTCACACAACACCGAGTAAGCATGTGTAGGCGTCAAAACATAGTCACTTGCTATTTACAGGGAAATGCAAATATTAGTTTAGGCAAAGGGTACTTCGTACTCGAGTGCGATAACATACCGGGAAAGGGATTAAATGTCGTGACTTTGTTACTTTAAGTGTGTTTGTAAACTCATATCAGGGACTTCATGTACCTGAAGGGCTGGTTAGTGACTTCGGACGGAATATCTTGCCAGAATTTTGTCCGATAACGTTAATTCCACTAGAGAGGTAACCTAACCTACTTCATTACAGAATTTTGTCACAAATGTGAGCTAATTCAATAAAGCTAAGGCTTTATTGAATTATAATATACTTTTCAACACATTTGCTCGAAAAATGCGTTTACGAAGCCTGTATACATTGTTCGAAAGTTAAAAATTACGCACCATACAACGGAACGTGCGGTAAAATAGGTACTCTCACCTAAGTACCTATTTTACGGCACGCCCCGTTGTATAGCACCGTGCGTTTTCTTTACGGTTTTTTTTAATTTCCATTAAAAAAAAAATAAGAACTCCACCAAAGAGTTTCACATTATGAGAATATACAACCTGACTGACCGAACCTCCTTGGAAGCGCTTTTGCTCAATACGTTGTCTCATTTTAATACTAAAGAGTAAATGAGACGAAAGATGTAGTTCTATTTTTCACCACGTGCATGTGGCGCCATTTGCAAATTCGCGCCATTTTCATATTAGAAACTTCTAAATAAAGTTTGTTTAATTACATATTGTACTGTTTTCTCGCAAATGTGTTGAAAAACATTGTATGACACACGTGCGGAAATTGGTATTTACAAACTCGTGACTATGGTAAGCCCTCGACTTCATCTCGGGCTTACATTCGTCTACTCGTTTGTAAAAACCAACTTACCGCACTAGTATCATAAATAACTATTTTAATACAAAAATGTGAAAGTGATTAATGCACAAAACTATAAATCTCGACGTTTGAATTTCCCCGTGCTGTTTCTACGGATGTTTTGTTAATAAACGATGACGTAGAAGAAGCATGGTAGAATTCTAAACAAAATTGTTTCGTTCTGTGGTAACTATAAAGAGGGCATCGACCGAATTTAACGTTACATTTATCAGACGCTAAGGCTTTATGAAGCCCTACTCATTCTTTTAAGTAGTGAGGTAGGTCAGTGATGGAATGAATTTAGCGTTGCTGTCTAGGTATATTTTTATCGGGCCGAGTTTGATCCTGTTAGACGCGCACGGGTGGGTTCATATTTTCAGAGGTCAGGTCCAAATATAGAGTTGTGCTTTTTAAAACTTGACAAGAATAGAGTGGAATTTTACAATGGGCGAAGACATGTGATAGTCTAGTCTTCAATGTAGAGAAATAATTCGTGTCGTCCGCTTCGTGAGTGGTGAGTGACAGCTAGCTGGGCCTCAGCTGAGACTTGCTACGATAGTTCGCAAGACGATTGCACACACGACCTTTGAGCTGCGCGCACGCACTGCACCGCTGGCCTATGATAGCCCGCACTAATCCACTTAGAAACCGATACCCTGCATCGGTGTCTCGTCATTGAACTTCGTTATATAACTAATGTTTATTTAACCGTCGTCAATGGGTTCCACGAACGTCACAACTGCTCCGCTAAATACTTAAAATATAACTTTACAGTGAAAATAAATAAAACTTACCAATCGCTAGGCTAGTTAGTTATACTTAGAACTATTTTGATGGCAAAAATAGATTTTAAGTACTCATAAAACAAATCCAATAAATGCAGTATTAAAATTTTATTACCCGTATTAAGTTAAGAGATGACAAGAGAAAATATGCTTATGCTTAAAAAAAAAGACTCATAGTTCTGCTACATTATAAACTTAAAGCTATTTTAGCAGAATCTCCGCGTAGCTAGGTTAATATCAACTTCTTACCGTCGATTGTTCAAAGATAAGAAAAATCCACGAGAAACGCAATTACAATTTCGTGGAGTGGAAGTTATTACCAACATTATTTGCTGGAAATAGCAACGACTAATGACTTCATTGTTTTGAGTCTTTTCTGATCTCTTTGCTTTGTTGGCACATGCATGCGGACGTATGCAGAAATAAATAAACAAAAACTTGAGTCCATTCACTCCTCGCTGACATTTCTACGACGCCGTTTCGTGCCAATCTAACTATTTTATAGGATTAATTTTTATTGAAGCTTCATGATGGATGCTTCCTCGAAATAGCTTTTAATGCTTCGTGTAATTCCAGTAATGAGACGGAAATGGTATATCAGATAATTTATTTCGAATTTCCAGTTATAAATTTTTTATAGTTGCCAGATCCGAAAAATAAATCGGTCAGAGTTATTTACTTTTTGTTTATGACTTCATTGAAATCTATTTTTAGTGAGAATGTTGAGCCGTAGCGGTTCATTTTATTGGTTAGTATAATTAGCTTCATATATGTGTAAGTATGATAGAAAATACTCGTATAAAATAATATACAAGTTTACCCTTGTTCTATATCAGTAGTTCCCAAACTTATTTTTCTCATGGACCACTTTCAAAATTTTACTGGTTTCGGTGGACCCCCTGCTGCTACATTTCTACCACATTCATAAAGTCGCCAAAAAATAAAAATTGTGTCGCTTCTGAGTTCTGTCCCTATATTCCGATAGGTAAAATAAAAACGAAAAATGGTACATTTTATAACAATAACAATAATTAAAAGAATAGAATTACAAGAAAAAATTAATAAGGTAATATAGGTTCAGGTCATAATTTTAATTACCTAATAGGAAGGATGTAAGTATTTGATAGAGTGTCAGCAAACGATCAATGTTTGGCTTTATTTTAGTGAGCAATAACCGCAAATCCTGTGTGATTTTTAATTTGCTCCTTTTTTTGTTAAGAGGTTTGTAACGGCACTAAAACTCCTTTCGACAAGGTATGAGGAGGGAAAAGCTATTAAATATTTGACCGTCTATCTAGTTGATTTTAATGATCGAAGGTAATATCGAATACGCAAGTTTGGACAAGTAACAGTCGCTTGCCTTATTAAAATATTATCTGCTTAGTTAGGTACTTAAAACAATGTAGGTAGGCCCTTATAAAAACTATGCTTACATTTTTGCTCTTTACTATCAAAAGCAGATAAATTTACGTGGACCCCCATTAACATCTTATGGACCCCCATTTTTTGTTCACGCCTACGTAGACCCCCAGCAAGTCTCCCGTGGACCCCTGGGGGTCCACCTGGACCACTTTGGGAATCACTGTTCTATATAAAGTAGTCTTATCTAAATAGAAATACTAACTCCTACGCATACAGGCACTCTTAATAAAATTGTAACTATGTATTAGTGGCCGCCATTTTGTGCGTAATTAGTAAATATTATTGTTGGTTAGTTACAGCGTACATAGTCTTAATCGATACGTCTTGTAGTAGTCTGGCATCAAATAATCATAGTGTAGACACGACACGCATTCATCAAGCTTAATAACTCCGAAATAATCTTTTCTGTTTCTACTGAAACAAATTCCGTGTGTATTTTAGAAATACACATCGTATTTTATATTCCAGAAACTGGATACGTAAACGTGCATAATGCAGGCTATATTTTAAATTTGAAAGCCGAAAAGTCCTTAAAATAAAACAAATAAACAGATATGCGACTCTGTATGGCCTTCTCTACCCCATATATTTTACATACATATCTAAGTGTTTCCTGGCCTATATTATAATACCCGAAACATATGAGTCTCTTTTGTGTAAATAAACAGATTCTTAGCGACGAAGTTTCATGCGAACTGCAATAAAATCAAAAGTAAGGTTATTTTTTTCGCATGATCGTTTCTTTTTAAAACGAGACTGCGAAACAATAAAGGAGTTAAAAATAGTGTTGTTAGATTTTCATTTTAGTCATCATGTGATTTGCTAGATTATGTGAATCCAATAATGTTGGTCGTAAAATAAAAGTTAATGGCATAAAAGTTTATTTTGGACACAAAAGCATGTCAAGTCGTATACTAAACAATTTATTTAGTTGTAGCGTGTGTTGGACTAGTGTTTACGTGAGTGTCACAGTACTTTTTAACACGTATGTAGCTCTCAAAGTGATTTGTTCACGTCTCTATGACACAGAGTGAGTGGACACGAAGAATGAAGTTTCGTCCTTCCGGTGGGTTCTTTTCAAATTCTGTAACTATGTTAATAAAACTTGGCAGACTGTCGATTCTTCATTCATTAAATTAGTTAATGTCTTCAGTATAAAAAAACTTTACTGTGCAATTAATGTAGATTTAGGAGAAAGCATCATGAGTTACACGCATTTGTTTAATAGTCAGTATCAAGGCACTTCAAAAGCTAAAGCGTCGTTTAATGTCGTGTTCAAAAGCTATAAAAGGGTGGCAGTAAGCCGCTCAAAATTTAATATGTGGCGGCCATAACGTTTTAGAACCAGTCATCACAATTCATCCTACTTTGTTCAAAACAAGAACTTGGCACTACATAGTGCCGACATCCAAAAGGCGTTCAGAAGGAAGTTCCACCACAGCCGTGCCGCCGCGACCACCATGCGGCTTAAAAAAAATGTATGAGTCTCTTTAACACCACAGTAGCCGTGTATTTTCTGTTCATTTTTCACACTTATCGCGCGATAAGAATCTCGTATCGCGATATTAGTTGTAAATATGTCAGGACAGGTAACAGTATTATGTAGGTACCATAAATTTTAAAACGTCGCAAATCGCCATCGATTTAATCTAATTTTATGATGTTACTGATGGCTTGTCGCCTTTGAATATTTTAAACATACAAATAAATATTAGTAGTGCCTATACTCACAATGGATTGCTGAGTTGATTAGCTAATCTCAAAAATATATTTCTGCAAAATAAAAATTGGATGACGATTTTACGCCACGCTTTCCGTCAATCATTTTTCCATTCCAACGAACTCTTTTTGAAATATGAACTTTGCGAAACTTTTCGAACGTTCTAAAACATGCATTCCTCCACCTCATAAACTGGAACAGTATTTATTTTCAAGGCAAACCACGCTAGCGAAGCTAAAATATAATTTTGTTATATTGTACGTCTATAATTAAAGTGTGAAGAGAGTCGAACTGTTTCAAAAATAGCTGTTTGTGTGACACCGTAAATCTCAGTTACGACGAAAGTTATTGCGTAAATCATCGGGCCACGCGCACACTTAATGGTACATTGAATTTTATTGCACACTAGTAATAATAAAATTATGTCATAACCAGTAATTAACAACGGGACCGATTATAAATAACATAAAGCACGCGCTCTTGTTGAATATTACTTTAAATAATACCGTGTCAGGTGTCGGACAACATTGTGTACCATCATGTTTTGGATTGTTAGTTTTAATTGTGTATAAACCCGTCCTTGCGACTAAACCGCCACATTTGACGCAACAACACAACGCATAACGATTCTCAATTAGCAATAAACCGTTGGTGAACCGCAAGTCTGCAAATGCATCGTGCTGTGTAAAATCAAATTATTAGTAAGTTCACAATATTCCGCTTGTATTTCCGCGCAACCTCTACTGGGTTACAGCGCGCTACAATTCAACCGCTATCCGTTAATCGCGTGCATTTACAATATATTAGTTTCGCAGGTAAACACACATTTCATCGCGGCGGCACGCGTGGTTAACGTTAACTTAATTTAATAGAAGTGGCCTATCGTATCGTAATGATATAAATCGCGAACGCAGCGAGCTACTAACAGCTAGTTTCCAATGAATGGGTCAGTAATCATCTGCATTTGAGGCCATTATCTCAATTGGCGAGCGCTCAATGAGCGACGACCTCCACCGCCGGACACCGCACCCGCGCCGCCGGCTACTCGACAATGCTTGTTTGTTTGCTTCACAATACGCTTTTCTGCTCCTACCAATTATTTACCCAACTAAATACATACCGATACACATTTTCAAGCGCTGATTTCACGCAAAATAATGTTATGACTTATAGATGCGCTTTGAAAATTAATGAGTGTTCTATCTCGTTAATTATAATTTTGTTATCAATGTACATAATGTGAATCTAGAACACATTATCTCGCAGTGAGTAAATCATTTGATTACGACCGATTTACCAATTTATTTATGGTAAACGTCTAAACAGTCGCGACATTTTAAAAGACATTTCACTTAGTGCACTTCATTATCGTTTCATTGCGTTGATTATGATAACTTTTTATTGGTATTCTGCCACTGTTTACTTAAATCAATATAATATTAAAATAGCTGCTATAAACTTTTTTCTACAGTTTTATTCCTTTTTCGCGACGCCGACGTTTGATGTGTATAACTTGTATTTTACTTAGTAAGTAGTTAGATGATACTAATGGATTTATTTATTAATATACCTGTGTGTCTTTTCCAGGTATCTACCACTTAGTATTAACTCATAAATGGTAATATTTATTGCGATAAATTATACAATATTTCACTTCTTGTACTGTAGAAGTAAAGTATCTCTTATTTACTTTCATTATTGTCTCAGTCTACTATCATATATTGCGAGCAACAGCAAGTATTAGTTACCAATTGTTGCAATTTGTTAGAAAGCAGGTGTATCTACATTTTAGTACTTGTGTTTTAGTTTCATAGATATCTGTATCTATAGCACCGAATAGCGGCCCTAGCGTTTTTATTTCAAGTATTTTTTTAAATAGGTTGTAGAACATGTCCAATTCAGTTTCTTTTGAGTACAAGCTAACACAAAGTACAATCCACTCTATAATAGTGTAAAGAGAACAAACCTAAGTCTTCCTCACAGAGTACCAGTAAATCAGCATGTTAGACGTAAGAAGCCGCACCCCAAAGCAATACCACGGAGTAATGATTGAGATGATCCCCTGCCTATATTATAAGAACAACCACTGTTATAAGACTTACTTACACGTTAGATTCACGGAGAAAAATATTTTTCCCAGGGTTACGCAAGCGGTAATTGTGGTGGAGCACCTTAGTTGCCATCTTCCGAAGTTTGGTAAGTGAGGCACTCCATTTATACACAGTCTGCCCGACGTGATTCCGGAGAGAAATATTTTGTCGATTGTACCGCTCATGCCCTGTTTACACAGCTTATTGACACCAACAGAAACAGTGCGGAACATAGCGCATAAATAGATCTTTCCCGGGAACCACCGGAAGCATATCTCACACCGTAGAGTAGCCGCTTGAGACCATACAGAGCTTGCTAGCTAGTTGAGCGCTAACGGTCGATGTCACGCTATGCATGATTACGATAAGAGCACGATTACTTTACTATCTTGTTGTTTATATTTATTGTGCCGCATCTTAGTGTTTACTGCACATTTTTTTATGTATTTTTTACTTTTCACACGTTGTTGTATTTTTAAATCTTTATGTTCGATGTCTTAATTTTAGCATTTTTCAACGGTAGGTATGGTTTAATAATATTATCATGAAATGTCCCAGGGTAATTTTAGGAGTCGGCGGGAAGGCTTAAGCTAGTGAACCTGAGCGCAAGCCAAGTGATCCGTGTAATGGAAGGCTGGGTTTGGCTCCGTCGCCTAGCGCCGCCTTATCATGCACATATAGGAAAATCTATGTTCAGCTGCCAAACGCTACAGTATTTACAATGTTTCATGCAGCGTATTTTTCTTTGGTGGAACGGTAAGCTCATTATTTCTGTATCTAGTCGGAGTTCGTATTTAAATCCTGAGTAAGGGTCGGGTCGTATTTATATGCGGGCGCCGTGCAAGGCGCATACGACGGCATACGCCGGCAGACGACACTCGCCCCTAATCCGATTATGTGTAACAAAATGCTACGCGGTGGCAGTGGGCGTCGCCGCGGCCGTTCTGCGACTAGTTTGCAGTATATGTTACAACTCCTAGCTCACACAGTCGCACAGTCACACCGTGTACTTTGTGACTTGAATTTATGTGAGCAACACCCACTCCTGGTTGACTTATAATTGCGTATTTAAAAAGTACTTGCCATTTTGTACCTTAAGCGATAGTTTAATGAAGGGAGCACTGGTTTAGTTAGTAGCATCATCATCATCATCGTAATGTGCGTTCCTAAAAGGTTAATCTACGGCCAATTTAGCTTTACTGCAAATCTCGTCACGATTAAAATGTTTTTCTTATATCGTAGCACAGGCTCCTCTGATATGCAAGCTGCTATTATCCAATTAAAATATAGTGAGTTTTGTATAACTTTTCTGATTAAGTAACTATCGAGTAAAAATAAAATTTGCATGTCAATGTAATTCTATGAATATTATTATCAGAATCAGTTTTGTACAAATAATGTAACAAATATTACCTACGTCACGTTAATCCTCTAAGGAATTCTTTGAAACGGTACTGCCAATTTTCATAATTGACACAGCTACAGAAACTTTAAAACATTTGATATATTTTGAATCACTATATTCTCCAAGGAAGGCTAAAATATTAAAATAGGAACGCTTGGAATTATTCAAATATAGCTCGAGTAGCACTCGTTTAAAAACTTTATATTTGCTTACAGTAAATGATACAGCCGTATTATTTACACGAACAAATAAAAAATGAACGTCCGAAATTGTTCTTTTTCGTTTAAAAAGTACAAAAGCGGCGTCTGTATGTGGGAGACATGAAGTTGGGAGCTCCGAGTAATCCGATTACGTGACAAAATGTTACCGTCACCCTCGCTCACATCCACGACCTTACGAGCTCAAATTGATGTCTAATTACACTTTATAAAATTGCTTAAAGTCACATAATGCCCGCAATAAAGCTTCCTTCAAAGCTGAATTAAAATTTCTCAGCTCGAAATAAAAATTTACTTTTCTTTCCAACTGAAAAAACAAATTCACGCGTCAAAATAGACAGTACGAGCTAAAACTAAACACCAGATAAAGGAAAAAGTACTTTATGATCGGAGGTAAAATCCGATAAAAAAATCAAACATTGGTAGCAAATGGATTCTCTATTGTCCAATTTTAGACTCCCTGTATTTACGATAACATACTTTGAATCTCGTATGTATGGACGTTCCGGCAATCCAGTTCAAATTTAAATATTTGATCCACGTAACACGGACATGTTGCGTTTATTTTACTATTCAAAGCTCTATTATAATGTAGATAAGTATTATTGGTTACTGTGTACATATAAACTTCAGGATTAGGTTTTGTGGTGAACTGTTGACTGAAAAATTCAAACAATGGATGAATAATGTTGTTTTTTTTGAGCATGGACATTGGAATTTGTATTCTGTGTGAGTTACTACAAAAATAAATAGGTAGGTAAAAAGGCCAGAGCCTGTGACGCGTTAAATTAAAAAAAAACACGTGTCAAGGATTATCTTCGTAATTAAAACCACAGTGGACAAAAGGTCGTATTCTTATTGAAATATAAATGAACAAGCAACATAATTGGCTGTTACTGTCCATGTTTTATTATCTAGCATTAATATATTTATCCGACTTCTTCAATCTCTCAATTTTACTGACAAAGTGATTTGAAATGCTTCTAATATATGACATGTGGAAAAAAGTAAATCCTAAAGGTTACATTAAATTGAAATGATAACTCAAGTCCTTACTGACCAAAGGACAATGTAAAAGAAATATTTGGCGTATGTTATAGTGTACTCTGTGTATTTGGCTTGAAAAGAGACGATTTATGAGATATAAGTTAACAGAGATCTACTTTGAAAGAAGACATGCTGCATCTTACCCAAATATACGTAACTAGCTGTTACCAGCATCGCCCGCAACGAAAATTATCCCACAGGAAGATAAAGTCAGTATAAACACTATCCTTTGTGTTACCCAGGTTATAAACTATCTGTGTAGTAAATTTTATCCAAATCCGTTCAGTAGTTTTTGTATGAAAGGGTAAATGTATGAAAGGGATAAGATTGGGATGGTGCAGCACAATTATGATCTTGTCTTCAAGTCCTTAAATATTTCTGTTAATCTAGCTTCTAATGTCAATAAACTAAATAAACAACAAAAAGGGAACGGTGGAAAAGCGCTTACTAAAACAAATATTATTAGGTAACACAGCTCAAATTGACTGCTATTAAGCTGTCTTTTGTCGAAAGGTAATGTAGGCAAGTAAGGGTGATGACAGAGTGACTCTAGGTTAGTTTGAGCGGAAAGCGAAAAATTACGGAAAATAAATGAAATTGAGGTGAAATATGAATGATTCCCAATATTTATGTTGATATGACAAATATAATTGAAGTACCAAAGTGTTGCGAAAATAGAAAACGTTTATATGGCACGTGCGATTATAATGTTTCAACTCCATCAATGTCAGAAGTGTTTCAAAAATCATTATTTTCTAGCTGTTGTAGACTACGATTTAAGTATTTTCAATCGTACGCTATTCCACTCTATCCTTGGTTTCTATTCTATTGCCGCTATTATCTATGGGTGGAAAATCATCAAATTAATCCTCCCGCCCCAGGTGATGTAGAAGGGACTGTCAGACTAGTACAGGCTAAGAACTACATATTTATATATTATTCTCTCAAAGATCATTTCCCTAAAAAAAAACAAAAATTAAACAGAATTTCCCAGAAATGTTACTTGTAACCTTTGCCATTTCCCGCCTCCGCTAGCGTCAGCTTCACTCAGCGCACACTCTAACCACTGAAACAACATGTCGTTTACCTGAATCATTCATATTTGATATTACGACTGCCGGTCGGCCTCTTTCAGTAACAATCTTCTAAGTATTATAAATTGGTATTGTTGAAGTTTCTAACTATTTAGTACCTGTTTACTTGGATAGGTATATTGTGGTAGGTCATTATACTGGTCAGGAGTTTATTGAGGCACTTCTTTTCAGCTTTTTTTTCATAAGTGGAGTTCTGTCCTTTATTACAATAATCTTCTCTGGGGCCCAAATCTTCTTTTTGGGAAGAAATGGTGAGAATTTCACCATCTGCACCTAGTGCTGTCATCCAAATTTTATTTTTTTGGAAGCAATCCTGTTGTGGTAGTATTTAATAAGCGCTCACCTATATAGCGTAATATTTACTTACCGAACACATACAAAGTTAATGAGATTTTCTGAAAACAACCCAATTTGGGAAGACCACTTGAGGGATCCTGATTAGATTGTCCTTTTGCAACCTCAGAAACTAATGAGTTGCTGTCTCAAAAAGTCAATACTCTATGGTTTTGTTTACTAATTGTTGAGATGACAGAGTAAATGAACACGTCTGCTATATTTCAATTCATTATAATAATTCAATAAACTATTTATGTAATACTCTTGTAAGTGGAACAACAGTTTATTTTCTCTTTCAAGCCTCCTGCAGACAGACGCGATTAATCGCGCTGCGACAACGAGCCAAGCTAATTTCCACTCTTAAAATACTGCGAATGGACCGCGACATGTCGCCCCGCGCGATTAATCGCGTGTGTCTGCAGGAGGCTTTACTCACGTTTGACCACTACACAGAACACTTAATAGTACAGTCGAGTTCAATAATATGTTGGCAATGTCAATGATTCAAAATATTTTGAGCGTTGATAAGCTCAATAAATTCTACAGAATCTATAGATCAAAAATGTCCTCATGTGAACGGTTCAATAATATATAATTTGCTGGCAGTAATAAGTGAAAAAAATATAATCTATACTGTATTAGCTTTAATAATATCTGAGCAGGTTAAGCTTCATAATTATCTCTACATTCATAGGAAAGTATATTATTTGTTCGAATAAATAAGATCCAGTTTACATTGATAAAGAAATGACAGGATTTCAATTGTTTTCCGCGCGAATGGTTTTTAGGAGTTTATTTCAATGCCACAGGTTTTCGTATAATTTTATATGAATGACATGTGCGTCAAAAACGACGTCATTCGAAGGAAAACTAGCCAGTGATACCTTAATAATGTTGCAAACTCCTTGACCATGCAATTTTAAGATTGCTAGAAAAATCATCTTTATAAAGTAGTAATAAGGTTGAATTTGAATTACATTTACTTGATTTGATATTATTGTATTCATGTGTGCTTACATATTGTGAATCTTACATTGTTCAGATAATTATGATCTTAAACTTGTTCATATAATAATGTCCCTTTGGCTGTATACATGTTACTGAGAAAAAGTAGTCACATATTAATGAACCTAAATCTTGATCACAATTTAATGATGGTTGTAGTTGCCACAATATTATGAATGATTTTGATGTTCATATATTTTTGAAATCTAGACGGGCCAACATGTTAATGAACGCGACTGTACACCAGTATCTCGTCTGATGGCATGCAATGGTGTGGTCGACGATGAAGCACGATTGCCTATAAGTATCCTATTCACTCTTGAATTAAAGACAAGTTAAAATTGTAAAATTTGGATTAAAGCAAACCATCTATCATTACCCATTTTTTTTTCAAAAGCTCTCCATTCTTCGGGCATGCGGGCGGCGAGTAAAGGGCTGTACTCGCTGCCCGACCATGGACCATGCCCGGGTCGACGGCGCGTTGTGTTCCACGCGCGCCTCAAAGAGCGTCAGCATAATGACGGGGCCCCCTCTCTAGAGGGCCGAAGCCTGCCGGGGTCGCGGGACTTATCTCATTACCGTGACCCCGGAACATGAAGGGCTATTGAAGGACACCGTGGATTTTAGTCAGTACAAGTCTGACAGTCCCTCCCACCCTGCCCGGGGTGGGAGGACTCATTTGATGATTTTACAACGATAAAAAAAAGCTCTCCATTCTTTAGTAGGCCAAAGTTGCGTTCAAAGCACACAATTAGTCCCGGTAGTTAATATTCATCAGGAATAAACATAAAGCGGGTCTGAGTCACCTCGTTCTCAAATGATCCTGCTGACGACACTGAGTATAGTTTACAGCGTGATGACGAGTCATGGTCTCATTAAACTAGATCATCTCATGTTCGTACCAGATCCTTGCGATAAGTTTTATACAATTACTAAGTACCACTAGGATAGACCGACGACATCGTGAGGGTCGCGGGCAACCGATGGATGCAAGTGGCGAATTGTCGTTCGGCGTGGCGGTCTAAGGGGGAGGCCTATGTTCAGCAGTGGACGTTTTCCAGCTGATGATGATGATGATGATGACTAGGATAGACAAAAATTATCGCACGGGAACGTAATATTGGGATAAAAGGTATCCTATAAGTTAATCCAGGTTATAGACTATCAGTGTCAGATGTCTTTCAAATCGATGCCTTCGTTCTGGCGTGATTGAGTAGCATAATTATATCCTTCCGTTCAACAAGACGATTGTATAATCATTAAGATCTGATCAAAGTGAGTTGTATTACCTACTAGATAGGCAGTCGGTTCAAGTATAGGTACTACATCTATACATATAATAAATCTGTAGAAGGGTCAATTCTGTACATTGAAAATATTGAAAAAATAAATAGCGGGGGGTGTTGCTGGATCGATACCAAACCCAAATAAGTGATTAAAAAAAATTTTTGTCTGTCTGTATATGCAGGCATCACGTGAAAACTAACGGTTCGATTTCGAGAAACTTGTTATACCTTATTATCCTGGGCATAAAATGGAATACTTTTTATCCTGGAAAAATACGTAGAAAGAAAAATCTTATTTTTCAGTTTTATTCATAGACGTTGTTCTGTAGAACCGCGAACACACGTTGCATTACCCGCAGTGGATTCAGCGCCGTAACCTGTAGCGCCGAAAGTCGGATTTGGCTTGAACCGTTTGCGGCACACGCGGGCCACGCCTCCCCGACTCCTATATAACGAGCCACGTTCCGCGCCGCGCGATGCATATAAATTCTGAATTTTGATGCGAGCGGACGTGTCCAGTGTGGCGAGCGGTCGTCCGTGGAATTAATATTGTATGCGTGTAATTTCAAACCGTGCTATTCAGCGCGACCTTTTTGATTACTGTTCCGATCAGTTATTTGTAAATACAAGGTCAGAATTACTATGAAAAAAATACTTACTACAGAACGCGAGCTCAACAGCAGTAGCTCAATAGAGGGATCTCCTTAATTATTATAAACTTAGCCGTATTTGGGTCCAATAGATATTTATAAGATGTCATTGTCAGAGTTACTCAAAATGGAGAAATAAACCATCCACGCGAAGACCGACATGTATAATATTCACCTTAATTTGGTTACAAAGGACTCCTAGTTATTATGGCAGATTCCTCCTTGATGCTACTAGGTGAAAAAGATTGCTTATTGATTGCCAATTTCTTTTATATCATTTGCAACATAGATTAAATTATTTAATCTCTTTTAACATTAGCACTCCGTAGTTTCATAAACTAAAATAGGGCAAAACTCATACATTTTCCATCGCATAGAAATCCCAAACATCTATAAATGATTTTCTTGAATGCTATCTAAATCAAAAACAGCGCAGAATCTCATCTTCATTTCATCTCATCAGTTATTCACCAAGCTCATTATCGTTATTTCAATATTATCTATCAAAGAAAATATCTGCTTTAAAACAGGGCTATAAAATTGCGTCGACTTAACAGCGGGTAATTAATCATTGAGTTCTTATGTCTGGCATTGCGCCGACCTAGCATGGCGGCTCGGTTTCATGTAATCATTGAATATTTCATGTTTTCCAATCAATCAGCCTTCATTAAATACCTTGGCTGCACCTATAACACGCTATTTTTCCAACTAGTTCAAATTAGTAAATTTTTTAGGCTATTTTTTTTTATTTAGGTACCTAGCGATAGACTCATGTTTGACTAACGGTCAGTTCAGACAGAGACGTGACGCTGCGCGCACATATCAATAGAGCTATTCAAAATCAAACTCTATTTCCTACACGAAAAGATACACCTGTCACAAGCCAGCGCGGCGCCGCACCGCGCCGCGCTGGCTTGTGGCAGGTATTTTATTGGCAACTCAGAATCTAACTTTATTTCCTACACAATAAGATACACATTTGCATTATCGTTGTGTCACGTCGCGTTGCGTCGCGTCTCGGTGTGAACTGACCGTCACTCGCCTGATGGCAGGCGAAGATGTGGTCGAAGGTGAAGCATGCTTGTCTAGAAGTAACCTATTCACTCTTGAGTTGAAGACCCCAAGGTTGTATCAGGAAATACAGATTCCGGTAGGGATTTCCACTCCATAGCTGTGCGCACAATTTAAAAGAAATAAATTATTTTCTTCGTTTATTGTCTATTTTTTTCTTTAGGATAGACTTTCAAAGTTTTGGCGCACCTGCTACTATCATTAATTCCCCTAAATGCTCGAAATATTAAATGATTAATTACCGTTTCCAGCTAAAATGTAATAAAATAAAAAAAATCTATGAAACTTTTGTTCTGTCAGACGCACTTAACTTTGTCATTATTTTCAGCCTAGCTTTCCTCCAGGCTACACCCACGTGTTTACGTAAGTAGGGTGATATTATTTTTTTATTTCTCTGTAACTTCACGTCACGACTATTATGAAATAAATAATTCAGTAGTTTTATTTTCTAGACGTTGACCGATAAAATAGAGGAAATCAAATTTAGTTCATTCGTTTTAACATGAGACGTGTACAAATAAACAAAACAAGAAAAAGGCGATGAAATAGTTTCTAAATAATTTACAAAATATTGAACGCATGAAACCGAAAACGTCTCTGTTATTTTGCTTGGCGCAAAAGTCTTTAGCTAAAGCACTAAGAAAAGAAAGTACCTTGTCATTGTAATGTAGGAAACCTCCTGTATAGGCAAGTAGGCGGCCACCTATTTGTCTTTTAACAGAATTAGCATACAGTATGTTGTTTTAAGCAGTAAAAATCAGCTCGAACCTGCCGTCTAATGTGTACAGTGTTCCTACGAAGTCGGGACAAAAACCGGTAACAACTAAATTAACAAATGCAAACGTTTGCTTCCGTGACAGGAAAGCAACACTTATCGTGTATATTGTACAGTCAAGAAGAAACTTCGCTCGTTTGACGTAAGACGTTTCATGTTAATAAGGGCCAACTTTTTTCCACCAGATGTTTCTTTGAAACTGTCAAAATGCTGGCTGTTTGTTTTTCTTTGCTAAGTTGTCGGCGTCACTCATAAGGGTTTGGGTTACTGGTTGTTAAAAGTTTGTATCATGTTATATTTTTAACAATTAAGGATTTTAAATTGGGAAAAGGAACACATGTTGCTATAAATCAACACAAAATGACGCTTAAAAATGATAGACAGATACTTAACAAGTCAAAGATAATTTTTAATCTAAAATGCAAAAGCGAGGAGCAGTCTTACCCCAATATTGTCAAAAATTAGTTGCTTAGATCGTCCGGTATGCCAAATGAAAATATGTAACGCCAAAAAACAGTGGACAGTAAAAGGTATTAGGTAGGTGATAATTCCAGAGCTTCACATGCCGTATCTAGACGTACAGTAAAGTTGCGGTACTTCTAACTCGGTGTTTTGTTTATGACTGTACATAATTCATCGTCTGTCATATTAGTAGTTTCGGTTAATTTCTAACACGGAAGGCGACGGATTAGTCACCGTTTAACAAGAGAAAATCAACTAGTAACATGATACTTTTGTTATTCTGATTTCCTAATGCACTTAGATTATTATATAAGTAGTACCAGGATAAAAAAATATTGTATTTATTAATCTGATATCAAGTTATTGATAGAAGGGTATCAAGGTATGAACTATTTATGAGCCAAATTTCATCCAAATCTTTTCAGTAGTGTTTTCGTGAAAGAGTAAAGGCCCATTCACACGCGAGTTGCATGCAAAATTGACTACATTCCGGACTATTTGTAGACGACGAACACATTTGATCAATAAAATACCGCAATGTAGGTAGTCAAACTTACATGCAACTTGCATGAAATTTCTTGCATCGTCTAAATAAGGCTTAATGAACAATAATCCATTTTCATTATTATGCGTCTTTTTAAGTTTAATTGTAATAAAAGGTTTTTTTTATAAGGGCCATAAGTCAAATTCTCTCGAAGCGTTCCTATTCTTGGTTTTCATATCCAGGTTTTACAAGCACCCAGCCAAATCTTCTTGGACTTTTCAAGACCGCTACTTGGACTGCCTCCAGGTATTATTACATACCAAGTAGGTAACATATAAATTACCTTAACTATATCAAATGAAATTATACCATCGTGTAATGGGAAGTGGGCGACATAAAATGCTATAATTTATCCCGTTGCCGCAGAGTCGTTGATCATTTTATGCATTTCAGTTGTATTTAATAAGAGACAATGTTGTTAATTCGTCTTGTAGTTGAAAAGCAATAAAAGTTTATGTAGAAAATGAAATACAACTTCCGAATGCAGTTATTAGGTTTACCTAGTTGCAGTGAATTATTCGTTATTGGAAATTGTTTAAGATAATTATATCGATGACATAAATTTTGGTAAAATCAATCTTAATAGGTACTTAATATTACAAATGCGAGTGAGTATCTTACTAATATTTTAATGCGAAAGTCTGTGAATATGTATTTTTTTACTCTTTCACGGAAAAACTACTGAAACACAGATAGTTTATAAACAGGATTGATATACAGGGTGTAAGAGACATCGACGCACAAGCGGATACATGGATCCAGGACATGATTCTGGACACAAACATAAAAAAATAAAAAAAAATAGGAAAAAACCGACGAAAAATTCCAACAGGGGGGCCTGTTGGAATTTTTCGTCTGTATTTTTCCTATTTTTTTTTATTTTTTTATGTTTGTTTTTTTTTATAGTGAGCCGTGCTTAAAGTACTACAGGTACTGTGGTACTGCACACAGTATTTAGGTAGGTATACGATGACCTTTCATTATAAACATCTAAGAAGACACCATTTCTAGTTTTATTTACATTGCTACTTTTAGTGAAAGTAGTGAATTTATTAGTTATTTGTTAAAAATCTCATTGGGTTAGGTAAGAATAACGATTATGAACAATCTAAAGTAAAAAAACTCCAATTTTTTTCTTTAAATTTGAAAATTAGGAAAAAACCGATGAAAAATTCCAACACAGGGGCGTCCGGAATCATGTCTTGGACCCATGGTATCCGTTTGTGCGTCGATGTCTCTTACATTCTGTATATGATAGTTTTTTTCCAAATTTATATTCTCGTGGCGTGGGAAAATTTTAGAGTAGTAGCGGTAAATATGAAGCTAACATTGTTTTGCAATATTGTTACATATTGATATGAAAAGAAGAAAAAAATATCATGGGAAACAAAGTCGCCATAAGACTTGGGTAAAAACTACCCAAGTAGCTTGGGGTTATTTTCGATAACATTAACATACTGAAGCCACCATAAAGGTAAGTTGGCCCAAACAAAAATATCCCAGTAACATTTTATAGGTCAAACTTCTGCCAAAGTTTTCTGGAGTTAACTCAGGATATTATTAGAAACATGTTCTGTATTCGTATTGGAAATCGTAGTTTTGTTCCTGTTGCTATTTTTGGCAACAGTATCGGTTGATTTATGCTAATGAGCGTTTTGCCGTTTCCTTTGGGTTTAGTAGTAGAAGATATGGAAGTAGTAAGAACAATTTGAAACATAATAGGAATCTAATATGAACTCGTGGCTATAACACCTTCATGACAATCTGCGCTTGCCTAATTCGGTCCCTAGATGGGGCCACAAGGGTGTAGCCAGGATTGTATTTTAGCGAGGGGGGGGGGGAGATTAAGAAAATCCTAGATTATATCATTTTGATAATTGTTTTTAACATTTGACTATTCCACACGAGTTGGAATGTGGAGGTATTAAATAAAAATATGTAAAAAACAGAAGACGCAAGCTATGAAGATCGTATAGTTTACCAGCGAACGAGCGCTCTTTTATGGGGGGCAGCTGCCACTCCTTGCCTGTACCTCCTCATTTTTTATATTCTTTAATATATTTTAGTTTCTACTACAACAAAGAGGAGCTGTAGAATATTCCTTGAAAATATAAAACGAAAAAATAAGAGATAAAAGTTTTCCTGAAAGTTCGTCATTTTAACCAATACGAAATCGCCGCGCTCTCATCTCGTCTATATAAATAATTTTATTATTATACTAACGCCTACATGATAGTTAGCTAGCCAAAAAAATCTTCAGGGACGACTCACTTTTAAAAGCTTTATCGTAGGTCATGATGAAAGTATATGAATAAAGGGCGAATCTTTATGTACGTCGGTATTTTTGTTTCTCTCGAGTATTTTTAGATCAAAGGGATAATAATGTGGTCCGGTTTATCTCAATTCAGATAATGAACGCTTTTGCTTTTAATTTGGACTGATCCTTTTTTGTTTAACAGTAGCCTGCCAATATTAAAAATCTTTTATGGATCTCTTGTCCTCAGAATAATGAGTCATTATTCTGAGCTCTTGCCAAAATTGTAAAAAAAAAAAACTGGAAATGGAAAACAAAAAAAAAGGAGGATGTTAAATGACTGTTGAAGAACTGGGTGTTTGTATAAGTGAGTTTAAATGTAATCGCACCCACAACACAGGAGAAATTCCAACATTTTTAAAAAGTTACAACAAGAAAGAAAACCACGTAAAAAATTGATTAAGTCGATACCAAGCTTAATTTTCCGTAGATAAATTTTCATTTCCGGAAATGAAAAATTTAGTATAGTGCATCTTTCTTTTGGCGCTTAGATATATTGCAAGAAAGGCAGTGTTGTAATTAATGTACTGAAAATACTGTACTCTACCCATGCTCCATATGATTCATGCAGCAATATTAGCTCACTACAGCTCAATTCTCATTTTCGAAAACGAATTTGGCACCTTTGAAGTACCCACATTTTAATAACATCTTGAAAATTGCTTCTAAATTCGAGGGTTGGTGCTACAAAGCTTGTGAATTAAAAAGTGTCGAGATAAGATAAGGGCCTTAACATACTGTGACTTGTAAGAGATAGCAGAGGACATACTTTACGTATAGAAAAAAGTTTTGTGTGCACAGAAACGTGGTTGGTTAACTGTTGAGTTAACAGTGCAAAGTCCAATTTGGGTACGTTTTAGGTACAGACGCACATCTTTTTTTTTCTTGAAGGATTGTTGTGCCAATAGCTGAAGCACCTGCAGTGTAAAAACCACCACATTATTGTCCTTTTAGGGTGGGTGCATATCTGACGGATCATCGGTCGCGGAACGCCAGAACAGACAAATGTATAGAAAAACAATTACTGACCGTTCACACTTAACCGACAGTGCACTGAAATGGGCAAAAACAGTAAAGAGCTAAACAGTTATTTCAACTGTATGAACATTAAAGTCTACTGAAACAAACAGTTCCTTGTAAGTATTACCGTTTTCAGAGCTTTACTGGTATCGTAGCAGTTATTTTTACTGCTTCTGAACAGTTATTGTAGCATACAGTAAAGAGCTAAACAGTTATTTCAATTGTTTGAACATTAACGTTAACTAAAACAAGCAGTAAAAATAACCGACCAGAAAACAGTAGCAGATGCACAGTAAAATCTATTGTTATAACTCAACTGTTTTTTTTCAGTTAGTTTTACTGCTTTGGACAATAGGCTCTATTTTTACTGTCCAAAACGGTGAATATTACCGAAAAATCGGTTGGTATTACCGATTTTTTTTTCAGTGTAGTGCGTCTCAGAACATTCGATAATCCGCTTGACGGATGTTCCGTCAGATATGAGCGTACCCTTAACTGTCGGCTCTACATTCCTTCCTACTTTCTTTACACTCTCAAAAAGGGCGTGAAAAAGTTGCAAGACCGGCAACGCACAAGCGATACCTTTGATGTTGCAGACGTCCATAGGCTACGGTGACCGCTTTTTTTTATCGTAGTAAAATCATCAAATGAGTCCTCCCACCCAGGGCGAGACTGGGAGTGCACGGTGATCCTTCAATAGCCTTAAAGTTCCAGGGTCACGGTTACCTAATGAGACAGTCCCGCAAACCTGGCAGGCTTTGGCCCTCACAGTGACCGCTTTCCATCAGGCGGGCTATAATGCTTGCTTTTCACCTTTATAGTGTAAAAAGGGGTACAAATTATTCATTCAGTGAAGTTACTACAGATAAATATTCTATGAAACATTATCGGCAGTTAAAGACTTTGGGCAAATGGACCCCACTCGCTTCTGGAATCGCGGGTTCAATTGACGACATTATTTATTTTTTGTATTTGTAGTGGTTAACTGGTACCAAACTCAGATTTAGAACTAATCATTGATCCCTGGGGATTAACTTTTAACTTAATTTTAAAACATTCACTCATTAAACAAAATCCGAACTACATAAATCACTACACTATTTAAAGCCGTAGTCCGACATTTCAACCACAAAATGAAGAACGTAACGTCCCGTAGAATAAAGACGTTTAATTTTAGACGAGTTTTTACATCCCGTGTAAGGAGAACAAATGAATCACTATTGGGTAGCTCAGCGCGAACAGACTGATTGATACCTTCCTTTCATCTAGGACATCTAGTGTCTCAGGACAGACTTAGTACCTAGGTTAGTACGAATATATTGCAGGATTATGGTGCTTCAGCTCGAGGTTGTTTGGACTGAATTCGAGGGTGGGTTAGTATCTATATCAGCGGTGGCCAACCGGTCGATCGCGACTATTAGTCCAGTAGATCGTGGCAAGGCAAAAATATAAATATGTGGACCAGACTGTGCAACGTAATTACCAACTACTGCAGTATCATCTCGTATCATTTTTCAATCGCTCTTCCGTCACGGTATTTATCCTCTATTCGCCGCAGTATGGTATTTTGTTTTCGGCACACAATGACCAATTATCCGGGATAAGAAGGAGGAGGGAAGAATAAGAAGAGATCTATATATTTAATATGTTGATTAAACATCATCAACTCAGACTTCCATTCCAAAGTTTAAGGAAACAATCTCACATGTGATATGATGAAAATTAAGGAACTCCTAAGACTGGTCAATAAAATATACCTACTACACGATTGTGTACTAAACTATGCTGTTTCATTTAAGATTTCAGATCGCACAGGGTTTCGTTAGTAAACAGTAGATCTTATGTCTAATCAAGTTGGCCACCCCTGATCTATATCCTCTACTAATATTATAAACGTGAAATAAAATTGACGATGGATGTTTTACACATTCACACAAAAACTGCTGGACTGACTTGAAACATGGTACAGACGCCAGCACATTTCTTCAATAGATTTTCAACCTTATCACAATAGTGGAAAGTTAATGTTCGATTGGTAAAATCTGACAGTTTCGGGTAGGTTGACCTGCTGGCGTCTGTACATACACTGATAGTTTATAACCTCGATTAGCATATAGGATAATTTTAGCCCGATTTTATATTCCTGTGGGACCGAGTTGTAGTGGGCGACGCTTTCAACAGCTAAAATTACAAATGCGGAAAGTGAGGATGGATGGATGGAAGTTTGTTACTCTTTAAAAAAAATGTATTGGACGAATTTGGATGAAATTTAGTACTGATGTAGGTTATAGACTAAAATAACACATAGGATAACTTTTATTCCGTTTTTACGTGCCCGTTTGATCATTTCGTCATTCCATGGTTAGTAATAGTCGTCTACGTGAGTCAACACTGATTCAAGTCTAAGTATGCCTTAGACTTGAATCGACTTGTAAAGTTACAATGATCGATTGAAAGATTTTTTTGAAGGACAACACATAAATGACCTTGAAAATAAACTAAAGTCGTTAAAAGGCAAAGCAGTAACTTCAAGACTAAAGATTGATAATTATGGACAATTTTGAGAATAGTACAACATTACGTTTTCGTATTGCCACAAAAAGTCAACATTGACATAATAATGTTAATGCCTCAAAAATGACGTTTCAAAAATGTTATCAGTTTTCGTTAATAATTATGTTGAACTTGCATGTACTCGATCGATCAGACTTTATTACAAGTATGTATTAGCTAATATTCCACCTAACATGCAAACACGATGGTTCACATCGCGATAAGTTAAACTGCCTGGCCTGGCGCCCTAATATTTCGGGAACAACTCGGTGTTCTATCATTCTGATAAAGCTTAATGTTTCTTTAAAGATAAGAATCTCTGTTGACTCTAGTCAACACAATCTCACCGAGTAAAAAATCAGGATGTCAACGCGATAACTGACTTCCTTATCAACTCAAAATTAAACAGTTTGACGCTAAGATTTCAGCTGGAACAGAAAAGAATAGGCTGTGAGAAACTTTGTTGAAATTTCACTATGATGAACAAACCTCAAGACCATTATACTGAAATACTTGTGGTCGTTGCCAAAAATTATGAATGGATGAATATCTCATATCGCGTGTGCAGTAGATTTTAAATAGGTGATAAAATTAACGAGAACATTGTATTATTGTGTCATAACATGAGTCAATGTTAATAAAGAATCGTAATGAAGCTAAATACAACGACTTTAAAAGTGATGTCGTTATATTATAATTAATACGCGTTTTGCTTTGTTTACTCACATTATATCAAATGTTTGACAATGGGCAATAAACTTAACAATTATTGACGCATAAATGTAAATAAATTCCCATAGATTCAGCCGGTACAACAATAACAGAAGTTAACGTTAATTAATTTGGCACATGCAGAAAAGTTATTCATTTATGAAATTCGTCATTGCGAAATTAAGTTTCACCAATTACGTTACTTAACAATATAAATTATTTGCAGTATTATACACGAATGAGCCTGATTACTGTCCATAAAATTTGTAGGACATTACTTAAATTTATTATTCGATTTATAGCCATCTTTATTACGGCTCTGCCGACATTCGAATGCTAAGCAGATAGCATGATTGGAGTAATCTTCATTTGTATGTCTACTACATATGCATGTGCCATTCTGAATTTCTGGATATTCTGAAATAACGCAGAGAAAATTGAGCTTAAACGAGTATAAGTCAAGTCTCAAAATTGCATCAGACGGAGACGTCAGCACGTATGGGACGCGTCAGCTCGTGGCGTGAAGAGTAGGTGCTCGACTGCGTAACGTCAAAATCGGGTTTCAGCAGGACATGCTCCCAAATTTGCATATCGCACATCTACTACCGCATTCCTCTATGAAATATTCAGACAATCTACTCCTTCGCAATTTAACTTCCATATAGACGAGACTCACCTTCAAATAGTGTGACCAATACATACAGCTCAGTTGATATGCTATGTACTTACTGGTGTTGCATTTTGCAGCATTCTATATCCTTATCTGAGATAAAGAATAATGGTGTTATGTTAATAGTACGACTAGCGAAAAGTAACAGATACGTATCCAGGAGGTCAGTGCAGCTGGCATGTATTTATTCAAATGTAGATGGGAGCATGAATAAATTAGATGCAATATCAATGCCAGATAACGACAGTAATTGCCCTATAAAGACGAGGAACGATGTCACAACGCCTAGAAACGCAATTACGTCCGCAAGCATGCTCTCACGAACATACACAGCTATAAAGCGTCCTTCCCCCGCATTTATTGCTTACATGTCTACAGATTTTTGGGAGCTTTTGAATCAATACAATAGCTTTAAGAAGCGAGGGGTGTGTGACTGGATTGAGAATGTCGCCTTAGATAGGAGCCAGTCTTGTAAAGGAACACATTCATTGGCTGAACAGGACTCGTCATCGCGTAAAGGATGAATTGTTCATTGATTCAAAGCGCTTTATATCTTGAAGCTTAACTTCAATTTAGTTCTCTGTTATGCTCATTACGTAGGTATTATCTTCAAAGCGGGTTCGCCTTTTCTTCAAATGATAATGAAATTGGGTGGGTATTTACCTCCTCTTTCATGAATTTGAGAAAGCATTACTTTTGACAGAGTAATTGAACCTTTATTGAATCGTGAGTTTATGATATACTTCCTCATTGCTATAGACTAATAGAAAATAAGTTTATTGCCAATATAAATGAACAAGCTCACGAGAAAATCTCTTTATTTGGACTATTTCTACTCAAACAAACATCCCCAACTTTCCAAGGTATTTGTTTAGCTAATATTTGTGCGATTTGCTCTATGACTCACTATTCAGATAATCTCAGAGCAAGTCTTGTAGCCAAATGGATGGCAATATGGAGGGTTTTCTGAAGCGTTTTCAGAAAATAGGATACGCGATCATAAACTGTCTTCACTTCATATGGGTATAATTCAAAAATTTGGCTGAATAGTCCATAGCGAGCACAAATGTAAGTGCACGAAGTAATATGGTCCACAATGTACGTCGGATTTAGGGTATTTCCGAAGCTCCAAGAATATATACGGCTGCAGTTCGCACTCACGAGATATTCGAACGCTCTGCCAATAGCGTACTTAGTTCAACTAGATATAATTCTTTGAATCCCTCCCGTGTGCAGCGCGTCCGATAGAGGTGAGGGATTCCCGTAAGCATACCTGAATTGTATATTATACTGATAGCCTTCTCATACTGGTTACTTCAGTTTTATGAATACACTAGCTTCAACTCTTGAAACTATATGGTTCTTTGGATTTTGTAATCGTGAGACGTGTGTCTTTAGATTTTTTCTTTCGACGTTGTTCTTTTATTTACGTGAGTAGACGTTATTAAACGTCGCCTCAATATTCTTTAAAATAGCAATAAATTCTCGAAATTAACCATCAAGTCAAGCTTGTCATAACACGATTATTAAACTAGTTCTTTATGATGTTTCTAAGCATCCATAAGTATTCTGTGTAGGGTTTAATTTATAGACTACACTGACGGTTTTAATCTTCCTCCGCGATTGCTAGAATTCGCAAAAGTCTACTTTCAGTTTCCCGTTTACTTAGTATCGTGATGCGTCTTCAAATGATCATGTCATTTTGTTCGTCATGTCAGCTTTAATCTTTAATGAAAACGGTATCCGAGACTGACTGTCCAGTTTGTTTTCTGTCCACGCGAAAGCCGACGCTACAAATTCGAAATAGAGCACATTGAAATTTAGCAACTGTCTGTCGAGGCGCATTACCGACTCCGCTACCGTATTTATAAATATTCGGCCGACGTTTTGAGCTATCCGTCCAGTTATAGGTCAGGATATTTAGAGCTTAGTTAAAAAACAACAATCACAATTTTGATTCATATGCCACGTATCGGCCGGCGATATAGGCGAAAGATTTATACTACAAAAATAGTCCACCATTCGTATTAGTATCTACAATTATTGTTCACTGAAAATAACTGCAATCTGGCAGCAAAAATATTTGTAGATGTCAGTATTCATAGTGGTTAAGAAGTAGCATCTATACTACAATTACAAATGTTCTATTAACTACACTAAATAAGAAATACTTAAAAGAGAAAAGAGTAAGAGAGCGGACGTATGCGTGTATAAACTGTCATTAAAATGAAATTTTGGCAATGTTCCAAGCCTCAGAAATATTGTTTGTTGTCTTTGCAGAAGGGATAACTACTCCAAGTCTCAAGTATGAAGATCTGGGGTGTTTATCTTTTGTTGTATTATATTTTTTATAGTACTTAGTTAAGGCGAAGAGATCATCGCAGATAAATGCGAACTACTACAGTTTAAGAATTTGTAAATGAAGGAATCCTTGCATTAAATCCCGACATCTATAAACAGAAGCTTCGTCAATTACATACGTCTTTTTTTTATCGTGATAAAATCATCAAATGAGTCCTCCCACCCAGGGCAGGGCGGAAGGGACAGTCAGACTCGTACTGACTAAAATCCACGGTGTCCTTCAATAGCCCTTCACGTTCCAGGGTCACGGTAATGAGATAAGTCCCACGACCAATTACATACGTCTTAGTAATGCGTACTAGTAATGATTATTGTAGCAGTTGTGAAAAAGAAAATAATTGTTAAAAATATGTTGTATTTTCTTTAAATATGTATCGTTTGTTACGTTATTTAGTGTCGACGTGTGCTCTAGCGAATTTTTAGCTAATGGAATAGTTTACTCTTCATCTGTAGGCACCTCATTATTTCAACAAATAATTTGTCCATTGACATGATGGATGTTAATGTCACCACTTGTAACGGTATTTAGCGCGCCTTTGAGAGAGTGATAAATCTAGGATAGCTTCCTGAATGCAAGTGTTCCTTGTACAGATCACACAGTAACGATTGCATTTGTAATGGCTGCCCAGCGAAGCACTAACATCATAAGGGCTTAACTCGAGAATAATGATAATTCGTATGAAATATGACAGTTGTTTAATAGTTTAGTTCAAAGAGAGTGAAGAATGGCTTAGCATGTTGTCAATTTGAGTGTTGATTTGTGGTTATTTAAGGTTATATTCTGAAGACAACCGTAGATCATACCGCAGCGGCAAACTCAACCATAATGATTGACCGAAGCAAGTCTATGAAAACGCTTTTGTACTACTAGCCAAACTTTTACCTCACCACCGTAAGGTGCGCTCTGGAAATCATAAATTCTTAAACATCCCACATTCTGTCGCATTGTCTTCCCAAGGGATGTCGTATCACCCTGTTGCTGTGGAGGTCAGATAAACAGTCACTCCATGTAAAATATTGAATTTAGCTGCATCTGGTTCGACTATGGAAGCCGAACGGTGAAGGTTAGGCAGTTGATGATTCTGTCGTATTGTAACCCAATCCATTTCTCATGTGAAGTATATGCTGACCCATCTTGGATTGGACTTGTTTGCTGATGAATGGAACATGTTAACGTTGGATGTTTGCGGTTGAACGAACAGGATTAAATTATTTATCAATAGTTTGTTGTTTGCTGTAATAAACAATAGTATTGCAGCAGCTGGCGACACTGCCGCACTGCAATGTCGCATCGACTTCAGTCGCTTTCGGGATCGTACCTTACGTTTTTGTGTAATCAGATTGTTTCCCTTGACAACAATCGTATGTGTCATTGGCAGACAGACAGAGCCGTCAAAGCTCGTGAGTGTCCCATTACTAAGTATAAGGATTGAAATCTGACCTACACAACGTTTGCTGACAGAAATGGTCACGGATAGATGTGGTACACGATTGTCAGTACAGAAATGGAGTTTACATTAAAGGGAGATGCTAGTGCGGTGTTTGTGATGCTTTGGCTATGCGCTTTAAGAAACCGTTTGTGTTTTAGTTAGTATTTAAAGACTACAAAGTTGTTACTACAAGTTGTTTATGAAGCTGAAGCGAGGGAAAGATACGAATTTAAGTTTTTTTCTCACTATACGCGTGACTTGTTTTATGTGTTCTATGATAACGTCACGTTAACTTTCATTGATTTACATAGAGTTAATTTCGATTTGAAAAGATGAGCCATATCATGTTGTAAAGAATCAGTTCCCTAAAAATCCCATACAAGCATTGCTAATTTCGGCAAAAGACGTTGAACCCCCAAACGCGTGCAACCAGTTATTCATAGGTCTTAAGGGAATTTTAAGGTCTTGCTCTCAAAGTTAAAATTGGATTCAAAGACACAGGCATTCGTAATCTATACACAAAGGAGAGGATATACTTTCTTGTAAAAAGTGGTGTCGTTAAGAAGATTAAGAGAAGAAAATAGATGGATATTTTATGAGTCATCAGTTAGAGGAGGATCACAATCGACTAGTTCATTAGTAGTCCTGCGCAACCCTAAAAATAAGTCGCAGTCGTCAGCAGAGAGAGCCCGAACAAAAATAAAAGCAGCCCACATTGATTGATGTCGCGTCTAACACACGCATGTTTTTGACGTCCCGCCGTCAAGACAAGCAGTGCCAACCGATGTGCCCTCGGCCGCAGCGGGTTTTTTTTTTCTGTTAGTTGGAACGTAACACGGCTGAGATGCTCTAGAGTCACATGAGCTAATGAATTTTAGACGTTTTCTTTCAAACAGGAAGCCGGCGTCACCGAGCACGATGACACCTCGGCGAGACTCGGTTCAGACGTGGAACGTCGCACCGCCGCCGCCCGCCGCACCGCGCTCGCGGCTCAAATACGAATATGATTTTTATTTCGTTTCTGTAAACGAAACTACGATAGCGAATTGGCGCATTCCCTCCCACGTGTACAGTTAAAAGTGTCGCCGGGAGCAAGTTTTATTCGATATTTTCACGCAGATGATTGAGTTAGACGGCTTGCGCAGGAGAGGAGGCTGGGACGCAATCTCCGGTGGCGGTGCGGAAGCCACCCCGCTACCACCCGTGCCCCCCTGTGCCCCCTCGACGCCCGTTGCACCGCCAGACAGACCCAAGAGACGTCCCCACTACATCTAATTAATAAATCTGATATAAGTAATTATTCTTCTGAAAGGCGTCAATGTTTGAATTATAACGAGTTTACAACGTCGAGATAGGAATGGATGTCGACAGATTGAAATCGTATTAGTTATCTTATGTCTCACTCAATAAAGCGAAGATTAAACAACATTAAACGAATGAGATCGTATATTTGACGTGCGTTTGATCAGTTTAATCAATCGTAAATGTTAGCAAACTCACAGTTACGTCCTGAAGGGATTTGAAATGAAATTGCAATTGTTGCAATTCTATCAAAAAAAAAAGTACAAGTAAATAAAATCGCATTAGCCCTCTTGTCGTAGTACTTAGTTGTAAAGCGAAGTTGTGTCGGTCGCGCAGGAAATTCGGGGGATATTTTCCGATCGGAGTTAGGGATCTAGTTTCCGCAGTCGCGCGATAAACAAGTTATTGGCGTTAGTGAGGGTTGTGAGGGACGAGGCTGGGGCTGGGGGTGAAGGGGGCGACGCGGAATAACTCGCCCGTGTAATTAATAAACGAAGCGAAAGGGAATTTGAATGGATTTGATGATTTGTGAAAGTGTTTAACGCATCGCGTTAAGATTGTTATCATTGATGACTCACTCCGATGTCTACCGTGTTTCCCGACGCTTGCACGTCTCTCGTACGAAAATTTATCGACACCATTAAATAATAATTAAAATTCTTGGAAACACTTCAGTTAACATACCTTCTTAATTCGAAATCTGAATAATAGTAACAATTATACTAATAGGCTGATGAATTTTGACACGGAGTCGTTGGAACGTCTTTTTTTTTCGTCTGGAAGCGTAGCAAATTTAAACGGTCTTAATTTATTGTAATACTAGCACTGGTAATTTGAAAGAGGTGTGTAAAAGGGCGTGAACCGCTTGCATATATTTCGCTCCGGTTTACACACACATATTATTGTCAGCGAGGACGTGTCAAATGTCTCTCCGACCGACTCGTTGTGGCTGCAATAGAATGCAGTGCAGTGCGTTGAAAGCGACCAGACCTGTTTGCTTATCTCGACTTTTCTTACGCGAAATGAAGCCTTACTTAGCGGTTATAAAGGCTAGAATCCTTCGCGTGGTATTACAGTTCTAGATAGCCTTCAGCTAGCAACAGTTCATTTGTTTCCGTTAGCACTTCTGGTCCACAGCTTCTTCGGGAAAGTATCAGATGTTAGGCGCTTTTTGATTAGAACTGCACGACTCAAGATAGACTATTGAAATCTTTGTTTTGACACTTTTGACCGCGAAGACAAATGGCTCGACCTACAAAGAGCTTTTGTTGTTTGACAATTCCCTCATGATAACGACTGACAAATATTTTAAATACCATCAAAGTGTTAAATATTTCTTCACGCGTTTAAATATACGTATTGGAAGTGTAGGCAGTTTTGTAAAAATCATGTTGTGATTTATCATTTAGCGTTGTGGTAGAAAAATATGAGAGATCAACGACCCATAGAGAACTAATAGAATTGATAAAATCTGCGCTGGAACCTCATTAATTACGCTTATTTCGCGTGAAGAATATTTCAGTGACAATTAGGTTATTACGTAGACGGGCTTGTCAAAGTATCATTATTCTGTCGTTGGAAATGTGTCGGATTTCGCGAATTAATTCCGTATCTCACGATGTTTGAGAGTGAATCAAATGGGGCATCTCTATTACTATCAGACTGACACATCGCGTTTCACAATCACGAAGAAAACGAGTGTTTGTTATTTTTTATTCAGACTGTATGTTTTCATCGTAAAAATATCATTTTTAGCGCCCGTAGTAAAACGACTTTTAGCTAACTTTAATTTTACATTATTTTTACGATTTCCGCAAGTGCGCCGGCCATTTTATAATTACAGTTACAACTGTAAACTAATCCTTTAATTAGGTATTAAAGTCTCGTATCGCATTAGTCGCGTAAAATTAATTATTATTTTATGGTTATATACTTGATTTAACGTCCATGGCAAGTGATCTTTAGTCTGCCCCCTTGGTGCTTAAAGATGATAAGGAATAGAATGAATAACAAGTAACTAATATTAATATCTATATAGTGTAGATGTTATAACGAAGATAGTGTGGAGTTATGCATTAAGGGGGTGTACACATGCAACTTATTACAGTCACATAGCCTCGCGTCACAGAGTCATTTGACAAAAACGCTTTGCGATTGGTACATGCCTAAGTAACCTCATAATCACTGCACTGTATAATACGGCGGTCTTATTGTAAAATGTAAAGTGTATTTTTATGTCTGTATGTGTCACAATGGGGCTGTCATGTATGTATGATCAAAACTGTCCTATGTAAATAAAGTTTTAAAAAGTATATTTTAAGCAAAACTTAAAAGCGATTTTTATAATATTAGTGTAGATTTCGTAATTGAATGTCTCCCAAAATACCTACTATATTTGTAAACACGTTTGTCAAAATAGAGAAAATCGTTTTCGAATTTTGCTAAGTGTTATCATTTTATTGCTGGTGGCTGTACCTATAACACTAGATTTTAAATGCACCCAGTGGTAGGTAGATACGGCACCGCCCAGTCACCTAGCGACTTTGTTTTCAATTGATATAGCAGCGGTGAGACTGCGTCGCGATCAAGTGTCAGGGTTAGTCTAGACATTTGAATTGTAGCCGTGCCGCTGCCGTAAAGAAGCGTCTGTTTCGCGACGCTATGTTAATTTGTGTATTCACGACTTTATAAAAGCATTGCAACTTAATGCAGTAAGATGTAACGATGTGCATATGGCCTTATATTTTTATCTTGGGTTAGGTTAGTTAGTATTATTATTATCTTACTTTTAAATAGTTATTAACACTTGTAAATATGTAGGTAATGAATTGATTATTAATTATAAATTCCAGAGAAAAAAGGGATATAAAACATATTTCAGAAACCGTTGCGTTGTTCTATTATTTTTTGTAACTAGCAAATAATTTAACAAGCATGCGAGACTCCAATGGAATATCAACTATACAGATATTGAGATAGAAACTTCAAGCCGAAAATCACGACCGTGATAACTGTTTTCAATAACAATGCCTAAAAACTATTGTGATGCTGGAATTTTAACATAGCGTTACAAATCCAAGAGAACGCCTTAATTTTGGCATTATGTATTTAGGTTGCACCTAACTTTACAGATAACGGGAACTAAAAAGTTATTATTTAACAAGAAACTGTACTAAACAAAGTTCGTAAATGTATAGATGTTTATTGCCTAAAACACACACAAACATGATAATATGGACAGTGAACATCCCATCTGTACAGCCTTAGGTCCCGTTCCCACTATACTAGAACGACAGCGGCGGTAGAACTGTCGGAAGGGCCAGTGGCTTTATATGAAGTTGTTCACTTATTGTCGGATCCGGAAAAATACTGGGCCCATTTTGGCCCGACATTTGTCCAGTGACTGAACATATACCTGTTGGTTTTATATGAAGTTGTTCATATACAGCCAGATCCGGAAAAACACTGAGCGATTGTCCAGTGGTTGTCCAATGTATTTTAGACTGTTCACATGTCCGGTAAAAAATCTGGTTCTGGCATTTTTGCCAGAAGTTTGTCTACTGGCAGTATACAGCTAATAAATACACGAAGCTGATCACATATAGCCGGATCCGGAAAAAATATAAAGCTCAGTATTTTTGCCGGATCCGGCGTTGTGGGAATAGGGCCATAGGTCACCCGCGTCTGCAACGAACAATATGCTGTGAACTGCCACTACAGACTGTCAGAAATGGCTATTGTTATTAGTTAGAGCATAAACTATCTCCACAAACGTCATCTATGTTCTGTTGTTGCACTCACAGTGGATAGTTAAAACCGCTGTGACTATATTTGTCTGATAGAAATTTTGTTCTTCACGGGTTGTAGGGGTCAGTAAGGCAGGTTGAATAGGCAGGCTAGGCAGATAAAGCTGATAATGAGATGACTAGAACGCTAAACCAGGTATCTTTGCATTTTTATGTTCCTAGTACCTTTGGTAATGATTACAAAAATATAATTCAGTTGTAGTATTATCAAAAATAATACGTTTAAAGTATAAATCGTTCATTCACCAAATTTACTTCTCAAACTATATTCTTCTCCACCAAACAGACGAAACATTTCAAACGCTAATTGGCACTGTCATTACTGGTTCTCGTATTTTTTTCGTTCCAACAATTCGGTATAAAAACATATTTTTTCGTCTACCTCAGCCCTGTAATTAGTCCCTGCCTAAATCAATCAACGTTTTACCCTTTGTCATTATGTCGTTAGTTCTTCAACATGTGCTACTGAGCTACTGTGGGCACCGTATGTTACACGAATTCCGGCCATTTTTTCCCTCACTTTTTATAAATAAAATATTTAAATTATTAGTTGAAAAATCTTGAGTCCTACTAGTACACTCTACATTCGTTCATCGATAAAGATGATAATAATTTCGGGTCTAAATTAAAAAAAATATATTTTCAATGATATTATTATAGCAGAAACTTACTACGGTCTATTAAGTACTAATATCGAATTCGAAACTAATTCTTACGTCTATATCGAAACTAATTCTTACGTCTAGACATAACCGAAATCCAATCCTTTTCATATTTAACAAGTAAAAGGTAATACTTATGCTAACAGTGAACAGAAATTATACATAGACATAATGACAATTAGTGACTCCAGAAGTTACATCCATTTAGCAAAATCAAAGAAATATGACGTCTTTGTGTAAGAAAAGATGTATAGAAAATATGTAAATAAGTAATATTATTATTGTTTACAACTTTGTAGGCGTCATAAAATCAGTAGGTAATAACTTTTCATGGCCAGCTTAATCGTAATGCGTTCATTCTGTGGTGTATGATTGACATTTTTATTTTAAATCGTCATTTTGTAATAGTGGGTTAGGTCAACAATGTAATTCAAGGTAGGTATTTTTAGCCAGAGACATATTTAAGTAAGATAATAAATCTATTTTGAATAATACCTACTATGTTATTACGACATTCTATGCCAAAAAATACCATGTCTTAAGAATTTCATGGGTACAGTTGAGGACAATAGTTATTTGTGCAACAAGAGAGCAAAGTCGTTTTTTGCTGCGAGTGCTGATTTTGAATCCTGAGCAAGCGAAGGATTCAAACGATTGAATCACGAGCGTAGCGAGTGATTCTAAAGTTGAATCCTGAGTGTGGCGAGGGATTCAAAGGCACGAGATGCCAAAAACTTTGCTCTTGTGTAACACACATAACTTTTCACTTCAGCAGCGAGAACACTTTAGGAGATAAAATAATAAACAGAAATACAATTGAAATCATTATTAACTTATTTAACTCTTTACGCCAGCCACGAAATTTTATTCCCGCTCTTTTATTTAAATTAAGGCGTGTTCGGAAATTATAGCACCCATGATATTTTATTATTCAAAATATTTACATAACATTATTGAAACTAAAAATAAATATTTACAGGTTAAATATCAGTTTTATTTGCAGTAAATACTTATTTTCGTTTAAATACTACGTATATTATATAAGTTAAAAATTCAATAAATGACACATTTAACAAATTACACAGTTCAATAAATTACATAATTATCTTTTTGCAAAATTTCTTTAGTTAGTACAAACCGAGCGTGTTTGTCTTTGAGGTCGAATTCAAAATCGGAATTTCGAAAGGGCTGGTCTTTGTCCCTCTTTCTTTCTAATAGCGCGAAAGAGATGGAGTGTAAATTTTATGTTTCGAATTGTATGATTAACCCAAGGCTGAATATGATATTCGCGGCTTTCTGAAAACAAAAAATTAAAAAGTTACTTTGTCTCACTCAGTGAGCAAAATCGCATTTTGCTCACTGATTTCAGGCAGCAAAACCTACATGTTTGAGCTACTGAAGTGAAAAAAATAATAAAGTATAGTTCTGTTATAATAATTTAATGTCAAAGACGGCATTAAAGAGAGAATGCTAATCTATGTAATGTAATTTAGTCATAATTCCATAATGTTCACACCCGTCATTGTGTTTTTTCGATTTATTTTGTGCCAGTAGTGTGCGTCCTTGTTCTTGAGACTATTAAAAAAAACTATCACCTAAAATATTCCTCTATCAGAATTCTATTTTCAAATCCGTAGGTAAGTTCCTTGCGTGCCAGTAACATATTCTCACGGTACTAAGTCACTGATGCTGATAATTTCCATTGCAATCCGTCATACGTTGACGTGCAGGCATTATAGTCTCTAGAGATTTTTCTGTTTTCATAACCAGTGCGTATGTTTGCTTAAGTTAAAAGTCTTCTTAACAATCGATCACTGTCGTAAGATACCTACTGCTATTATCAGAGTACATTGAACTGTTTAGTGTGTTTCGTTACTTACGCACACAAAACTTCATTGTGACTATGAAACGATCTGATAACACACACACACGGAACCCCGAGTCAGACCTTATCTTGTTTGCTTTGTAAAATTTTAGATGTACGTAAATATCTTACGGTTTTTGAAGACACGGGACGGGCCTTTCAGAGGATCTGGGACACGAAATTTGCAATGGAAATAGGTTTTACCCACGACTTTGACATCAATTTCATTGTTATCTAATAGGTTCCCACTTCTCATAATATATAAATAAGCGTTTCTTAACATTTATCTGCACTTTATAGGAGATTCTCTGAGTTCATGTCCTAAAACTTAAAAGGCTCTACTTTGCTTTCAATATTTCACGACATTTCAAGTTAGTATTTGACCCACTTTAGTTCTGTGGTAAGTTAAAATAGATTCTTTTCAACGAGCACTTGGACTCGGTTCTCAGTACAGCTAAGTCCCAATAAATACTGTGATGAGGCAATAATTGACGGGCGACGGACGGTCGTCGGGAATCGAGCTTTATAGGTCTTCTTTTTTTCTTTTATGAGCTAGGAATTCTGGAGGCAGCGTACCTACATAAAATATATTTGTATCTCTTATTTTGCCACAAATGACGGATGGTACCTACTTCTTTATCGTTTAAAACCAAAATGTTCCCTGAAACGTTTATTTGAAAAAATAACTGATAAGCTATTATTTCCTCATAAAATAATTTCGTAAGTCACACGAGACGAGAGTGACGAACAAAACTGTGATTCAAAGAATCCACTCTAAATCAAGACAGACATGTCACAATGCTAACAGTTACATCATCCTTGACGTACAACTCCTACTTTCTAATAGTAGTCGCACCTTTCCACAAGTACTTCAACAAATTCTTTCAAGGAACACAAACAAGACAGGTCGCTCATGTCAATGTATTTCCAGTCGCAGGCACGAATTCTTGGCACTCAATCACGTCGGTAATTCTGGAGTAACATTAACCACGAAGGACTCCATTAAATGCTAACAACTAGTAAATGGTAACTACAGTTCTATTGTTTTAACATCAAATGTACACATATCAGAGAAGCTGTTAAAGATTTCGCAGGCTTGACGTAAACACCGCACTCTGTGTTTATATTGTGCAGTGAGTTCTTTAGAAACGTGCCGTCTCGCTACAGATGAGATGGTCGCGTTGAGATACAAGTGCTGTTTATTTTTCTTAGCGCTCTTTTTGAATCTCAGACTCACGGAGGAAATTATACGCAGTTCGTTTCTTAGAGTGTTAGTGGATGGGTGGCGTTTCAAGTAAACGTTGTGTTTACTTTGAAGAAATTATTATGTTAGTTAATGTGGTTTCTCGGTGGAAGTCGGCGACCCTAAAGGTGGACAGACGATCTGAGGATCCAACACAAATGGCGCTTGATGCATATCTCTTCCAACCGGTCCTATTGGAAATCCATAGGGGAGGCCTATGGCAGTAGACATCCCACGGCTGACATGAAAATGATGATTTTGTTGTCGTTCAGCCAAACCTTACAGGGTCCTCTTAGTGGAATATAGTCCTCTCCCTCTCACAGAGGCTTGTATCCCAGCAGTGCAATGGGAACATTACAAATGGGGTCTTTAAATCTATGATTTAACTAGGATTTTGTCCTAGCTGTCAAGCCTACCTCTTTGAGGATTACAGAGCCCCTTTGGTAGGCTTAATTTCAAGTGATTGACAGTATTAGGTCCTGTTTGATACAGGTTGAATCTAACTCTATTTATGGATTTGGTTCCTAATCGAGAGTGCTAACTTTCTAATGGCTAACCCAGATTTCAGTTTTTTATGAAACTGTCTAGAGTTGTTATAATAGGGTCAGAGTCTGTCAATCAAGCGATAGATACCGTTTCAGTTAGATTTTGATTTGATCCATTGTGATTATTAAATTTTAATTACATTCTTCTCCAATAAATGTTACTAATTTTTTAACTGATTTTATTGGAACTTCAGATGAATTTAAAATTAAACGTAAAATCAGCTAGCTGTAAAGAACACATTTACACGACCAAATAATCTTTAAAGCTCACTTTTCCTTCCTTCTTATTTTCTTGCCGACCGTACTTTCATATGACTGCCTTTGAGTTACAAGGTGGTTCTCACACGATGCCACTCGTCATAAGCTTTCATGAAATCCGTTGATGTTTGGTTGATGTCTTAAATACGTATATCGCGCATCTGCTCTGCTCGCTACCTACTACAGAGTTATTTGCCGCCTCCGTTCAACCGCGCGGACGTTCTGTATCGTGTGAGAATCGTCTTATACCGGGAATTAATAAAGTATTTTGGTCGCAACTTTAGTCCGTAACTGATCAACGCCCGAATTTGTCAATCTGTGCCTTTTAGAAGTGTAATCATAACCAGCTGTCAAAAAAAAACGCAGATCAGGATTTGAACAGCGATACAATATTAACGCCAGTCGTAAAAACGTACACCGCGTGTTTGTAGAGCTCACAATCCTTCGATCACCTCCGCACAATCGCGCGGTCGAGCTGTATCGTGTGTACATGCCGTAAGAAGTTGTTAACTTGAGCATTCACGTGTAATGATCATTTTTACGAATGTTACATTACAGAAGAAAACATACGAGAGTGTTTTAACGAGCATTCCAACGAGCGTTCTGGCGAGCATTTCGCCGAGCCGACTGTCAAGTCTGGCATGTTTATGATGGAAAATCTTTAGAGCGTTCGCTAGAAAGATCGTGAAAAAGTCCCTAGATTTGTTTGGCTCTATGCTTGGCTCTGTTCGTTGTTCAGTTCGGCAAAATTAAAAACGGCGAATATCCCATAATATTCCACAACTAATAATAATATTCCACAACTATCACACAACACCATCTAGTCCCAAGCTAAGCAGAGCTTGTGTTATGGGTACTAGACGACTGATAAACATACTTATATATTTCTAAATACATACATATTATAGATAAATTACACCCAGACACAGAACAAATGATCGTGCTCCTCACACAAACATTTGTCCTGGGTGGGAATCGAACCCACGACCTTCGGCATAGCAGTCAGGGTCACTAACCACTAGACCAACAGGCCTGTTCTGTTACAACTGAATGCTCAGGTATATCAGCACCTTTAGACGGCATTTCATATTCTCTCATACATCACTACAGTTAGAACTTTTTAAGTTAATCTAAGATAGAATTTAAAAAAATCGTTTGGTGATTTTGCAATGTCAGCAATAAAGTTTTCAAGTAACGGCAAAACATGGTCCTAAGTCTATAAACATGCATTAGGTAGTCTTGCAAGGTTTACTTACGTAAATAAAACTAGTGGGACTGGTTTAAAAATTTTATGTGCGTTTATTAGCTTCTTCAGTTTTAAGTGTCTTAGGTCGTATAGGTTGGATAAGATTAAGAAATATGTTTCTAAAGTAAAAAAAAAAGATTAAAATGATAATGCCTATGAAACATTTCACTGCGGCCAAAGAATGATACCAAATTACAGATCTCGTTAGGATCGCTTCGGGGTTGTAGCTTGTTTACCCAGCCTTGGCTAATAGTAAGTGTACTGTCAATGTGTAGACACATTGGCACTAATATATTAGTGCCAAAGTCGTTCTTTCTGTTGTCGTTCCGTATTGATGTATTGTGGTGGAGGCGCCACGGCCTTAAAGTATTTGGGACTTCCTCTTTCGAAGAGCGATCTAACAGGTTAGCTATCATCAAACCAAGCTTAATGTTGACGGCACGGCTGACGCAGGGGCTGAACGATCGACTGCCTACCAGTGTGTCGCGGGTTCGATCCCCGCATGAATCAATTATTTCTATGATTTGCATGCAAGTTGTTGTTCCAGGTCTGGGTTTTTGTTTATGTGAGTTTCTATGTAAACGCACCCTTGATACTTACAGGAAAAAATGCTAGTGTCCCTCCTAGTTACCTCATACTTGAATAGCAACTTGCAAACATTTTTTTTATAAGTTAAATATTTCGGTTATATAAAGTCATACATACATACATCATCATCAGTCGGAAGACGTCCACTGCTGCACATAGGCCTTCCCCTTAGACCGCCATGTCGACAATTCGCCACTTGCATCGTACTGTTACCCGCGACCCTCACGATGTCGTCGCTCCACCTAGTGGGAGGCCTCTCTACGCTGCGTCTTCCGGTCCGTGGTTGCCATGAGAGAACTTTTCTTCCCCATCGGTTATCAGTTTTACGAGCGATGTGGCGAGCATACATACACACAAACTCAATTCAACCACTTCTGGGAACAGACCTGTATTTTCCAGCTTCATTCAAGTTTTGCATTCGATGGCAACAATGTTGTCTGCTCAATTCGCCAGGAGTAAACACATAAAGTTGCTTTCAAATGTTGCCTCATGATATTAAAGTCGACATGATTCTTCTTGGTTTGATATAAGCTATTCCTGTTATTATTTATTGTGAAGTGACCTTTATTTTAAATTCATATTAGAGGAAATACAGTGTCATCAACAGTGTGTGCTTAAATTAAGCTGATGCAGAATCTTTGCCGATAGTAACTGTTGATCACATCAAAATCATTCCTTAATCCACGGAATGCTTTCAACTCCACGTCACATACACTTCCCATCATTCAAATTCATCACTATTTATATCACCTCCATCCAAACATCGCAACTCCTGACATTCCCATTTCCATTCCACTCTAAATTCGGCTAAAAATTCATAATTTATTTAATTAAACTACAATATTCAGAGCTAAAATCTCACTAAAACAGAGTGTGGATAATTCTGGAAACGTCAAGCCTAGAGTGGGTCAACAGTGGCGGTTTTATATTTAAGAACAAATGACACGGTGCCTCCATTAATGTTGCAATGTTCGGGCAGGTAGACTTGCTAACGGGGTCGGCGTGGTTATACTTAGAGCGATCGAAGCATGCTATTATTGGGTTGGATTGTTTCGGATCAACGCTTCTGGATTTCAGCTGCCTTCCCGCACCGGCCGGTTTGAGCACTCATTAAAACTAGTAATTAACAGTAGCGGAACCTTTATACAGATATTTAACGTCGTCTTGCACTTAAAAGCTTCTACTAGTCTTAAAAAGTTTAGCATTAATTCAAACGTATGTATAACGATGCAACCACATCGAAATGCCGTCGAGATGTGGTTATATGTGACTGCCGCTTTTTACAGTTGCGTTTCCTGTACCACACAAGACCTTTACAATGTAGAATGAATGAATCGTTGCGTCGACGTAACGTTTTGGTTGCGATGTGGTCAGTAGGTATCATTCACATCGTCGTAGGTAACGCCGCAGAATGCGGTCCGAATGACTTAAAGAAATTGTTTACTTTCAAAACAAATTATGCGCCGGTGTCGTATTTCGTGTCGTTGCGATTGTCGTATTGTTGTGGTTCGGGTGAACAGAGCCTTATGGTCATCTGCGTGACCTTAGTTACTTTAACTTTCTTTCACTTTGACGTTTAGACTCACCACCGCTAATTAACACTCATTCCCTATAGATCAGAGTCTGTTTATCGATAAAAACAAACTTAGATTATCTTAATGGCTGCCAGATTAATAGAAGCTGCAGATTTCAGACCACTTGATTTATTTAAAGCTAGAAATCGCAGGCCGCTTATCTTATTACTGTAATTTGTTTTCCAACGTTCTAGTTCTGCAGAATTATTATTTGGTTGCGGCCACTAAATCAGATGACAGCCCTCGCATTGCCATTTATAAGATTGGAATTTAGTGTTTGATATTTATTTATATGACGGCATTTATTTAAACGATAATTATGTTTTATGTGAGCATTTCGGATCACTTGGTATTTGTGACTTAAGTATGGTAAGAAGCTACCAAGAAGAATTTCTTACATACGAGTAACTTATACTTTAGCTAGCGCTCTCTTTTAAATAAAACAAATGCAATGTTTCTAATTACCACAAATGGCAGCCATGTTTCTAATGGAACTGCACTAATCCATTTTCTTTTTGTTTCAGGTAGAATTATGCAATAAATTGCACAAGAAGTTCTTTGACTGTACAATCCGATGTAGACGTGGAAGAAACGTAAGTTAACATAACGAGATTCAATCTTAGCTTAAGATTTTATGAATTATTAATTTCATATCTCAGACGGAGCTGAATAATGTCGCGTTTGTGGAAATTATAAAATTAATTTCTTGAAATGGCCCAATTTAAGAAACGTCCAGTTTCAGAGTTTAGTTTTAAGATCTTTTGGAATTAACTATTGGTTGGGTGTTTTCGTCGGATATTTAAGTACATTTTGGAGTAGTAGTAGTAGTGTTTTATTACAAATACCACCCAGCGAATAGTTAATGCCAGTCAATAAAATGATGAAACAAGTCTTTAGCCGTCATGCTTGTCAAGCAGTTCGATAAATCTCTGATCGAGCCAGACAATCAGTGTCAGTCATTGACCAGCTGATATTGAACAAATTAATGAGAACCGATTGATGTGCAGTGATGCTACCAATCGTTTCGTTACAAAAAAAAACTAAACGTTTAGCGGCTGAGAGAAACTTATCTTCGGCATACTTAATACAGTCTGTTTTTGAATCGAATGAGTTTATTTACATTGATCTAGAGAGTGCGTCAGTTTGATAACGTTTTATGTTCACTCAGAAATAACATACGATATTAAACTAAAAAGCGTCTTCATAGATCTTGCGCGGAAAGCGTTATTTTCACCGTCATCATCACAGATTCAAATAATGTAATTAATTGATAAAATATAATCTCTTTCTCCGTCCAAACACAGCGTGAGAGCCACAAAAATATTTATGTTGTGCGTCGCGTCGAGTCCGGTATTTTTACATCAAAACATTTTCATTCCCGAAATCACGGCTAAAATTAAACGCGCCAAGAAAATAAAAGTTAATCTTAATGAGCAATAAAAATGGAATGATATCAGATTTTTTACATTTTCTCCAAAATTTAATGTTAACAATTTAAAGAGGAAAAAATCTCATTGTTAGCATTAAACGCTTGCGGAGGGTGGGCGGCGTAATAATAGGACATAATATATTCAGGGCGAGTCAAATAAAATTAGCACGGTGAAAAATGTAAACGGTCCTTTTACTGGCTGGAGTACGTGTAAGTATTAGCTTGTGCCGAGTGCGCCTTTGGTAGGGCGTTTTAGTTGCTGTTTCGTACTGCCATGAACGTTTTGACAGATGATACAGAACAACTACCATTTCTAAGGCGCGGGACACAGAAAAAACGTAAGATGCAGACGGGGCGGAGACGTAACTATGTCTCTTCGGCGTCTCTTTCATACAAAATGTATAGAAGCGTCGCGACGTAAAACATACAGAAGAGACGCGTCGCGGGCGCGACTCTCACACATTTTCGCCCGTCCGCGACGCGTCCTCGTCTTACGTCTTTTCTACGTGGCCCGCCCGCCTAACATGTGGCGATATGAATTCATACTATCATAAAATTCTCTATGGTCTAGTCGCAACCGCCAAGATGAGAGAATGACGAAGACCTCTTTGGTTTGACTCTGGGCATTGATAATAGTAAAAATCTAGAACATCTTAAATCAATTGATATAAAGATACAGGGTCTACAGACTCATGTTTTGTTTCCGTTACAAAATTAAATAATTTATCTTTAGAATTTTTTATTATTCTTAGTTCTTTTATCACCTAACAAAACTCTAAAGAGTTGTATCTGTTACAAAAAGATACACTCCTAACGTTCTTTATTTGCGTAGAACTTCTACCATTTGTTTATCAGGCTCTCCAACAAGAGAAAGTTTTCTTTTCAGAGAACAAAGCTCAGTATAATAAATCGTTTTAAAGAATTTATAAGATACTTATTTGGTTGGCGAAATGTAAAAGTTCTTCAATAATGCGTTCGTTATTATACTATTCACTTTTAATATTAGAAATAATTATTAAAACGAAAATATGAAATATTTTTTTACCTAAGAAATTAGGAAGGAAATGATCAATTAAAATTCTAGAAAACTACGATGATAAAATGAAGGGGAGACGGAGAGTAAAAATAGTATTTGAAGAAGACAACTGATTTCTTTGATGTTGGTCACATGATTTGTAATGATTTGAGTGAAAGCGGCTAAATTGGATCATTCTGTTAGTGCTCATATCTCCGTTACCGCAATAACGTAATCACTGGCGCACTTTACTGACATCTGCCGGTATTGTTCGCTTTTGATCTTGAGATCATGAACGTTACAAAGGCAATTGATTTAGAACCAAACCAGGTTGAACGTTTCCATTACTAAACATGTGTTTACCTACTCAAAAAAAACTCTAATGACATTTAAAAAATGAATCAGCCATAATAGCATATGTCTTTATGCTGAACAGACGCAGCTGCGAATGTGTTCATGATAATTATTATCCTAAAGTCACCTTTCAGTTTTCAGACTACGGTATTACGCTCAGAAAGCATAACTAATTCCTTTCCAAGAAACTTGTCAATTAGAGAGCCTATCATTACCTGGATGCCTCAAATATGTGCTTAAACCATAGTTTGTGGAAGTTTTCCTAGAACAACAGTAAGGGAAAGGCATCTATTACTGCTTATTATCATTGAGAATTTACGACGACGTTCGTCGCAATTAATTTAAATGCATTTCTATGGCATTCTAATTATGCCCGCGATGACACACTTCTGTAAATTTCAATGATAATTTAAAATTTAACGACAGTTTAGTAGATTATGCTGAACTGTGAAGTGAGGTTAATTGTATATAGTTTTCGTGGAAATTTTATAGGCATGTTTATTCAGCAGTTAGATATTTCACATTACTAAAAATATTTTTAATTAAACTTGTTGTGGAAATCATATTATGATATTGAATAAACTTAATGAATATCTTAATTTGTTGATTAATACAATGTGTATCTCATATCGGAGCGGTATCATTGTCTTATTAGGACATCGATAACATTCCCATCTATTCAAACAAAATTGAGACAACCAGGTATATTTTTTAAAAAGAAATTGTAAACAGATTAAGTCAAAACGTCAAACTTCTCCCGAATAACCAGCTTGACTTTTAAAAACACTATTGGCAAAACAAAGCATCTGTAGAAACATCTGGAACGTCTTCGTGAAATGCTCTGCTACTTCTTTTTTTCCCTTTAGCTGCCCCACTTTGGGCGTACCAATAGGAAGTGAGTGTGTTTACTTTACGGTTACACAAGTTTTTCATAGCTTTTGTCTCTGATGCTGGCACTTTTCAATACGTGCTCCGAATAAAACTTGCATTCTGAAGCCGAAATTAAAATGTTCATTTTAAAATGCAGTTCGTTTTTGTGGCTGCATATTGTTGATTAGGACGCTTTTTTCGATTTTACCCTTTATATTGAATGGCAATGAATTTTTGGTGAATGGCAATGATTTTTGTAAAAAAGCCTTGTATCATTATATTGAAGATTACTTAATCATGGATCAGTCTCCTTTCTTTGCAATGGAATCTACTGCCCATCAATCAGAAATGAACGGCCTTAGAGATAGCAACAGGAAAGCACACTTATCGAAACGAAACTGCAATTCCATCAAAAATCCGCACCACTTATTCCAACATGCCACAATCTTGTACTATTGCAAAATAGCGCTCGCAATTTCCGACATTACCCGAACAAACGATCGTATTAGCCTGAAAAAGGCTCTTAGCGTGTGGGTTAGTGGCGTTGAACATATGAATGGAGTTAATTGGACAATCAGTTCATTGAGGCGTGCTGAGTCGGGCAGTTTGGCCGGCGCAGGCGACGCGGGTGCCAGTTGGCGGCATCGCTCTACCCGCTAATCAGTTGAGCGGTATTCTTGTGGTATTAGTTAGCTAGTCGAATGCCGAATCGTATTTGAATTACTTTAGAATGGAATTTGATTGGTACGTTTTGTAATTGGCGCTTCTATGGTTTAATTAAGTTCAATGTTCTGAAGGAGTAATTTTGATAATGTTCTTATTGTATTCACATTCTCAGAGTTTAGATTTTCTGATGATGTCCATTTTTAAAATCGAAAACAATCATAAGTATTATTCTAATCATTTAGTAGAAAACACAATAACTTTTTTTTTGTTTTACTTAAAACGGTACTTTCAAATCAGTAGGTACTGGGTAGTTAAGCCTCCTGCAGACACACGCGATTAATCGCGCTGCGACAACGAGCCAAGCTAATTTCCACTCTAAAAATACTGCGAATGGACCGCGACATGTCGCCCCGCGCGATTAATCGCGTGTGTCTGCAGGAGGCTTTACAGAACTAGTAAAGGTAAATATAAATAATTGCATTGCAGAAAACACAATGTTAGTCTACGTGAGAATGTATTTGTTGATTTATTTTATTACACTGCTTTGTCTAGTGACGTATATACGTGCCAATATTTGAGGATGCGTACAATTATATGGTATTTGCACACAGATACACTTGAAGGAATTCACTTATTCAACATCAGTTTCGTCATGGACGACGTAATATCTATAATAAAGTCCTTTGCCATTCTCTTTCGTAGAAAATAGCGTTTTAGGGTTCAGTAATCAACCAACGAGAACGGATCTTGATTGTAATCTCGGTATTTCCCTTTAGTAGAATGATTTTAAAGGTAGTGTAACTGTAATCTCATTGTAATAATATTATAAATGTCAAAATTTGTGAGGATGGATGTAAGGATGATTGTTACTCTTTCAAGCAAAAACCTGTTGGGTACTTAAATAGTTTTTAATAGGGATGCATCGATACGCCTTTTCGCCGATACGATACCCATACCTATATTCTTATAAAAATATCGGCGATACCGATACCGATACCCATCAGCTTATTGTGAATTCAAAAATTAAGATACAATAAATAAATCACAAGTCGGATTATTTTTTTATTAATATGAAAAGTAGTGACATAGGTGATATTAGATAATTATAAATTTTATGAATTAAAATTAACATTAATATTGATTGTTTAAAAAACAAAGGAATCTTAAATTTTTCAGATAAAAGTGATTTCGTAAGTCATGGCAAACGTTTCCCCGGGCATAGTTCGTGTCTCGTTTGCAACGAAATAGGTGACAACACGCTCGTTTACACTACATTTTTAAATTAAAAGTATCGTTGAATCGGTCATAAAAATATCGTCGATACCGATATATCGGCTAACCCGAAGTATCGCCGATGTATCGGTATCGGTATCGGATGTATCGCTAGTTTATAACCTGGATTATCACATAGATTTTTATACCGATTTTGTGTTTCCGTGGAATAATTTTCTAGTTGCAGCAATTCCACTCGAAACAGCTAGTCTTAAGTAATTAGAAAGACAATAGTTTAGAGAGTGATTTCAGAACAGTCATTTTCGCCAATTTTCCACAAACTCGACAGGGCGCCACTAAGTGCTGATTAAAAGTTACATATGTTGGCAAAGGAAATGAGACTCTATCCTCTAAAATAAACAATCTCATTTGTAATTCTAGCCTTTTAACAGATTTTCATTGGAGATACGTGTCCATTGCTATTCTAGCTTTCGTTAATAGATTTGTTTAACATTTTTATTAGAAATCACGTTTGTTGGACGAGCCAAATGAGTTTCTAAGGATCTTTACCTACTTTTAGTAAGTGGTTTCTTCTTCTATTGGCAGAAAGGGTATTACTTGTGGGTGCGTAAATATTTAGTGCTAGTATTTAGTTGCTAGAAAAACTTTCCAAAATGTTTTTTTGAGAAAAAAAACCTGTGAGTATGTCTGTGATGGCACGATTGGTAAGAGCGTCTTTCCCGTCATCTACTGTATTTTCAATTAAAAAATCAGCTTATATACTTGTATTTCGCACTCGTGCTTGTGTGAGTGCGCCTCAGGATTTTATACTGAGCAACCATCGCTTTCGTCATTGATACCAATTAATCCTGATTGCATTTTTAGTTATCCTTACTCTGTAAGAAGGAATTAATTGCACCGTATATTGTAGAAAACAATACGAGTACTATCATGTTTTATCGGATAAAAATATAACAGTAGGTACTTTTGTACATTCAACAATAATCTTTTCCAACCGCGTGGGTGGATCATCTGACACATACTACGATGTTTTTCTTTTCAGTTTCAATGCTAAATCCAAATCACGATAATGTAATCGTAATCCTGTAAAGCTGGATAAACCGATAAGATGGTTAGGAAGTTACAAATTACGTTATGTCTTGTAAATAATATAGTATTCCACTATGTTCTAAAATTACACAGTTTAAAGTGTGTTTGATGAATATGGGAAGGTATTCTTGGAAGATAGTGTTTAATCAATCAATCAATCAACGTAATGTAATCTGCTACTGGATTTCGGCCCCTCCCAAGTTACACTACAAAATTACAATTTGTAGTTCTCTTCCTTTTGGATCCAGTTTAAATTTTTACACATCCAAGATTTTTTGAAGACGTTTATTTAATGATGTATTGATGTAAGAGTATACTGTATACAGTGTGTATCAGAAAAGTGTAGACATTCTCATGGGATTTGTGATAAGTACAACAAACTAAAAAAAAATATCGGCCTTTTGTTTACTTTTTTTTTTTTTATCGTGGTAAAATCATCAAATGAGTCCTCCCACCCCGGGCAGGGCGGGAGGGACTGTCAGACTTGTACTGACTAAAATCCACGGTGTCCTTCAATAGCCCTTTATATTCCGGGGTCACGGTAATGAGATAAGTCCCGCGACCCCGGCAGGCTTCGGCCCTCTAGAGGGGGGCCCCGTCGTCTTGCTGACGCTCTTTGAGGCGTGCGTGGAACACAACGCGCCGTCCTGGTCACAACGACCCGGGCATGGTCCATGGTCGGGCAGCGAGTTGCCCTTTACTCGCCGCCCGCATGCCCGCGCCTACGGTGGCCGGAGATCGTCTTGCGACATCCGTCGCCGTGGGTGTCCACCACTGCGGGTGGGGCGGAGGGAGGACATTGTCCTCTCCCTCACGCGGCCCGCCTCCTCCTTCGTGAGCATGACTGCTTCGCAGAAGGAGGCGACCGCTTCCCACTCCGTCTCGCCCCGCAGCATGGCCGCAACCAATGCCGGGCGCGAGAGGTCTCCGCCTATCGCCGCCGTGAGGACACGTCGGTGCTCTGCCCAAGCGGGGCAGTCTTGCATCGTATGCTCTACTGTGTCCTCCGGGCGATCTTCGCAGTGGTGACACCCAGGAGGCCTTTTGTTTACTTAGCGAAAGTTGCTAGTACATTCTTCAGTTTTCTGCAGAAAACTGAAGAATGTACTAGCAACATTTGTCATGACAAATGTTGTTCGGGTATCAGTTATTTCCTATGTGGTTATTGTAACACTGAATCGTAACTAGATTATACGTAATGAATGTTTGCGCTGCGCTTTATGGGTTAGAGTTTCTAAACTTATAAGCCAAAACCGACTAGTTCTCTTTTTCGTCGTCCGCCGTTGTATTGTTGGACAAGATATCTGCTACAAGTTGGGTTATCTATTCTAAACATCTAGGTATCTTGAATTAGTTTCTTAGTATTAAATAGCACTTACATTCAGAGATCAGCAAAGAAACACAATACCTTCGTATCCAGATTAACCCTTCTAAATCGAAAATCCCCTTCCTCCAGAAACATCAGCTTAAACATTCCATCCAAAAGAAAAACAAAACTAGAAACAAATCAACGTTGTTAGCATAACAAAGTAAACGGCGAAGCACTTGTTAGGTGTTACCCGACCGTTTAGGGGAGTCTCCTGGGCCGTGTGACAGTTGGTGACGACGGGGAGCTCCGAGATTTGGCCGTGTTGTTCTGTATGTGCATTCGTTGAGGCGCACTCAAGTCGAAAAATCAGCACGCGTGAAGATGCGCCTGTGGCCAGCACGCCTGTAGGACAAGGCCAGCAAACAGAGGAGGTGCGAGGAATAATTTCACGGTGCGTAAACTTGTACGTTACAAATTGTATAGACAGGTTGTGTCCGCAGAGTTATGGCGACCCTTTCTTGGGGTTTCTAGTGATGAAGAGATGTAAATGTTCTACAAAAACAACATCACTCCTATAAGCCACAGCTAAAGAGTTGAATTCCTTGAATTTCCTTGTCGGAGTTTGTATTTGTTGTGGACCTTGGGGTCTTAAAATCAAAAGTCAATAGGTCACTTGGCAAGCGTGCTTAACCGTCGACTGCATCTTCACTTACCATCAGGCAAGATAATGCTAGAAATGTTAGTGCTTGATCTTTTCTTTGGAATTTTAAGGCCTCCCATACCGGACTGCTCGAGGAGTCAGTGTATGCCTGACCGAAGCAGTTCGCCTGCTAGAGTGGCTGCCATGTATGTGTGCCCGTAGAATCTATGGGCACACATGCACTGCGTACTACGGCGTAGGAGACTGTACTTTGTTATGCACTCGCATCTTGAAGCAGAGTCGATACTGACTACTTCAATCGGTTCGTGTTTGGCAGACCAAAGATGATTTAAGAATAATTCTATGGGAACAGAACATGCCATTATTTAAATAAGGATATGGCAGGATCTAAGTTCACCGACATGCACATGATTTGATTCGAGATACTAAAATCGTGCTAAGATTTATCTTGAAGAACATACACGAATGAAGATGCATTTTTGAATTCCTCAGTACACCAAGTAAACCGAATGTCCGACTACTAAGGGGTGTTACTTATTTAGTAGCTTTTTTTTTTTTTTTTTTTTCGTGGTAAAATCATCAAATGAGTCCTCCCACCCCGGGCAGGGCGGGAGGGACTGTCAGACTTGTACTGACTAAAATCCACGGTGTCCTTCAATAGCCCTTTATGTTCCGGGGTCACGGTAATGGTATAAGTCCCGCGACCCCGGCAGGCTTTGGCCCTCTAGAGAGGGGGCCCCGTCATCATGCTGACGCTCTTTGAGGCGCGCGTGGAACACAACGCGCTGTCGACCCGGGCATGGTCCATGGTCGGGCTACGAGTTGCCCTTTACTCGCCGCCCGCATGCCCGCGCCTACGGTGGCCGGAGATCGTCTTGCGACGTCCGACGCCGTGGGCGCCAACCACCGCGGGTGGGGCGGAGGGAGGACATTGCCCTCTCTCTCGCGCGGCCCGCCTCCTCCTTCGCGAGCATTACTGCTTCGCAGAAGGAGGCGACCGCTTCCCACTCCGTCTCGCCCCGCAGCATGGCCGCAACCAATGCCGGGCGCGAGAGGTCTCCGCCTATCGCCGCCGTGAGGACACGTCGGTGCTCTGCCCAAGCGGGACAGTCTTGCACCGTATGCTCTACTGTGTCCTCCGGGCGATCTATCGCAGTGGTGACACCCAGGCGTTTCCTCCTTTCTCCTTAGACACAGGTACCTCCCGAAACTTCCGTGTCCGGTGAGGACCTGCGTCATGCGGTAGGTCAGGACGCCGTGACTCCTATCCAGCCACTCCTCAAAGAGGGGTCTTACCGCCGCGATTGCGGCGTGCCCGGCTTATTTAGTAGCTTAATGCAAAATACTGATATTCAATTATTCAGTTCAATTCTAGCTTCATCACCACAGCTCTCAAAACGGTAATGAAATCGGCATGTCATGGAACCAAAAATAAAAAGATCAAGCACCGAGCCCGCATGGTGGATTATGGTTATAGCTCACCTCTCTCTTAGAGAGAGGAGTTTTGGTCCCAGAAATGAGAAAAGAGAGGAGACTAAGTCCCAGAAATAGGAACATTTGATGAATGGCTGATGATGATGACTCTAGCTGCAAAGTATTCTTATTTCGGATGACTGGAAATAGGGTGGGCCATAAAAAAAAACGTTTGTTCTTGGACACAATCTAGACCAGAAGCAAAGACGAGACTTAAAAATGAGCTGAGTAGCTACTGAACTCCTGCGCAATAACGCAAAATGGCGCCCATGATGTAATCTTGCAACAAAACAAAAAAAACCAAACTGCCGAATCCCATTCTTGCATTATTTCTCGCAGTAAATAATATTGTCCACTTTAGTGTTGCAAAAGCTGAAAACTTGGTAACTACTATCGTCACCAGTTCTCAATAGCCACGTTAAAAATCTGTCAACACTCATGCATTAATGCGATGTTGCCTCATGTGTCATTTATTCGGCTTTTATCATCAACACAATGGCGTGCCAACATTTAGTGTACAGTTATAGAGACATTACTTTGTAAACTTATGATGAACTAGCGGTTGCCATCGGCTTCGCCCGCCTGTATCTTGTAAATTATCCTACCGGAATTAAATACTGAGATAAGAAGTACGAGTATGTTACATGTTAAGTCGCTGTACATAGCGAACACTCTGTAAACGACTAGTTTTTCGTCGCAAAGTTAGCCGTACCTACCTGTACATGCCATAAGCCAGATAAAAACACAGTGTACCTATAGTCAAATGTATAAAGTAAAGACTTTAACGAAAACAATTCACAAAAGTGGTCTAGAACTACGAAAAAAAAAATTGTCAGTATAACAACGAAAAAAAATTTTTTGTCTCGAAATTCTCAATTTTTTCAGCGGTAACCATTATATTTTTGTAACTATAACAGAAGACATTTCATATACTATAGACATATATAATTTTTTTTAACTCGAAATTTTGCAGTTTTAACTTAATATTTAAACAATTATAGGTCTTGTAATTGTTTAAATATTAAGTTAAAACTGCAAAACTTCTTAAATTTTTTCTTACAATTTGCGCGCGGGGGTGAAGCAGCAACTTCACCCCCGCGACTACCTTTGCTACATAGAGCTTGGGTACAGCGGCGTAAACCAGATAGGTAGGTCAGATAGGTACCTATAAATGCACGCTTCTGGCTGTTACCGAATATCCGCGGGATGGTGTGTAAAGGTAACGGTGACACTAGAATCTGTGCCCTTAGCACGAGTTTTCACTATTTTACTTTACAGCGTCTTTCCAGTATTTACAGCGTTTCTTGTATGGAAAAATGGAACAGCGCCTCTGGTGTACGCAGAAGGAACTAATTTTTTCCTTGTTTGTCAATTCAAAATCAAAATCAAAAGCCATTTATTCAAATTAGGCTGATTTATCAGCACTTTTTGAAGGTCAATTTTTTACATAAGACAGTCCCCCAAAGCGCCCCCCCTTCGACACTTCCTAGTGTTTTGGCTGGGAAGAAGAAGTGGCGGAACAAACTCCCCAGCAACACATCTGTCTGTACGGTTAGAAGAACCAAGATTTTATACAATTTAATAGAACATTCACATCATACATCAATTCGAAATTACATCCCAACCGTGACTAGAAAGATAAACTAAAACTGTTTAAAAAAAATAAAATAGAAAATGAAGATTAATATAAAACAAACACAGACATAAAAAAACACAAAATGTACATAAAATAAAACTAAAATGACTTAACTAAGTCAAAAGTAAAAAAAAAGAAAACAATTATATGAATTCATATAACCTGTCGGAAAATTAAATAATCTGGAGAAAGAGCATGAACGCAGTCATTATTTCAATCGAGCGACCAACTGCTCTTATCGTCAAGGTAGTCATTTATCGAATAATATGCCTTAGAACAAAGGATGGATTTGATTTTAGATTTAAAGGCATTAAAAGGTAAGTCTAACAAAGATGAAGGCAATTTATTATAAAAAACTATACCGAGCCCTACAAATGAGCTATGAACTTTATGAAGCCGATGAAAGGGAACACGTAGATGGTGCTTATTTCTAGTATTAAAATTGTGAATATCACTCTTTTTAGTGTACAGATGTAAATTCTGCCTAATATACATAATGTTGGCAAAGATGAATTGAGATGCCACCGTAAGGATGCCAATCTCTTTAAACAAATCTCTTAGAGAAACCCTAGAACCCAGCTGGTAAATTGCCCGAACAGCTCGTTTTTGCAAAACAAATATATTTTGAATCTCAGCGGCTTTTCCCTACAGTAAAATTCCGGAGGACATAACGCTGTGAAAATAACTAAAATAAACTAGTCGAGCTGTATCAACGTCCGTGAATTGTCTTACTTTTCGGACAGCATAGGCGGCCGAGCTGAGCCTTCCCGCCAAGCGTGTTACAATATGCGGACTTGAAAATGTTAAGAGCAAAACACCAAGGGCTAGAGAATTGAAAAATAGGTATTTGTAAAATCTATTGCAGTCGCGCAGTGCCCGAATCGAACCCCGCAGAGCGCGATAGAGAGAACTGCAGCTTGAACCGAAAATACCTATTAAATAAGCACAAAATCAACGATTCGTAGTCCCCTGATTACTACTCCAAAACTTAACCGTTTTAACTACTTTTTTCTTTAAAAAGTAAAAAAAAAGGCTTTGGCCGTGTTCCTATATTTTCCTTCTGTATAATATAATCTCGTCAAATTTGTTTTCTGGATATTTAAACACAGCGGAAAATCTGGCCAATTTTTTAGGGTTTTGAATGTTCATATCTCTTTTAATAATTAATTTATGGAAAAAAGGAAAACATAGAGACATGCCAATAGTGGCCATAGATTTTTTGTAAAAAAATTATTGCTCTACTAGCATTATCCAGGGAGGAAACAAGGGACTACGTTTGTATGGAAAAACAGCCCTTGTGTTTCCTCTTAAAGTTCCAGTTTACTTTACGTCACAATAACTGAAAACTAAAGGCCTCAGAATCTGAAGGAACAAGGTGGATTTTCAGTCAGTAAGATTCTGACAGTCCCTTCCACTTAACCCAGAGGCAGCACCCAATGGATAACTTTCAAATAAAAAAAAAAGAAAGAAAGTCTCGCAAAGAAAAATCACTGATGGTAAAAACCAGTGACACTTTCCCTGGTCTGGGATTCGAACCTAAGACCTCATGTTAAGCAGTAACACTTTCAACAACTACACGAAAGTAGCAGTTTGTTCTACAAACAAATCTGTGCGTCCTGTGAAAACTGATACATCTCGAAAATGTCAACTTTACAATATAGTAGTTTTTGTGTGTAAAAAATTATAAATTTTGTTAGGATAATTATTTTACAAAAATAGTGACACAAGTTGTATTAGTGTCGTATTGTTTACAACCTATTAAGTTACTGCTCAGAAGGCGTTAATACAGGAAGAGATATTTAAGAAAAACTATTTGTTGTATCAAAACACACCAAATGAATGATCGTGTATAATGATTCTAAATGAGTTGTATCACTTTACACTTTGTGTGAAGCTTTGGTGAAAGGTGATATCGTTGCATTGTCAGGTAGCTTTATACGAAACTAAATCAACTCCTGTTCAAAGCTGTCAAACAAACGAGTAAAATTTTTCAGTCGGCAGAAGCGCTGTAAACACAAAACTCGTAAAATATGTTGTTTTTGTTATTTATCTCATTTTACACGAGAATAACGGTCGTGTTATTATGTGTTTTTTGATATAAGTTGACTTATATCTCAACTCAATTTTGTGTAATATGATACAAGAAACAGTTTAATGACAAAAGGCATAAAACAAAGTAATAAAAGAAAACAATTGCATTTACCTTTATTTATTTTTAATGATATAAAGTAACACTTACTTGAAAATTAAATTATTTTAATTTAGCTCAATCTTAGTTAAACTTTAATTTTATAATGACCATATTCAATAGGTATTAAAAAAGGAAAGAACGAAATCAACGACATAAATCAACAAAATAACTTTAAGATAAGGAGTGGGTAAGCATTGCTGCTGCAAATCGAATGTCAAAACCAGGGTGTCTGTTGATTCTTTTGCATAATTTTTATCTTTGTCCTTCAGATCATATGCAAAGGCGGCGCAAGCTTGGTGTTCTTGCAATTGGGTTTTTTTTTAGTTTTGAGTTCTACCGACGTTGCCGTTTCCAACTGTTTGTTCAGTCTATCACACTTCTGGCATGTATCTACGGAAGGCTGTTTGAAAGATAGATTTAAAGTCTTGAACACGTGATTGTACACTGTTTTACTAATGGGCTCAGTAGTAGTTTCCTTATATAGATCATACATTTTAGCCAACGATAAATCAGAACTTAAGAAAGTTTTGCTGGTTTTGCTGCGCCCATAGTGACTTTCATATGCAGGGAATTTCAAAATATGCTGTCTTGCGAATTCCAAACGATCATCATTGATTTTTTTGTAACTTGCTGCACGACCCCTTTCACTCGATATTACGTTACCGCATTTAATTTTTTTCTCACAAATAGTTTGGATTTTGTTGCTTTCATCAAAAGTTGTTTAAAAACATTTCTTGCATATATGGTAGACACTGTTATCGAATTTTAGCACATATTTGTTAGTATGCTCTCTACTCTTTTTGGATCAATTTTAGCAACCTTCTTTTTGCCAATAATTATAAAATTACCAATATAATTTGCTCTTTTTTCATATGAGCCTAAGTGCATTCTGTAAAAACATTTTCCAATACCTGCTTTGGGATTTTTCCCTACATTTTGCTCTACAGTCCGGTAACTCTTTTAATTCTACGTTCTAATTATACGTTTCTTTAATTTACCAGTCTTTGTAAAATACTCTTCTCCCTTGTTTCTAGAGATATTTCGTGCAATTCTTTCACATCTTCGTTCTTTTTTAGCATCTCTTTTCTTCCTCTTACGGCCGTCCCTAGTCACGGTTTTGTTATCCCAAAATGAATAAGATGGTACCGCATCATTGCACTGATTTGGTTCTTCAGATAAGTTGTTTAACTCATCATTAATATTTTACTCGGGTAAAGTATTGCATTCATTATTTCCTTCTTCAGAATAACATGAATTGCGTGAATAAGTCGGTGCTATATCATTGCATAGGTTTGGTTCTTCAAGCAAGTTAATTAGATTAATATTCCTATTTTCTTCGGTTAAAGTATCGCAATTTTTATTATCTTTGCTACAGGTACTACTGCATGAACTGTCAGAAGTTGAAATTCTTATATGTGGTTTTCCTGTTAATCGCAATACAGATCCATTTATAGAATCATAAGAACTGTCACTGCTATATTCATCAGAACCAGGTATATAATCATCACTACTCGAAGAACCGAAATCACCATCAGGAGATGAACCATTATCCTCGTCGCCGCATATTGCTTTGACTGACATGTTATTTTTAGAAGGACTCTGCTCTAATAATATTTCCTTGCTATTCGACTTAATACGGTTATTTTTATTGACAGGAAGAAGAAGAAATGTTTTCATCCATGAAATCATCATCTTTTTCATTCTCATTATTTATGTTTAACATGTCTAACATGCGTTTTGCACGCGCAAGAACGAAGCTGCAACAATGATATTTAACATTTTAGATCATCATAAAACATAATATACTCGTAATAACAAACAAAAATAAGCGATATCATAAACAAGTTTTCATTACTTCATAATTATAAAATTCACAATAATAAATAGATTTCGTGTATTTTGATGTAACTGGAGTAATTATTATGTGTAAATTAATATTAGTCCTTGTTATTATGAACACACGAAAAAAAATAGAATTTTGTGTAAAATGATACATCTAATACGTACGTTGTGCGCCATGTTGGATTGCTGTGACAGCGCGCGCCGGCACCTTGTCCAGTAGTATATACGGCACTGACCCCGCGCGGACGGCGATACCCCCGCAATAACGTCCCCCGCGCCCCGCGCAACACCCGCGTTCTGCAGATGTATTATTTTGCACATACTTTGGATCAAAACCGTTCTCATTTTCTCGTGATTATTGATACAACTTTACTTGAATCACTTTACACATAAAATATTAGTTTCCTATGTTTGTGAGCAGTAATACAACTTTAGTTGTACCGATGCAATGTACGAATTTACTTTGTGTCAATTGATATAACTAAACATGTATCAGGTGATACCTTATTAGAACGTAATAAATATATGTGAATAATGATATGACTTGAGATACATCTTAAAACACAATTATTTATTTCATAACTTGAATATTGTGAACGATACATGTCAATATGTATTTATTTACACAAAAATATTTATCAAAACACGCCATTTCGTCTTAGATGTACCATACGATCTCGAAAACTAATAGACGTATCAAAATGTTAACTAGACAGAAAAATAGAGCATTTTTTTCTGATGAAGGTGCAACAATAATATCACATTCGATATAAGTTGACTTATATCACTTTTCACAGGACGCACAGAAATATAAATACGTATTAAAAGAATGATTTAATATTGCGGGCTAGAAGATTATTGGCGCCTCTAGGCACAAGGCAGGTCATGGAAATTGCCATGATGACTCAGATTTTCGTGATTAGCATTACAAGTGTTAGAACATGGCTATTTACATGACAGTGGGTTTGACTCCTCAATGTGTCTCCCTGCTCTATTAGGGTCATTATGTCAATGAAGAACTTACTGTGGCCCAAATTTTCCCGTTACTTGTATAGATCTGAAGTCCCTGGTAGTAATACTGAAACTAGAGTCAAGCTATAATATAGATGAGCTAATCTGTTGGTCACCATGAGATTTCATAAAAATATATTTTAATTAGCTTTGATCCTTATTAGCGATAGTATCGAATGGTTACATATATACAGCGTGTATTATTTTTACAAATTCAACAGGCTCGTTTCCTGGCCAGAAATATTGTTTTTTTTTCCAAAATGCAATAATGCACATTTAGTTTAATAAAAATCGACCTCGAGACTCCTTTCAGTATTTTTGTTGTTCCTCAATGTTTCGGAAATAGCCATCAGCGCCCAGTTGAAAAATTTGCCTTATATAGATTACAAATTACAGGAACCGGGTTATTTACGTGTAGGGAAGTTTTTTCTTTCCAGATTCCAATATTTTGCCAATTTTACGGCGTGATTAATGTGTGTACTCATGCTAAAGCACAGCTTTCTAGTACAAAAAGTTAGATGAGATAAACCATAAAATAGAAAAGATTCCAATCAATCTCTAATGAAACTCATTTTTATATCAGAAAATTGAATCACGATATCATTGATTCCTAGCTCCTACACGAGCGGAAAACTAGAGGCACAAACCTACGCAAGTAATACCAATAAATTATTAATTTAAAAGTGCCTTCTTAATATCTTTCTTACCTGGTGATCAAAAGCAAGTCTTGAAGATTTAGTCTCGTTCGCAATCACTAGTCCAATGGGGCGGTAAATGTTATTATGTTGCCGTAAATTCAATTTCCTAGAAGATCCAATAACATTGCTACGCTCAAAAGGCACTTGAATTTTGCGTTTAATATCGCCAACCAGTATCAATTTGTATAATATATTTAAATTAAGCTATCGTTTTATGTTAAAACTTTGTATTAGCGGAGTATTTCTAGCTAGGAATACACTCTATCTCCCTCTGTGGGTGGTTAAAAGGTGAGAGGGATAATATCAGTTTGATGAACACCAGAAACTGTTTTGTGGTACGTGAATTACATCAAACCGCGGAATTTTGGTTGCTCTAATGTTTTGGTACGGAATTAGTTTTCGAGCATTAAAAACCCAGAATTCTACATGCCCTAGATACCTGCTGACATACATATAGGTATTCATAACCCACCTCATGTCTTTGAACTGTATAGGTACAGATAAAATATATTAAATCGTTTTTTGAACAAAATAACCTATAATGATCTCGAAAATTGATAATAGCGACGAAACGGCTCCCCGTAATCATTTAATTATACAATAACAATAAATTCAACTAAACAACACAAGTAATAACAGCGGCACTTAATAACGCCTAATTTGCTTAACTATAAGAATCACCTAATTATCATGATTTAACTTAATCATTACTTTATTTAATTACAAAGTCAAGTAATTGTCTTAGTCTGGCAACAAATCGGTCTACGTGGGAAATAGGTAAATATCTTTGAACCTATTTTGTCACCCAGTAGCGTTAAATGAAGCAATTTCCGCCCTTAAATTGACTCCCTCTATGAAATTGCTTTGAGAAATGAGTTTTAACGCTGCTTAATTTGGTTAAGTGAGCAAAGAAACAAAAATTCTATACATTGTCGAGTAACTTAGGGCTTAATTACACCGGCTTGCTTTAATTTTAGCCTTTTACTTTGAAGTTTAATTTAATAGTAATTATAATGCAATTTTTTAAGTCATGATAAGGTTTTCTTTATAATGTTCGAGGCCTAAAGAAAGTAACTGGCAAAATTTCACAGATTTTATGGATCTGACCATTAAGATTGTAGTTTATAAAGCTATGTTTTCTGTTGCCCTAGTTACACTCAAATATGGTTTATGAATTACAGTATTGGAATTAAGAGGTTTATTTGAGGGCTTTCTGTTGTTTTTGACGTTTTATGCAACAATTCATGCATGTATTTTCACACTTGGCGCTGCATTTAAGTGTCACCTAGTGTTATTGCAAACGTTCATAAATATAACAATTGTAAGCCGTTCCTGAAAGATTTATAGTTTAATTATATTTAGTATTTCAATCTGAACCATTTGCCTGTAGTAACGATGTGGTTTAAAACATCAGAACTCAATGTTAAGCTCTGTTTAACATCAAACATTAACTACACTTTAGTACTTCCACTTGTATTCAGCATTCCTTAAATTAATATGGCATTTGTACTAGTATTCCCAAGGAATGTTTCACGTATTTTGCAAGGCAAATAATATTATAGTCTTTGTTTACCATATGGGATTAGTAAATTATATGTCTGTTTCAAGAAGATTACTTCTTTCTAAATGACAACACATTGGGCATTAAGTCGACTTAATGGTGATATTTATTTCCTTTATTTTCGAATTTAATCTAATAGATATTAGACAGTTATATTCTGTATTATTTTCGGTTTATTTGTTGACTGGGAAATCCCTGTTTAGTACCTATGCGACGACTTTAAATAGTCTATACCGTCGACTACTACCTGACGACTTTAAATACAGAATTGTAACAATTAAATATTTTTTTCAAAGCAGGCAGAGCCAAAACAAAGGCTAGTTTTCATTGATCGTGTAACAGGATTCAGCATCACTGGATTTCAGCGTTGGATTGGCATTGGAATAATGTACAGGTACACTGTCACGCTGGATCCAGCTACTGAATCAATGTAAATCAACCTTATTGTTACCAGCTTTCGTCTTTACGCAACTAATTATTTTGCCCAAATTGGAGTAAGGAATGTCAAAGAACGATAGCCATAATTTCCTTACAAATATTCCTCATAGTGCTATTACTAATAAAACATATTCAACTAACCATAAAACAGTAGGCAAAATTATTTCCAAGAGGCGAAATTCCCAGACTTACTCGTACATTAGAATCATGTAACTGAATCTAGTATCATTATACAAAGATAAGTGGTGGGACAGACGGTGGTTATAATTCAAAAGGCTCCCTCTGCCGGTAGCTTACAAGAACTGTTGTCACGTATCCAAGCCTTGCCTTGCCTTTAGGACCTCTCTGTATAACAAAATTACTCTTCCTTAAGAAAGTTTCGTCGTTATAATATTTGGGATATCTATATTGGATGTCGAAGAGTTTTGCGGAAAGGAAACTGGTAATCAAAATATGGTTTGTGACGATATTTTTATGAATGGGGCGTCTATTGACTGGTAGATTATGACTAGTTATTGCCTACGGTTTCACCTGCGTGTATGTCGAAATCTCTAGATTCCGCATACAAGACAACATAAGCACGCCACACGTCAGTGCATTTGCCATTACCTACTGAAGTTCTTTTTGTGCTGTCAACAAGTTCGTCTATAAGTATTTATATCCAGCGTAATGTTGAGGCGACCAATTGGTCGTTTTTCAATTGTCAAAAGAATTGTTAAAAATGGCCACAGTTTGAGATTTATAAAGAGGTAAAATTTGTTTGTATGTACGGGCCTAGGGGGTAATCTCCGGAAGTAATGAACCGATTTTAAAAATTGTTTCACTGGTCGAAAGCTACATTATTCGTGAGTGCTATAGGCTATAAATTATAAAGATATCATATATATTTTACCGCCCAACGAAGTGGGCACGGGTCAGCTAGTCTTCTATAAAATAATTATTCTGAAATCAAGTTAAACTCTTATGTAGATTTCTAGTAACTGAGGGATAAACAACGAACAGTAACTTGAGTAAAGGCAAATGCACTGACCTATGGCACGCGTAATTTGCCTTGTATGCGGAATCTAGAGAATGATGTATGGTGAAAAAATTATCGGACAAAATCATAATATCAGGATTAAAGAGGATAAAAGAAATCGGAAAATTCCTATTTGTACTTTCTAGTGTTTGAAAATCATCATGACTTATTACTTACCTACATCTGTTTAGCTAGCAACAAGACAATTTATGATTCATACGTTCGGACGTATATAGGCGCCAATGAACTTCCTAAGTGACGTTAAAAAGGCGTGTGCGCACGTCATTACTGAAATAACTCTGTAATCATGATTTGCATAACTCCGATTATGTTTGATATCATTTTTATTGCACACGTCTACTTAACGTAATGTACTTAAAATATTGTGAAAGAAGGTGTGAGCATAAACGTCATTTTGAAGGAATTGAAAAACTTTTTATCAGGTTTAATATTTGAACTACCCATTGCCTGCGGTTTTACTCGCTTTTACCCCGTATAGCCTATAACCGTCTCTAGTTTACCATCTAACTCTGTGCCAAAATTCATCAAACCCAACCCGTTTTGAAGTGAAAATTGAACTAACATTCACACACTTTCGCGTTTGTAAAATTAGTAGGAATGAATGAATGACACGATATTGAAAGAAATATACGCCCAATACGTGCCTGTATTTTGCCTTAGTATCTATTTCTTGAGTAATCCTGCCTTTTTTTTGCGTGGTAAAATCATCAAATGAATCGTCCCACCCCGGGCAGGGCGGGAGGGACTGTCAGACTTGTACTGACTAAAATGTCCTTCAATAGCCCTTTATGTTCTGGGGTCACGGTAATGAGATAAGTACCGCGACCCCGGCAGGCTTTGGCCCTCTAGAGAGGGGGCCCCGTCATTATGCTGACGCTCTTTGAGGCACGCGTGGAACACAACGCGCCGTCGACCCGGGCATGGTCCATGGTCGGGCAGCGAGTTGCCCTTTACTCGCCGCCCGCATGCCCGCGCCTATGGTGGCCGGAAATCGTCTTGCGACGTCTGTCGCCGTGGGCGTCCACCACCGCGGGTGGGGCGGAGGGTCCTCCCTCCGCCCCACCCGCGGTGGTGGACGCCATTGTCCTCTCCCTCACGCGGTCCGCCTCCTCCTTCGCGAGCATGACTGCTTCGCAGAAGGAGGCGACCGCTTCCCACTCCGTCTCGCCCTGACTTTATTTAAGTATTGAATAGATTTCTATATATTTTTGTAATATTAATATCTAGGTATATTTCCAAAAAAAAATAGGGTTTTCTGAATAACATGATATGCTATTGAAATGTTATCAATAGAATGATAACGTTGTTACCTTAGTAATACCGTACTTGTTGAGATTTAGTATTATCTCAAAGAGTTCTGATAAATCAATCATCCCATCGACTTTGATATGATTCCCAAAATGAGTCAATGTCTATAAAAATTGATGCGTTATTTTAAAATATTGTGTGATCATGGCTTTGTGACATGTTGTTTGCATAAATAGGAAAATCAGATAACATTAACAGTAGATAACCATTGAAAAATAGAACTATTGATTCATATACCTATATGATTTTTTCACTGAATTGTCTGTACTTTTCAAAACGCATCGAATTGTTCTGAACGCTATCCTAAAATTAAAGCACCTTCTCCATATTTTGGTCAAAATAAACTTTAAAAAGAAAATCAAGAAAAGTTTGTTTTAATTACCAAGTAAATAAAGCACTACTTTAAACAAAAAGGTACGTTAGTCCAAAATCAGTTCTCTCACAGCAGTATTTAAAAACTTCCATTGTTCTCATTTAAAGTGTTAACAATTCCTTTAATTCCGAGAAAAAACTCCAAGATACAAGTGTTTTCCTTTGGACCTAAACAAATTAAAACTTTATCCCTTTGTTCTTGGTTCACAAGTATCTAGGTGTCTAGATGGGAAATTGTAAATTGATAATGTAGAAATCGGATACTCTCACCCCTTAATCTGGTTTGCCACAGCCGGTTCTATCGAAGTACTTGCAACTTTAGCGGCCGGCGCAAGTTTTTAATTTCATTAAGAGTCAGAATTAGGGATTTACTTTTTATTTTACGTATTCTCTATTTTAAGGATGAGGCGAATGAATAACTTTGTGTAAACGGATTTGCATTTTGATTTTGTTGAACAATTTTAAGGTTGAATTTCTAGAAGTGTTTCTTTTATAGACAAACATTTCATTAACATCACAATAAAACGAGAATATAAATACTGTTTTCTTCTCCTCAAACCATCTTAAATAAGTAGTAGAAACGGAAATAGAGTATCCAGTTTCCTCAAGATATCATTGTCGCTCCAGCGAAAGCTACAAAAACTCAGTTTGTTCAATTAATAATTTAAGTGCTTTTAGTTTGTATGAACTTTGCACTAAAATGTTTCACCTTTACAGTCGAGTCGCACCTGTCGTGCTAAGAATAAACACTGGAGTAAAAACAAGACGCAACTGCGATTAACTCGTAAACAAAAACTACTTCAAGTTCCCTTTGTAATCAAGAGCTAAGGCGACAACTTATTACATTTACATAAACTGTTTAGCATAAGCGAGAATATTTTATCTGTCGTAACGAACGTCGCACCTCTTGTAGACGTTTTAATTTTCAATATTTTAACCGTTTGACTTCACGTTTTGAAGTTACTGAAAAGTGAAAACTTTATGATGGATTCGTTCGGATTGTTTCAAAGTTTTGAAGTCTTCTTTGATATTGAATACAATCGTGTTTTCATTAACATTTGGTTTACCTTTAATATTTCACGTTTAGGTATTGGAAACTTTCAATCAACGGGTTGCTTTAAAAAGGCAATCGTATTGCATCAATTAAGATACTAGTGTTATTTCAACAGACTAGCTTAGTGGTCGCCTAATGGATAATTGGTTCGGATCCCATTTCAGGCAAAATATTTTTTTTGTTTTTTTAATTACGAGCCATGCTTTGATGGTGATTGGCTCAGCCCTTATTACATGGGACACGACTTGACTAATTGTTCGTACATTATGGTACACCTCTGCCTAACCCGTTATTATAGGTGTGATGTGTGTATGTCCTTTAAACTTCCAAAGCTAGAAGCAAAACGTTTAGACATAAAATTAAAACTAAAATTCTAATCCTTTGAATAGCGATATAGTGTGAAAACCATTTGTGGAGTGGGTCCGATGCATAAATCTGTAGTAAGTTAAGCTGCGTAAGCGTGGCTAACGGGCGGTTAGCGCACTAACCCCGGTTGAATTAGTCCGGACTCCAGCAGTCGCCTTAATCGCCGCCGTGGCAAAGAAAACTTGCTATTAAATTAATGGGCATCTAGAGTAGGGTTGCCATACGTCTAGAACTTTTGGGAGAAGTCCCGAATTTTGTAGTGTCTACTGTCTAGTATGGTAACGGTATTCTAAAACGCCTGGAATTTCCACATATAAGAAAAAAAGGGCATCTGGAGTAGGAATGCCATACGCTTGGAACTTTCGGAAAAGTCCTGAATTTTAGCTTAGCGTCCGAAATGGTAAGGAATTTCCACAAATCACTGAAAAAGCTGACACAAAATAACTAACTAATGTCACTCAAATTATATTGCATACTAAAAAATAAGATAAAAAACCCGATTTTACTACTAATGTCAAGAATTTTCTCCGGAAATTTTATTTACAGACTTGGGAACCCTAATCTAGGCTGGTTAATGGCGGTACACAGGCTTACGCGTAGCCAGAGGCGGAGTATGGAGACATCATGTATACTTAGTAATTAGTAGGTATATTGCATGGTAGGTAAATTATTCGGGCGGTAGCGAAGCCCTTAACTCTAGGGTGCTTTGACGCCGATTTGATTGGAATGTAGTATCGGAATATTGAGCTTTATTAACTGTACCTAATGGTAATGTCAAGTTGTCATTCAGATGCAATTTTTTAACAAAATCATCGCTATAGCAAGAGTTTATTGCATACTAGTGTTTGACCGCGGCTTCGCTTGCGTTAATTTCGAATTTGAGAAACAATACGGATCGTGTAAGTGGCGCCATCTGCACCAATTCAAAGCATGGATAAACACAAAATAACAGAAAGATTTGATTGCTTTTGAACCATTAACATTCCTACACCTCAAACAATAAATTATAGTTTAAAAAAATTCCAACTTACTAACCTACAATTTAAACCAGCGTAGATTTTATCCTAGAGAACTATTGAAAAATATTAGAAAAAAAATAATATTGAAATAAAGGATGCATAAAATTTTAATTATTTTTGCAGCTAAATTGGCGTGCGGAGCTGTGAAAGAGGCGATGGCAGATTATCTGCAGCCTCGTCAGCTTGGCTTTGGTACCCATTTAGGCTGCGAGGCTGCTATTCATGCTACTCGGGCATTCGTGGCCGATGAGGTAAACTCCGGAAGTGTTGTCATCAAGCTCGACATTCGCAATGCTTTTAATTCTGTCGAAAGGGATGTTTTGCTTAAGGAGGTTTTGGAGCACACGCCTTCTCTTTATCCATTTCTTTTTCAAGTGTATGGGTCACCCTCCAATTTGTATTATAATAATAACTTGATTGTGTCTCAGGTGGGAGCACAGCAGGGGGATCCCTTGGGCCCGCTCGCCTTTAGCCTTTGTTTACACAGGGTCATCATGGATCTGAAGTCCCCGCTGAATGTTTGGTATTTAGATGATGGTACCATAGGGGGGGCTCCGGATCAGGTATGTGATGATTTACGTTTGTTAATTCCTCGTCTTGCCGAACTTGGGCTGGAGGTGAATGGGTCAAAGTGTGAAATCTTTCCTTGTGGCTCTGAGGCTCTTTCATTTCGTCCTATGTTTGAGGCCCTATTGCCAGGGCTCAGGGTTCTGACTTCTTCAACCTTTTTTCTTTTGGGTTCTCCCATTGTCACCGATGCTGTTCCGATGGCCTTGGAGCAGCGTACACTCCTTCTGTTGGCTGCAGTAGAACGTTTGAGGCAGCTCTCTAGTCACGTCGCTTTGCTTCTGCTAAGGATGTGTTTTGCGGCTCCAAAAGTTATGTTTTTATTGCGTACGGCACCGACATGGTTGCATTTGAATGAAGTTTTTGCTTTTGATGTTGCGCTTAGAGAGTCAGTTGTCGAAATTCTGAACGTTAACTTGACTGATTTGCAGTGGGATCAGGCTTCATTGCCGGTCCGTTTTGGGGGTTTGGGTGTGAGGCGGATTGCGGATGTAGGTCTGCCGGCTTTCCTTGGCTCGGTGCATGGGGTGGTGGCTTTGGTTACTAAAATTCTCTCTCCTAACGGTGGCCAAGTCATCATCCCTTACGCTTCTGCGGCTTGTGAAGCATGGCGCGACCGGAATCCGGGGATGGACTCACCTTGTACTCCTGCTGCTCAGCGGTGCTGGGACGAGACTGGCTCCAGAGGAGTTTGGGATCGTCTTTTAAGGCTGGCGTCGGGGTGCGATCAGGCGAGGCTTAGGGGTGTTTCTGGGTTGGAGGCAGGTGCTTGGCTTCATGCTTTACCTTCTCCGAATTTAGGCACCCTTCTGGATAACGAGTCATTGCGTGTGGCCGTGGGTCTTCGCTTGGGCTGTGAAGTGGTTGAGCCTCATGTTTGCATCTGTGGCTCTACGGTCGATGCTTATGGTCATCATGCGCTCAGTTGCGGTTGCCTGGGACGTTTTCCACGCCATCATTCTTTGAATGATATCATCCGTAGGGCTTTAATTTCTGCTGGTGTCCCTTGCCTGTTGGAGCCCCCTGGGCTTTCTCGGTCTGACGGTAAGAGGCCAGACGGTATAACATTGGTGCCGTGGCAGAGGGGCAGATGCTTGATTTGGGACGCCACTTGCGTCAATACCTTCGCAAGGTGTCATTTGGCGCGAACGTCGTTAGCCGCTTCTGCTGCGGCTGAGACCGCCGCTTCGTCCAAACACGTCAAGTATGCTGCCCTTCAGTCACGGTACTTGTTTGTTCCTGTGGCGTTTGAGACGTGTGGTGCTTGGGGGAGAGAGGCTAAAGATTTCGTGGGGGAAATTGGTCAGCGTCTTAGGACCAATGGTTTGGACCATCGCGCCGGATCGTTTCTGGTGCAGAGACTGGCAATTGCCATTCAGCGTGGTAATGCTGCAAGTATTTTAGGGTCTTTTATGCCGGGAACGTTCCGGGGCGGTTTATTTGATTAAGTCAGTTATTATTATTATTTTTTTGTTTGTAATGTCAATGATAATGTACCTAACAATTTATTTTTAATTTAATACTGTTTTATATATTTTAACCGTTTTTCTATGTAATTTAAGGTAACTTTAATTAAAACCTTTTTGTATTCAAAATTTGTAACTACGAGATAAATGTATATGTTCAATATGTTATGATTCAAGTGTTTTATAACTGGGAATTATTGGAGTGTTATTTTTTAATGGTGAATTGAAATTGTGTATTTTTAAATGGATGTTATTGTCAGAATTTTTTTAAATAAATCATTGTCTATATTTTAAAAAAAAATATTTGAAACTCTCAGGATAAATAAAAACAAAAAAAAAAGAAACGAAAAAATTAAAAAAGAAATAACCAAGATTTTGGTACTGAGACCCATTGCACGAAAGGCAAGCAGGTTCCTAACCAGTCTGGCTGGCTCGCTGACTAAATAGCGGTTCTTATACAAATGTCAACAATGACTGAAAATCAACATTATAACATTGCTAAGGGGAATAGCGTAATTATAGGTACATACCCTATTAATTGAACAGCAGTTTAAGGAATATTTGAGGAAAAAATGAATAACTATTATCCAGTGGTTTAGCTTGCAACTCAAAACATACATAAAAAAAAACGTTATTCAAAATTGCTTATCTCCCAGGGAAAATAGCGTAATAATACATAGCCTATTAACAGAAGCATATTATTAGGAATATTTGAGGAAAATTTGATCGACAACTTTACAGTAGTTTCGTAGATAATTATATCAAAACAAAAAAACATAAAAAAATCCAAAAAAAAAATGTTGACTTGGCATCAGAATCGATGCCTTATCTCGAAAAAAATAGAAAGAAGAAAGAAAATTGAGTTTGTTAGCATCAAAACTTAAATACAAAAAGAAAAAAAATATTCAATGTACAGGAATGACAGCTCTACGATTTTATTATATTTATTATGTATAATTATATAGATATAATAGATGTTTGTAGTGTGAACATATGCATTTGACTGACACGTATGAATTTATGTGTGTTTAATGTTTGTTAAACGCACCCACGACACAGTAGAAATGACAGATGTGGTAAAATGTTTACAAAATTAAAAAGAAGAGTGCATAAGAAAAGTTTGAAAGACTGATTCTTCTTTAATAAAGGGAGGAGGAATAAAAAATGTGATATGAGCAGCGGACAGATGATTCACTAATATGATAAATGAAATTCTTTAAAAGAACACAAAAATAGCGAATAAATTCCAAGTACTAACAGCTAATAATTACATCAATACGTGTTGCGCATACGACACGTCGCGTCTCGCGCCGCTTCTCGAGCGCGGCCGTGAGGTGTTACTTAACTGTCATAAGCGCCTAACGTGTTAATACATTCGACACACGTGTTCGATGCATGTATCGACATTGCTCTGAGCTGCAATAAGATGAGCTTACGCGAGCAATTAATTTGTAACTTTTGCCAGTTGTGGCTGTATTTCGGCAACAATGAGCAATTGAAAGTTTCGGGATGATTGAATAAAAAGTGTCAAAACTTACAAGAATTGCTGCTTATAGTTAAGATGGTCTTTCACGGATAATTGTATGAGCCTTTTTGATAATTCAATGAGCATTTCTGATAATAGTATGAGCATTTTTTTGTAAAATTACGGATATCCTGATCAATTGTTGGTAGATTCAAGATTGTATGAAAACATTTTTTGTCGGCAATCGTTGCAGAACGTCTGGCAACATGTGAAGGAACTGCGTGGCTTTTAGTCAATAAGAGTCTGACAGTCCCTCCCACTCCACATATGGCAGGAGGACTCATTTGACGATTTTTTCATACCAAAAAAAAACCACGTTACGTCACTACCTCTGACAATTACTGATGGCAACATTTCCGTGGAAGCAACATTGACGAAAAATTGCCCGTGTAGACACAGGTTTACAGCGTTGTCCGTCGCTGTTGAGCGCTGTATGTAGCTGTAAATACACAGTCGCTAATCGCTATCGTAATCCGGTTCAGTTGCAAGGCCCTCCTGTCATTTGGTTAGCACGGTGATCATTATTGATGTATTTGCTGTGGTTTTTAGTTGGATTTTGGCAATCTAACTAATAGTACTTACTTATGGGTCCTCCTCCTCGCGTCGTATTCCTCATTGCTGAGGGTCGTGATTCCCCCGACGTGAAGTCACTTTGAGCTTGACGATGCTCCGCCATCTGCTTCTGTCCTTGGCAGAATGAAGAGCATCGTGAAGTTTCGTGTCCAGGGAAGAGCGAATTTGGTCCGACCATCTAAGTGGACTGCGACCCCTACTTATGGGTAGAGTGAATGAATGGCCTTAAGTGTATCCTTGACCTTAAAATTAAAAAGTGGCTGTTTTTTTTCTAATCTTGGGGCAATTTCTTGCTTGCGGGCAAGAGTAATGAGTTGCTCGCCGTCTGATAAAGCCCAGGTCGACGGCGTATCGTGTTAAACGCGATTCTCAAGGAGCTGGGACAAACACCTGTTGGGGACACGAGGCTGTCTTAAAAGGATACCGTGGCCCTGGAACGCAAAGGGCAACCGATGGAACATTGTGGATTTTTTAATGAGTTAGAGTCTGACAGTAGCATACATATGAGAAAAAAGGACAGTACCTACCTTCCGATCCACCAGACTATACGTTCCAAAACCGCGGTAATCTCTTTAGTACAGTAAACATCTTTAAAGCATAATTCAAGCTCTTTCAATGTAAGCTAACCGAGTTTCCTACGTATCTCTCGTTTGGTTGGACACTCGTGTGAACGGGCTATGGTTGGTGGTTTTCCATAGAGCATGCATTGTCGGCCGCATCTTTTTATACGGGCCAGCATTGTCCTCGTGATGCAGGTACGTGTGTTTCCCACGGGCCTGTGCAATCGAATGTGTGATATTGGCTGACGGACTTCTGGGTGGCTTGGATGTGGTTTGTCTAGGACTTATTCTATTGTTTTGTTAGACTAGGCTTTCTATGAGGTGTTTTTTTCTCCTATTTTTGTTGTGGAAAAATCATCAAGTGAGTCCTAGTCCCAGAGTGGACAAAGGGGGACGGTCAGACTTGTACTTCTATGCAAATTGGTCTACATTGCGGACTATTAAAGGACAAGGAATTTAGTCGGTCAAACAAATATCGCAATGTAGTCAAACTTGCATGCAAGTTCTTGCATGTCTAAATGGGGCTCTGCATCTGTCATATCACTTTTATGAAAGTGTGCAAACAGAAGTTCTTTTTTTTAATGAGCGTGCTCGGTGGTTATAGAGTGAGCCGTCAGATGGTACTCGTAGCAACTCTTGTTTAGATCTGTTTTGACAAGGTTTTGTTTTGTAAGCAAGGTTAAGCAAAGCTTGTCAAGGTCTCTCTTTGGTAAAATGTTAACTTAAAATATAACAAAAACTAATTAGTTTATTTCACAATTGAATTTTTAAATTGTTGAGAATTTCGTCTCCATGACTATTGCTTAGTCCAGTAGCGTCAGTTCGGAAATGCATCTGACGCAGCAGCACTGTCAGTCTTCTCAATACAACGTCTTCGGATTCCCATTTAGTCATCCGAGCTAACAATTGTTTCGTTGCTCACACGTTTGACCCGAGTTCGGATGCACAAGCATGTGCTTTGTCTGTTAAGGCATCTTGTTCATGACTACTAAAACATGTTGTAAATGTTTGTCTATCTAGATTTTATAGTCAATGTTAGCAAAGTTATTCCTTATTCGATCATTCACCCTTCAAGGAAGGATCGTGCAAATAGTTTTTATTCCTTTTATGAAAGTATGAAATTATAGTTTCTGATTACTAACAAAATTCACGTCAAATTGTCGTATTTTTGCTTACTTTTACTATTGTTTCTGCTATGAATCTTATAATATTTTTAAACACAAAACTGTCAGAAAAGCAATTTATAACAATCGCTTACTGTCTTTCATTGTCGTCGTCTGCATTTTATTTCGTAATTTCTTTATTTTTCTTTTGAAATTTTTTCACAATATTCGTAACAAGTATTAATACGTTTGGCGTGGGAACTATCAAGTTTATCCTCGTTGTTCCTGGCAGTAAAGCCGATAGGTACATGCCATGTTAAATTATGACAATCCAATAACGGGTTAGGTGGCTCGGCCTGGGCCCAAATTGTCCGTATCGACGTTGCTGCCAAGTCCTGGCACAAAGCTGCCAGCCCTGGCCACGCACACACGCGCAACTTTACACGGCCTCCCCGATGCCAATTGGGTGCGTGGCACACAGCTAGCTAAGCTATACGCTAACATAGTAAAATACTGCTAAAAGCTTGTGGTAGAGTCTATTGAATAGAATGTGAATGTAGGTCGAGTAGTTTGTCATAGACTAGGTACAGGTAACTAGTAAACAACACATTCGGTGCAATATTTTTGAGTTGACGATGACTTGCTTCTGAAAACGCCTTGTTTCAGTAAAAATAAATGTGAGGAGTGTTGACACAGAAAGTTGAAGTATAAAAAACAGTGACATATATCCCTGAATTCAAAAGAGGCACTTGTTTTAACTTTATAAGGTTTTTAAGTATTTCATTCGCGAAAATATACTATAAACTGAGAATTTAAAGGTTATTTTTATCTCCACTTAAAATCAGCAAAGTATTTACACCGACATATCATGCTGTTTTTTTTACCTAATTTTCTGCGATTACGAAATCACGATTTCTTAACGATACAATACTTTTCGTCATTTCTATTGTCATTGTTTTCGGCGACGATAACGTTGTTATAATGACATACAATTTTGCAGGTATTATGAAGTCAATGTACTTATGATACTTTTTGCGATACTGTATGATGCAACAATGACTTACAATTTTGTAAGGTGACGTGACGTATCTGCATTTATTTTTAGCTTTGAAAATAAAAAGCAGTGAACATCTATCGCGGCGCAGTATAGTAGGTGCCTAACTGCAACTGCCTTCAACTGTACTCGTATGACGCAACGCTCATATGCAATGTTGGTACAGTCGCGATACATTGTTCGCGTAATGAACGACCTTATTATTTGAAGGTTTCTCGAATTAGTTTTTGCTATAAGTACTTTTGTTGAGCTGGGTTTTAGATGAAATGGGAGCTGTCGTGGGGAATGAAGATAGATAGTGTTTTGTTTTATTTGATGTGTCCCTGGTTTCTATTATTACGCACACAGATATAAAGTTTCAAGGTCTAATGTCTTGAAAATGTCTATATAAGTATAATTTTTTGTTTGAGTAAAATTATGTAAAAGAAAAAGAGACGTGATTGTAAAAAAAACGTGGCTCTTAATGCCTTTTTGTTATTCTGTAATAGGACATTGACCACTCAAACTCACGTCATGTAGTAATAACGATGTTTAGAGATTTCAGTTTCATGCGAAGACAAGCCGCTGGCAACGGTCCAACATTTCAATCATTGCACTTACAATCTCGTAATTTCAAGAATAAAGGATTTTCCTGCGATACAAACTAATCCAATCTCCACTTATGGACAAAATAAAAATAAAAAGGAGGTAAAACTATGGACAGACAATCAGAAAGAAATCGGAGCGTGTAACTGCATGGACTTGTTCGTATTTCTGAAAACAAATCGAATGGAAAATTGTCTGATACATGAAAATGTACGAATGGAAATTAGCAGTTGGGATGCACATATGTTTGTTTATTATAATTATGTTGCCTATTGACAAATTATATTACAGCTTATGACAAACATAACTTTTCATATAAAAAATATTCCCGCAAGCGAAGAATCAGTATCATTGTAATTGTCCGTCGGCTTTTTTCCTAGAACAACTGATTGTTTGCATTATGTATGGCACAGCCGCAATTTATCATACCTCATATTAGTACGTAAACAATATACCTACATATATGCATAATTATGTTATATTTTTAGGCTATTTTTAGAATCAGGTTTGGTTATTATTTATGGTGCTCAATATCCTATAAATTGGATTCATTTGTAAACATTACATTATTATTACTCTATTTGAACCTCTAACCTACTCACAAGATGAATTTAAAAAAAAAATTTTGCTTTTTTTAAAGCATCACAATTACAATTTTCAGCTGTAAATGTCTCTTTTGAATACTTGCCATCAGGTGCAGTTTTATCTAAGGCCATTAAAAACTTTATTTCTCTTATAAATTGTATGAAACATAGACATGAAAAAAACTAGGTATTTTTTTTTGTTTTTAGTTGTTTTTTTTTTTTCTGAAATTATATACATAACGATGAGATAACGAGAGGAGCTCGTGGCTAAATAATTACAGCCGCACAGGCCGATCTTCCGGGTTAAGCCACGCTTGCCTAGGTTGGCCTGTGGATGGGTGACCCTCTGTCACAGCGAGTTTCCTCCGTGCCTCGGAAAGCACGTAAAGCCGTTGGTCCGGCTGTCATTTGTAGATCTTTGACAGTCGTTACTGTTAGTCAGAAGCTCTTAAGTCTGACAACCAGTCCTACAATGGGGTATCGTATTACCCAGTTACTGGGTTGTAGAGGTCCGATAGGCATGTAAAATACTAAAAATACTGATTCAGCTGCATCCGGTTAGACTGGAAGCCGACCCCAATATAGTTGGGAAAAGGCTAGGCAGATGATGATATTCATAACGAATTTTGATAGAACTTTCATCATTATTAAAAAAAAATATATGCATTTCATATTAATATCTATCAGATGTTATACAGTTTCGATGTTTTATCAAGTTTCAAAAGGCGTGTAAAACAGGACGCGGTAGTCCGCGTCCTGTTTTACACGCCTTCTGAAACTGAACACTTTTTTTTTATCGAACGGCAAGCTCGCCGCTCGGTAGTCCGAACGGCGGGCTTGCCGTTCGATAAGGAGCAAGTCCGAGTCGACGGCGCGTTGTTTTCAGTTTTCCTCGCGGACTGTCAGCGAACTGACGGGGCCCGACAGGCTTACTGCGGCCCTGGAAAGAAAAGGGCAACTGAAGAAAACGGTTGGTTTTTACTTAGTCAAGTCCGACAGTCTCATTCGCTCCACAGGGAGCAAGAGAAATCATTTGATGATTGGAAGCTACTTCATCCCCTGTGTGTCATAATCATATACATATTTAAAACATTCCGGTGGGACAATATACGTCGAAAAGGCGAGCAAAGCTGCTTGCAAAGCTAGTAAATTATAAATAGTGTAGTAATTCAAAAGACCATCAAAGTACTCTGTAGTGTGGAAGAGGATTAACGATATCGCTCCTACGCAGACAGGAATACTCGTAAAAATACTTTAATTTCTTTCTTTCTAGTCTTTTCGTTCTAGAAAATTCACTTTTGTATGAGGACTGAAGAGTAATGGGTTCAAACAAAGGATTCAATTATGAGCCGCGGCTATTAGAATTTGTTATGGTTGAAGATACGAGTATACTCGTATTTAGTTCATAGAATATTTACGAGTATGTACCTAGTACCTAAGAGACTAGTGTTGTAAAATTTGCTTTAGGAGAATGAAGTAGGCTTCTTATTCGCGCAGTAAAAAGAAAACATATAAATAAAGGAAAAAAACAAAAATTAAATACCGATATAAATAAAAAAATCTTACTTCAAAGTTTTTTTTAGGGTCTTGAAATACCTAAATAAAAAAACTACTACTATTTTTAAAGATTTTACACACGTCATCGTAATACGTGGTTGGAACGTAGGTAAAGGGCTAATGAAGGACACCACGGATTTTAGTCAGTACAAGTCTGACAGTCCCTCCCGCCCTGCCCTGGATGGGAGGACTCATTTGATGATAATACCACGCTAAAAAAAAAACTTGGTGGTTGGTAAGGCATCTGGTGTACTAAATTAGAAGGTCAGGTTCAAGTCCTGATCGCAATCAAATTTTATTTTCCACAAGAAAGCTAAGCATTTACTAGTAAATACAATCATTTATATCTAGCCGCAAAAATCAAACAGAAAATGCACATTTTAATAATACTGCCCCATATTAAATGGCATGGCGTGGCGGTGCAAAACATTTCTACTTAAAACACAATACGCAAATGTTTTCACCCGTCTCTTTTTTATTCCTTCACTTTATGACCGTTGCAGCCATTTAGCTGAAACGTCCACCATTAAACATACGCCGCTTTAGTTTAAGAGCTAGTATATTTGTTAACAATCTTAACTGACCTGTACTTACCGACACACTGATTGTATTTACCTAAACTAAGACTACCTAAAGAAACACTTGACAAAATAATGTACGCTTCTTGGAGGTAAATTTGAATATTTCTTGATGGTTTTATCCTGGAAATCTTTAAGCCTTGAGCAGGATCCTTCTAGAGCTAGCTTCTCACGGCGTGATATCATGAGTTATGCCCCTCATCGCGCTCGCTGCTTCACGAGCGCGATCTAACAAATACGGATCGGGCATACGGATGCGTTGCTCGCGCGAGGCTCGGCGCGACTAAAATAAGTGGGTTTACGCTAGACGAGCTGAGCCCAAATTCGTGTAGTATGGACCGACTTACAAGTCTCGAACGAGCAAGCTCGATACGCGCTTGGTTCGTGCTCGACTGTGTTCAGCCTATTGTCGGTTTTTGACGAACACAAAGGCATTTGCATTGCTTCGAGGTAAAGTGATTGTCGAAGGCTCGTTGCAGGTCTTCACTTGACACCGCGAGAACTAGCTCAGCTCATACTCGGCTCCTTAGCTTAGACGTACCTTTATAATATTACGCGTCGTGTGAAGCGAGATTATGAGAGCGTGCAAACTCCTTGACTATACATTCTGGTACCATCTATGTGTCCATATTTGTTTAGCAAGTATACAGCTCTCATAGTAACAGGCACAGAAAATCTTCTGAACAAGGGGCCATAAAAATCGTGTGTTGAGGCAATGGAATTTGGCGTGTCATAAGGTATACTCATTTGCACCTCTGTAGATTTTTGTAAGCTCATGCTGTACTGATTATTTACAAGATCTTTAAAGATTTTATGATTACGGTGAATGTTTCGATATTCTTCATAATTGTCCAATGTCTTGTATCATATTATCCTTGATACATGCAGAACAAAAAATACAAAAATAGTGTTTTTACTGCATGTATCATACCCGGCGAACCAAAATCACCAGAAAAGGTCCTAAATCAATTTCCATAACGCGACCTCCTTTCGTATTGACATTCAATTTTTGGCAACACTGTAATTGAAATACCGAACACAATTGGCTGGTCGGTTTCATGTACTGCCAGGTGATAACGTCGGATGTGGCGGTCCACGTGATGTCATCCGGCGGACGGCGCTGCTCGGCCGCTCGCGTGACACCAATCTCCTCATTGTAGTGTCCGCACTCCGCTGTCAGGACGCTCCAGTCAACCCGCTGCTACTGAAACAAACAATGTCATATTACGTCACATGTTGCCAATATTCACCAGCAACACGCCACATGACACGATACAAAATGTCCAGCCATTTTACATTTTAATAGCCTCCACCAAACAGTAACATTATTTTACACTTTCACACAAATTTTAAAAGGTTTCGAGGTTTATTGTAAGTGTGAAACCAAGTTTATCGCGTTGAAAAAACTGTTGATAGTCGGAAAGTTTCCGGGAATCCATTAGTATTGTTATTGCAAGTGAAATGTTCCGAAGCGCATCGGAAAAAATAAAGCAACTTATTAAGTTTACTCGGAAACTTCTATGACAGACTGTCTGTCAACGTCGTTGGCGAGAATGTCGTAAAAACTTGCTTTAGGTCTGTAATATGACAACAATGTAAGTCTGTCTGAGATTTACATGTTAGCACAAACTCCTTAGTAGCTCCAACTATAAAATACAAGTTTCTATGAACCTACTTGCGAAATGCGAGTAGGTCTCTAGCTACATGTTTACATTGTGCGTCTGACAGAAAATCAATGAGGGCATCCAAAAAATTTGCATTACAATTAGAATTTCCATGAGAAATACACTGATCTGGAGAAAGATTTTAAGCTTTTAACTGCATTCAACTTTAATACCTATGACATGGAAGAAGGCGTCTCTTCGTAACTTAATATAGACTTCACATCAGAGTGTATTATGTCGTTTAATCCATCAGTCACTTTGTACCAAATTACACACGTGGCTGGTCACTAGTGATTTGCACACCGTGTTAATAATATAGTTGATATTTAGAGAATTTTCCAGGAATACTAATTGACTAAATGACTAGAAACTGCGATATATAAAAAAAGTCTTGAAGTAAGCACGTGCTATGATCACGTGGTCTGACGCCATTAAACTCAACGTGGAAACCTGCTGTGAATCTTATACGCACCCCTTTTATTCAAATTCTATTCATTATTATTGGAATTAACATTCTAATGAAGTAAACATGTCAGGGGAAATATTTACCTATATGATAAATACCCGTGTATGATTGTAATCAGATTCGGTAGTCACGATAAAACTCGACCATAAACGTTTTTACAACATCAAACTAATCAATTGTTTCCGTAACGTCGCAATTACTTCATATGCTATGATTAAACGACTACGACATTAATTTACGAGCTCATTTTATGAGAACATGTGGCGAATTTAAATATCCAGTTTTACGATTAAGGCCGAGTTAAGATTCCGCAGCACGGCAAACTGCGTCGAGCTGACATCGGAGGTAGGTTAATGACTCCGCAGAGGTCGGCCATTGTTTTGGTAAACAATGCAGCGACGGCGGGCGTGCCGTCAATCCTTCCAGTTATTCGCTTCACTAGGTGACGCGCCGCGACCCTTTTAGCTCTCACGTGAAAAATGTACGAGCTAAACGCGCCTTTACAAAGGTTTAATTAAACCTCCGCTCGTTATACGATCTGTTTACAACCTTATTACGGCCCTAAAATGATTAATAACAAAACATACACTTCGATAACCAGTCACAGACAGAAAACATCTCCAAAGAAATTAGAATTTCCGTATTCTTTAAACAAGGCTCCGTTCGCGAACAAAACTGGGGTGAAGCATAATTTGAGATCATCTTGTTATGCAGCTCTGAAAACTCACTGCTGGATTGTTTCAACTTGAGCTATTTACGTCGTCCCTCACTGAAATATCCCTTCAATTAACTTTGGACAAATTAACGGGAAAGAGAAAAATATAAAAGCGGAATGGAGTGCGGGCAGAGGAGGGCAGGAGGGAAGAATAACTGGGTTCGCGGATAATTAATGGTTTCATTTATGTTTCTGCACTTGAGAGTCTTGATTGTGCCGGGTTAGGCCGCCGTTTTACTTTTTCCCAGTTTCGAATTGCCATTGTTCAACTGAGACCTAATTGAAAGAGGTTAAGGTTCGGTAGTCACGGGGCAAAGGGAAACCCAAGATATACACATAACAGATTTAATAAAATTCATTCTTAGAGGCACCGATCCCTGATTCACTCTCAATACGTTAATAGAGTCAACGTGCTTGATTTAATTTTAATTCTGTATTCTCGTACACGAATTCTTATAAGCTGTGTCATGGTTAGTATTTTCAAAACATTGTTTTTTTTTAAATAAACCACATAAAATGTTCGTCTACGATGTAATTGCACATTGCAATATGTTGAAGAATAATTGATGATTGTAAAGAATGTCAAATTAACACACCGGCAATGTTCGGTTCGTTTAAATTGTCACAGATCCATCGAGACGTGTTGTCAACCTCGGCTAAGTGTGGCTATGTGTTGTGCGCGTTGTGCGGGATTGTCTATGCTTCAAATGTCATCTAATTCCATACAATGTTGCCATGCTATTAATAAGGACAGATGATTCAAAGCATTCCGCCTTTGTTGTCGTTTTAAATTTCACAAACGAAAATTATTTGACGCGTGCGTAGAGTAAATTGTAGTAAAGTACAGAAAGCTTGAAATATTTTTTGTAATGAATTTTGTTAACTGTCTTGCAATTAATTACGCGAGAGAAGACTTTGATACCAGTCGTTAAATGTGCAATATTTTGTGTCTGATAGTTTAATAGATGACCTGACTGGTTGAGAACTAGAAGCTTCTGATAGAACAGACGTCAATATAGGTTATTGACTCGACTTTAATAAAGATGCTTTAAAGAATTTCTATTTCGATTTCAATCAGTAAGACAGCATCATGTGTTTTTTATCTGATAAAAAAAAAAAAAAAACAAATTCTATTTGTACGACATCGTTATCTCAGTACATACGACATATTCAATCATAGATCAGAAACACGACCAGACGCGACAGCTAAATCATAATCTATCACTGCCTAAATTATTTGAACTAGGAAGATCAACACATAAATTACGTTCAACAAAAGTCGCGTTCAATCCCACACCGGTTCACGAAATCGGATCGAACTGTGTGTGTACATATTGTTATGCAGATTCCAAGTCGGGATTCTAAACGTGTAGTATTGTTATTCAAGACACGAATGAGCCGCGTCACGATTACGGTACGTCCCAACCCTGACCCCATGAACTCAGGGAAATGTCACCGGGACGAGACAATTTTCGCCTTTCCCGTTCTAAGAGTTGAGTGTTCCATTTTTATTTTGTTATCTGTGGCCGTGTTTATAACGCGTTCGGCACGTATTGACGGGATTCGATTCGATTTCCGATTTTTTAAACCTGATTTGTGTAATGTTGTTTCTTAATGTGTTTGTGTTTTTGTTCGACTTTTCACTAACTTCTTTGATCATATTTTATTTCCTGTTATTTTGTGGAACGAAAGCCACAAAGTGAAGCACTTCACGTGAAATAGAACAAAACACTGAGGTTCAGTAAAAAATTAAAAGAAATTTCCCGGAATTTCCACGCGGATGCACTGGCTATTGACTCTATTCGATGCCATCCGGCCGATGACGTATCCTTTGCGTTACTAACGAAGCTGATTCCTAGAAACGAGGTACGATAGCTTTGACTTTTTCTACTTTATTGGAAAAATGCCCGTTCCAGTGATTTGATGAATTTCCACACCGTCATACCGACGTAAACATTATTTTCAACACGCAAGTTTGTTTGGTTAAGTTCCTGAAAATAATTTAACTAACTGCCTAATATATCTCAAAGTTAACTGTAATTCCACTCAACCAATAGCTTTACATATAAGGAGATTAAAATGATATATCTGAACTCCTGCCGCTCTACTTCGACAACCATAATTTTCGCGAAAATGTTTTTCCACTAGGCTCTACCTATTTTAAATAGTTGTTTAATGGGTACGTCCTTAATTAGAAACTGTACGGAGTGAAATTGATGCTCCTCTTCTGATTTAATGAGGAGGCGATCGCGTGATCCCTTTCGCACAGAATTGGCCCCGCCCACCGGGCGGTGAAAATCAATAACATACTCCAGAAGTGCGTTTAGTGTCGTACCTTGCTGACGTTGTTGGCAGACGGCTGTAAAAGTCAAAAAGCATAGACAACATAGATAGACATGTAGTACATTTTCTGCTTACAGCCGCTCCGTGCGTTGGACACGTTTATTGCAGGGGACTGGTCGATCAGCTGTTTAGTGACGTCACTTCAATACGTATTGTAATAATGCTGTGCTAGTCGGTTGGAAATAGACGTCCGGTATAACTGAAAATGACTTGTGCAATATTATGATGATGATAGTTGAGTATTCGGTTAGGGTAATCAGATTTTTTATTTGTTTTTGGGAAATCCTAAATACTTAGTTGTACTGTTAGTAACTATATTATCTTTAAAAGTGATAGAAAAATTAATGTCATTTAAGGAGACTCAGTTTTTATTAACATCTGCAATCTTGTTCTGATTGCATTGCTGCTTTATCACCGCCACTCATAAAGCGAAGTACATACTAACCAATTAATAGTTCGCTGACCTTCTTAACGGCAGCGAAAGGCCGTAAACAATGCTGAGTGCCACTTACACCATAAAGTTATAAGCCGCTCTTCAATTGAACAATTATATTCTTGAAAGACGTTTAAAACCCCCCGAAAAGCTTTTAGCAGAATTAATATAGCATAATAATTTTCCGCGTAACGTGTAACAGAAAGCGAGTTTCCGATAATTGCCGAAGATCCTCTCGGTAAGTTTGCTCAGACGCGAGCACCTGCATTAATTACAAGATTTAGCGTCATCCCCACCATTAATAAGGAATAAACCACTCCAGTTTCTTTGTCCGCCTCCAGATCTGTTTATTAAACCGAAAGATTAATTACGATACCGAATTTTAAGAATTCGCAACTTTGTTGAGTCGGCGGTATTCAGAATTTAATTTAAAAATTCCGAAGTTTAACGAGACAGGTGAGCCGAACTGCTAAGCGCGTTATGAATTTTACCTCCACACGGTACTAGTTTCGGGAATTTTTCCCGACTCCAACGAACTTTATGGCTTATCCCACACGCGTGCCTATTCATGCAGAATTCATATTATAAGGGTACATATTCTTTCCTATGTACTCGTACATATTTTGTTGATGTTTTCCTTTAGAGAGCGTGTAAATCAAATGTCAAGGAGCAAGGATTCCCCCAGTTACCTTATAGGTCACCGAGAAATATGCCTAATATGTTTACAGAAAATATACCTTTCGAGACAGATATTTCAGTCCTTCATGCTTTATGAGAAAATTCGCTCTACGACCGAAATTCCCGTCGGCTTCCAACTTATTTAGAGTAAGTAAACTTTTGTCGTTGGTATAATCCGTTAATAAAGTGCTCCATGAAATGCCAGTTACGCACATAACTACGTAAACTTTACGACATAAAGAACGTATGAGTCAGTGCATAGAAACGCAAACAGTTGAAACTTAGGCTGTTTCATCACTTTTAATTATTCATAAATCACCTACCAGTTAAAATTAAGATCCCGTTTGGCAAAATTACGAGTGAAGTTTGGAAAACCTGCTTAGAACGAGACGTGTGCGCAATATTTACGTCATATTTATGGTTAACACTGTTGTAATTTGAGTTTCATGAAATTGTGCATATACAGGTTCTATAAATCGGAATAGTGGACGTAGGCATACAGTGCGATTTGGGTCACATCAGAATGGGCTGCATTGTCAAATTGACGAGTGCGTCGTAGATCAACAGAGCCAACTGATACACTGGTAGCTAGGCACACGCTGTTGCTATCAAAGATTGACGTGAATGTTGGCAGATAGATCTATTGATCCAACTATTTGAGGAGCCGTATGACACACGAAACGTTGTGAAATAAATCACCGTCGTGACTCACTCGTACTAAAATCAACAAAAATACTCGTAGTTAATTTTCTGCACTCGGTAAATGTAAATAAACAAGGTAAACATTACGGTTTACATTAGCGCACGCAACCAGTGCAAACTGTTGCGAGCTTGCATAATGTTACACTTTAATTATTTTAAAAGAGATTGTGCCTGGTCTATTAGTATAAAAATGATACTTGAGTGTGGCCGGCGGGGTCACCGGGATAGGGCTGACACAGCTCGGGGCGCACCTGCATTAATTAAGAGACTTATCCCTTCCATTAATGACGCAGCCGGGTCAACCCTGGCCCCGAACTTCGCTTCAACTTGTACACTTTTGATTGATTTAGTCAAACAAAACAGCTTTCCATTTTCTTCTAAATTATAATCGGTGTTTTGAAGTGTCTGAAAATTTGTGTTTCGCTGTCGCCTACTATAACAAAATATCTAAAAGATAGACGAAAGATTAAGGTCAAACTCATTTATAAGATAGATAATTTATATTTAATATTCTTAGTGTCTGTCGTGTGGACAGTTCAATAAAATTGTTCAATGAATTCAAACTCACGATTTCACAGTATAAATTCAAGAACGTATGACTACTTAGTTTTATAGTTGTTGTTCAGTTTTGTGGCGAAGTTTAAGTTGCGTCGTTATTAAAGTTAATAAAGATGTTTAACAGCGTTTAAATGTCCTCCAGATTTAGAAATGTATTTCGTAATAGGTATTCTAGTATTGAGTATTTTAAATGGCCTTCAAAAGTTTTGACCGCGCAAGACTTAAATTATTACCTAGACATTTTACTTGACAGTAAATTACTACGTTGTTTTACTTAGAAGGTTACGATCGAAGTCTTATTTAGGTTTAAATGTAGATAATTAAATATGTCAAAGAAAGGTTACAAATACTTCTAGGTCAAGAAAATATGGCCCAAAATGGAGTTCTAGAGTATGCCTTGGCGTAGGGACGAGAGCCTGATAGGGTCAGGGGGATGTCTTGACCCGTGGCTCTGGAACTCTAAGGGGACCTGAACGAGCAGGGTGGTTATTAGTCAGTCAATTCTGACAGTCCCTTTCGCTTCACCCAGAGCGAGAGGACTCATTTAATGATTTTCCACACCAAAGAAGTGGTATACTCACCCGTGGGTCCAGGGCCGAGGGACTGTTTCAACAGGTCACTGTGACCCTGGAACGTAAAGGGCTATTGAAGGATCACCGTAGATTTTAGTCAGTACAAGTCTGACAGTTCCTCCCCCCCCCCCCTGGGTGGGAGGACTCAATTGATGATTTTACCACAATAAAAAAAACCGGCCAAGTGCGAGTTGGACTCGCCCATGAAGGGTTCCGTAGTAGCAAGCATAGATTAGGGATATAATTATATTGAGATTAGTAAGTAATATACACAAACAATAAAAATAACTTTGTTTTTCATAGTGTTTGTATGAATGGCATAGTTATAGTTACGGTTTTTGAAAATGTACTATAGGTATCTCAAAAACTTTTTAAGTTTTTGTTGAGGTCTACATTATACACCGTGTTCCGGACGATATACATAAACTTCGACCAGATGTTCAAACCACGGAAGTAAGCATTTTTCATTATGGACACATTAATAAATTCTTATTTTTTATTTTTTGTTAATTTTCATACAAACTAAATACCTAGACGTAAATAACCCGATATGCATGCCTCTTTATCCGAGTTGGCAACGTCATTCATAACATTTGGCGGGCTGAAACAAATGAAATGCAAATAGTATTTGATAGATTTCAAATTAAGATACTTTCTCACTGCATAGCTCAATTAAATTTCATTAAATGAAATTACAAATATCTTTGTAACGAAGCCTTTTTAAGTACTACTTCCTTTGTTGGATTTGATTTGTAAAAGCCATAGAAGTATTTGCTAAAGTTTATGGATAACGTGAAGAACACGGTGTATATTTTTTTAGTTTTATCATTCTCTTATTTTAGAAGTTACAGGAGGTGGACACACATTTTACTAATTTGGAAGTGTCTCTCGCGCAAACTGTTCAGTTTAGAAAAAAATGATATTCGTAACCTCAATATCATTTTTGAAGACCTATCCATAGATACCCCACAAGTATGGGTTTGTCTAAGTATGGAGGGAACCCCCAAAATTTGTTTTGTTTTTATTTTTGTGTGAAAATCCTAAAGCCTTCTGCAGACACACGCGATTAATCGCCCGGGGCGACATGTCGCGGTCCATTCGCAGTATTTTTAGAGTGGAAATTAGCTTGGCTCGTTGTCGCAGCGCGATTAATCGCGTGTGTCTGCAGGAGGCTTAATGCGGTTCACATAATACATCTACTTACCAAGTTTCAACTGGATAGCTCTTACACTTTCAACAAAAAGTGCCTGTGACATACGGACGGACGGACAGACAGACAGACATGACGAATCTATAAGGGCTCCGTTTTTGCCATTTGGCTACGGAACCCTAAAAACCCGTTTGTGGAACAAGACACAGTTATAGAATCTACTATTAATTATGATGCACGAAGAATTATGACGTTTTATCAGTGTTTTACATATTTCCGCTGCGCTTTTTTAAGATCGATGCCATGCCAGTGATGTTGTTTACAAACATAACCCGTAGTTTTCCCCAGTGTTATCTCTCTTAAGGCGACAACATTATATTTTTAAACACAACAGTAATTCTTGTCAAGTTTCATAGTAACTTTGGTGAATTATGGTCAGTGTACAAGTTTGTGTATGTTTTCTTTTTCTGGATTTTCTTACAGTTCTTCATTACAAAGAAGGCAGGGGCTGCAATTATTATATATTTTTTACTTTTCTCGCACTCCGATATCTCCTGAGTCGTGGGTGCGTTTACAAACATATAAACTCACATACACAAACACCTAGACCCGGAACAACTACTTGTAGGACATACAAATATTTGTTCCATGTGGGAATCGAACCCGACACGCTGCACAGCAGTCTAATCGCAGCAACTGCACCAACCGTACTGTTCCTTCTTTTTTTGTTTTAGGTTATTTATTTCTTGTTATCAGTTAGGTATCTGATACACCATAGAATAGTGTTTTCCGTACATATTGTCCAAGATTAAAGTAAAACTTTCAATAAAAGCGAGTCCTCACTAAAAATATACCTACGTTTGATTTTGCGGTCCTTTTTTAATATCCGGTGTATCTTTTATGATAAAGGTGGGGGTTCATTGTGCGGTATTGAGTGCAGACAACAATGTGCTCGTGTACGCACGCCTTATGTGCAGGAAAGTGGCCCTCTTTCAAATTGTGAAGATTGACAGTTGAAGATAGGACGGATGAGTTAAAAATGGCGGACGTTTGTTATCGAATAATATGACTTACTTGTACCATATAGTATGTTATTTGTGAAGAAAAGAGGATCATGTAAGTAATCTGAATTGCATTTAGTAAGTTTTGGACAAGGCGTGTAATTTTGCCAATGTAAAAGAAGCAGCATCCAGAGGCCTTATCATGAGTTTTCACTTATTGTGACGTAAAGTAAACTGGAACTTTGACATTAATTTCAAGGAAAAAATAGTTCCTTCTTTGTACACCAGAGGCGCTGTTTGTGAATACCTACTGGGAAGACGCTGTAAAGTAAAATACTGAAAACTCGTGTTAAGGGCTCAGAGGTTTAAAGACGGAACGAGATGAAGATGAATGAAGGAAGGATGAAAGTTAAGTGTGTCATACTTACACATAAAATCTTTCAATTTCTTTAGTGAGACACGAATACAGTAACAATCTAATCTAATTTATAAACATCAATGCCACTTTTCGTTGTAATGTTATAACTCAAGAACTGGCTCACCTATCCAAACCAAATGTTCAGGCTTTGCTCGAACTATTTAGTAGATACTTTATGTGAAGTTTGCACAAAATCGGCCGAGCGGTTCTTAATATACCCGTGCGAAGCTGGGATGGGCCACTTTTTTTTTTTAGCGTGGAAAAATCGTCAAATGAGTCCTCCCATCCAGGGCAGGGCGGGAGGGACTGTCAGACTTGTACTGACTAAAATCCACGGTGCCCTTCATTAGCCCTTTACGTTCTAGGGTCACGGTAATATTATTTTTATAAATTAGAAGGACTAAAAATAGGAAAGTGTCATATAAATTATTCTTCAGATTTGATGAATTTGGAAATGCTCAAAGTCAGCCGTTAAAAGTTTATAAATTAAAAAGAAAATTGAGTCTTTTAGTTGATGGCAATCTCGCTTCCCTTTTAATGTTCAAAACATAAAGATAAGAATAAATTTTCGTTTCAGAGTAGAAAAGGCATTTTGCTGGTTTTAAGTAGACAGTACCTACCTACTTCAGAAAAAAAACGAACACTGCGTACGTCAGTCACCTGACCATGCGGAAATGACTAATTTCTTTTACGTAAGCACATGCAGTAATAATATGACATAATTATTTACAAACAATAACAAAAACTTATCTTTATTATGTTCGCTATCATTTCTTATCAGAATTAGGTGCTTTATCAAACGTTGTTTTGAATAATTTTTAGGTGCTCATCCAGTTAATTTGCTTGCGTAAAATCATTTAACTGCGACATGAGTTAAGAGATTAAGATGTCAGAAAAACAAAATAAATATCACGTGATATTGTTACTCATACTTTGAAGAAACCTTGAAATATTCGTGTTTTTTCTGTAATGACAAAATTTAACTATAGGCACTAATAATTAAGGTTATTAAACCAAAGATAGGAGTAGCGCATTACGCGCATTACCTATGCCTGGAAATTATTTACTTTTTATTCTGACCCGAAACGACTCTTGGAGATCGTACAAGTATTTTTTTCGTGCGGGAATTGAACCAGCGACCGCAGCACAGCACTCAACCACTCAGCCACTGTGCCAATCGTACCGTCAATCTTTCTTTAACACTACCTTCCGTTACAGATAAGGGTCCCTAACTACAACGTAGGCCTACCTTTTTTACCGTAGTAAAATCGAAAAAAAAACCCTCGGTGTCTTCAATAGCTCTTTACGTTCTAGGGTCACAGTTACCGGATAAGACACATTGTCCATGATCCGGACAGCGAGTTTCCCATTACTCGCCGTCCGCATGCCCGCGCCTGCTGTGGCCGGAAATCGTCCTGAGACGCCCGATGACGTGGGCATCTCCCGATGCGACTGGTTCGTGAGGTGGACGCTGTCCTCTCCCTCACGCGTCCCGCCTCCTCCTTCACTAGCATGACTGCTACGCAGAGGGAGGCGGCCGCTTCCCATTCTGTCTCGCCCCGCAGCATGGCCTCGACCAATGCTGGGCGCGATTCGAGAGGTCGCCGCCTATCGCCTCCGTAAGGACACAGCGGTGCTCTGCCCAAGCGGGGCAGTCACGCACCGCATGCTCCACCGTATCCTCCGGTCGATCATCGCAGTGATGGTGATACCCAGGCGTTTCCTCCTTCCCTATCCGACCCAGGAACAGGAAACGTGGGGACCTAGTCCTTTTTTCCACGCCTTGGTAACAAGACATGCTCCATAAAATTTTCAATAACGCATGACACGATTACAATCAATTTATTTGTTCTGAGCGAACGTGTGTAACCCCTTTTAGTATCGGAAGCCATCGCTTAGTTAACAGTGGTAATTAAAACCTCAATAAATCTTGTCAACACTACAAGTTAGTACTAACATGCAGGCTAACTGTTAGTTCGCATTAGTTGTCGGTCGTGTAACCGTGTAGTTTGCTTTTTTGTTCCATTAGGGCTTGTTACCGGTAAGTTATTTTGGAAAATCATAGGTAAGTTTTTGAATAGTTTTTCTTTAAGTGTGCTACGCAACTTTTTTAAATAACAGTTTAATTTGTACCTGTCAAATTGTGAAAGCATTTCTTCAGATTATCAGTGACTTTTGTTATGTTTTTATAACTACATACATATTGTATGTACACAAAATATTAAAATTAATAAATACACATATGTGAACATTCGGGTAGGACCTATTTATTTATGTTGGAAAGGATATTTCGTATATTTTTTGTAAATTAACATTTGCCTGAAAAAAAAAATAGTACTTAGACTGAAGCACGAAGGACTTCTTTTCAAAACTTAGAGACTTTCCATCAAATCTCCAATGTATAATTTCGTCCGAGGTATAATTTAGCTGTGATCCGAAGAAACACCCAACCTGTATAACCACATGCGTTGATGAAATGCAAGGCAAAGGTATTTAGTATCCGTAGGTAGTCTAAATAGCTCAAAGGAGCATCTGCCTCCTGAGCTCAGTTCCAGGCAGGATTCCTGCAACCAGATAAATATTTGTATGGCACACTGTTATTTATCTGTGCTCACACTGTTTGTATACGAGAATTGTGCGTGTAATGGTTGGTACCTAAAACAAAGGAGCCGCGTTTATTTATCTAATTTATCTATAAATACTCCCTGTCTTCAGTTTCTCGTATAATATTAACACAAGAAGAACAATAGTAAAATCTCTGAGTAAAGTATAAGTACTCCACTCGCACGTGGGCTCGTCCTAAATTCCTAAAAGAAAATATAAACGACAAAGTAAATAATATTCCGGCGGAGTCTCCATTTTACCGCAGTCGGGTTAAACCACCTTTGTCTGACCCAAAATATGTAAGTAAATATAGTCCGGATTCGTGCCTGAACAGATTTAAATAGCTAAAATATCAAGCTGTGCTTATTTCTACAAACCTGTAAGGGCGAGGTTGTACGTATCGAACGTATCTACTATCGATCAAATAATAAATTCAACTAGGACGCCTTCACTGTCACGCACACCGAATAAAATAATACAATTTGTAATATTCGACATCCCTATTTTTATTCGAGTTTGAGCGCGGACTATAAATAAACCGCAAGTCGCGGAGCATGTCATGTGGCTGTTATTACAAAACCCACGCATTACGAGTGTACTACGATAAAAACTATGCTAAAATTCAAAGAACTTTAATTAGCCAATCGTAAATGACAAACATACACATTACACGTGATTATGGCGGGTTATGTTACGTTCAATTAGCAAGCTTTATCGGCGACGACACGTGCGGTCACGTCACTGCCCAGTGCCCACGTGTCCCGACCGTTAACGCTAACATTCCTTTAATACAAATAGCCTTTTAATATTAAATTAGATGCTACCGATTCCTTTGGCAATCATAAAACGAAACGCTTTTTAAAAAAAAGCTTATTGTATAATGTACTTGCCAGTTATCTCCCTTTTTTCGTTAATTTGACGAATGTATTATTCGTAAGTACGAGTACTGTCACGCACAGCAGCAAATGGATTCCAGTTAAATGTCATTTTGAAAGGTTACACTCATCCGTTTTGTGTTTGTGTGTACTCGAATGTCGGAATTTACAGAAAGTCACATGTTATCTACTTAGTGGGGATTATGGTTTATTTTGACGCCTCTGCATTTGTCGTCGAGAATAGTGCTTAATGACGTCTATGCGTCACTAGGGATTACCAAGACGAAATAAACTTGAATGATTGCTTGACAGCTTTTTGTATTGTTCTCGCAATAATACTGAAAAACCAATATTTTACAATTTTAACTTTTACGATTCGCGCACGATAATAGCATGTTTTATTTTTGAAAATTACAGAGATGATATCCCTAATGATATAAAATGTTGTCGTGATAAATCGTCGATGCGTTATTTCTGAAGCCTAAATTCTCATTTTCAATTAATCACAGTGTCATTTGTTGAATTTTTTACACGCTTTGAAAGCTGTTCGTGGACGAGTGAAAGAGGAAAACAACGCGATACAACTGGGATATAGAATAGAGAGAAAGCCTATTCCGTAAATCAATCAGTAATAAGTATGTTGGGCACATCAAATATGTATTTTCAGCGAAATATTAGCCGCCTTTGTTGGGGATTTCGCAGATATTCCGGTAGGATTAAAACCCAATCTCTTTTTGTTACTCTGCCAGAAGAGATTATATTCATAACGAATGTACGTTGTTGTATGAAGCTCTGAATATAATATTATTGTTACACAAAGTTGTAAAAATTATTATTACGACGTTGCACGACAGTTTTTATTCGGGAACTATGATATGAAAAGAAATTGAGTGGTTTTATATTTTGTTTATCTACCTTCCTTGAAGTTTATTGTGAAAGTTATTGTTTGTATATGTTTTTTCTGGAAGTTTTTTTAAGAAAGCATAAATTTGTAACTAAAATAACTTGAAATGCATAGCTGCGTAAACAAATACTTTTTTTATATGAAATCGTGGTTATTGGTAAATAGCTTAACATTCAAACCTAATTCCATAATTTGCAAACACCTTAATTCAAAAACCATACATCGCCAATTTTATTCGCAGCTTTCGCATCTGACAAATTAAAATATTCTCCCCATGATGTAACGAATTAAATAAATCAAAATCGTTACCACCTGTCAGAGGACGTTCACTCGATAAGTGCTCTTTTAATGGAAGCGGCGCGAGCGAACTCAAATTGACGAAGCTATTTTTTAATATTCCAATAATTCACGAATTTCCCAAAAGTATCACCCAGATCTCCGTTGAAATATTTATTTTCGATTAATGTGCAAATATTATTGCCATCGTCGGTTTAATTAAAACACTATGCACCGCAAAATTGCTCTAGTGTAAGAGCCAAGACATCACAGAGATTTTTGCCCAGTAATTCTGCACAGCAAAATTTGATGAAACATTTTGTAATAAATTTTCAGAAAACCCCAGCTATGAGGTAACACTTATGTTATTAAATTTTCATAGCAATCAGATAAGCGGTTTAGTGTGAACACGTCGTAAACAAATTATCCCCTTCTTATTAACTACACCATAGACTGCTGATGTCTTGATTGCTATTGTTTCATGATTGAAGTGCGATAGATATTTTGGCACGTCCTCAAAGATGATCACTCTAATCTCACAAAAATCATACTCTACTTTCCAACGCCAGACTAAACAAAATCAGTTGTTTAGTGAGCATTTTAGTTCACGAGCAACATGTAAACAATTTAGTGACAGAAAACAAATAGCCGCGTACGTAAGTTGCGCGTTTGTTTGATCAACGAGCGCCGCTGTGCGAAACTCAATAATTTAAGGGTTTTTATCTTTTTATTCGAGTGGGTATTAACGCAGATTCTCTCTACCAATATTTGCACAAGTGCCGGCTGGCTGTTTGATTGCCAATGAATATTTTCGTTGTTTCATTAATCGAGCAATACTGCGCAAAAGTGCAGGTGAGGTCGTCAGTTGCACTGCTTACAACCAAATTATTATCATTTTACTTCTTTTGTCCACTTGCACCTTATATCTTCTGTAGTAGGTACGTTTTATTAATTGTCAATTTGTGAAAATTGTATTCTTGTTGTCAGCGCTATACGTAGATTATCTTTTGTTGTTTTGGCACGTTTATTTTGAAAGCAAATTCAGAACGTTATTGTTTAATATCGCTGTTTGTTCCTGTGTTTGTATTGAGTTTATTAAAAATTGGATTGATTTTTCATTTGCTCACCTTTTTGGAAGTTTCACACGATAAATAACAATTGTTTTATTTCGATATGCATTTAAATGTTTTGCGTACGTAAATTGCGAGTTTGTTTGTTCAAGGTGAAGCGCGTGTTGTTTCTGAATATTAGTTTTTGAAGTGTAAAAGATGACGGATGTTTGGAGATGTGTCGTGGGTTATCGCATATTTCGTGAGAGGCCGCGGGATGGCTGTCGCAAAATATTCCATGATTTACGGAGAGTTTGCCAGAATCCGGCGTCACGCGTACGTCACGCGCGTGACGCGACCTGCACGCTCGTGCCACGCCCGCCGCGCTCTGCACGCGCGTCATTGCACCGCGTGACCGACGCACTTGCTCCCTGGCTCCCATATCTGCCATGATGCACTGCCCCACTATCACTAATTGCTATCAATGACTCGTCACTCACAATAAACTCTCATTAAGCGTCACATTATTATCTAACACAGCCATTATTCTCTCTAAATGTTCATTACGTGACGTTCCTCGTACGCACAAAAAGTTAAGCCCGTATAAAAGCTTCGTGCAACTTTGGCAACAATTTGGACGAGCGCACAGATCGCCCGGTTCCACCGTGCAGTATGCGAAATAGTTATAACAGATTTTTGTGGTCCATTGAAAAGAAAAATGTTATTCGTGTTCAGAATGAGTTAGAAGTTTTCAAACTAAAACCGCGAATATAATTGTTATGGTTTATTTAAATCTGTTTTTCTCTGCGCTTGCGTCATCCCACGTTTGTGAAGCCATCATGTGACTTCCCCACTACTCCCGTTATTTTCCAATGTCTAAAATTGATCGGTATTAACGACTCTAAAAATATGTTTTGTTAATGGTAAAATTATTATACAAATGTTGTGAAATATGTTGCTTGCCAAAACGTTTCAAAAAGTTTGTGGAGCTTTCAGATGTGGGTACCTACACAGGAAGGAATGCATAGTCGTAATTCGATATATTTACTCGTAATAAAAATTCTGGTAGAAATGTGGCAAGAAAACGTAAATGATTCACTACAGGCGTGTTAAAACGTTTTATTGAACTTTATTGACGTACAACACAAGATTCAGATAGAATGCCTTCCGTTATTGTCTTTATTAGCTTGTTATAAGACTGACAGCTCATTAGTTGACGATATTGAGTTGAACTTCAATGACAATTGCGATTGCTTTTATGATTGTTCAATAAAATCAGGAACAGCAATCAGTTTGCGTATATTGTACTTCAGCTGTTTTAAGTAGGCACTTGTCTATGTACCTATCTATATTTCAAATATGTACTTAATGAAATAACAAATTATTATTGAATACAGCCAGACAAATAACGTTTTTATTTCTAAAGTAGAAATTGATAAGTAGTTATAGCAATAATATTGTCTGTTTCAATTTATCGTTACTTCAAATCAGAATTTCAACTACCATTAGAACCAATGAAAAATTGTGACCGTCACGATAGTCGTGATATTTCATTAATTATCTCTGTTGCCGAATTCTATTACGAAAAAATTAATGGTAATTTTAATAAAAATAAATTTAAAGTATTTTGGGTGTGTGTTGAGCCGGGATGCGTCTCATTATGTCGAGGGGCGTGTGATAAATGAGCGTATTGGAAAACGCCTTGGCACGCCTCACACGCCACGATGACGGGATATAAATGAGTTTTATATTGTCTGTTCTCACCTAAGCCCATCTCTCAGGCCGCCTTGATAACCGATCAGGAAGACAGGAACACAACGCCCGTCTGAATGTCCACTTGTTTCATTCATTTTGTGACGAGACCAACTTAGACAGCTAGTTGAAATGTTTGGCCGATGTCCAAAGCTGTAAATTAACGCCTTTTTTCATTGTTTTCAGGTAAAACGCTGAAAGAGATCTCTGAGGAACAAGCGGAAGCTTCAGGAGTCGTGGTCCCCGTATCGCCTACGTGACTGCGTTAGCTTAATATAACAACTGTTTGTTATTGCTCAGTAGGGGAGAATTGTACTGAATGTTAACTAAATATACACTTGTACGCGTAGGGACACTAGTCGGTAACATAATAAATAGTCAACTAAATAGTCTAGCATTTTTATTTAGATAATAATATTGCAAATTAAATTGAATTGACTAAATCATGCTCTTTAACAACATCAATATTGCAAAGCCCGAACAAAATCCAGATTATCAGATTTAGCTTTTATACGAACATAATAAAATTGTGGCAAGAATATTATCTAGTATAACAACAAAGGGTCGTAACGGAGACAGTATAGACGCAATTACATGGAGCTTGAAAGTAAGAGGTACCAACGATAAAAGCAGACTAAGCAAACATCAGGCATCCACTTAGCGACTATTGCCAAACTTTAATATAACGTGTAGGAGTCGGCATCGTCAGAGTGTTGGTTCAAGTGGTTTTGGCAAGCAGACGGGCCAACGTCTGCTCAACTTAACCAGGCCGCACCTTAACCGGGCTTAAGCTCAGGCAAGAGACGAGCGAAACTCGTAATGAGTCGGAACCGATGAGCACGGCCTTAACGTCGCTCTGCCTGCTCAAATATTGTTAATAGCGCCATTTTCCACTCAGAAATTTTATGTGAGAATTTTAAAACTCTAACAACGCTTCAGATTTTTTCTCCATTTCCAACTAATTGCAAATAAGGGTTTCGGTATAATTTCGCAATGTTCCCCGAGCGTTGGCAGTAACAGTGCTGCAAATAAATATTTCGCCGACTAAACTTTTTTACAATGTGCTTCATTTGCGAACGTATAAATTGTACAGACAATAGAAGCTGGTACAACAGTGAGTCAAATTACGAGAGATCCACAATCGGCACTGATTCCAATCTATATGCGATCGCGGTACACAAAGTAAGCGGTAATTTGCGACTGGTAGTCACGTAGTGTTGCGCTTGCCGAACGACGATCAACAGGCTTGGAAATTTGAAAATTACCACCCATTCGAGGCAATAAATTTGTTGAGCTGTCGTTGGCAAGTGGCGACCATTCGCGATTGTAGATTGATTCGTTGATTGAAGAGGGCCATTCGTTTTAGCCGTGTACAGACCGGCACAGTCTTAATTGCCATCGGAGATTGCTGTATCGGAGTCATTATTGTTTCAGTGTGAGCGTACCTTTACATCTAGCGATGAATTCACGATTTATTGGCACCTGTAATTTGTAAACTTTGATTTATATAGATTTTGTGGACTAACAACATCAGATACCTAATAAATTGCTATTGTGAGAGCTTAAAATGTTTGTACCTAAGTAGATTTACTTGTTATGATAAATTGTAATTGATGTTAGAACACTTAATGACTGCAAAGTTAAGTAAGTACCTATTTAGAACCTTACTTTCATCCATAAATTATGTAATTTTATGAAAGCTTAATTATGTCTTTTAAGTAAGCTCTAGTTTTACTTTAGGAAGATTTTGTTGAAAACTAACCATTTCAAAAGACCAGAAAGTAACACGACGTGTAACCTAATTATGAAAAAAGTAAAACGAGTAAGACACACACTTTTTCGTCGAATCAGCACAAGAATATGTAATTAAGTAATTCTCTTTAACCGAGAACAGAGTAGGTGCGAAATCTGGTAAGTCTGTACAGAGTAACGTTAGAGACTTAGACTCCCTAGAGGGGAACGTCAACATTTCTTTGTGGACGCGACTTTAGTTCGCAGACTTCTTTAATTCAAGTGACTGACCCCTTTAACGGTGCCATCTTGAGAAAAAATTGGGCGAAATAATGAAGATTTTTATTTGGGTATTCAAAATGTCAATAGGCGTGTCTGGAGATAGTTTTTTTCCCGTTAGATGTTTGTATAATTTATAAAGAACGTTGCTTGTTGACCTTAAACAAATTCAGAATGTTTTTATTTTTTCCAAATGTCATAGGTTATTTTTTTTGTCTCCAATTATGTGGAATTCTTCCCAGTAAAATCTATGTATGATTCGATAAAACACATTCTTTTTTTGTTAACGTCATGTGTTAGCGACTAATAATATGTTTTTTTTTTCTTTTTATATTTTACGAAATTAATAATTAACACCTACGAAATAAAAAAAGAAAACATGTAGAAAAAAAAAAGTCAAAAAAACCAATAATTAAATTCTAGATCTCTCTCTTCCTACACTTTACTAATCCACAATAATTAAATTTCATAACACGCTTTTCCATCCCAAAACATACGAAATCCGTCATCCATTGTTGAATGTGTTTGAAAAAAAAATTGTAAGATGACGTAAATCACGCAATGAATATTGTATTGTCAATACATTTGAAGTGAATGTGTGTACTATCACGTAGTACCTTCCGTACGTTAAAATAGTAAATGAGATAATAATCAAAATAATGCTGATCATAATAGCTCTGAAAGCATGGATACGATGTCAAGCAGTTCACGATTACCGGCAGAGGGAGTTGATGTGCGAGCGAAGCATTGTCGCTTTCGACCCCAAGCGACCTACTTTATCCGCCCCGAGCGATTTACACGAATTGATTTTTTTTTGTTCTGAGAAACGGATTAGTTTCTGATTATGATAGATTGATGAGTTAATTAAAGTTTCTGATTGGAATTCCAATGTAAAATTTTCACGAACTTAGATTGAAAATAGTGTAAGTTTTCAGAACAATTTATGTTTCTAGAAGCTTACGTTATTCGTCTTATTCATTCAGAATAGATTTCGGGTCAGTATTATAAAAAATCTTTTGTTCTAATCATTCATTGCTTTTATGGAATAAAATAGCTCTGTAGTTGTAACGTGATGTTATTTAGCCTATAGTCTTGCTATCAAACACAAAAATAAATAATTCGAACCAGTAGTTCCTGACAAACAAACAAAGTCTTCAGGTTTAATATAGATTTTACTGATGCAAATTCTGATACCAAACGGGTAGTCCATTTTTACCTAGATTATCGATTTAATCTAGGTTTCATGGACCCAGCCTAAATTCCTGATACAATTAAGTTAATGCCTACGTTGCATATAAGGCATGTTTTGCATATAAAACAGATAAATCCCAACTAATCGCACATTATGGTTAAACAATCGTATATATTCTAGTCATGCGATTAATCTGTATAACGACTGTATAAATTATCCGATCGATGGACCCTTAGAACTTTTCCTGAAAATAATCTTGTGCTATTTTCGTATAATTTATTCACTTAATTAGATACGTGATTTTGGTATAGGTTCACGCTTTTAATATTAAAAAAAAACATTTTAATATTATATACCCATTACAAATATTAAAAAAAAGTTTTTCAAAAGAGCCTAGTACCTAGCTTCAGATTCATGAGTGTATTAGAAATAAAACCATGTTGTTTTTTCTCTCACAATAAAATTGTGTGTAGCATTTAACAGTTTTGAACAATTATGAATTCACATTGTGAGTTGGGCGTTGATGCCTGACGCAGGTATAGGAAAAACCAATGTAACACCAGTGGTCACCAGGCCACACACACCAGTGGAAAGTCACATACAAAATAATTTGCAGGGAACATGTATTTCTACGAAACAATAAAACGACTTTATCACCTCCAAATTAAAGTGCATATTAATATACTGCGTGTTTTGCATATCGTTTTGGGAACACATGCGGACTCTCAGTTCGATGCAACAAGATAGTTTATTGTCTGCAAGCTTCACGGTCTAAAACCGATACATGTCGTCCATTATTTTCGCACCATTTGAATTATTATGTGCACTCTGTCACACTAAAATCAACTTAAAGGCAACTACAAATAGATTTGATCTAAAGCTAACGTTTGTTTCAATAATTACTAGTGTGCAGTTATTGTTAGTTAGTAGACGATAGGGCCGCATCTTCCATTTAATTTATTTTTATTATTATTTATTTTTTTACGTTTTACTTACATAATCCCACGGGGACTTAAAAACTGGGATACAGGTTATCCTATGTGTGATTAGACACCTACAAGGATCTTTGAGCCTTTCATCAAGTTCTGTGGAGCCGTACGTCACGTAATCACGTCAGATTGAGTAACAAGGTAAAGGTATCCATACAAACATCTAAACTTTCCCATTCAAAATAATATTTGTTAGAGCAGCTTTGGCCGCGGCTTCGCTTGTATTTTAAAAAGTTTAAATAAAAAAAAAATACTCCTTCTCTAGTTTATTTTTTTCTTTTTTAACTATAACTTTTTTTACCATATTTCTTGCTGTCAACATTCTAATCGACACAATTTCAAAAAAAGAAACGAACCTACAAAAAAGGAAAACGTTTTAAAAAAAGAACACGAATTCAAATATCCGTACCCCAAAGAGATATTCAGCAATATGAGCAGATTTCAAACATCGGCTGTTTTCTAGGCGAGGCAAGGAGCGGTGGAGAACCGCTTCGTGTGTAAGTGGCCACGGCTGAGGCGAACCCATTCACTGCTCGATGACACTTAAAAATTCTTTGACAGATACAAGGCTGGAGGCCTCAGCCTCTCGCCATCTCTCACATCCTGAAGTACAAAACCTTTTGATGTAATAACTTAGTTTTTTATTTTGCATTTTTGCCTTTAGGCTTTTTGTCTAAGAATCTAAACATAGGCAATATTTTAGGTAAGTGTTTAATGTAACTGAAATACAAAATAATTTAATGTACTTATTGCTTTTAAGTACAGTTTTTTGTTTTAACCAATTTAGGTTTAATTAATTTATTTTTGCATTGTTTTTAATAGTGTTTACTGGTAGGTTTAATAAGTTAGTAGTTTATTTATTTTATTTTATTGTGAATTTTAATCTATTCCATCTAAATCAAAATAATTAGGTTAATTTATTCAGGATATTAATTTTAACAGCATTAATATAAAATACTGTTTTCGTCGATATCAAGATTGAATTTAAAAACGCTTAAAGTTTTTTTGGGGTGGTAAAATCGAGTCTTCCCGCCTTCGGGGGGGAATTGACACAAAAACTTTGGCAAAAATTTAAAAACGTTGGCCTAAGTTATATTACATTGACTATAGCTTATTCACTGTAATCTTCTTCTGAAGATCTATTTTAACTGTTTTGAAATAGTCTTCCGGGATTTTCTTATATGGCAACTTATAAAGTTATTCTTGACCGGAATAATATCGGATATGGCGTGACCTAATACCGTTAATCGCTTAACATTGTATAAATATAGCACACACCTTACAAGCCTACAAGCCAAGATGAAAGGTGTTGCAGTTGCAGGTACCTAACAAGAAATTAATAGATTATGGATTTACTTTACATTAATTGTAACAGTTCACCAAATTGATATTATTTTTGGTAAATTAATTAATTAACGCGATTCATCAATTAGCGAGGTGTATATCATTTTATATTTAAATTTATTTTTACATATAGGAAAGGCAGAAATAGGAATAAAATGCTATTTAAAAGTATTTTGTATTAACGCAATCGAATAGCGTTTTTGTGATGTAAACAAAACTGGAATGTTGACGTTAATTTGAAGGAAAAAAACAATTCCTCGTTGGTACACTAGAGCTGTCTTTTCATTTTACCATATAAAAAATACAGAAATCTTGTGTTAAGGCCTTTTTTTTTAGCCTGGCAAAATCATCAAGAGTCCTCCCGCCCAGGGCGGAACAGAAGGGACTGTCAGACTGACTAAAATCCACGGTGTTCCTTCAATAGCCCTTTATGTACCAGGGTCACGGTTACCAAGTGAGACAATCCCGCGACCCCGGCAGGCTCTGGCCCTCTTAGGGGGCCCCGTCAGATTGCTGACAGCTCTTTGAGGCGCGCGTGGAACACAACGCGCCGTCGACCCGGGCATGGTCCATGATCCGTGGCCGGAGATCGTCTTGCGACGTCCGTTGCCGTGGGCGTCTCCCACGGCGTTGTGTTAAGGCCTCAGTTTTCAAAAAGTAACAGATGGGTTTACTTGGACAGATTAATACAAATTAAACAATAGTTCTGCAAACTCTCAAATTCTCAGCACAGAAGACTCGTTAGTCACAACATCAGACAATTATTATTGTCAACGGAGCATAGTAATCAACAATACTTAACGTGATATTGAACTTGGCCCTTCCCTCTTCTTAATAGTAATCATTAAGGCCAGGAATGTTGGTTGTTCTGTAACTTTACACTTGACCTTTAGCTCAGAGGCCCTTAATAGCACTTTATTTACCTATTAGGTACGCAAATCCGTTTATTTTGTACTACAAACGTCTACTTAAATCTTCAGCGGGTTTTATTAGAGGAATTTTGTTGCGTATTGATTAAAATTTGGGCGATTGAAGTTTAATTTTGTTTATTAGGATGTTAAAATGCCTTTGTTTGTAGAATAACAATTACGGTTTTTTTTTGTGCAAATTAATCAAAGTACAAATGTCCCATGTTCGCAGTTTGACAGAGTGTAACTTCTGATGGGTGTCGAATCTGGTGGGCTACTGCTCCATAATTGGCCATGGTCAGTCTTACCATATTTTTTATATTTTATACGCGTTAACGCCCGCATCGCGAATCGTAAAGCTTTTTTGTGGAAAAAAAATCTTCCAATATATTCTGAATTCGTAATTAAATACTTACACTTGTTTTAGTAAATCATTTTTATCTTTGATGGCGCAGCAGTAGTTTATGTCGCCTTAATTATGTTCGTTCGATACATAAACATTCCATTCAGAGATCACCTTTATCCATATCTATATTATAAATACGACGAGTCTAGTAAATAAAAGTAATAAATAAAGTACCTTTGACTGTCTGTTGGTTTATTGATCCTTTTTTTTAAATAAAATTTTACGGTTTTATATGGGATTCTCTTGCGTATCTCTTGATCTGAGCGAAGAAATTCGATATATTTTCACACACGCAAAACCGTATGTAAACGCTCGGCTAATAAATCCTGTAAAAATGAAGCATTTTAAAAATGCAAAAAAGTACTACGATTTTCTTTCCCTAGAATTTCAGAGCAAATTCCTTTAAAGTTTTAACACTCAGCGTTTCACATTAAATGCGTCGAATAAAAATTCATCAGCCTCTCTTGACCCGGTCACCGCGGCTCTGTGGCTAGATCGTCATCCTTTCAATTCTTGATGGCCCTCGAGAACGCTTCGTGGTTTGCCAGCAAGTATGCGGGCTAATTCACCCGTCTGTATCAGCTATTTGCGGCCACCGTTCGGCTCATTAACGGTTTACAACATGTTTTGGGAGCTTTCAATTTCATAACCTGTTCTGTGTTTGTTTTAGGGTTAGGTTTATATTTGGTAATATAGTAAGTCATAATACAGCTTAGAAGTTGTATCGTGGATTCACTGATTTTATTGATGTTTACATTTTGAAAGTTCTTTCATCTTGATTTAAGTTGCAATAATGAAATAAAATACTCATTTATGTATTTTAAATACCATAAGATGTTTGGTAATTTCAAGACGGTTTTAAAAATAAATAATTTATAAAACATACCAAACCAACCCAGTAATTTGTAATTAACAAAACATTACATTCGTAATTAACTGCCGTTCTTTTAAAATTTATTCGTCTGTTTGTTTGTTAACTACTCTCGGTTAAAGCTCTGCTAATGAATCTTTGACTGATTTATGAAGTAAAACACGAATACTAATGTACTTGTGTTAACACGTGTAACAGTTATTTTTAAGATGTACCGAAAAATACTTTCTTTTTTTCTGAGGTAATTGTACCTAACCTTGTAACAATTAATGTCTCCCTTCGTACTGTTGTCTGTAACACTTTTCTAAGAATTTCCGCATTTACCCTGATACCAGATATCAGGGTAAATGCGGAAATTCTTAGAAAAGTGTGTGTGTATCTCATTATGGTTTTTCTTCTATTTTCATATGATGGGAAATATTTCGCCAGTTAATTTTGTTTTTATCTGAAACGATGTTGTTTGTCTTTAAATATCAGTCACGATAGCTATTGTTAGTAGACAAAGTTTTTTTTTTTAAATATTTGCTTACTTTAATAACTTCATGCATTTTGTGTACGCGCGATGATTGAAAGTTTTTAAAAGCTTTGTAATTATGTTCCAATTATTTAGTGTTCGTTAACATTTTAATTTCAGAAGTCTAAAAGTCAGAAGCAGCATTGTATTCATTGTGGAAGACAGAACAGGTAAAACATACTTAAACTCAAAAATTTAAACCTCTACTAAGTTATTGTGGATTTAATACAGTAAAATAAAATGTATAACCACTCAATTAATTCACTTATTTCCTCTTGTAGTTCCGAGACAGCGTCTTAATTCTGCTTGTAGTTGATACACTTACATTGAAGAAAAATCTTTTAAATCTATTTTGTATCAAAACTCAATAAATATCACAAAAAAAAAGTTTGAATTTTGTAATAGATATACATTAACCCGACATTAAGACATACATACCCAACGGCATCTACAATATCCTTGCGTTGCCAACCTCATTGTCAACAGTCTGTATCAACCCTATGAAAAACTCCTTGAAGTTTTAAGTCTCCAGTTAGTGTTGAAATATTTGAAGTCGTAGAATTGCTTGCAGATGACTATGTAGAACTTTTTTTAATGGGTTACTAAACAATAATAATGTCATTGATGTTAACGTTAACGTATCTTTAACCTTTATACAATTAATCTTAGAGCATATGACTTTACATATAGGTTAACATCTTAATACATTTTATGAAATTATAAATCTATTAGCCATGCAAAACAATTACTAGAAATAATAATTTGTACCTACATAATGTTTAATACATTTTCAGAATCAGAAGTAAATGAAGACTTAATAATGGTTATATTAGCAAATTTTATCTTTGTTCAATAGTTTTAATATTTATTTGAAATCCTAGGTATTTTGAATAAAAAAAACGGCGTGTTTTGTATCTCGACAGACAGTGCTAAATTGGCAAACTCTATATAAATAAAATTAATAACTTTGTAATTAAACAAAAAAAAACATAATTGTTATTTAGTTTGTTTCCACCTCTATAATGTAATAATATTTCGGTGAATATATAAAACTCTATGACTTACTGGCAGAAATAAAACATAAACCTCAAAGTATGCACCAAAACTAAAAACGAAAAAAAAAAATAACACGAAATCCCGCCATTCAGATTCGGATTATTAAAAATATAAAAATAACGAGACCATTAAAACACAGTGCAGCCCTACAATTCGTAGATTGCAAGTGAGTAGGAAACTTTTCGATGCATTCATTAGTGGTTCCAAAGTTTCTTAATCCCGGGCTAGGGATGCGCGGGGTAATCCCGCGGTACTATAATATTCCTCATTATTGCACACAACATGCTTCTACTCACATTACACCAACCGAAGATGTTTAAAATAAACTTTATGGTTTAATGTTCTGTACCTTTGTTGCATTACAATTTGTGTAGAATAAGGATGTGTATTGCTGGGATTTTTGGTGTAGAATAAGAGGTGGTAAGTCGTTAATTTAGTATTAATCTAGTTTTTGCACGTGCAAAATCCGTCTCCTACGGACTGGTGAAAAATTATCATATGTGGAGACGGTTACAAACAGATAGACAGAGCTACTTTAATTTTTTTTCTTATAAACAAGAAGTGTGGATCGTACTCTTCATATCAGGTCTTTGTAGAAGATTTGCAGTATCACTTGATGAATTGATTCAGAGATGAAGCGTGTCCCTCAAGATTGTGTTGTAAGTCGTAATTCTAATTACCTACTCATTTACAGTAAATAAATAAATGTAGATACGTCTATTTGGCACTGTCTCGTAATTAGATTTGTTATGCTTTTGAATAAGTCCTTGATTAAAAGCTTAACCTAGACCGGGCTTTAAAATATACCCTCATTTGAAATTAAATGAGTTAAACATTTAATTCAGAATACTAAAATCAATTTAATGTTTTGTTTTCTATTACTCCAAACTTAATTTTACGCGGTTTAAATTAGTCGCGCCAACAAAATACGATGCGAAACTTTTCATTTGTAAATGTTAATTTCGTTCCATATTAATTTTTACTCAACTATACAGAGTTGTTTAATATTTTCATAAAACGACAAATTTAATAAAGTGGCCGTCACCGTTGAATAATTCAGAGTCGGCGGGAACGTTATACATAATTTATGATGATGACATGTCGTAGGTAACATAAGTCTGTCTTTGGCCTGCGGTTTTGCATCTTGGGCACGTCTTGGCAATATTGAGAGGAAACTCGCAGGTACTCCAGGCGGACCCACTTCACACGGGAAGCGAGCCACGGGCTGCTCAACAAATGCGTTAAAGATTGAGTGACAGACGGGTCAATCACCGCGCGAACAGTTCTGTACAATGCGTATTGTTTATGCATATTTCAAGTCTAAAGATTATGTTGTCACAAAGACTGCCTAATAAATCTTATGCTATTGTAAGTTTTTAAACTGACATGGTCCTTTACACAATCTATCATTGGAACTTAAAACGGGATAATATTATGATAAACTATCTATATGTATAAATATTGGAATTCAAAAAAATAATTACCGTAAGTCCATAGTCATAAAATTAGAACTACCTCTATCGTATGTATTATATTACCTAAATTATGTCTTTCTCACTAAGACTTCCTTTATTATGCAGTGATCAGGCGTACACATTACTATATTTCACATAGTAGATTAATAAAAAAAAACTTTTTTAAAAAAAAGTACCGACTTCAAAACAAATACAAAAAAGTTTAAAATAACTTTTCTTTCGGAAGTCGGTGGCAATAGTCAATGACACAACAAAACAAAGCCACCGACTTCCGAAAGAAAAGTTATTTTAAACTTTTTTGTATTTGTTTTGAAGTCGGTACTTTTTTTTAAAAAAGTTTTTTATTTTACCCTTTTTAGTTTATTTATTACATATTCAACCCAAATTCTTGTAAAATACAAAATTTTCTTACATATGCACTAATCTTGTAATCCGTCACAACATAAAAAAATCCATATCTCTAAAACTACTCAACCGATTTTGATGAAACTTGCAGTGTACCCTAAGTTGAACAATACCTAGTACAACAAAAAAAGAATTACTTAAATCGAACTTATAGTTCCGGAGATATGCGTGCACAAACATAAAAACATACATACATACATACATACATACATACATACATACACTTATGAAATTTGGCACATTTGTTCAGACGCTGATATAGACTAACATATATGAAAACTGGGCAGTTCTGATAATATTACATACATACGGGTCGAATTGATAACCTCCTTTTTTTTGAAGTCGGTAATAAAAAACATTAATTTGTAGTAGATTTAAATAAAGATGACAAAATAAGTTCAAATGATTATTTGTTGATGTATTTAACCAAATGCACTGTATTATGATATTATGATAATGTAGATATTACTTATTAGAATATTAGAATAACTTATTCTCTTAAGTTCTTGTCAAAGCTTCAAGCGCCAAAAGGTGTGATAACGTTAAGTGAGCTTTCTTTGTAATCAGAAAAGCTTAATTAATTACGTGTCTACACGGCATTTTTTAATTAAATGGGGAGCATTATAAGATCTTCGATACTTAAACACGTTCGACGCCCACTGTTGCAGTCAGTCTCCTTTTTGCCCAACTGCGTCAGAAGGAAGGTTATTTCTGTATGAGTAGATGAAAAATTCATTTTACCAAAGGATAAGCTGTGCTGTACAACTATCAAATTATCCCAAGGGACGTAGTAGTGGGTTAAAAGCAAAATAATGTATGAATCCAGATATTAAACTGTCTTTATGTCTATCATCGACAGCCTTTCATATTATTCAAACATTCGCATTCATAATATTAGGTAGGTACTCTTTGCTCTTTTCTTTAAATTCATAATCGTCAAAGAGAAAGGCAAGTAAAAGGCAATTATTTATTTTAAGTTTAAGTGCAAATAAAAAATTAATCCCATAGATAAAACATGAAAAAATATGACTGAGTTAGTAAAGGATAAAAAAGTGCTATCTAAGGAGAAAATCGACGAAACCTTTTAGCAATTCAAACAGTCCTAAATTGATCCTTATTTGATTTTTAAAATATTTAAAGATAGAGGTCGCTATTTGCCTTATATTATCATTATCATTACATTTTTATAGCTACGGTAAAGATAATCGTTAAAAAAAAAACAAAAGGACGTATCTCAGAGATAGCGCCTTTCAGCTTAGCAAGAATATCGTACACAACCAGCACAAACATCTAAGGAAACCAAGTCTTGTGAATGCACTCCCAAGACTTAAGTCGGAAGACAAGAAGCGTAACGACCTGGAACTTAAAGTTCTCGTGGACGAGTGCCTTGTTAGACTCGTTTCTACTTACTAACTTGTAGAAACAGATAGATAGTTACCGTGACGTCGTATGAGGATTAGAAGGCTCAGCTGACTTATATCCGGACTTATATTTTGTTGCTTGCTCACAATTTTTGTAGTTGGTAACATTAACGAGCGGTGGTAATCCTAACTTTCTAAGTAATTTATTATTAATGGGTTAGTTTGTTTGTTACCTTTTCACGCCTAAACCACTGAGCCGATCATCCTGAACTTTTGTATAATAAACAGACCCGAATCTGTCAAATTTTGCCTATTGAACGTTCGTGATAAAGTTGAAAATCTATTACAAAAAATAAACAGATTGTGGTATGTATTGTGGACTGGTAGCTTGTTTTGCTGGCGTCTGTACTACGACAGAAGTGGACATAACCGATACTTTTCATCCCGAAAAAGAGTGCTGTTCTTGAGGAAAACTACAATGACGTTCTTAAGATAGATGGAGCCACGCCATATCTTTCAAATCGCGATGGAATTATGTTATTACAAGCAGAGTACACGACTAGAATTGATTCCTAAGTTCTACACAAATGCGAGCGAAGCCGAGGGTAAAAGTTATAATGTAACATCGTGCCTGTTACTCCAGAAGGGATGGTAAGAGATGTTTCTACTTTGGTTTATTTCTGGTTGTAATAATGGCAGTTATGTTAACTCCTATGTAGGGGAACAGTGTATAAGACGGGGACACGAGGTATGATGGGAAATCACACACAAGGCAAACTTTTTTTTTTTTTTTTTCGTGGTAAAATCATCAAATGAGTCCTCCCACCCCGGGCAGGGCGGGAGGGACTGTCAGACTTGTACTGACTAAAATCCACGGTGTCCTTCGATAGCCCTTTATGTTCCGGGGTCACGGTAATGAGATAAGTCCCGCGACCCCGGCAGGCTTTGGCCCTCTAGAGAGGGGGCCCCGTCATTATGCTGACGCTCTTTGAGGCGCGCGTGGAACACAACGCGCCGTCGACCCGGGCATGGTCCATGGCCGGGCGGCGAGTTGCCCTTTACTCGCCGCTCGCATGCCCACTCGCCGCCCGCATGCCCACACAAGGCAAACTTAACACAAAACTAACGTAGCACAAGCGTAAGCGCCAACAGGACGCCATTAGTGTTGTGTTGAGTATGCCTAAAGAGTGTATGCCCCATTATACTTCGGGATTATTCACGTCCCCGTCTTATACACTGATCCCCTAATTGGGAGCGATCCTATTCAGTGTTTTCTTATACACCTATTGACTGTTTTTTCTTTATAGTAGTTCCACGTAAGAAAATTAATCTTACATAATAAGAATGAAAACCTACATAAACTAATTAAGCTAATTTGTAAGCATTATTCAAATCTTTTTAGTAAATAATTTTAAAACATCTGAAAATATTTGATTAGCTACTTAATCTTTTATGAGACATGATTAGTTATTAAATTAAAAAAAAGGTTGGTATTTTGGTAGCACTGAGATGACCATAGACAAACTCAAAATAATGACATGAATATTTTCGTTCAAAAATTTTAAGATTGAGTCCGCGCCATGACAGAAGTTACTTTTGACGCGGCGTTACTGTCTAAGTATGTCATTTTGATCAAGTTGCATTAAAAACCGCCCAAGTGCGAGTCGGACTCGCCCATAAAGGGTTCCGTAGCAGCAAGTAACATAATATAAAAGTTCTTGTAGTTGGTTATGACGTATTAAAAAAAACTAATTATTTCAACTTTCGCTAGTAGTTTAATGGTAATGTACAGACGCCAGCACATCAAGCTACCACAATCTGTCAGATTTCTGTACCAGATTTTCAACTTTATCCCAAGATCAGAAGGTTTACGTTCGATTGCCAAAATTTTAAAGATTCGGGTAGGTTGATATGCTGGCGTCTGTACATCATATATTTTTTTCAGTTTTGTCGTTCTCTTATTTTAGTAGTTACACTTCCAAAGTGGTAAAATGTGTGTACCCCCCCTACACTCATTTTTCCACTTTGGAAGTGTCTCTCGCGCAAACTGTTCAGTTTAGAAAAAATGATATTAGTAACCTCAATAATTATTCCATTTTTTAAGACCTATCCATAGATACCCCACACGTATGGATTTTGGTAAGAAAAAAAGGAAGGGGAACCCCCAAAATTTGATATTGTTATGTGAAAATCCTAATGCGGTTCACATAATACATCTACTTACCAAGTTTCAACAGGATAGCTCTTATACTTTCGAAGATAAGTAGCTGTGACATACGGACGGACAGACAGACAGGGTTCCGTTTTTTGCGATTTGGTAACGGAGCCCAAAAAAAAAATGTAGTACTTATGTACCTCGAATGTTCCGCAGGTTGCGCGGGCTCTTGTGTCCGTTTCACGTCTCTCGTCCGTTTCATTGCGTAACCGGTAAAAGTAAAAGCAGATAAGAAGCAGAATCCAGAAAGAATATTAGCCATACAAATCCTCCCATTGAATCCAATTTTTGTATCACGAAGCACTAATGGTTTATTTTCGTGCACTTAATTACTTACAATAATTCAGAGGATCACGAGGTAAATGACATAATGGATGTTCCGTTATCTTTGCTCGTGATAAGGGTGTAATTATTACTGTTTTGGGTGCATGCGGGCGAGTTACTGAATTATGTCTGTAAGCAGTGATGATTGTAACTGTAAACTGAAACAACTACAACATGCCATTAACTTAAACAGCTTTTTTTGAAGCATTAATTTTTTTCCCCTTTTAAATATTTCTACTTTTATTATGTTATATTTATTTGATTTTCCATTATTTGATTTCCCATTATTTAATGTCCCATGGCGTGTGTAATGACCAAAGACTTTTTCCTTTCAATGAAGCTCGTAAAGTATTGTAACTGTTTGGCTAAAAGTATGCTTTTAGCCAAACAGTTAGTAAGCTAAATCACTAACTTTAGGGCCAGACTAACGAAAAGAAAAATACTAATGGAATATCCGTTAATTTTCACAATAGCAGTCTTATTATTATATCTTATAGCTGACCCGGCAAACGTTGTTTTGCCATATAAATAATTTAAAAAAAAATTGGTGTGGACTACCCCTAACATTTAGGGGGATGAAAAATAGATGTTGGCCGATTCTCATAGATACCGGATAAGCACAAAAAATTTCATCAAAATCGGTCAAGCCGTTTCGGAGGAGTATGGCAACGAAAACTGTGACACGAGAATTTTATATATTAGATTAACGGCATTTCCCTTAAGTGTGGCCCTAATGTAAAAGATGTTGAGTTTTTTTTTTCTAGAATACTATAACCTATGTTCGATGTTGTCCATGGTCAAAATGTTTTTAAAAATAATAATCGGCCTTTCCTAAATCTCTCACTATCGCAGACATACATTACATAAATCAAAACAGATCTACGTTTTAATCTCTCTCCAAATCCAATAAAAACATAGCTCAGTCTATCTCCTGTCAATAAAACTGAATTATCTATGCAACAACATTATTGTTCTAAAACATTTTATTACCAATATTCATATTAGTACGAGATGTTCATTACACGCTGCGCCTGATCATCATAACAAGGTACATTGCGTCTGATTCGAAACACATGCGCGGGCGCATACACTGACGCACAGAGTATACTCTATTTAAATCAGTCTGTATTTCTGTTAATGCAGATTGAAGGATGCTGTTGGTTTATATACTTACATAAGAGAATTAACAGTATAATATATTATTATAGAATAAGATAATATTGCATAACTACCTTTGAAAAGAGACAGTTGGCTAGTTTTGGCTTCATATAGCATTATCTCAGTCACACTCTACTTATGTGACTTATTTTTGGTTATTGCTTCTTGCTATATAGATAGTGAAGCTCTGACGAAAAGCCCTTTTAAAAAAAGACCTGTAGGTATAAGAATGACGTATTAAGTAAATATACAGCATGCTATTTTTATGGATGTACTATGGCGCTAGTAGTGTCATTTTCATTGAAAAGGATGTGGATTATCTTTGAATTTCGTTGCCGTAGATAGACAGTTAATTTATTACAAAAAACGAAAACGATTCCTGTTTTATTTAAAGCATACCTAAAGTATTTACTGCGTTTATTGTATGGAAAATCGAAAAAGCGCCTCTAGTGTACAAAGAACTATTTTTTCCATCAAATTGAAAGTTTCCGTTTACTTTAAATCAGAAAAACTTTAAAATTCACGCTAGGGCCTCGTTCGTGCAAAAAGACATTTTTCTGTTATTGATTAGTTTTAGAGTCTAATAATATTTGTTAATATTGGTTAGCAAACTAACCAAGCAAGTAACAAATAATTATTGTTTCGTTTCATATTGATAAAGGCTGTTATTATTTTCTTATGTATTTATATTTACCGATTACCTACATCAGAAATAAACTTTTGTCTCGTTTCGAAATCAAAATATATTTCACGAGAAAAGCCACAGGCCCAGCAAGTTCACAGTAACATCTAAATCTCGTTTACAAATCCCGTAGTTATGAGTTTACTCCGTATAAACATAGTTCGGAGTAGGTAATGTATTGTCTAGAACTTAGACATCGTAAAACACTAATCTATCGTAACCTACCTAGACCAAATAGTTTAACTACTATGATTTCATACGAAATAGTAATGATTTTCAGGAACAATTTCAATGAAGCGGTTTCAGAACACTGCGTGTTTGCAAAATTATTTAGGGCAACATTTCAATGCAAAATGGGATCAGCCTAAATAATTTTGGTGTAGTAATGTTGGTACAATCTAATCTCAAACATAAATTTAATTTGAGGGGTTTAGGAAGAGAATTTAGATCATGTATGTGTGGTGTTCTTCTTTAGCTCTTGTTATGGTAATGGTAATGAGATAAGTAAAGGTAATGATTTCAATCTCGGCAACTCGCAGTAGCTCTGCCGCAGCGGTAATGATTCCTATTCATATTCTCTAAAGGGTATATGAAACTAGTAGGTATGAAATCTTGCCGGATTACTGCCCTGGGATCTGGAGGCGACTGCCCTCCAGCGCGTCTATGAGTGGCGCGTGGAGGCGCAGCGCCGGGGTGTAACCCCGCTGCCCCGAGAAGTCGAGGCGCGGCGGGAAGAGCTCCGGTGCGATCTCAGGGCAGTATGGAGGGGACGACTGTCGCAACCGAGGTCCGGGCACGCCGCAATCGCGGCGGTAAGACCCCTCTTTGAGGAGTGGCTGGAAAGACGTCACGGCGTCCTGACTTACCGCATGACGCAGGTCCTCACCGGACACGGAAGTTTCGGGAGGTTCCTGTGTCTGATAAGGAGGGAAGAGACGCCCGGGTGTCACCACTGCGAAGATCGCCCGGAGGACACGGTGGAGCATACGGTGCAGGACTGCCCCGCTTGGGCAGAGCACCGCCGTGTCCTCTCGGCGGCGATAGGCGGAGACCTCTCGCGCCCGGCATTGGTCGAGGCCATGCTGCGGGGCGAGACGGAGTGGGAAGCGGTCGCCTCCTTCTGCGAAGCAGTTATGCTCGTGAAGGAGGAGGCGAGCCGCGAGAGAGAGAGGGCAATGTCCTCCCTCCGCCCCACCCGCGGTGGTTGGCGCCCACGGCGTCGGACGTCGCAAGACGATCTCCGGCCACCGTAGGCGCGGGCATGCGGGCGGCGAGTAAAGGGCAACTCGCAGCCCGACCATGGACCATGCCCGGGTCGACGGCGCGTTGTGTTCCACGCGCGCCTCAAAGAGCGTCAGCATGATGACGGGGCCCCCTCTCTAGAGGGCCAAAGCCTGCCGGGGTCGCGGGACTTATACCATTACCGTGACCCCGGAACATAAAGGGCTATTGAAGGACACCGTGGATTTTAGTCAGTACAAGTCTGACAGTCCCTCCCGCCCTGCCCGGGGTAGGAGGACTCATTTGATGATTTTACCACGAAAAAAAAAAAAAAAAAAAAAAGTAGGTATGAAATAACATTCCAAAAATACTTTTGAAAACATACACGAGCGCCTTTCACTTTATCCCTACTCTGCGGCCGACCGTCACGCGACATGCAACACACAGACGAAAAAGCTTGAGACGATTTAATAAAAGTTTTACTTTAAAACATTTGAATTTCGAAGACATAATGACATAAATTCCACACCATATATACACGGATGCTCGCATGCACAAACTATTAATTTGCAAGTTTCTATTCCAATATTAATTTAAGGGAATAGAACACTAATGACAGACCAACAGTGAGGTGAAATGACACGGTCTTGGGTTGAACGTAAAGAAATACGTTGAATTATTAAACAGACAGGGAAATTGATAGTTACAAGTGTTGGAACAAGTTTTTTACTGCAAAGAAAATAATATTTTATGTGCTGTGCTTTCCTGGAATTCGTGGAGGTTGCTGATGAACTTTTTTTTAAATTATGCAGTAGTGAATCGATTTTGATAACTTTTGAAAATAAATGGGATTAGTTAACATTTTACGAAAAAGTTTGTTGTATCATAACCTGTTTGCTTAATCGAAGCACTGAAGATAAACACCAACTCACAAAGGGTCTGGATGGAGTGTTATGCTCCTCACAAAGAGAGGAGGCCCATGACCCAGCAGTGAGAATATTAAAGGCTGTTTAACTTATATGCGTATGTCTGTAGCGAACCTTCCTTTATATTGTACTGCAATGTTTACTCACCATTTTATTACTGTCTTCTTGTACAGATCGCGTAACCCAGTAGGATCGCGCAGCCAGCCGTCACCGCAGGGTACAGATACCCCCCTTAGAGGGCCAGTGCCTGCCGGGGTTGCGCTGTTCAAACGGGTAACCATGACCTTGGAACGTAAAGGGAATCGAAGGAATACGGCGGTTTTTAGTCAGGTCGAGTCTGAAAGTCCCTTCCGTTCTACACTGGGCGGATTCTAGGAACTCTTTGATGAATTCATTATCTAAAAAAAAAAGAGTTTACAGGTAGCTTACGGTGCCGTTGCTCGGAGTGGTCTAAGAAGTGGATCTCACCAACCTCAAATTTTTTAAATACCTAGTTAAGTTTAAAATGTTAAAACAACTTGTTAACTTAATCTTACCAGTCTTACCTACTTAAATAGTTGTTGCTTTCCAAATCTTCAGTTATCTAACAAGCTTTTATAACGAACACGGAAATGAAACAACTCTTACAGATTGTTTTGCTGTTATTTAACTTTTTACATTTTCAAACTTCTCAAGTAATTTCGGCGTATGCTTGCGGGAAAACAGAGGTATACTATACACGTTCTATTTCTTTTATTTGGCATTATTTTTATTTAGAAACTGGTCTAGTTTATAAGAACTAAGATTACTATGCTTCTTTGGACCAAAAGCGATGGCATGGTTGGAGAAGGGATTATTTTAAACTCATGACACTTCATGATTTCTAACTTGACAAAATATAAAGATCTGTATGCAAATTCAGTTTATTGATGAAAAATATTGCCAAATGATTGTGAAAATCGTATCGAAGTCCAGTCATAGAAAACTAAGCGGTCATACGCATACATAGACATTCATTGACATACTTATATAAATAAATTAGTCTTCTTATAATAGAAATCGACAATAAAATTTTTTAAGGGCTATGAAATTTCACATGAAACCGACGATTTAAAATCATATCACCATAGACTTTCACAATTACAAGTTGTCTTTATATTTTTAGCTTGTCTCCTCTTTTCCTCTTTGTCTTAGAAGTAATTCCGAGTGATTAACGACCATGTTGTAAATGCAATTCTGGCAATTAAACTATCATCGCCTCTCGTACTGATGTTTCATGATTTATAAGGACAGTACAGTACTTCTGTCATAGTTCATAAGATCGGAAATTGTATGGCATTAATTTCTGCTGTCAACAGTTAGTTCGTCAGACTGTTTTCTAAAAGATCTTTGAGGTAAATTTAATTTAATGGTGTTGCACCTTAAAATTATTAATTCATTTCTATAAATATAATCCTAGTAAAATACGTGAGAAGCTTTGTCTGTCTTTCAATTTTTCATGTCTTGTAGGTTGAAATCGTTTTTACAAACTTTGACATCCAGAGGCCTTATCACAAGTTTCCGGATTTAACCTAGAAGTATTTACTGCGTTTATTGTATGGAAAAACGAAAAAGCGCTACTAGTTTACGAATGGAACTAAGTATTTTCCTTCAAATTACCGTCATAGTTTCAGTTTTCTTTAGGTCGCAAAAACAGGAAAAGTCAAGATAGGGCCTCAAGTTGCCTTAACCCTCGTAGGGGTACCTTTCAACCCGAAAAAGTGAACTGAAATTGAGTCTAACAACAACAACTTTTTTATGACAGTAGATGGCGCTACGTGTCACCGAATTGATTGTTAAATTCTAAATAAACGTGAGCAAAGCTGCTGGCAAAAGCTACTTAAAATTATGATTCCTTTGATTCGATTTCTTCAAACTTCATACTTAGATTTTATATTCGGCCCCGACCAGGGTGGTCTTACCGTCTGTTATGAAAATTAAATTATTTCTCCATTAAACATGGAACATTCATATTTCTGCTGTATAAATTGGTAAAACCTAAGGAAAGCGTGCGTAAAACGCACATTACTCAAATACGAAGATGGGAAATTAGCATAGTGGAATAATTTCCATACCGTTCCTTAACAGAATTTACCGAATATTGGCGTGTATTAAAGTCAACAGGAGATCGAAGTGGGTACCTACTATACGACCACAATATGAGTGAAAAAGTCAATAACCTCCATCACTTGTCACTACATAAATCATAACCTGTCACTTTTAAATGATATTTAGCAAAACATACTTTATTTTCAATTTTCAATAATATTTTTATCGTTTTTATGTTGGTAATGTAATTTTCTAAAATCATTGTTTATTTAAGGACGTATTTTGCTAAAAAAGTATGCATAACGTCATAATATTATGACGCCATGTTGTGACGTCACGGTTTCAATCTTAAGGTGAAACCGCACTAGGCGGAACTGCGCGACACGACGCTTTTCTTTGCGACGCAGTTCGATTGCAGTGCAGTTCCGTTACCGCTTAGTGCGTTTTGTCTCGTATATTTTCATGTAAAGAATATTTTGACGCGTCATGTCGCGCAGTTCCGCCTAGTGCGGTTTCACCTTTATTGTGGTCGGACGGTACTAAGTGAGACAGCGTTTTCTGTGTGGAATATCATCTCTCCACGCTCTGGGTAGATCTGAAGGGACACTCAGACCATCAAAAAGTACCCAGTCCCTTCAATTGCCCAGTAGACCTCGCCTGTTATGTTAATAAATATCAAAGAGATAATAATACTCGGGGTCGCGGGACTAACGAATTACCGTGACCCCGGAACGTAAAGGGCTATTGAAGGACACCGTGGATTTTAGTCAGTACAAGTCTGACAGTCCCTCCCGCTCTGCCCTGGGTGGGAGGACTCATTTGATGATATTACCACGATAATAAAAAGAGACAATAATACTGAACGCAGATTGGTTTTCAAGAACGTGGGAGTACGCTATTTTCAATGTGGTTTGTGAAACACAGGTATATTTTAACTCCATGATTGACGCCAATAACGCGGTACAAATGTATGCAATTATTATTATCATATTAAATATCATTGCACATTTTGACGCAACGATGCGTCGTCATGACGCATGCATTTGACGCGGAGACGTACGAACTAAATTCTGTTACTTGTCTCTTTAAATAATTCAATGTATGCGGAGCCTTAGCCTTATATTAGAAGTAGGTGCAGCATGTTCCCCTTTTCCATACAGGAAATTCTCATCATATTAGCAAAGGCTTCACACAATCCGTCTATTATTTATTTCCTTCATCTTCCTCTATTCTTATATCCATCTACAATCATACTCAAATCTTCAGTTTGGTTTTGGGTGCCTTACTCTCAACGGACCCACAGGATAGTCCAATTAATTAGACGACAACCTCCTTGCGAGAATCCTGATGATTAAAAAAAATGAAATGTTTTCTCATAATATTTCCTCATTTTTCATTTCGCTATTAATAATTGTACTTCTGAAATTCTATTTCGGTAACCGTGTAACCAATCTGATTGTCCCAAAGAGATAAATGATGACCAGCTTTCGTTTAAAACTAATTGTTCTAATAGTAATTTCTCAATTCACTGGCGACTGAGACGAATTTCTTCGGACACGCCGTGACGACATTATTTATAACTTTCAATTTGTTATTAGCTGATTATTTCACGCAACTCATTGAATTGTCTAGTTACTGTAATACGATTGGACGTACAATTACTTTTGGATGTCGCAGCCAGATGGAACAATTAGTTCTAGTATGAATCGATATGTGAAAACTAGTGCAACTTCATCAATTGTCGTCCTAAATCAATTAGGTATTTCTTCTTGCAATTGACAGTATTATTTGAGGTGGATATAACTAACTGGTAGCCTATCAGTCACAATAATTGACAACACATTAATTAAATTACAAAGCAAATTTTTCAGACGCTAAAAATTAAACCCATAAACATAAATATTTCCACCACAAACGCAGGTCAACCCACCTCAAATCACAATGATTGGAATCAAAAGTTATTATAACGGTTTTAATGCTAACCGGTGACGTTGCGGTGAACGTTGAAACGTTACTTAATTAACAATAGACCAATTAAAATGGCCGGAGTACGCGTATTGGCCGAAACGATTGCCATTTCGCGGACTCGCGTCACCGCTTCGCTACGCTCCGCCAGACAATGCATTTCCCTGATTTTGCTGACTCGGCTTTTACAGAATAGGTAAGTACAGAAGGTTGCTTTCATAAAACGAACGAAGCGCACTCCCACACTTTTATCGGTAATACTACACGGCATCTAAATGTACTTTGTATTAAAAATTAAACTTATTTCAATGTGGGGCTTACACATTCGCTTTCTCAATTCTGTAGCCTGATGTACTTTGGGACAGTGGCGAGTAGCAACAAGTACAGAGGCGACTTGGCAAGTGGCGAGTACATGGGGAGTGATAGTTAACACACTTACTGCCCGATCGGTTTATCATCATCATCATCATAGCAGCCCAGGAACGCCCACTGCTGGGTATAGGCCTCCCTCTTTTTACGCCATATCTCTCGGTTCTGTGCGTCTCTTATCCATTTAATCCTCGAGCAGACACACACGATTAATCGCGCGGGGCGACTTGTCGCGGTCCATTCGCAGTACATTTAGAGTGGAAATTAGCTTGGCTCGTTGTCGCAGCGCGATTAATCGCGTGTGTCTGTTCGAGCCTTTATTCCCCGCGATCTTGACGATATCGTCAACACAATGGGCTTTTGGGCGGCCCTGGTTTCTTTGGCCGGTTTATACCAATTCCTTACTCACTGTTACACCATAAGTCAAGTCGTCTTCTTGATGATTCAATGAAAGTGGTGAGATATCCTTACTCACTGATTTTATCTACGAGTACTTCGCGAAATACTTGAACAATTTTAATCAGGCTTCACTGTATACCCACTTGCTTCTCATCTCAGCTTAGCATTTCATAATTATTATTATGTGTATGTGATAAGTATGAGAGTAAGGCTGCTTTTCCACCAGAGATGCGCTATGTAGCTGTGCTGCGAGGATGTAAAAGCTGAGCTACGAAACTGTGTGACCGTTTCCACTGATGCTACGCTATGTAGCTGTGCTGTGAAGATGGGTAGCTGCGCTACGAAGATGCGCTGTCACAAGGTAGCTGCGCTATGAAGATGCGCCGCCACAAGGTAGCTGCGCTATGAAGATGCGTAGCTGCGCTACGAAGATGTGCTGTCACATGGTAGCTGCGCTATGAAGATGCGTAGCTGCGCTACGAAGATGTGCTGTCACAAGGTAGCTGCGCTATGAAGATGCGTAGCTGCGCTACGAAGATGTGCTGTCACATGGAAGCTGCGCTATGAAGATGCGCCGCCACAAGGTAGCTGCGCTATGAAGATGCGCAGCTCGAGCTATGTGATGTATCGATACTAGGGAAAACGATTTTGGAAATATCTTGTGAACAGATATTAGTAAAACTCGCAAAAAATGGTTGACTTTTTATTTCAATAATTTTCCAATGTGACATACTACTTTTATAAACAAAGTTACCTAGCAACGAATGTATCCAGCATACAAACTTCTTTAACAAACGACCCATAGCACGCATCCACAGCACGCAGCCATAGCACGCAGCCACAGCACGCAGCCATAGCACGCATCCTTACATATAAAAAACACATCTTAGTTGAATCCGTTTCCACCAGTGCTGTGCTATGTAAACCAGTGAATATGATTGGTGGATATCAAACGCATCCGCAGCAACGTAGCATAGCGCATCTCTGGTGGAAAAGCAGCCTTAAATAGGCAAAAGACACAGTTCATATAACGAGTATTTATAAGTTAGTACAGTAGGTATTCATGACTTGTATCCTAAGAACTATTTCAGAAGCGCGTATATTTTCGTTTTTGTGTAGATCTGACCTTCTGATCTCTTATTTTACTGACTCCGCTTTCGCTGATGCTTACTTTTTATGCAGATAGGATTTAGTGTACTGTGACCTCTAGAGAGTAAAGTATGTTCGGTTGATGAGGCAGCGTTCTCGCGGATGAAGAGTACACTTTTTGTGGCATGTTTTATAAAAGAAGTTTTGTGTTCATCTGGTAGAAAGTAGAATGAATTAAAAGATGTAGATGAGAGTGTGAAACAGCTTTATCTTATCGTAAAACATAGAAAGCGAGGTATCATCATCTGCCCACGTTTTTCCAAACATATTTACCTATCTTTCAGTCACTGAATTCAGTATTTTATACGTAATAGTTGAATTAATGTAGGATAATGTATTGATTCATAACTTATTTACTGATTTAATCAATTTCAGTTTGATTAAAGTTTCTTCATCAGCTTCATCTCGCTTCATTAACATTTTCGTTTAGTATCTAAAAGGCGGTCAAAAAAAGTATAATTTCTTTTACTTTTACTTGCTACTTTTAAAATTCTATTGCGAGTAGGATTTCAACCGGCAACCATCTGATACAGTACATCAGATGTTTTTGCGAGGTTTTAAATAATTCTTTCCTTTATTAACTTTTTATAGTGGCGTCAGTGCCATCAAGGCTTTTTTTTTCTAAGAGAAAAACTCAGGAAAACGAGCTTCTGATCTAAAGTAATAAGTAATTATAACGACATTAACATAGTCGTCTCGTTTCCCTATAACACAATCTAACAATTTCCACTTACAGATATTATTTGAACGCTTGCAAATAGATCTGATAATCCCTTCGATATCGGTCGACACTTGTTTTAAAGTTTAATTAAATGTAATAATGTTTGGGGGATGATAAATGTCTTCAACGATATCGGGGAACCGTTTCAATTGGACGTTCAAATTATATCTGGCTTATTGGATCATTGTGGCTTTACTTTGTATATATTGTTTGTTCCTTGTTCTTATTAACAATGCCAAGGGAATTTAACTCTGACGGGACCCCTTAAGAGGGCCAAAGCCTGCCAGGGTCGCGGGACTGTCTCACCTGGTAACAGTGACCCTGGTACGTAAAGGGCTATTGAAGGAACACCGTGGATTTTAGTCAGTACAAGACTGACAGTCCCTCCCACCCCACCCTGGGCGGGAGGAATCATTTGATGATTTTACCACGCAAAAAAAAAAAAGAGAATTAAACTATTTGATCGGAATTTTTGTAGACTGTCAGCGAAAGAGTTGCGTTCGTTGGCCTGGTGTATACGCGGCATTACTAACACAATTGGCAAGGATAGCGGGTAGATAGATAAAAAAAAAAACCAATAAAGAGGGTAGACCGTTTTGTCTGCTAATACACATCTACCCGCAATAATTACTTTAGTTCATCCGTGATCAGTCCGTGGTCAGTCAGATCCGTGATAAAAAACCTAGGTTTTTGATCAAACAACGGATGATGTTAAAATAACAACACGATTTTATCACTTCCCTAAACAAATCTAGTGTTTTAATCAAATCCCTAAACTGGTTCAGTGAAATGACAAAAATTTCAGAAAATGTCGACGGAGCACCGCTTCGAGGTGCTCCTACTTCTGGGTGGTTGAAAAAAAATAACAACGAAGGGGATGGTGGGGTCTTCCAGACCCAATTTGATGACAAAAACCTAATTTGATGAAAAACCTGCGACATATAATATTGACATAATATATACATACAAAATGATTGTGTTATGCAGTAAGTATTCATTAAGGTTTCATTCGATGTTTATTTCTAATACTAACCGTTTGCTTTTATTGAAAAAGCAACCAAACTTTAGAATGGAGAAGAGATGATTACGATTATAGTTTTGTTGTGCGCACAGCAAAGGAGATGAATTCTCTGCCGGGGTCTATGTTTCCTGATACCAATAATATTGGGGTCTTCAAGTAAAGAGTGAATAGGTAACTTCTAGGCAAGCGTGCTTTACAAAACTGGTTGATTGAAAACAAGGTACACATTATATTATGAGCAGTGATAATGAGAACCCTGAAATTCTGGACTAACTTCAGACTTACCCTTCCAATTTCCTAACCCCAACATTGTATCCACATTCTAAAATATAACTTATTAAAATACATGCAGAGTCTAAGTTTATAATACATTCAACGCCCCTTTGAACGAAGCCTTATATCGCCTAAGTGACTGTAGCGAGCTACACCGTAATAAATGCAGTTATTTAAGATCACGGTCTAGAAGGAAATTGCATTTACTTATCGTATGCACCTTTGACTCATTCTCACCTCTCGTGTTACCCTGCTACTAATGACTCAATTATACATACTAGTCACACTAAAAAGATCTTACATACTTCAGTTTTTATCAACGTAAAGTCAACCTTAACTTTCAAGAGATATAGTTTTCATTCGCTTGAGTTTGAAGCTGAACATCGCTTGAAGACCCATAATGCTAAATCAAGTTTTTTTTCGCGTCTGTAATTACAAGTTGTAAACACTGTATTAATTGTTGGATTGAAATAGGGTTTGTTGATTAATAAAAAATAATTTTCTAAGAATTCTTTGTATGCTCGTATTGTAAATGCAGGCATTTGAGTTTGATTCTAGTAATTAGGAATTTTAAGTGAAAACATAAGGCTGATAAGGCTATTTACAGACGACACGGTAAAATTGCGCGTGCGAGGAACGTCAAGTCGTGTAAATTGCCTAATACTCTATGTATGCTGAATGCGCGTTGACAGCGCCTCTTATTTTAGTGATCACATTATTTGGGGACATAAGATTTGCAAATTCTTGCAAACTAAATATTTTGGTAATCTTTTTTACTTGTTTTTCATGAAATATAAAACATTTTAGTGATCACATTATTTGGGGACATAAGATTTGCAAATTCTTGCAAACTAAATATTTTGGTAATATTTTTTACTTGTTTTTCATGAAATATAAAACCTAAAAATTCTGACAGAATTGTGAACCTCCTCCTTTTTGAAGTCGGTTAAAATGTTCATAAAAAGGTTGTGCTGCATATTAAACTTGACATACGTCAGTCCTCGGGTGTCCCGCCTTAGTTAATAATAACAATTTTTAAATGTTTTTGTTTTCTTATTTTGTAAAAATATTTAAAAATGTTAATGATAAGTAGGGAAAGCTGAATAAAGACATATAATAATAATAATATTCCACAACTATCACACAACGCCATCTAGTCACTAGCTAAGCAGAGCTTGTGTTATTGGTACTAGACAACTGATAAACATACATATTGTATTTCTAATTACATAAATATTATAGATAAATTACACCTAGACACAGAACAAATGATCGTGCTCATCACACAAACATTTGTCCTGGGTGGGAATCGAACCCACGACCTCCAGCATAGCAGTCACGGTCACTAACCACTAGACCAACAGGCCTGTCACATTTAAGTAGGTATACACAGTCTGGTTATAACTGCTATGCTAATTTACCTACGATAAAAATTAAACAACAACAGATCTGACAAAAAAAGACTATCAAACTTTACAGATCTGATGAATTATGGAAAAACTAAAACGTACTGACGTCAACAGGAAAAGTGTGGCGTAAATAATGTTTTAGATTCGCATCATTTAGTAGAACAAATACGTTTTACATGACAAAGAATGAAGGTGACGACGGCGAACGATAATAAACTTTACTAAGAATACCTATTTCCTTACTGCGGGTATGTGCATACAAAGTAGGTACCGAAGTACCAAGTTTAATATCGGTGGTTTATCACTGAAGATGAGAAAAATACCTGTAGTAGGTACTACAGGTATTTTACGTGTCCTGGTATATGTATCAAGACGCGTCATAACCGAAGTAATCAGCATGGTGTATTCTCTAAGGTAGGACAGTATTATGTCAGTGAGGCATCAGCGGCGAAACTACAGCTTGTGTTTAATAGATTTTCTACTTTATAGATTAAAGCATAAAGTTGAAAATCTATTAAAGACACGAGCTAGTCGACGACGACTTAGAGAATAGCATGGATGAGTGAGAACACACAACTGTACACAAATACGCTGTCAGAAGTCATTTCTTCGGTTTCTGAACAATAATGAGTGGCGAAGATGTCGGTGATGCGTGATCCACGTTTTAGGGCGTTGCAATACATGCTGCAATACTGCGCAGCCATCATCAAGCAGGCGTATAAAGGATTGGCTACACTACAAGTATTGTAAGTATATGGTGGTTACTGTTGGGCATAAGTGTAACGGAGCAAATCTGGAACCAAGAATCTGCTGGTGGAACCGGGATGGCCCGTGGACTTATGGTGTGATGTATGGAATCAGGCGTGTTGCAGTTTAGCGTTGAAACAATATATCCCTTCAATAAAGCTCAACTACATTTTGATTTTCACAACTACGATTCGTAAAAGAATGAATTTTGCTTCATTTCTCTTTTTTGCGTTAAAACTCGTTACTGTGTCTCTGCAGCCTGTGACATCCCACTGCTGGGCATAGGCCTCTCCCCATGACTTCCAACTATTCCGATCCGGGGCCAAAGTGAGCCACTGGTCAGTAATTTTGTCTGGCTCATCCCGAATCCTTCATATTCTACCGCGTAGCCTTCTGGATTTGTCAGGGCAGATAGTGGTTATTTTGGCCCATAAGTCATTAGTCATCCTGCAGACATACCCAGCCCAGTTCCACTTCACTTCACTCCAGTGTCGTCAGCTAAAAAATCATATCCAAAATCACGATGGCAATATCATATTACCAAGAATCGATGTAATAAAGTCTATAGGTTTCATACTTAACATCAGCCGCTCCATGCAAGTTTGTAATTGAAAAAGTTCACGTCGTTTTTATCGGGAAGCCTTTTTATTTGCTTTTCAATCTGTTTCACCCAAGTACATGTACCGCTTATGGAATAGTTTCTTAGTGAGAACTAAAGAATAAACTTTGGTAGTGTTGCTACTATTTTCCGTTCTTACTAAATGGAACTAAAAGTCGTGTTATCTTCCTCTAGTCGGCAGAATAAGACAGAGAAGGAAGTAACTACAGATTTTGTGTTGTGAATGATATTAAAGTCTTTACTGTTTTTGGGAACCATTCGTCTGCTTAGTCTTTTCTCAACTATGTTGGAGCCGGCTTTCCAGTACGACTGGGTGCTGCTGAATCCCAGTTTTTAACAACTGCCTGTTTAATCTCTGGGTAATAGGATCCTTTAGTAAGTGGTAACAACCGCCAAAGATCTGTAAAGACAGCCGGAACTAACGACTTAACGTGCTTTCCGAGTCATGGAGGAAACTTGATCTGTGGTGGTCTTCCATCTACTAACCGACCGAAGCAATTGCGGCTGTTATTTTTTAGACTACGAGCTCCTCCTAAAACCATACATTTGAGTTGCAATCTGAAATAGGCAGTTTTGATAGTAATGGCTCTCCTATCTCGCTTGTATGGGGCAGAACAGAGTGGGGTAAGAGTCAATAGCAATAAATCCATGCAAGTTTAGTTTATAGGATCATAAAATACACTGAACTAAAAAGTAGAATTACAAACAGAGGAAAATGGGATCTAATACATCCGGTGCGTTAGAATTGGCAAGTAGTTTACATTTGACGCATTCGTGACGTCATCTGCAGGGCACATGCTAGCATTACTGACGAACATTCTGTATAATTCAATACAAGATTATAACGCACAGAATGTATGTGTGTGCGAGGGACAAGGGTGCGGGCTAATACCGATATCGACTCGGCTAGGGCACTCGCGAAAATTAAATCTCTATTAAAATTTCAGAAAAGGGACTAAACTTTTATCAGTTATGAACTTTCGTGACATTTTACGAAGAATTATTATCGCCTTATCTTCCGCACAGTTTTCCGAGGAGGGAATTCAACTTCGCCTGTATTTTCGTTCGGTGCAGTTTCTTTCAATTAGTTTGAGCTTCGTCTCGTTCAGTTTAAAAGAGTCGACTTATAAAAATTGACATTTAAGCGCTTGTTAGCGCTTAACGCCGCTGCAGACAGATTTTCGTAATTTTGATTTGTCAACAAAGAGACTTTGTATAAAAGAAGGAGTTAAAGAGTAAAAATAATAATTAGAACGAGTTCTAAAACAGTGAAAAATAACTGTAAAAAATTAAAGTGAAACCGCGCGTAAATTAGTCGGCATTGTGTTTCAGTGCCCCGCGCCCCGCGGCTCGCGTCCGCCCGCGAGTCAGTAGCAAAAGTTAATTAAATAAAAATACCAACGGAATCCGCTCCCACTGAGGTGTCAAACACCAATCAGCAAATAAAGGACCGCCAATAAGTTAGCGAGGCTATTCACAGAATGGAAAAGGTTCTGATTCATTGTCACGTCTCGTTTTGATTGGACGTGCTTTGATACCGATAGCCGGGATTGCGATCGTTCAAAATTTTAATATTTTTTTACTTCCCTCATATTCGATTCTATCCGTTGCGGTTTGGCGATATTTATAACGTTTTGTTTTGTTTTGCAAAATCCCAGCTCTAGTTCGATTGTAACTGTTGCCGTCCGTTTATCGAATTTCTATCGATGTTTTGGATTTATAAAACACTAGCTTGCGCCCGCAACTTCACTCTCGTGGTAGGCGAAAACTATCCCAGTGGGAAATAGGTTTAGGATAAAAGGTATCTTTTGACTGAAAGCCTATTTACACGCTGCAAGCGAGTTGCATGCAATTCTTGCATGCATCGTGTAAATGGGCCTTTAATCTAGGTTAGAACCTATTCGCGTGCCAATTTCTTTCCAAATGCGTTCAGTCGTTTTTGCATGAAAGAGTAACACACATCCATCCATCCAAATTTTCTCATTTATAATAGTGTAGTAAGATTAGTTGGATATACAGTGTGTGTTTCCGTCAGGTCGAACTGAATTGGCATAATGCGTTGATATGTGCTATGATGCATATTCCTATCATAACTGGTATTGTTTTGATGTTGACTTGAACGGATATAGGCAGCATGATAACGTTATTATCCATGTATTGATATTACGCTTGATTTTGTATTAGGTATGTTATCTCGTGTTGATTTCCGATCAGTTCCGTATTACTGTTTAGTTATATCGGATGATCAGGCGATGCAGGTCAACTGTAGGATACATGTTGTTATTTGCATTAAAATGAGTATTTGTAGACACAGAAACTATACATTAATACGTGAATTAAAACATTGTACGCTTTTTTATGAAAATAACACAGAACGAGGTGTTTGATATTTGGTACACACTACAGTTATTTACAATGTATTTTTTTTATTATAAGTAAAAAACAAAATACAGAATTTAATTAATAATAGCAACCAAAAACCACAGAGGTGTTTGCGGTTAAGAAAAGACCACCAGTTTAGAAAAGATTCGATTGGAAATCACAATTTACTTAAAAATTTAATATAAACACATGGAAATTGTAATAATTGTATTTATTTACTTACTGGAAAGGAGACAGCAACGTCGTTAGACCGTAACGGACTTTACTTCCTAAGGGATTGGTGTCTAGAAAGAGAAATTATGTTACTAGTATAACAGATTTACGGTAATTTCCATTCAGGTTACTATGTAATCCGAGATACTCTTCTAACTACATATTTTATTTCACGTTTCACACGACTTATTTGTTGCATTTTCTCTTTGAAGCATCAATACGAGTCCTACTGTGTGCGTAAGCTTTAGGGTCAGTACACACCGAGGCACAGTGCAACGCAACGAAAATTATATAAAAAATATTTTTCATATACTATTCTAGTATCTATTGACGTGTGCCTGTGTACGAACCTCTATGGATTTATATTTCTATAGTGGCCTGGATAGGTACCAAAGTTGTTAGGTATCGGAGACTTGCGAGTTTATTAAAATGTGCGCGCAGCGTCGTCGTGTCTTAGTATGAATAATTGTCCCTTTGGCTATAATTTTGTTAGCCCATGTGTCGCAGATCGCGTCGCGGCTTATTATAGCCTCGGCTTCAGTGAGGGCTTACGAGTACAGTACAAACTTTTTTCTGCTTCTAATAATTTCTAATTACCCAATCTAATTTTATTCTTATTTAGTTTCCTTTATCAAAGTACAGGTACATTTTATAACCTCATTAGGTACTCCAACTAACTACCTACCTTGGAACTGGGTTAAAACTTAGTATTATGATGATAGTGCTAAATAATTGCACTAAACGCACAAAAACCCAAAACAATGGTTTAAAAAAAATATATATAAAAATTGTAGTTCACCGAAACGAATCGAACGTTAAATTAGTTAACGCGACGATCAGAATCAACTGGTAACCTTTCCTGTCAGTTAAAAATAGTGGCAGTGATTAATTGATTTAGAAGATTCTCTCCTAGTGCGATCTAATAGTGACTGAAAAAAATAAAGTTCATTATATGTATTATAATTAAACGCACGTGTGATGGGAATTGTAACTCGACACTATAATGACCAATGTTGTTTTTAACCATAACAGTAGTACATGTGGTTATATTCTGGATTATTATTCTATTCTGGAGCAATGGTGGCCCAGTGGTATCGGCCTCGACTTACGAGTTGTCGTGGTCGTGGGTTCGAACCCCGTCAGGCGCATTATTTTGCTCTCAAAACGCTGAAGGAAAACATCGTGAGGAAACCGACATGTCCTAGAACCAAAAATTCGAAGACATTTGTGACATCTACCAATCCGCACTGGGCCCGCGTGGTAGACTACGGCCCATTCCCTCTCACAGAGAGAAGGCCTGTGTCCCAGCAGTGATGATGATGATTTTATAGTTACGTTAGTCCTTCTTTTTATGTTGATAAAATCATCAAATGAGTTCTCTTGCCCTGGGTGAAGCATGGGTGGCGCAGTGAATGAGCGATCGACTGCTGCTCAGCGTGTGTCGGGTTCGATCCCTGCACGGAACAAATATTTATACGACCTACAAGTAATTGTTCCGGGTCTGGGTGTTTGTGTAAGTGAGTTTCTGTGTTTATTAACGTATCCACGATAAAGTAGAAATTCCTATTGAGGTGTAAAGCAAAAAAAAAGACTCGTACTGACTAAAATTTCACCATGTTTCTTCGACTGCCCTTTGCGTTCCAGGACCATGCTATCCAGCTTAGATATTCTTACGACCCTAACCCATGAGAATACATACTTTCGGTTACTTGAAACTATATATTAACTAGAAGTTCGGTTTGACCGCCACTTAAACCTACGGTTAACTTAAGTATGCTTAGCTGGTCAAAAGTCAATGAAATTGTCTCTCTTACCGCAAGGGTCACACGTAAATACCTGATTATTAAACTTTGAAGCCGTTGATTCCTATTGATTACATTCGAAAACCTGCTACAGTACTTACACTGACAATAATTTATCTAACAAAATCTGTTTTCAAAAATAGTTCTTGATGTTAAAGGCTCGAACAGACACACGCGATTAATCGCGCTGCGACAACGGGCCAAGCTAATTTCCACTCTAAATGTAGGTACTGCAAATGGACCGCGACAAGTCGCCAAGTCGGTTATTCTCAACAACTACACTGTGACAGGCCTGTTGGTCTAGTGGTTAGTGACCCTGACTGCTATGCCGGAGGTCGTGGGTTCGATTCCCACCCAGGACAAATGTTTGTGTAATGAGCACGATCATTTGTTCTCTGTCTGGGTGTAATTTATCTAATATTTATGAATGTAGAAATATAAGTATGTTTATCAGTTGTCTAGTATCCATAACACAAGCTCTACTTAGCTTGGGACTAGATGGCGTTGTGTGATAGTTGTGGAATATTATTATTACTACCTTCTCTGACTAGGTATGCTCATCATTTGCCTAGACTTCTCCCAAATATATTGGGATCGGCTTCCAGTCGAACCAGATGCAGCTGGATATCAGTATTATACATGGAGCGACTGCCTATCGACCTCCACAACCCAGTAACTAGATAATACGATACTATAAGGTAGTTTCATTTGACCCTTTTGTCAGTTATCCTAGGGTTAAGGTTATCAAAATCACACACAGGGCCGGAGGACTCAGATAGGCTCCCCGTAGAGGGCCAAAACCTGCCAAGGTTATGGGACTGTTTTATCAGGTGACTGTGACCCTGAATCATAAAGGGGAATTGAAGGATTACCGTGAATTTTAGTTAGTACAAATCTCACAGTAAGTGTCAGCACTCATTATTTTGATGATTTTTCAAAACCACTGCGACATTTCAAAAATAAAACACAGAAATGAGCTGCATTTTTCACTTACGCAAATACGCAATACTTACCTACGTAAACGGTTTACGTCTCTACTCGAGTCATAGCCCTGTGACGTCATCATTCGACGGCCGTCCGCCATCGCTCCAGTGACGTTTCATTCATTATGCGGTGAATGCGATCTGCTTGGTTTAAACCGTCTCTAATTATTTCCGTGCCTCCCATCGAAACGCGGCCGCTTTCGACGTTCCATATCGATCATGTTGATTTTTTAAATCTCTGAAATATTCCATGTTTAATTAATGTGCGGATAATTATAGTTGATAATTTAAGCATGTATTCTCTATTCATTTTGTGAAATGTTAGATCGTTGCTCTGTAAAACCATAAATGAAACTAAAGAGTACATTCAATACATTTTCGACAATAGATTCGTAAGCACCTCATTTCGTCATGCATTGGATACAGTGCCAAGTATTGTATTCCCGAACTACATATTTCATAATTAAATAAACATTGTTTTAATAGTGTACAGGTATGGAATTCATTGTAAAAAGTATCCAATTTTCAGTTCATACATTAGAGCTGCAAATAACAAAACGTTGTTAGACAACGCGAATGGTGCTATTCATACTCCAGGATATACATAAATAACTCCAGAACAGGTGCGTGGCTTCTAAAAGCATGCACTACAATGATAGGCATCGCCATTCGCCACGTCAGCTTACAGTAACCGACGATATTTTAACATATTTAGACTCGTATGGCCCGATAAAAATCTTGGGAGAGTAAAAATTTTACGACATGTGAAATCGGGACTTCAGTGCAGGAGATAGCGGAATAATTTTATACTTACGATACGCTTTCGTGTGTAAAATGAAAGATTTTTTTATCGGTAAGTACGAAGGATAACGTTTTCAGTCAATATGCGAATGATGACGACGACGGAGCGACGGGAAACGTAAGAATTGATAAAAATATTTGAAGACTGAAGTCTGGGTTTATTGTGCGCCATTGGCGACGTGGCGAGTGAAAATTTATCGACAAGATGCAGCGTAGTGCCTTCTGAATTGGCTCGCAGTCGGCGGAGTCGGCTCTATTTGTCAACTATGTATAATTTCGCTTCAACCAAGCATAGCGCACGCTCGTTTTGTTTCGTGCCGTAATAAGAACGAGCATCGCTTATTGCCATCGACGTGGCACAAGAGCACAAGTATCTGTTGCACCGCGGCGCAAATTCGAAGCCGTACAGTTATTTGTCAACGTCTGAGGTTATTTCTATTGCTCACTGTACGGAATCAGAGCGTACCGACTTAGACAGAAACGTCGTGTTCTGACAACTGTGTTATTTTGTATATTTATGATTTACTGGTTTGTTAGTGACATGGGATAGATGATTTAGTGGGCGTTTTCCTCGTAGCTACAATGGCAATTGAAAATAGAAAGTGTATGGAGTATTTTATGTGTGAAAGTGATTGTTTGTTGTAATGAGAGATTTGTTTCCTAGTTTATTTCTATTAGTTCGTGGAAGATGTTTCATCAGGATAATTAATTGCTTGTTTACTATTATTGTTCATGGTAAGAACATGGAATAGGAGGAAGTGCGTAGAGATCGCTGTTGGCATGTCGTGTCATGTTTGAGATATGGCGATGTCAGATGGTTATCACGGTGAGTTGAATCAGTTTAGTTATGAAATGAAACATGTAGATAATCGTGTGTAATCTTCTGTGGAGGGACAACAAGATGATGGCCACTCGTAATACGATAAGAGGCCAGATTACGGTCGTTCATAAAGAGTAGATGTTATGATAAATGGAAATCTTAGTTTTTCACATGGAATATAAATAGGGTTGTTAATAATTAAGTATTTTTTCTGGGGAAGTGGTAGTACTTTCTCTTCATAAGTATCTACACAGTTATCTCAGTTTATGAACGGGATAGTGTAACTTTTCGTCTTTTTTGATTGTTCATGAGAAAAGCTGATGAAAGAAAATTAATGAATAGTCAACCAAAAATTGTCTACACGTAAAAACTGAGCCTTTTCGTATCTTAGGTAGGTATTTCCGAAATATTGGTTTTCTTTTTATAAACAAATAAATTACAGGTACCAGCAATAAACAGTGCACATCCGATTTAGTCCATACTCGTCGAATTTGCGTCGGTTTTCAATTGTCAAAACAATTGTTAAAAAAATGGCCACAGTTTGAGATTTATATTACTCTTTATCCTTCCTTCCTTTACCGATTCTTTATTGCCAGTACTTACTTAATTATTATTATAATTATTACAAGTTAAAACACGACGAATATAATTAATTAATTTATCAAAATACACGTGTCTAACAGACATTGATGTAAAACGCGTATATTTTCGTTGTTTTACACTTCCAGTTGTAATTACCTATATTTATAACTGAACATAGGAATATATTATTTTGGAAGTCCTTTGAAGACTTCCTAAAAGAAAATGTATGGTAATTAAAGAAGATTATTTAAATACATAATTATGTTTGTTTAGGAAATAATTACACAAAAGACGTAGATAGACCCGTAGACGTAGATAGAACGTGGACGGTTGATGATGGTGATGATACAAACTTTTTCAAATGGATTATAGTAAGAGGTATAATCTAAAAAAAAGGGGGATGACGTGACATCTGACGAGAAAATTAAGGAAGAAATAGTGCTGCACCGACTAAGTAGAAAGAATGGTATAGTATAGAGACATGAAGAAATTCATGGTCAGCTTAAAAAGTACATATACATAATGCATACAGATTATACCATCATAATATGTGCACACGGTATAAACTTGAACAATAGAATGAATAAAATCGTTTCCTAGTGCACTGTGTAGTGATCGCACCATTTATTGCTCGTAAGGACAGAGGAAGTTTCCTACGAGAGAATGTAAGACGGGAGACACTTCTTTTACAAGTTTGAAAACGCCTTGCTATCTACAGTATCTCCTCTTTCCTTAGTAGAATCGCAGTTAGACCAAGATAAATGTATGAAGCGATATGTTAGGGATACGTTGCCTTTTATCGTTCAATTGTAGGTAGTTAGATAAAGAAGTTTTAGTTTTTCCTAAACAAATACATAGTCAATTTCTGTGTACGGCAAAATGTCGCACTTGATGACGTCCATGCTGGCGTATGCATGAGTCATGTCCGTGTGAAGACATACCGTCTTACTACAAAAAAGTTAAACATCTGTTGAACATTTGTATAAAAAAAACTGTCAACTTTAAAATGGCATTTGTCGTTGCTATAAGGCGTTGCGTATTGCAGTTACACTTTTTTAGATGAGTGTTCAACAGATGTTTAACTTTTTCTGGTACGACGGAATATGTTTTAAGCTATTGTCAAACAGAAAGGCGAAGCGAAGCGTTTTTGTTTGTAATGTATGGAATTGTTTGAAGCCTGTCACATAGACTATCGGACCGCTTTCGCTTTTCTATATGACAGGATTCGGATCGCATTCGCTTCGCCTGTATGTTTGACAATAGCTTTATGGAAACAGCGACGATGAGCATATTCGCTACAAAATACATAATATGAGAAGGATGAAATGCTGTTTAAAGACACAAAATAAACAATAATTCTAACACATTATTATGTTGGTAATTTCAAACAATTTTTTTTCTAAGTGGACTCAATATTCAGAAAAAAGCAATAGTCAACAAGGATACTGGGTATGTGTATAATTGCTATTTTTCTTGTCCTGACACTGTAACCATTCTTTTTACTTAAAAAGTATTTTTAAATCAAAATCGAGAGGTTTTTACCTGAGTTTATCACGAAAACATGAGAAAAAAATAAAGAAAAATTTAAGCTCCGTTTTTAAAACTTTTTCTACATTATAGAAGTCCAATAGCACCTCATTTCGAGGATTAAGGCGCGTAAAGTAAACATCACGTTAAAATAACTGGCAAACAGTAACTGTTAGCCAGTGGGAACCTGCCATATGTATTTTTAATTAATCCTTGGAACGTCCTCGGTAGTACAAAAGCAATTATCGCGGGTCTATGTGAGTCATCATGAAGCAGAAAGGTTAATTTTCTTCTTTATTATCCAGGAGATAGAAAACAAAAATAAGAAGGATTAGGTTAGGATACTCGTAGAAAGACAAAGAAAGGCAAAAACAAAGCAACAGACAGTCCATACCTTTGTTATCAAGCTAACTTTAATCACTAAAGGCCACATAGTTAAATTAACTACTGTCAAAACCCAATACGATTTGTAACAAATGGTTTAAAAATGTATACGATTCAACTAATTGTAAAGACTTTTCCAGTCAAGAAAATTTCCCCACACATGAAAGGAAATATTTAGGCATCCAGTGAATCTGAATTTGAATTAAAGCTCGTATGGAAAACGCCTTATAAATGGGTATATTGTGTCGCGTCAGCATTATAAAGTCGATGTAGTCGCATTCAGACATCTCGGCCTCCAGCCTCCAACTCAGACTACCATTGTGTTCGTCCTTTTCTGACTTCAATTTAATTTCAGACGCTTTCCTACACCTCACCTTTGTACGACATTACACAAAGAATTCAAAATATTAGGCATTTTCATTCGTCTATATCTCTTGACATTACAATGTAGACCACAATGATTACAAACTTCAGATCTGATTCATAACCTTCTTTATATTTTCGGACAGGTAAACATAATTCAAACGTGTCTTTGTTAGGGGCTCTCTTACAACAATGGAATCTCTCCGTCTCATTATGAAGCAACATTTTTTTTGCATAACAAACAGTTCCGAAACAATAAGTAAAATCTTCTAAATTAGCTTCCGCTCTTTCTGCGTTTGTAGTCGACTTTGCGTTTTCTTTACAGTGCACGCTTTGGTATTTGGTATCTACACTCTACTATTCTAGGCTGAACAACCGGAAACAAAGCGTAAAGCGAACAATACGATAACAAACAGACAGTAATCACTTTAAAAATAGATCAATAACGATTTCTCGGCAGAGAAACGTTCGCGACCGTGAAAGAACAAAGTGGCTACTGATTTGTGGTCGTCGGCGACGTCGCATTCAGTGTCTCATTCCTAGAGAGAATGCGATACATAGTTATGTTGTGAGCGGAGCATGTGTGGAGCAAAAAGAGCAAGCTGGCGGTTGCCCAACCAAGTGTAGTCGCGGCTTGTTTCATGCGTCACATTAATTAAGCATCAGATAGAATCTTGGTGTGTGATGCTGCATGATATTTACGATAAGCTCTAAAACTAGTAAACATGTATTTCGACCGCCAACAGGTGTTTAACGTTACATTTACTGTGCCATATATTTTGGTGCACTCATACAATTGTTATGTTTCTTATTGAAATTCATAATCACATTTTATATCTATTTTATCTTTAAAGAATTAATTTAATTTAATTTAATTTTAATTTAATTATATTCTTTAAATTTAAATTTAAAGAATATAATTAAAAAAAATATTATTGATTACTACCAGGAAGCTTTTTAAAAACGTTCTCGTATATTTTCGGTAGGTGTAATTCTCGATCATAACGCGAGCAGAACTAGCAAAGAATATAATTGAGCATCTGGTGGGTACATGAATTGATGCAATGAATAAGCGTTAAAGCAATTGTTCCTTTCGACATAGTAAATCTTAGTCGACAAGAAAGCTCGGGGCATGTGTCTCAATAACGCCGTTATGTGATGTGCGATAATGTCGCACTAGTAGTAGCGGGAAGGCACCTTTATTTTTTAACCGACTTCAAAAAAGAGGAGGTTATCAATTCGACGGTATGTTTTTTTTTGTTGTATATTACGCATTGTTACGCGATTACTCCGCCATTTGTGGACCGATTTTTAAAATTCTTTTTTTGTTCGAAAGGAGGTACTTCTGATGTGGTCCCATAGTCACCAAGTTGGGATCTGATGATTGGATCCTGGAGAAATCGAGGGCAACCCTCGAATTTTATAGGCCGATACACCGTTTTTCGCAAATTTTATGAAGTAATTTAAGTACTTGCGTATGGTAATCATAATTTCAAGTAGCTGAGCTGATGATGGAAGGTAGAACTCCTTAATAGTAAGGAGTAGGCATCGACTGATTTAGTTTGAGTTCGCATATCTCTGGAACTACAAGTCTGATTTAAGTAATTCTTTTTTTGTTGTACTAGGTATCATTTAACTTAGGGAATATTGCAAGTTTCATCAAAATCGGTTCAGTAGTTTTTGAGATAGGGAATTTTATTAGCTTATTGTGTACATGAGCGATGTTATTACCGGTGTTATGGATTACAAAATTCTAGTGCACATGTTGTATTTGACAAGAATTCGGGTTGAATATTTAAACTAAAAAGAGTAAAATAAAAACTTTTTCAAAAAAAATGTAACCGCCTTCAAAAACAACCATAAAAAACGGTAAAAAAACCTACAAAATAACTTTTCTTTCGGAAGTCGGTGGCAAAAAAAAGACAATGAAATAAAGAGAACAAAGACACCGACTTCCGAAAGAAAAGTTATTTTGTAGGTTTTTTTTACCGTTTTTTATGGTTGTTTTTGAAGGCGGTTACATATTTTTTGTTACTTCTCGAGATAAAATTTTTAATACTTTTCTACGTACTCCTACTTACCTACAAGTCTGTTTTTATGAACAATTAGATATGCAATAAATCAAATCAATTGTATGGCTTACGATCGCGTAAATAAGTGTTATTTAATAAATAGCATTTTTTTTAAAGTTAGGTTTTTAAACTACATTTTTTAAATTATAAATATTTTGAATAAGTATTAAGATACAAAATAATTTTTTACTCAAAGTTTTGTAAATAATGACGTTATCGTTTTGCATTGGTAGGATTACCTACCAAATATGTTTGAAAGGCACAACAGTGTATTTTAAATTTAAATGAGAAAAAAACTACCTACCTATGTCGTATATTTTTTTTTGTAAAACATTCGTAACATAATTAATTCCTTTGCTAAAAGTGAATAGATTCATAGGTAATTTGAAATTTAAAGAATGTATATTGGGGTCAGATCCTAAATGTTCGATAACAGGAAAAAAAACGACATCCGCTATTTTTTTGGGTAGGCAACTTTTGGTAGTAAGTATATTCAGAACAAAAAAGCTATCCTAGAATTGATTTTGTTTAGATCCATACATTTGTATCTTTTTAATTTTTTTAAGTTTTTCATAATACAGTTTTGTTGTTAAAAATTGTGATCAATAAATCATGGTGAGACGTAAATGATTAAACAAAATAATAAAATTTTTGTTTGTCTTTTGATCGCAGAATAAGTAACGTAATTAATTTGGATTAGTTATTGGTATTTGTAAATAAAATGTACCTACTCTGTGTTTGTAAGTAGCAACAAATACCTACTCAGTTACATATTACGATTAAAATTTAATGTTGTACAAAATTAACGTATTAAGGCTTGAACAGACACATGCGATTAATTGCGCTGCGACAACGAGCCAAGCTAATTTCCACACTAAATGTACTGCGAATGGACCGCGCAAGTCGCCCCGCGCGATTAATCGTGTGTGTCTGCTCGAGGCTTTATGACAATAAAACAGCAACACTAGAGTAGAATAAACTTATGTTTTAATGTAACTTTGAGTTAATAAATAAAGCTTAATAAAAATATTGTTGTGAAATAAATACATACTTGTAAGTCGCCAGCTAACGCTTGACATTTGGACCAAAAGCCTGAGACGGTGGGTGGAGGCAACTCGCCATTTACATGAGGGGTCAGCCCGGTCTGCTATCGCGCTGATTTACAACCATATTCAATTGTTACCACTGCTTGTATCAACAGCTGCCACCTACAAATATATATATGATACACTAAATCTACAAACTGTATCCAACACACTGTACATTCCTCATGTCATGATCCTCGTTTGTCGCAATAAATGCATTGAAAATACATCTTGTTTCTCTCACAAAATCCTTTCATAAACTTGTCATAGTTACAATAAAGTCTAGGACAATAAACAGATTTATTTAACTTTTAAAAACAGTTATTCAAATGCAAAACGTCAGTGTTAGCAATACTTAAAATTTATACAAATGAAAATTTATTTATGACTTTTAAAATAGAGCGGACTGCTTAAAAGCGGCCTCAACACAATTTCAAAAAAACCGAATCTTTTTTCGCGAATTTACAATTCAAAGCATTTTTTAGTTAGGCGCGAATGTTCTATGAAAAAAATGTTCTAATACAGTTTTCCGAGTATTCTAAAAACGCCTTTTGAAACATATAAATGTATTAAGAGTTGAGAAAAGGCTTCATTCATGGGTTGTAGGTAAAGTAGGCTGGGTTTTTCTTTGGCCGGTAGGAAGGGCTATGGTAGGTAAACAGGGTGGCACGATTTATGCGCAGTTTGAGCGGCTTTCGTTCTTTGTTTCAGGTAATGACCCGGCTTTCATCCCGGACTCAATGGGCGAGAGTAAAGAGTGCGCAGATACTGGCTGCGTCGCTAGTCTGCCTCTACACTAAGGAACGGACATGTTTTTGAGATACTGATTGTTCTGACGTTAGATATTTATGCGTAGCTGGTAGTTAAAAGGGTAAGTTATTTACTTAAACTTATAGACTTTTCTATAAGTTTAAGTAAATATCTGTTAAATTACATAAAAATTAGGTACGGTCTCTGAAAAACCTAACCACATAAAAATAACAGTATTTTCTGGCTTAAGTTCTTTACTTTGATAGTTGAAAATTACCTACTGTACCTATTACAGCGTCTTTTACCCAGTTTATCATTAAATAACGATGTTGAATGTATTATTTTGAAACCTTACATTATTGAAATTCGGCATCTAGTTTTTGTTCTCATAGCAAAATACAATGCGTAGCTATTCAATTATACGAAACAGTGTCTGACTGAGCTTAGAGACAATAATAATTCAGACAATAGAGCATTAATGGCCTTGTTACAAAGGTCATTTGAAAAAGAGGTTTTTAGACTGGAACACACGAAACGATGGGGCCGCCTAGAGGGGTTGAGCGTTGGTCTAACGCTCAATTCTATAGAGAAAACTTAGACTTAGCTCAAGCTTTGCACAGTTACGCTTCAACCGAAAATAAACCTTATTATTATAAGGTTGCACTGCATATTCCTACAGACGACTGCGACCAAAGGTATGATACGAATAAAGACATTAATTGTGGGCAAGTTAAGTTCGGTTGAAGTGCGACAGAGCTAAGGTTAGCTTAGTGTCAGTCTATCGGCAATAACATTTGTAAAGTCAAAATAATATTGGATTGGTTGGGTTCCAAATAGAAAGTTGTAGAAAATATTTTTGAAAGTGTTTGTATGCCTTCCATGAACCTGAAACTGGATAATTTATTCAGAATCAAGTGTTGACTTTATTCGACTTTACAATTTAATGTAGGTTGTTTAATTTATATGGTATCATATTTTGTGCGGACTATGTAGGTATCTACGTAACTCATACGTTTAATACACCAATTAATATAAAAGATAGGTGTTACAGAATTATTCAACAAAATATTCAAAGTGAACACAATCATAGGTATTGGTTTCTAATTGTTTTTTAACACAATTTCAATACGATACTCTTTAAAATCACTATCTTTCGTCGAATTAAATCGCTATCGAGGTTTATTACTAACACTTTATTATTAAAAAATGCGTCAAGTCGACTGTAACAAAAAGAACAAAACTAAAGCAAATACACCTTTTTTCTCCTACCCACTAAAAATAAGCAATGACTTTAGTGCGATACGTGAATGGGCGTGGCCTCGTCATTCAGCTCGTTCTCACTGTAATGACCCTATAACGGTTCGCATTATTATTTATGTTGTGTAGCTGAGAACGGCATAATAGGACCATAAGAATGAAATAAATTCCCGCAAACTTTGAGTTCTTGGCTTGGCTTGAAAGCTGCGATAGCTCTTATTGTTTCACATTTGCGAAAATGTTTTTCTTAGACGTGTTTTGCATGCGTCGATTCTTTCTAATTTTTCCGGTACGTTATGTTTTACAAGAAATTATAAACAGACTTACTCTTTCACTACATTCATTATTTGTCAAGGAATATAACGCTAATGTGACTGGAACTCAGCAATAATTTGTTGGTGAAATAAGTATAATTTACTTTAAAAAGTAATAATGGCGATTACTGCCAACCAACAAATTAATAATCTCCCAGAAGCATAACAATATCCCCCATAATAATTTCTAACGAAATTCCAAGCGCACATCTCAATTTTCAACCCTGCAATCTCGCCCTAAGAAATTTTAGTTCCCCGCGCGCCGCATAGATGGCGTTAGTAGTAGCATTGTGGACAACGGTTTAACCAAAATGTGTCCTTTTATTACAACCACTATTCGGTTAAATGGACGGTCGGTAGATACCTAAGTGACGTTGGTAAAGCCTTTGGTAGTGGCCACAGACCGAAACGGTCCATCACTCTCCTGTTGCTTTACACAATACCGCAAATAGCTCTGTAGTTCCCAATCTGGTTTTGTACGAATTCTCTAATTTGTTGTTTTGTAAGTCACACAGTTGAGAGCAGTGGTGGCCTAGTGGTATCGGCCTCGACTTACGAGTAGTAGGTCGTGGGTTCGAACCCCGTCAAGCGCATTGCTTTGTGTAATTTATTTCAACACCGCTGCTCTCAAAACGGTGAAGGAAAACATCGTGAGGAAACCGGCATGTCCTAGAACCAGAAATTCGAAGACATGTGACATCTACCAATCCGCACTGGGCCCGCGTGGTAGATTACGGTCTGCTCCCTCTCACAGAGAGGAGGCCTGTGTTCCAGCAGTGGAAACATTTATAGGCTGATGATGATGAAGTCATATGCTATTTGCGGAATTGAATTACTTAATTTCACATTGCTAAAAGCCTTTTTTGCTAGTGTAAAATAAAGATGCATCCGCGTCTGTATGCTTAGGCCTTTCAAATTGTGTAAAGGATTGTAATGCCATTTTTATAAACACCTATACAGAATATCCAATTAAAAAGGAAGAGTAGATTAAAACACACATATAGAAGAAGACAATAATTCATTACTAAGACTTTGTGCTTTTTGAATCAATTTAATTATTACAATTACATTTTCAGTCAATTAGCAATTGACTGAAAATTCGTGTTGAAATGAATAGCAAAAAATACGTGAATGTTCTTGTGTTGACCTTATTAAAACGAATACAACGATATCGATGATGCGTCTTATCAATTGATATTTGAAAGTAGCTACATATAAATAGATTAATATTGTTGAAAAACTTATTGACCTCTGAAATCATAGTAATATTATGTGATTAAAATATTGAAATACATAGAGTAGAGACATATTTCTATCATTACCAATTTCTCGAATAAAATCAGCTCCAAATCTTTCCACTAACATAAAAACCCCATTTTATAGGTTTATCAATCAAAGCTCATAAAATATTGACTAACTCGGGCCCCAACCTCAAGTTACCTAATAGTAGTCAATAAACTAGTTTGGTACCTACATAAACCATTGGAAAACTGTATTATTGATAGGTGGAAAACGAAAGTCAAGCCCGTTGGTCCAAAGATGAGTGATGACGAAACGAGGAGTGCGGTCTGAACGTGAGAAGCAACTTTAAATCACTTGATGAATGTTCTAGCAACGGACGATGTGTTTATTGGCACCACTCGATTTTGGTTTGAAGTTACATTTTCGTATGCGTGTGGTATATTTTAAGTAGCGAAAGTTTGAGGGTTAGGAAAAATAGGGCAGAATACTCGCGTCGTAGTGTAACATCTGATATTTTACCTTGGCAATAGGAATGTTAGACGACACGATTAGCGGAGTGGCTGAGCGATTGGACTGCTGCGCTGCGTGTCGCGGGTTCGATTTTAGCAAGGAGCAAATATTTGTATGATCTACAAGTAGTTGTTCCGGGTCTGGGTGTTTGTGTATGTGAGTTTCTATGTTTGTAAACGCACCCACGATACAGGAGAAATTCCTAGTGATGGGCAATGTTTAAAAAAAAAAATGTCGACAGCATCAAGAAATTGTAATAAAATAATGCAAGAGTTTTGAAAACAAATGGATACTTTTTTTCTTTTGTTGAATTAATGTGTGTTTACAAAGATATAACGCATCAAAATTCTAGAGTCGGCTCGTGACAGAAGCAAGTGAAAATTGCACTTGCTTGTGACGTTTTGGCAATTTTAAAAGTGTCGTATCTTCGTCAATTTCGTTTTATGTGACAAAAGAAAAAAATATGTGTCGAATATTTTTTGAAAAACACTGACTGAGTAATTCAATTTTTTCAGTTTATGCACAACACGACTTCAACTTTGAGACAATAGACTTACCCATAGACGGACCTCGGCAAGAGTATCTAGCTTAATTTTGATGACCCATTTTATAAGTAGTTTTGTATAATTTAAGTTTTAAAGTAAAATTGGAGGGGCTTTTTAAGCAAAATAGGGAAAAAAGGTCACATAATTAGAATGTGTAACATCTAAAATCTCACCTTCAATACACGACACAAATTCGTCTCTGACTTTGAGGCACCAAACTTATCTAGAGACAAATCTCGGCAAGAGTTGCTTATCAGTGATGACCCATCCAAAGACAACTATCTATATCCTTTTGTACACATATACATCATAAATTGATACATACATATGTTGGCAACTTGGAGAACTAACCCTCTTAGGGACTTTACTCATGGCGCGATGCGACGCGACGATTCGTGCGATATCGAGTCGATTGCCGATTTAAGTCGCACGTATTTACTAATGGAGCGATGCGATGCAATTCGACCGTAAACTACGATAATCCACCTTATTACTACGACATAAAGGCGCTGCAAACAAAAGACAAAAGATGTCGCCAGTGACGAGTAGTTGCGCAATCGAATTTCGAACACAGAATCATATGCATTGTCATTAGGACGTACGAGTACATGCAATTCGATATCAAGCAGATCTGTGAGCGATATCGTCAATACATGCGACTCCATTAGTAAACGCTAGCGATTGTCCATACATTTTCTTCGGCCGGACGCTTGGGTGATATCTGACCGATATCGTCAATCGGTGCAATTCGATATCGCGTCGCGCCATGAGCAAAGTCCCTTATCGGACTTAGAAAGAGTGCACGCTCTACCAGATAAATTAAGATGTTTTCCCCGCGGTCAGATATTTATTAACAGTTATATAATAATTTAACATACCAGTGTAGGAAAAATCAGTGCAAGTAAATTTTGTTTTTATTTTGCTCATCCAGTATGCGCTTAATGTCAATCGACAAAGAGTATTATGCAAAGCATGTTTTACTGTTTTATTGTCTCAGTGTATCCAATTGCTGGTGAGCATTTGGCTCAAATATGTTGAATAGGCAACAAGTAATACGACAAAACAATGGTAATGATTTAGTGAAAGCAAGAAAAATAATGAAAAAGGATAAGACAATGAAAGAACAATTAAGAGTGAAGTACTCTTATGAACAACTTTTAATACGAGATTTCCCCTGAAATAAATATATAGAGAACATAACAGCTTAGAATTACTAGATAAATATTAGGCAGGTCATACAGTGCAGGACCATCTAAAAGCGCATCAGATTTACGAGGAATTCCCTGGAAACAGATGTGTCAGGTACGCAAGGAACCGAGTAGTATGATAGAAAAGGGGGGACCTATAGGTTCCTCCTTGGGGAGCCTATGTGACGATGTACTTATGTTTTGACGAGCACTACAATTTAAATGTTATCAATCAACTTAATTATTTCATGTCCATACCTAGTTGGGTTTATACCTACTATTCCTGTAAAATTAGCGACCTAGTTTATAAAAGCATATTATACCTATTTACAGGTTCCAAGAAAATACCAACAAAGTATTATAAAGTACAAAATGCTCATATCTATAACGAGACAAAATACTTTATCAATAGAGCGCTTTGTCTTTCAAAGGTATAGTATCTTTTGTTACCTGTAAAAGGCGCCTTAATCGACAATACTCACTGAAACCTATATAATACCTATAACCTTCGATCCTCGATAAAGAAAATTAGCTGCCCATTACAATACCGAGTAAAAATGAAGTAAAAAAGGCACGCAAGCCATTAAAGAACCTTAACGACGCCGATCAGATGAATAAATGATTGAATTTTCAATTAAAATTAGAGAGTAAGCTAAAGGGAACTTTGTTGACAATATCGGTGCTGGAAAGAGACAGAGAATTTTAATACCATTTCATCATCCTGACTGCTTTAATATTTTTAATTGAAAGATTCAATTATACTCTTTCGGATTTAAATGGGTGAGCGGAGGGATGTACTAGAAATGATGGGTCCAATTTACATTGCGATTTGAGTGTTGAGTTGAGATTAACGGAATAATATATTATTCTCCATTAGGACTGGAAGCCACATGAAGTATTAATAGGGTTTAAAGACCAGTAGCAATTAATTTATGTACCAACCTAGTATTGACTCACCTATATACCTAATTTTATTGATTGTATACTCATTTAAGGTTCATTTTCTTCGAGGAAATTGATCGTGTTCTCCATTGTAGAACATTAAACTCATTTACGTGACTTTGTACCTAAGTTTCTAAATTCTTGATTAAAGAACTTGAAAATCGTGATCATGTGACGATTTAAATATAATGTAAACGTTATTTTGTTCAATTATTAATAAAATAATCCATAGTGAAGTTTGACATGTACGTTTGAATGGAATTAAAGGATCCGTATGGTTTATTTTTGTAAGATACTTTATCAAATCTTTTAGGTCATAGGACATTTCGATATCTACTGTTAGTAGGTATGTACTTTCTGTTGGAATAGTTATACACGCAGGTGAATCTGTGGGTATAATGTAAAATAATGTGTACTGTACCTAACAGTGTACTCTTATCAGTTTTTTTTAAATGATTGATCTATGTCAAAGGAGTAAATGATACTGTGACGTCTGATAGGGGAGAATGGAAGAAGAAAACGTGTTGCGCCGACCCCAAGTAGAATGGGATAAGGGCAGGAAGAAGAAGAAGATCTATGTCAAATGTATTTAAAACGTGATCATGATTCCAAGCTTTGTCTTCCTTCTGAGTCTTTAATATGACCAATAACAAGGAGCTGTCTATGAACGCGGATCATAATTTGGACTGAGATACTGTACTAATTTGAGACTTTCGACGCTACAATGTTTTTTCAAACATCTAAAAACAAATATAACGTTTAGCCTACATGTAGTTGTACCGGATCAAACTGTTTGCGTATGTTAGTATAAATGTTTAACGATACAGGAGAAATTCTTAGTGCAAAAAGCTATCCTTATTTAAACAAGTGCATGGAATAGCCCCTCATAATTTTCTTAGAGTCACGTGCAAAGTCGCAAACAACTGCTCCTTGAATTACGAACTAGTTCTACATGAAAATAACTAATTAATGTGCGAACACTATTTGAAAGGACTCATTAATTTAACACCTGACTGGAAAACTTAAAGGAGCGGTTCTTAGTAGTTCTTGGTTCTTGGATTGGTTGTAGACCGCCTGAACTACAGGTAAAGGTGTTTACATATAGGTACGAGCACCTAGTGCAAAAGCAAACAATTTGAAGGTGCTAAGGCATAATCAACTTCTATGTAACTTTTTCACAACTATTTTGAAATCTGCTTCTAGGCGATGGGTGACTCGCCGTCTGATCATGTACCATGCTCGGGCGTATGAAACAGAATAATTTTGCATGAGTTTTTTTACATGAGTCGAGTATCTAATCTGAACGCTCCTACTCAATAACAACACCTTTGACTGATTATCAAACTTCGCAATTCTACCAATTATGACTTTCAAAGATCAGACTAACGCATAACTAATGGAAGACTTTGAATGTACACCACTATTCCCTAAAAAAATCTATTTTGGAGAAAATGCAAAATTTAAAACCGCTCCATAATATGGACCCTGATTTCTTTCAAAAACGTTAAAAGGATTTCACAAACTGTGTTTTTAAGAACTTTGTAATAATTGCAAAAGCGGTCGAACCGTGTGAAACAAAAGGGTTCAGTGATGCTCATTTATTTAAGCGCTAAAGATTCCTCGCCCCAAAGAAACTTTCTTATTTCTAACGATAATTAAATTATAGAATTAACTGTGGAAATTAGCTGAAAATTACGACAATTCTTTGGCACATTGTAAAAGTTTATTTTTTCGCGAAAACACAAAAAAAGAAGTTGAGTTAGAGATGAAAATTGTTAATGTTATTGCATTTATTTCTTCTTTGTCTTTTTATTTTTATGCTTAATTGGATTACTTTTTAGGTAGAATTAGATTAACACGGATTTATGTTGGATAAATAAAAACCTTAATTTAAAAAAACTAAAATGTAGTCTTACAAAATGTTTAGGCTGTGTTTCACCAATAAATATTCTATAAATGATGACACTGACAACCTTAGATGCAAGAAATAAGTCTGACTTTAAGAAGGTCACAGTTAACATAAAAGTTAAGTGATCGGCTCTGGCGCTGCGAGACGCAGATTCGATTCATCCGTGATGAACAAGTAGTTGTGTGACTTTATTTTGGTTAAATGTTACCTGATACAGGAGTAACTCCTGAAAATCTATGCTAACAACTCATGAACGCGGTTTAGGGCCAGGTATTTAACAAAACCTATTTAAACTTACTATTTGTTAAATCCTATGCATTTTTTATCCGTTTCATCGTTAAAAAAAATGTTTGTGATTTTAACAATAGTTACTTAAACTATTGATCAAACAATTCGCCGTTAGAAGTGCTAATCGCGTTCAGTTAATAGCTGAAATTCACCCTTCAAAATTTGGTTTCAGTAATCCGATACCCCATCAAACAGTTATTAATAGCGAACATGTTTGTTTACTAATTAATAAACATTATCGCTATATATAATTAAAGCGGGTAGTATGTAACTAGCGTGTAGCCGACGACAGAAATATGTAGAACATGTCCACCCGCTTGTCTAATTATAATCGATCCTCGGGAGATTGACACGTGTCGTAAACGTAGCGATAGCAACGACACGTGTTTTGCAAATTGTTTTAAAAAATATATATATTTGTGGTATAATTTTTGTAGTAAAATGGAATATAATTTGTAATCAATAGGTGCGTCCACACAGAGCCCGCAGCCTCGCGAGGCATTTGCTGCACGAGGAAACTGACAAGCGAGGCTGCTCACTCTGTGTGGAGTTGTGGACGCCTCCATTGTTTTTCGACCGATACAATACGAGGCACGAAACAATATACGTGAGCAAAACAAAAACCGACACTGCATGGCTCGGGTGCTCGGTCGCTCAACCGCGGCAGCGCTGTCACTTACCTCGCCCGAGACACGTCCAGACCAAACGAGCTGCTTCGCGCGGAAAATGCCTCGCGAGGCTGCGAGCTCTGTGGGAACGCACCTATTAACTAACAGAGGATTGTTAGTTATTTATTGGAATTATAAAGCAGGGTTTTCATGTTGTTTGTTTCATCATAACGTGTTTATTTATTATACTAAATCAATATAATTTCACTCAATTTCTTGATATGTTGTGTTGTATTTGATTTTCTACCCCAATAGGTGGCCATGCATTTGCCCAAGGCATTTGCTGCGCGAGGAAACTGACAAGCGAGGCTGCTCACTCTGTGTGGACCGTCTATTGTTTTTCGACCGAGGCACGAAACAATATACGCGAGCAAAACAAAAGCCGACACTGGATGGCTCGGGCGCTCGGTCGCTCGACCGCGGCAGCGCTGTCACTTGCTTCGCCCGAGACACGTCCACACCAACCGAGCTGCTTCGCGCGGAAAATGCTTCGCGAGGCTGCGCGCTCTGTGGGGACGCACCTATTCAATATTTATATTATACAAACTGACCCGGCAAACTTCGTACCTACCGCCTCAGAATTATTTTTTTCAACCTTCCCTGGACCTTCCAAAAAGAATTCATAACCAAAATTAGCCAAATCGGTCCAGCCGTTCTCGAGTTTTAGCGAGACTAACAAACAGCAATTGATTTTTACATACATAGATGAGTAATATGTAGTTAGATATGTTTCCCTATTACTGTTTTGAAATCCGATTCTGATTTCAGATTCAGAATTCGGCTGTATTTGATTTATTTGTCAGTACACCCGCCTAAGCTGTGATTCCAGGAATTCTGTATCACTTGACTTGACTTGACTGTCAGACTTTTAGGGCTAGTTATTTGATCAGTAGTTAAGATTTTTCGGACAGAAAAAAATTGTCTTAAACCTGCGTATTTGTGGATAAGTAGGTACTCCAGACGCTTAACCACCAGCTTAGTTGGTCAAGCGTCTGGGAGTCGCAGCCTCTCAAACGAAGTCTAATCTTTCATTATTGGAATGAAGTTAAACGTCTTTCGGTGAGAGTCGCAGTGAAATTTTTCTTTCCCAAATTCTTTACGATTCGCGACCCAGGCGTTATTACGTTATACATTTTTTTTTGTATATAAGTTATTTTTCAAAATCTTATTAACATTTTTTTTTTCGGGCATCAATAGTTTGCTTAACTAATGATCAATAAACTAGCCCTTACTGACTACATATCACACTGTTCTAATAAACCTACACTCACAAATACCCAGCATCTAATTCGGTAAGACATTCGATACCTCCACAAGTATTCCTTATTTGCCGACCGTACCCGGTACAGTCATCAAGGCAGAAGCGTCGTGGAGTATCTGTCCCTAGGTGATGAGTGACAAACCTTTTTTTCAGAGAAAAACAAAGTAACCGACGTCTATTTGTGTCGCAGTTCTAATAACAACAAAAAAAAAACTGTGTGTTCCATACGGGATGCACGTGTGATTTGAATAATTTTGGTTAAATTATTAGTATTGAAATATTCTTTTGTTATTTTTTTGATATGCTAGATTAATTTTCTAGAATATCAAAAAAACAACAAAGAGGGCTTTTTCAATCATAAATATTATTAAAAAAAATACTTGTTTGTATCGCTGTGTTCAATCAAATCGTAAAGATGGCCGTCTACTGTGCGCGGGCGTATCGCAGTTTATTGTATTTCCGTAAGTACATATTCACGTGTGGTAATATGTTATTACACCATGTTATACCTATATCATATACTTATGCAGTGAGCCCGATCATATTCGGTGGCTGAGTAAATGTTTGTTTTGAACATGGCTTAAAAAAAGAAAATCTTTTTTTACTTATGAAGCCTCATTTTTTTGGACATAAATAAAAGTCGATTCCTTTACCTATGTCAGAAACATAACTAATATGTCATTCATAACATGTTAGCTAAACTTCATTGCAGATTTTCCTCTAGCGTTTTCTATCTACCTAACTGTATTAATAATATTTAAAATAGGTAAACTTTGTGAGTTTGTAAGAAGTAACATTTGGAACTTCTGAACCGTTTGTGAAAGCTACATTATTCTGAAGTGACATAGGTTATATATATTTTTCAAAATTTGAAAAATATAATCCTTTGTCCCATAAAAGCTATTTAGCCAAAATGTGTGACTTGTGTAATAAATCCTAGAATATCCACAATATCATAAATGTTGTTTTCCCCGCTACTGACTTATGGGATGCACATGTCATCATTAGCATTTAATTTGAATTATGACACCCGAATCCACAATCTGATTTATTTTTATTATTTCATTCAAACAATCTAACACTATTAATGACTTTATCCCATGTTAGACTATTAACTTTAACAAAGTTTATTTTCTAAACGTGCCCTTTGGGAATTATTTAGAAAGCACGTGTCATTTTAGTTAAATTATAACCCGCATCTTAATTGTTTTAGGTTATTCGAAGATGTGCTGGCATATTTAAAGGGTTAAACCACGATTAAAGCTTGCTCTTTCTAATTTCTCAACTTTCACAATCTTGGTATAAAATATACATGGTCCTGTTTATTAGGAGTGGTTTTCAAAAAGGTAGATATACTCTCTGGGACTAACCAAGCCGGAAGGGATTTAAGTGTGAGCAATAGAATTTTCAGCGGCCCTTTATAACATTTTCAACATAATTATATATTTGTGTAGGTATGCGTGAGTTATTTATTTAGTCGCTTTATTCAAACAGGCCAATCGTAACTCATAAACTCAAATTGTTACATAAATACTGAATCTACACCTTTTTAAATGAAACACATTCATATTTACAAAAAGTTCCGTTCAGTAAAATAATTATAAAACCGTTGGTATTTATATTGGACAAATAAAGAAACGACCTCTATTGGCGCATCTCTTTAAACGGAAAATTCTGCCTCCCTTTGAAATGAAAGATTGTGTACACCGCCATCTAGGGAACGAAGTTGAACTCATTTAGTCACATTCTGCAGCAATGCCTCGAGTCACATTAAATTGCATCTCTTCGCGCGAGGTTCTGAAAACGACTTTTTTATGAGTTACTGAGATGTTCACCGCATAAAATTGTTGCCTCTCTTGTATTTCACGACGTATATCACTTTAAGATTAACTTTATTATATTATTAAAACAACAATCCGCTTACAAAATGGTAATAGATTTAAGCAGACATAATGAAACATTGAAGATGGATAGTTACACCATCCATTCTCCCAATGGTTCATTAATAGACAATCGATTAGATTTACTGCTTTCAATGTAAGCGCAACTACTATAAGTAGACATAGACTGGTATGCTGTGCACCTAAGGGTCAGTTCAGACCGAGACGCGAAGCGACGCGACGATGCGTGAAGAGGCCTGTCATTTCAGGCTGCGTCGCGCTACGCCTCGCGGCGCCGCGATGCGCCTCGCTGCGCCGCGAGACGCATCGCAACGTCGCGAGACGCATCGCAACGTCGCGAGGCGCATCCAGACGCCGCGCGATGCAGCAGAACGTGTCTAGATTTTCCACGTGCTGCCGCCCCGCCCCGCGTCCTCCCGCAGTCCCATTTGCAAATGGCGGCCTCAGCTATATAGTCCAGGGGCTAGAGGTAGTTGAGTATGCAAAATCCGAGTGACGGCAACTATGACCGAATTCATAAACATAATAATATTATTATGCGCTTTATCTGTCCCGCAAAAAGGTGATCTGATTTTTCTATAAATTATTACGGAAATAATCATTAAAATGATTTTAAATCATGTACTCAATACATTCCGTTTACGATTAAGAGAAGAGGGCGAAAAAAAATGAACCAAAAAATTGACCGGCAAGTTCTACATTGTTATTCTTTGACCTTTTCTTAACTTAAATCGGTTGGCAAAATTCGTTACTCACAATAATGTATACTCAGTCACCTCTAGTTCCCGATTTTCACCTTGCATCATGGAGCGGCCGCGAGCGGCGTCAAGCGGCGCCGCGCTGCGTCGTGAGACCTTGAGAGGAGCAGCGCAGCACCGCTGCTTTGAGATGCGTCGCGCTGCGTCGCGCTGCGCCGCGAGGCGTCGCGCGGCGCATCGCGGCGCATCTCAACGTATTCTAAATTCTCACAACGAAATGTGTATCTTTTGGTGTAGAAAATAAAGTCTGATTTTGAATGGCTCTTAAAAGTGTGCGCGCATCGTCGCGTCGCTTCGCGTCTCGGTCTGAACTGACCCTTAGAGACCTAATAAAATTAGACTGAACGTCAACTACCCAATACTTATCTTTTGCCTGGATGAATTTTCAGCAATGCAATATGGACTTTATTGCTTTATGGACAGGACCTATTGTAAAAAGCAGGGAAGCCCTTAAAGGCTTAGAGCGCGGTCGCAGGAGCGGCGTTGCATCGTCTATTTCGACGTCGCCAGTGCGTTGACCGGCCCATTTCGACGGCGCACAACAGTCGATAATTATGTTGTCAACTGACTAAAGCAAGCGGGCTATACAAAGCGGATCTGGGCCGGATCAGTCGCTTTTTGTGCACGACAAAGGCCATTACGCGATCCGTTTCCGAGCGTAAAGTCAATACTGTTATGAAGTTATCATTGAGTTTTCGCTGGAAAATCGGCTAACGTGGGAAAGCTGCGATTGCGATTTGAATGGATAATGAGCTCCGGTGTATTCGTTAATTGAGTCGATATGTAAATAAACAGGCCGCGAGCCCCACTCAATCATTGCTGGGCTCAAAGGCTAGTGCTATTTTATTGTACCAGTGCACAGTGCTCTGATTGTTAGTAAACTTTGCCATGTAGTTTGCGTAGGTATGCGTATCCATTTGTTGTTTCACAAAGAGACTCCAACTGGTAATTCTATTTACCTACGCAATTGTAAAGGATGAAAAAGTGGATATTAATAGTCACCATGATGTTTTCATGAAACCGCATTCTATTTTAATGTGATCCGGTCTCATATTTTAAAACTATACGGCAAGGGTATTAAAAATGCAAATGAATGACCATTGACGCACAATTTTATTTACCCACAAACCGTTTACACAATAAATAGTTGATATTTTAATTTGCCAAAACAAATAAAGGTGATGCGAAATGTTCTATCAGTAATATCAATTTTATTCAGTACAAATGACATATCACTTAACTATTCATGGCGGTCACGTTTCAATTTGTGGTCTATACAATGTAATAATTAATTTATTATCTATTTACTCATTTGAAACTGAATCAATTTGGGACACGTTGTGAATTTATGGTGTAATGATTTTTAGGAGTGTCCTTTTCATCATCATCCACAGCCCGTCTTCACCCACTGCTGGGTGCCTGTCTTTGTTTGTGCCAAGCTCCACGGTCTTGCGCCAGCCTCATCCAGGACACTCCCGCAATGGCAACAATATCGTCTGCCCATCTCGCCGCAGTGTCCTTTTACCTAGGTTATTTAAAAAAAAAAAACATAACATTTGATATTAAATCTTTACTATCCACCCTTGTTTGCTACCAAATTAGTAGAAATACGATCTTTTAGTTTACGTCTTTTGGAATAAAAATAAAAATAAATATCTTACTTTGTTGATAAGTAAAAAAAAATAAGAAAACCTTTTTCAGACACCTGAATTTAGCAGATTTTTAGTTTCAGCGAGTGTCTATGGTTCGCAGTTAATAGTGAGCGGTATCAATTAAAACTGTCTCCTCTGATTTATTTTATTGGTTCAGCAATTGATTACATTACGCCAAATTGACCGCAATGAATGGCAGTCTCACGACACCGCACTGCGTTACATTTACTATATAGTTGCGTATTTATTTAATTTTAACTTTTTCTTTTTTTTTTACTTTGTTGTCCTCTTTTTTTATAAATCTCTTTTTTATTATTATTTTGAATTAGAAAATGAGCGCGTAAATAATAACAGCCGCACAGGTATATCTTCCTTTTAAGCCGTGCTTACCGAGGTCGGTGTGTGGATTGATGATCATCTCTCATAGCAAGTTTTCTCCGTATCTCGTAAAGCACGTAAAGGCACTGGTCCCGGCCATTTGTCTATTACTTTGATAGCCGTTACTGTTAGTCAGAAACGCAAAGGTCTGACAACCAGTCTTATCAAGGGGTATCGTATTATTCGGTCACCGAGTTTTGGAGGCTAGATAGCCAGTCGCTCCATGTAAAACACTGATATTGCTTCATCCAGGTATAGTCTGGAAGCTGACCTCAACAGGATAAATGATGATGGATTGAAATCACGAAGAGAGGTAATAAAAGTGAATTAATGAGATATACTAGTCGACTAATATACAACAACAACAATACAACAACGCGTAATCTTACTAACATTACAAATGCGAAAGTTTGAATGTGCGGATAGATTGATGGATATTTGTTACTCAATCAAATCAGAACGGCTGATCAGATTTTGATGAAATTTTGCTCAAAGATGGGTCTGGAATAACACATAGGAAACCGTGAAAATACCGTGGGATAGTTTTCGAGTTACATACGGGCGAAACCGTTGGCGATAGCTAGTGCTAGATAGATACCTAGTAATTAGGTGTAACAACCACATTTGGCAACGAATTCGTGGTACCATTATATTTTAATGGACAAGAGAAAGTATGATATTTCAACCGCACGTTTTAAACCAATGAGTGCGTTGCCAATATTATAATCTACATAAACGTCTATTACGTTACTAGATACAATAGTATACAGTCCACAATAGAGATATTCAATTCAGTAAACGCCTCTCGCAAAAACACATCAGCGGTGTCCTAATGCTTTTAGAATGCCCAAATAAAACCGCTAATATTCCTCCGACATACAGTGAAATCACGATGACGATGTAAACACCCCACGGCAATATACCGAAAAGGGATCGCACCTATCTATAACAAAAAAGGTATTAGATAACTATCCCGCGTTTGGTTCCTGGTAGAACTATCAATCACCTTACTAATTGCGTTATTTATCTACCCCCATTCTGAAATCGCGCTGTCATCGGCCTATGTAATTTCACTTAGTGGCCTCTTTAGCCACGTATTATTTCTTAATAATTTTCCGCCACTCATCGTGGCTTAGCTGCGAAAATGACAGGGTTTTCACAACCAGTTTTAGGCTCTGAAGGCCAGGTAATTCGTTAGAGTTTGTTATGAGCACCATTTTTCTAAACAAATTATAACCTGGGTAAGCTCGCCGACATTTAACTTGAGTGGTGTAGAAATATATTGTTACGAAAGTATTAGTGGTACTCCTGTTATAAATTATAACAAGTATTTAAGCATATTTGAGTTTCTTGTGTTGTTAAACGTACATATTTCATGTCTAAAGACGACTTTAGAAGTAAAGCAATAACGCATTAGAGTTTCGAACTCGTATTCTAGACCGTTATTTGCGGCTTTCCGTACGTACCGTACTCGAAATATAATTGACAACCCTTTCGCCATTAACTAGAATTGGGTTGTCCAGTCAATTCCTGAATGAATGATGCCCGAAGTCACCGGGTTTTGGGTCGAACAAATCCCAAGTATGCGTGACGAAATACTTCTCAGAAATAATTTGTATAGTTTGTTGTATGCGCACGCAAATGAAATGGTCGAAACATTTGGAGGAACTCGTTAACCAACCCGTGTTTCTGACGCCAAGATTCGGTGCCGAGTTAATTTAGGTTGGCGATGACGGCTTTTTGAACCGATTACACAAATGTGTCGGTTTACACCATGTGCTAATGATTTTGTTAGAAACTGCGGACCGTTCGTAATATATGTTTATCGGCGATTTAGGGCAGATTATTCATTACCAATAGTAATTAGGATCGTAATGATAGTTTGTAGCGCAGTAAATAGGAAATGTTAAACGAAATAATATATTAAAGTGTTCATGGAGGGATACGATTAAAATCACAATTCTGATGCTTAGATAGAGCAATTTTACGACGGTTGCTCGTTGTAATAAATCCCTCATACCTGTATTAATGCCATATTAGAATAGGGTATTATAACAAGAGGTTAGACACCAAAGTAACGCGATTTGCTTAGTTAAATATTTTGGGGAGAATCTCCCGCGTGAGGAGGGTTCCGGCCGGCCATCCCGGACCAACTCGAGAATTCTGGCGATTGTGATGATATATGAGGGCGCATTATTTTCTTATCTTTTCTTTTTCTAACTCCACCGCCCATACTTCATTCCCGCTCGTATTATAAACGTTTTACTTTTCATATCTCGTAATAGACGCCTTGGGCCCGAATGGTGTTAGTATTACGTAAATTTCGGTAATATGTCAGGGCAGTTGAGCCTCTCAACGCTTTTAAGGCTCGTGATGATTTCATTTTGAGCGGGAACGATATAAATTAATTTTTGTTTGAGCATGACTCAAAGGAAATTGTTTCTTGAAAATGATACCGTATTGTAGATGAGGTTATCACAGTAAACAAGGTGGCGCCGGGACTCGGCATGAAAATATTTTCATTCTATTGAGAGTCTGCGTAATCTTTTAATATACAACGCTATGAGGTTTTACTGCTTGTAGTGTTCCGTTTATAAACAAATTTAGTTTCGCTCGCGGAAATATGAAGAGATAAGATTTTCTCTTTTGTTTCTGGAAACGTTTTAGTCAGATTAATTCTACGAGTAAGATCGTTTCTGGAGGTCACGTTTAAGTGATTTTAAGTCTTAAATGGAACCAATCTATCTAGAATTAACTCGAAGCGCTAACCTAACATTGAAATCCAATTCCACATCCAAACTTGACATAGCAGATGTTAAATCTCAAACAACAACACGGGGACGAATCTCGGCAACAAGATCACAGAATAACTAGAATAAAATACATGAGAGATTATTTAAAAGGGAGCGAATTCAGCACTTGGTCCGTTTGATGGACGGCTTGGTGAAATTACCATAGTTTTAAAAGTCAAAACTGGTGACAGTTAGATTGGAGACGAAGTAAACAAGTTCACCTTGACTTGATCTTACCTCGGATCAGATGTAGAAACGGAGATCTAAATGAATGTTGTCGAATACAAATGAGATGGGTGAAAGGACGTGTTGTATGGGATTATTTTGCTAATTGAAAGATTTTTTTAAATCTTTTAATAATCGGCCTATAATATTCCCATTGCTGGTCGGTCATGTGTGATGGCTCTAGTCAAAGTCTAAGTCAAAGGTTACACGCTCAGTCTGGCGTCAGTCTGGTCCATCAGTCTGCTCAGAATGACGGGAGAATTATCGTCTAACCGGTTGACTGACGGACTGATGGTCCAGGATGACAAAATTTAAATATTTTAAATATTTTCTATCATTCTGTTGTGAATGACAGCAGACTGAGGCCAGACTGATCGTGTAACCGCTCGAATCATTCTCGCGTCAGTCAGTCACCGTCCCCGACGCAATGGAGCAAGACGTGCCACCAGAGGGAGAGGAAGGAGGAGGAGAACGTTTCTTGACGTTTCACTTGATTGACGTGGCTGACCATAGCCTAATTAGTACAGTAATAAATATAATAAATAAATAATTATAATTGCATAAGTTGATAAAAAGTGCTATGCAATAGCTTTACCGCGGCAGTCCCCGAGTGCAACTTATTTTTTTTAATATCTATGGCTAGGCAGGATGACTCACTTGACTGTCGGTTTCACTTTACGAATGATGACTAACGTAAGTTTTATCAGTCTGCTGTCAGTCTAGACTGAGCGTGTACCCGTATTTTCATCCATCATTCTGGCATCAGTCTTAGCCGGACCAAACTGATGGACTGAACTGACGCCAGACTGAGCGTGTAACCTTTGACTTATGGAGAGGAGTTTCCATAAGAGCCATCACACATGACCGACCAATGATTGACCTGAATTTAGCAGATCACGAAGTTTAAGCAAAATGACAATGGGATCGTGTTTGAATGACGAATTTATAAAAATAGCAGACTTCAGCCCCTGTTTGTTTAGTTGCCCTTTGCGTTCCATTCAGTCCAAAGATTATTATTTAGCCTCACACATAATATTAGTAAAATGTAGTTGTTAAAATGCCACGCATGGTTAGGCAAGCAGTTCACTTAAAATTATAGCGACTAAGTTAGTATTTGCTGCATCGTTGCTTCTGTTCCATATAAATCATTATTTAGCAACATTTTACTGTGGAACTAACAATTTATTAGCCGCCATTACTAAATTGAAGTTGCGAAAGCAAAAAAACGTATATACCTGACGTAGGTAATGCAGTAAAGTTCGCGTCATTTTGGATATTATTTTTATAATTTAAGCTTGTATTTTCTCTGCTGCCACATACTTACTTCTACCATCGTTCATATTTAATTGCAGGTTTGTTTGACTTTTTCATTTTTAAATATATACTAATATTATCAAGCTGAAGAGTTTTTTGGTTGAACGCGCTAATCTCAGGATCTTCTGGTTCGAATTGAAAAAATCCTTTTGTGTTAGATAGTCCACTTATCGAGGAAGGCTATATGCTATAAAACATTACGCTACGACTAATAGGAGCTGAGCAGCGAGAGTGGGGATCCGCTAATAATATTATAATAATATTATTACGGAATTTCGCGTTGATTCCAAGTACCTATGGGGGCAATGTTATCTATAAAAATGATAACCAGAAACGAAATGACTTCCAGAATACATTTTAAACATAATCCGATGTGGTCTATTTCTTTTTCACAAATTATAATAAACCAAGGTGCTTTTTAGTTTAAAATAAAACCTAACACTAATAGAACAAGCTACTTATCATTCCACGCCAGTTGTAAGAGTCGATTGAATGCAATACGTTATTTAGCCAGCACACTATTTCGAAACATCTTTGAATCTTAAGTTAGTGCTTCGCGAGATCCTTAGTATTTGTAATAAATGACCTACGTTACTAGTTTTTGAAGTGATTTCTAGTTCTTTGAGAATTTTCTCAATTACCTGGTTACTGTTTAAAAAAATACATTGCCCCACTGGCACTGTATGAATTTGTCCTGTATCGTGGGTGTGTTTACAAAATAGAAACACACATACACAAACACCCGTATAGCCAGAACCACTATTTGGAGGTTATACAAATATTTGTTCCTTGCGGGGATCGAACCCGCGACAGGCTGCGCAGCAGTCGATTGCTCAAGTACTGCAACAAAAGTTCCATCTCCGTTTGTTTGTTGATAGGACAGGATCGCGGGACTGTCTTTATCTGTAAACAAATTGCAACCGAACGAACATGGTAGATTTTTATTCAGGTAGTTAATGGGTAGACCTTTGGTGTGGGATGCAACATGTGTCGACACCCTTGCGCCATCCCATCTTCCTAGTACTTCATGCTATGCTGGTGGGGCTGCTGCAAGTGCCGAAAACCTCAAACGGCACAAATACAATGGCTTGACTACTAGCTATGTATTTGAGCCGTTTGGGGTAGAAAAACTAGGGCCATATGGGGTCCGAGTGCCCACCAAGTCTTCAAAGACATCGCTTCACGTATAGTGGACGCGCGACTCTCGTCACCAGACGGCTGGCCTATTTCTTGGTCAAAGGATCAGCATTGCAATCCAACGTGGCAATGCTGCCAGCATTCTGGGCACTTTCCCCATTGACAGCGATGTGGATGAAATTTTTGAAAAAAAAAAATGCCCTGTAAATTTTTAATTTTAGTATAATTTAGTTTTAATTTTAGTTTTTAAATGTAGTGTGCATAACATAGATATATACGTATATTTCTGTGGTGCATAATATATAGGTATTTTTTATTAATGATTATGTAATAGTTGTAGTAAAAGGTAACAGAAAAAAATGAAATAAAAAACAAGAAAAAGGTAGTTGTATATCGTACAAAAAATAGTACCGTGCGGGAATCGAACCCACGACACACGCAGCAGCACTCATCCACTGCGTCAACCGTGTCGAATTATTCTTTGTTCTATCGTATTTGTAATAATTTACTATTGTATGTCTATTAGGTTGATATCACCGTATCTAAGGCAACGCGTTATGCTTACACACCCGGAAAAACGCGTCTACTCATTAGCGAAAATATCTCCGTAATTCCCTTTGACGCCTACGCAAGCCAGAAGCCCTTTTATATTCAATACGAAATTATTAACACAAGGTGTTTTTGAGAATTTGTTGTTATACGACCAACAAGCACTACGTTACCTTGCTTTGGGCTGTGGCGGCTTAACGCCCCACATATGTCCCTACCAAGTTACCAACTAATGTAGCAACGTTTAATTAGATTGTAAATATGTAAAGTTAGATCATAAGTAGGTACCATGTAATTAGATTGTAAATATTTATAATTAGATAGTAAGTAGGTACCAATGTAAATATTTTTTGTATATAGCTTCAGTTTAATTGTTTAGTTTTAAGATGCACGTAGCCAGTAAGTTCTCACGCTTTGGCACGACGAAATCTTTTATTTTTTAGGTATTATCTATCGGCTAAGAAGCTTTGAAGTAATAGATACAATAGGCTATTCTCCAGGCCACGCCGTACACAGCTGCAAGGTTATTAATGTTTTATTGCACGCAGATGCAGTGTGTTGTTTTTGTAAACTGTATTGTGAGTTAGCAATTAAGAAAATGTGTTTGTCGGAAATGTAACATTTATGGCCTAGTGCCATAAACGAAATGCCGAATGTAATGTTTTATTTTTTTATAACGTTGGGCTTCCCAGAGCGCATCTTTTATTGTATTTTGGTAACAATGCTTACTATAGGTTTAGTTGTAAGAAGTTTGCCGCCAGCGACTGGGGAAGACAAAAATGTATTTTTAGTGAACAGTCGACTCGCATCCTTCACACGGGACAGTCCACGCAACCAGCACACGGGTCAGTTGGTGGACAGTCCACGCGCAACTTTTAAACGAGTCAGTTCACTCACTTTGTTATTCCGTGATTATACATCTCTGCTGCAAGAAAGAACTGTTTCATTCCTTTACCTACCGGCCGACCCTTGCAACGCTTAAGTCCCGTACTACACGTTTCTAAAACGTTTTTAATTCGCGACAGTAACGCGAAAGGGCTACAGATCGTGACGATAAAGGCCCGTTTGCGATTTCGATCTAAGCGGTAAGCGGTGCGGCGGGCCTCGTGAATAAGACTCGTGAACACGACGCGCCACCGACCCGGGCTTGGTACCTGGTCGGACGGCGAGCTTACCCATTACTCACCGTCCGCAAGCCCGCTCCGCCGCTGTGCCCTCTGCTATTCAGAGGGACACGCGTTGGAGCGTCCACCCGACAGGCTATTTGCATACGGGCAAAGAGACCCCCCTTAGGCACACAGTGCCTAAGGAAGACTTTTTGCCCGCATACCGGGGTGCACCGGCCCGAAAAACTGGTCTTCCCCCCGGACGTATCCGAGAGGGAACTCCAGTCCACGGACGCACGTGGAGGTTTCCTGTCTTAGCACCCCAACTGGCGGCGCCTTGTGGCGTGTTTCAAATATTTACCCCCTTACCACAAAAAGATAAACCTCTGTTGAACGCTTGTCCAAAAAAAGTGTAACTGCAAAACGAACCTCAATCAACGTGAAACGCCGTTTTGACGTTCACAGTTTTTTAAGACAAGTGTTCAACAGCTCTTACTGCTAGCCGCCCCGCGCTAAGTCACCAGCACTCACAACGGCAAGATTAAAACTGTGGCGAAACTGTTTACCCTTACTAAATCCATAATTCGTGCCACGCGCTGAAAATCTTCCTCCTGGACATGAGCTGCCTTGGCCAACCTGGAAGTACCCTGCAAGTCCTGCCGATTGTTACAGGATCTGATGGACGCTTCCGAGGGCGCTAAAATCGTGGCCCAGTTCTGAGTCGACTCCATTTAGATTACTATAGGCAGGCACGCTTTTTTATCTTGGTAAAATCATCAAAAATGAGTCCTCCAGCCCAGGATGGGACAGGATTGACTGTTAGACTTGTATTGACTCCACGGTGACCGTCAATAGCCCTTTACGTTACAGGGCCACGGTTACCTGATGAGACTGTCCCGAATACGTGAAACATAAAGTGTAGGAAGGATCTAGGAAGTAAAACCAGAGGTGTTCGTGTACCGTACAAAAGAAATATAAAAAAAAACATCAGTTACCCAAGACAATCTCAAGAAAATTCTGTAAAATAAAACTTCGTAATAGAAAGACAACGTTGGTATTTCATAATTGTGGACGAACAACGACGTCCAGAAAATGTGTCGTTATGCGATCAAAGCTTAATTACATTGACCGGGCAGCCGGACGTCCGGTGATCCACGGACAACGAAGAAAATGGATTAAAATAAAAATAGTCTATGGTTCCTACCTTAAATCGACTTTAGGATTAGCTGGGATCGGCCGCTGGTCTTCGGTTTTTAAAATGTAATGTTGTTGTTCGATGTTATTAGTTGACATGAGGTTTAGTGCCTTTTCATTAGAGGTATTCCCGTTTTGAGCAACTTTTTCCTGCTAATACTAAAAATGCTACCCTGAAAATAGTTACTCAAACGGGCTAGGCCACAGTGCCGGGAAATGCCATTAATTATCTCGATGATAGACATTTATACGAATAATTACCACAAAAAAATTAAACACCCGTTGAACACTTGTCTAAAAATTGACAACGTCAAAACGACATTTCTCCTTGATGTAAAGGGTCGTTTTGCAGTTACACTTTTTTTAGACAAGCGTTCAACGGGTGTTTATCTTTTGTAGTAAGGCGGTTAAAGTTCAATATTGCGATGTTTATCTGACTGTTTATCACTTTAGTTTGGTCCCCTGATTATATAGACTGACTTTTCTACATATTTTGCATCCGTGTGCTTGCATATTTATCCAATTTCGGTCATTTGTTAAGGTTTATACATGTAACAGACATACGGACGCCGCAGTGGTAGACGCCCACGGCGACGGATGCCGCGGGACGATTTTCGGCCACCGTAGGCGCGGGCATGCGGGCGGCAAGTGAGAGCAACTCGCTGTCCGACCATGGACCATGCCCGGGTCGACGGCGCGTTGTGTTCCACGCGCGCCTCAAAGAGCTTCAGCATAATGACGGGGCCCCCTTAAGAGGGCCATAGCCTTGCCGGGGTCGCGGGACATACTATACCGCGACTCCGGTACACAAAAGAGCTAACGAAGGACACCGTGGATTTTAGTCAGTACAAGTCTGACAGTCCCTCCCGCCCTGCCCTGGCTGGGAGGAATCATTTTATGATTTTACCACGAAAAAAAACAAAAAAAAACAGACATATGAACATGACTTTATTTTATCGTGTTAAAATAATTTGATTGGGACGGGACTGTCAGACTCGTACTGACTAAATTCCACGGTGTTCCTTCAATACCTATTTACTTTCCAGGATCACGGTTACTTGAAAAGACAGTCCCGCAAAGAAATGTGACAGAGCTATAATATATATTTAATAGCAAATATACAAATATATTCAGCAAATGTGTAATAGTAGATTATTAACCAAGGGCTGTATGACATCAATTGCATACGAGGTTTTTGGCGCCTGAGCGAAGCGAAGGCGCTAATTAACCCGAGTATGCAATTGATGCTTACGCCCGAGATAAATACTCTGCTTTACATATCGATTGTGAGGTAAGTAAACAACAAGACAGCAGGTTTCAATGAACATTTATTAAGAAGAAAAAAATGTGTATTTAATTAAAATTAATAGTAAAATCATTACAATTTGTAAGAGATATGGTCACGTTCTTTTTAGGTATATTTATAGTTTGAATATGAGTTTGTGATGATAAGACTTGAGTTTGAGTGACTTGAGGTTCTTGCATCGTAAATGGCGGCAGTTGACTGGTACTATTTTCTTCATTAAAAAATGGCTCAGATGATGTGCTTTGACGTGGTGATTTTAAGTTTATATTTTCTGTTATTTTAGAAGTAATTTTGCTTTTGTTTGCCATCGAATCTTCGATATAACCTTCGGCCACTTTGCTGGACTTCCAGCCGCCGTGCCTTTTTAACAGAGTGAGGTTGGCTCCCGAATCAGCCAATAGAGTCGCTGATGTTCTGCGAAAGCAATTCCCGGTGTATAACTCTACGTTACTCAGTTTTAAATATGTGGCTATTTGCTTTGGCATGCCTGTAAATTTGTTTTTTCCTATTACTTGTCTGTGGCATTTTCCTTTACTGTAATTAAGAAAAAAACGATTTGTATCCACGTTTTCAGGCCGAAGAGCTTGATAGTTTTCAACATAATTTGCAAATTCTTCATGCACAACAAATGACCGGTCAATTTTAGGTTTCGTGTTAGGCAGTTTTATGAGTAGTAATTTGTTATGTTTTTCTACATTTTCTATTGTCAAGTTTGTCAATTCCACGGTTCTGCAGGCTCCCGATATCCCAAAAATTAGAACAACCTGTAAAAAAGACATAAGTTGTATTAAAGGCACCAAATTCGCATAGTATTTTTGTGAAATATTTTGGTAACTTATTAAAAAGGGCAAGTAAATACGTAGGTACCTTTATTGCTAAATAAATTTCATCCGGAGCTTCATTTAAGAATTTCTGTACTTCTTCTGCAGTAAATACCTTCGATTTCTTGCTTTTAAAGCCGTCAGACTGCCTTTTCAAGAAAGCAGTAAGTTTAGAAAAATCTTTCAAATTCACGTCATGTTTTGTCATCATTGTAGATTTTAGCATGGAATAAAAGCACCATAAACTGGAAGGTTGTAGCCTCTTAGATAATTCATCAAAATATGATATAAAAACACTTTCAGAAAGAGATTTCACTTTTTTTTCTGACCGCCATTTCATAAATTCGTCGTATGCCTTTACATATCTTTCTTTCGAGTTCGGCGGTAATATATTTTCCACAACTGTTTTTGCCCTTTCTTTAATAAAATCGGGCGTTAGATCTATGTCTTCGTCACTAGACATGTTTAAAACTTTTGAAAAAGAACTCAAACAAGAAAATTAATTATTTTCGCGATGCTTTCGCGCCTACTAGTAGACTGCCTTTTTTTTTTCACGCACGCAAGCGCGTCAAATCTTGCTGGCCAGTTTGATTTTTAAATCGATTCCATCTAACATACGATGTGGAAACAAATAGTTCCATATTTAAAATAAAATCTTTATAAAATAAATTGTCTAGATTCCGATTCGACTCGAATCGGAATCTAGACAATTTATTTTATATTTTTTTTTTCTCGGTATCGATTAATTACTCGAATCATTCGAGTAATTAATCGATACCGAGAAAAAAAAATTAACTTTATAAAAATATTCTTCGTGCAGTATGAGTATGACAGTTCTTTTTTCAAATTCCAAAACCTATGCTGTAATGATAGTCATACACCCCGGCATTCAGGGGTGTAAGGGTGTACTTACAGAGCAAGAGATATGTAAAGTATATTGAAATCGTAAATAATATCTTCGTTTTATTTTGCTTAGTAAACAATTTTAATGAAAATAAATGAATGTGTATGTAATATTAATTTCTATAGGTTATTGTTTGTTTTGCTCGCGGAGTGAATTGGATATTTTTAATTACAATGTAATAGTACCTATTTGAAAATTTAAAAATATTTTCACTGAAACTAACTACATATTTTTAATTATGAATAATGACTGCATTACAAAATTAAATAATAATTTGTTATAAAAAATACAGAACGCAAAACAGAGTTGTTAAAATCTTAGGACCATTAAATTTAGTCATTAAATGACGAATGGTTAGATTTACATTGATCTAGAAGCTGGATCCGGCCGGCGTCTCTGGATTAAAAATAGGAACTTGCTCATCCGATCCAACTTTGGATACTGGAAGCTGTACTGGATTGAAACATGTTTACATTATTCTAGTGCCAATCAAGCGCTGGCATCCAGTGGCGCCGGATCCAGCTACTAGATCAATATACATATTCTTTAAACGTAGCCCTATTCTAGGAATTCTCCTGTATCGTAGGTGACAAAAATAGAAACAAATAAACACCCAGACCCTGAAGAACTACTTGCAGATCATACAATTTGTTCCGTGCGAGGCTCGAAGCCGTGAAACGCTGCGCAGCAGTTGATCACTCAGCCACTATACTCCACTCAGTATCTATCAACTAGTTGTTCTCATTTAACAATAAAAAAACTTTTTAATAAAAGGGAACCGATTTTAAAACCAAACATAAAAAAACTGTAAAATAACTTTTCTTTCGGAAGTCGGTGGCTTTGTTTTTTATTTCATTGACTATGACCACCGACTTCCGAAAGAAAAGTTATTTTACAGTTTTTTTATGTTTGGTTTTGAATTCGGTTCCCTTTTTTATTTATTTTTTATTTTTCTCTTTTTAGTTTAGATATTCAACAAAAAGTTTCATATAATCGGCGTCTTTGAAAATCTACAATCCTGATAAGCAACAAAAACGGATCTATGCGGACAACTTCACAAGATATCCATTATTGTTATATATTAAAACCTTTCCCAGAATGTATCAAATAATTTTCTAAAAACCGCATCCAAATCGGTTCAGCCAAACGCGACATAATCGCGGACAAACATGCAATCGTCTCTGAAAATCTACAATCCAAGTAAGCAAAAACGCGTCCACGCGGGCAACGTCACGGGATACCTATTAGTGTTATATACTAAAACCTTCTCCAGAATGTAATGAACACTTTCCTGATCAAAATCCGCTCAGCCTAACGCGAGATAATCGCGGACAAACATACATACATACAAACATAATTTGCCATCGACACGCTAAGAAGATACAAACATACATACAGGTCGAACTGAGAACCTATTCTTTTTTGAAGTCGGTTAAAAACAAAACATAATATTAACCTAAAATCACATTTTCCAATAAAATAAAAGGTGAAACAGAACATGTCTCGATAAGTTTGCACGACATTCATTGTTGTCGATATAAAAATATCGACTAACTTGTAAAACGAAATCTTTAACTTTGTATACTCGCTGTAAGGCCGCAGGTCACATTTGGAGTTGTCTCCGCATCCCTGTCCTTACTCTGTAGAAGCCACAACGGAAAATAAAATTGATATCGCTCGAGCCGCGGGCGTTCCGAGAAAAAGCATTTCGATATAAATGACTTTTTAAATTTCATCGGTGCACACAGTTTCTCTATCAATTGTCGAGGCTCGCTCCCCGTAACTGGATTTTGCGACGGGCATTTATTGTGTGCGACATACAAGACATTGCGACTTTTATACGTTGATAAGTATGAAATAAAAGACGCAGGCGCAGCACCGTGCTCTATTGGCAATCAGTACAATGTCTGCAGCCCCTTTGACTGGGCTGAGTTGCTAAGTTGTCGACTGTCCGTTTAGACCAGCTTACTTGTCATGTCGTCTGTTCCTGATAGGACAAAGGGTTTGTTTAAATTGCCTTACTGGTCAAACAAGATTTTATTCTGCAACATACAAATGCTTAGATACATAAATAGCTGGTACATTGTACAAAAGCATTGTTATCCCATTCGCTCTATCATAATATCTGATTTTCAATTGTTTTAATTCGAAATGACTTTTTACTTTTTTCGTTTTCCAAACAAGGCTTTAAATGATTTAATTCTCTTTTAACTGTTATGTAAAGCGTTTTTAAGGTTCAATTACGAATTAACTACATTGTTGTATAAATAAATTACGATGCATCTGTTTTTAATTTGCAATTATTGCATTTTACAGTAACGATGATTGGATAAATCGTTTTGCAATAAATGAAATTTATTACCTGGCTAATAATACAGTGCAGAACTCCTTGTTAAATAATGATTTAATAAAATAATTTATTTCTACCAAGATGTGGTAAGAAGTGAAGAGGGTCAAAATTAACAGGCATTTACTGCATGAACTGATTATTTTGTGTTATATTAATTAAGTACTAATATATGACTTACTGTGGGTGTTGTCTATGATAAACGTCTATGGCTATATAAATCATGTTCACTCTCGGTTTTAACGTCGTGTTGGTAAAATTTGATTAAAAGCGGACTAGAGTCTATGCCTTTATTTCAGCCAATCTTTTTATCAATTCAAGACGAAGAACAGTTTTTAAGTGACATGCACAGCGCGAACAACGTCATCAACAAACAATGCCACGGAAGTCATCAATGTCATTGTAAAATGAGCCATAATACTAGTACTCGTCTTCACTCCATCTAAACATACAAGCAAGACACTTGTCAAAGCATAACGTTCAATTTTACGGCGCAATATATCCGACGATAAAGCTTAAAAACAACATTTAATAGGATATTAAGTGTACATAGTTGCTAGCAGTTGCAATTACTGAGCACAGTGTACGTACCAAGTGTACGAGAACTTTGACACGAGTATAGTTGGCAAGTACTATAGCGGCCATATTGTGTTACTCATGGATTATAGAAATGTTGGATAAGGCAGGGAGTGGGGAATTGTTGCTTAAATTTTCATAAAGCGTAAGATAATCAGCCTTTCATGCTGTTACTACTGGGATACTGGCATCCTCTCTGTGGGAGGGATTATTAATCATAATTAAACCTGTAACCTTCGGTAACAATACGCCCACATTTGGCCAGTTACATTAAGTCCCACCAAAGAGGCAAGCCTGTTACTTTCAGCCAGACACAAATCCAGACTTTATTTTTGGACTTTTTAATCGAAAATACGCAACACCACTTTGCCCGGCTTGTTAATTGAACCCGGAATCTTATGATCAGCAGTCGCTTGTGTGTTCACTAGACCAATGCAGCATTCCTTATAAAAATAATGTGCTGTAATTGTAACTGTTGGTTAGGGGGTAAAGTTTTTAATTATAGAAAATATTACACATTATTAATATCAAAAGTGATTTAATAAGGACTTATATCCCACGTCTCTAGTTCTGTTCAAATCAACAACCTACGTTTTAAGTCAATCAATTCCTGAATGGGCATTCTTGGGCATTGGGTAAGTAATTACCTAAACATTTAAGTTCGTGATCACCTCAATTATCGATAACAGAAACAAAAATAGGTAAAGTACTAAAAGTCATTGAGAAAAACGATTATCTTTCGTTTTCCATTACCTACAGTAGGTATTTCATATCCAGCATTTCTTAAATCTAAGACATTACTCAACTAGTACATATTTGCGGACTAGGGCAAATAGTGATTGAACAGTGAAATAATTAATGGCTGCCGGCAACAATTATTTATTATTACTTAGTATAATAATTATTGCAAGCTTAATCAGATCGATCTTGAAAGTAACGAGTGGAATTTTAATTAGTCAGAACGGTGTGTAATCTATAAATCATAATTGCTAATGCAAGCTAACAGTGCTGATTTTAGTATAATTTATAAGCTATTATAATGTTGATAGAAAACTTTTGAAGAATCCGGCATGTCTTGGAATCAAAATTTCAAAGGCATGTGTTATCTACTGAGCCGCACTGGGCCCATGTGGTGAATTATGGCCCACTCCTTCTCACAGAGGGGAGGCCTGCGTCCCAACAGTGGATACATTATAGGCTGATGACAAGCTGCATAATAAATATAATTTAGACCACCACGAGTTGAACACTAATAAATAGGATAAGGTACAACTGGTCCCCATGTAAAGTTTTGAAGTGGGATATTTAACTGCTTAAAAATAAAATAAGGTGCTGGGCCCAGTTTCGAAGGGGACGAGTTGTCTTCTAACCCAAAATTGCACTCTTTCTAGTTCCTTTTGGGCTCGCGTATTCACCATATCTATCTGGCCTATCTGCCCTACTTCTGGGCAAAGGCGACCCCCAATTCTTTCCAGAAGCTCTAACTCTATAACTCAGTGTAGAAAACAACAATCTTTAATAATAATAACAGAGAGAAATATCCAATTAGTTACCTTTCATAAGTTCTACACACCACCGTTCACTTTGCAGTTACTCTACAATCAAACACACTCTATCCTACACTCCTCCTAATCCCTCAGGAGTCGAGAGTGACGACAGTTACTCTATTTGTTTCTTTGTTGTACAGTCGATCGCGAAAATTGTGATAGCATGGTGGATGTTGTCGTAAAACGTAGTTACAAACTTGTTATGAGCTTCGTACGATGCGGAACGATGCCGCAACAGTTACGCCTATAACTTATGAGGAATCTTACAAATAAATATTAGTAAAACTTGAATTTATAGTGGTTTGAAGAGTGAGTGAGATGAGTTGGGAGTGAAATTAAAGGTAAAAGTAAAGGACTTTTTCTTTATGGTTGGTAACGTATTGCCAAAGTGAGGTTGTAATGGTAATTCCATCATACAAAAATAATAGTAGAAATTTGAAGACACCGCGGTTTCTGAGTCATTTTAAGAGTTGTAACATTGATACGGTTAAGAATATTTTTCCTCAAATTATTTTGTAAAATAAATAATATTTAGTTAAGTTAAGTTTTGTTCTATCCGAAATATCATTTAAATACCGTCAACATGATTTTGATGAGCAGTCGGATTTTCAAAGAAGAGCAGATTTGCCTAAAACACTAATGGTTCTCTAGAATCCATTATCCTGAAGCTGGACGTTGATAGGCTGGATTTCTATCAAATGTCTAATGACAGTTCGACGGACAGACGATGGGTGGATTTTATCAACAGTGACGTTCACCATTCCTGTGGTAGCAACACAGGTAGGAACGCATACGTGCAGTTGTGGGGCAGTTCCCCTCTGCCTAATCCAAAGAGCTTCACCTGTTCCAAAAACTGTCACCCATCCTAAATATTGGCACGTAAGTCTAACATTAGGGTATCCAAATGGAGTGAATGGTTTAGGAGTAAATTCAAATACGAATAGACAAGGATTATTCGAGAGTGTTTATTCAACTATCTTTCATTCAATGTAATCCGGAAAGTACAGTCCAGAGAGAATAAACATTTTTTAAGTGTTGTCATACATACTAGGTATTTACCTGTTACCTACTATGATTCTTACACACTCCTTTCGCCTCTTCCACGTTCATACATCTAGTCATACAAGCACGCATCTTTTTGAAGAACCTCACCAGTTAACACAGCTAGGTATCACCAAAAGCTTTCTTCTTTCTACCTCCTTCACTAAATAACAAAAACTACAATACCTGCGAACAAAAGAACTTTTAACAGAAAAGAGAGTACTTTATCGGTGGCTTAAAGAAAATACAAAACAAAAAAGCAGATACAAATAAACTCATTGAAAAGCCTTACTTGGCCCGTTCTTACATGCAGAGTCCTTTGCGTCAATGAAGTTTATTGGAGTAGTTTTAGTGGAAATGTTTTTATTGAAAACTGTTTTTCTATAGATTCCGTTTCTTATGAGAACGGGGCGGAGGAAACCTTGAAACAGAATTCGCTTTGATTTAAATAAATGTATTATTAAAATCGAAATAAAAATAGTGGATTTGTAAGAGCTACTGATGAGCTTGAAATACTGGTTCCAATTCTCAGACCAATATTGCTGATAGATTTTTCTATTACGAATTTCTGAGTAACGGCGGGATTTGATTTGATTTGCTTTGATCTTTTCCTGTTACTTGAACATAACAGACAAAATTAAAGAGGCAACTATATTGCCAAACCTTTCGGGGAATTTTTACAGGTGTTTGTTAGCAGTGGTTTAATTTTAAACACTATTCACTCCTTTGGCCTTCTTGGTAATAGTTCAAAATCTCCTTCAAATATAGTGATGTTAAATTACGACCACTTACTACTATACAAACGTATCACATTTATCTAACACTCACTCACTCATGCATCAATGAAACCTAGCACTAGCATGCAGGTTCCTTTCAAACTGTTGCAAACGTCCGCTTTAAGTGACAGCTAGTGTAATCGAATATAATGTTACGTAGTTATTTAATACGGGAGGCGAAAGCTTACACCTGGTGACAACGCGGACAAAAACACAGCAAGCGACGCCGCGGCATGAGTGACGGTAATGAGATGTGCGCGCCAATTTGTTTATGCACTTGCTTGCATACGAAATGGGGTCTATGAAAAGTTGAGGCACATCCCTCATAAGAGAGTAAAAAGTAATGAAGTCAATTGTGGCGCGTTGAGTAGTCGGATGACTAGATTTTTGATGAGGAAAATGTATGATGAAAAGATAAATGGAACAAAACATAATGAACTTACTTTAAAAAAATCTATTTATACGTTCTTCTTCTTCGTCGTGTCGATGATTCCTTAGGTTTAAATGAGCTTCGACCAAAACTCTATTTATACGTTGAGAGTCTATGATGATGCGACGGAGTAATTATCCAGAAGGACGTCGGTTCCATCATCACCATCATCATTTTAAGCAGTTTAAACCGTTAGCTCTGGAAATGGTAATGAAAATTCGTTCGAGACTTTCTCATGCTTCAACAAAGATGAGTGGTGTTTTTTGCTATACCATCTGTAGCAAAGGGGCTTATAATTTTTGTTACTTATTAATACATGTTTTTTTTTATATCATAAAGCGGCTAACAATCAAGAGAATATCTGCATTTATTTTACAATAGTTCATCATATGTATTATCTAGATGCAACTGTTTTGCGAAAATGTAAAAATTTATATTTTTTTTGGGAAGTATGTGATAAATATGTTTCATTAATCCATTCATTCTATTAGCCTAGTGGATTGGTGTCAGCAGTTAGTTATACGATACAATTATTATTTCTTTCTATTCTCTTCTTAGTTGAAACACTCTCGCCAGACTAGTCGTGGTTGCAGACGAGGTACATGGAGAGATGTTCAGTGGGTCGTTGATTTCCACCACCACCAGTCTCTCCATATAATTTTCATTTCAACAGACGTAACTAAATTTTCTGGCTACAAGAATCATAAAACAAAACCTACCGATTATCAGAAACCAAACCATGCTTTTTTTATCGTGGTAAAATCATAAAATGAGTCCTCCCACCCATACTCCATACACCGTGTCCTCCGGGCGATCCTCGCAGTGGTGACACCCAGGCGTTTCTTCCTTGCTTATCCAACACAGGTACCTCCCGAAACTTCCGTGTCCGGTGAGGACCTGCGTCATGCGGTACGTCAGGACGCCGTGACGCCTATCCAGCCCCTCCTCAAAGAGGGATCTTACCGCCGCGAAACCAAACCATGCTAAAGAATAAAATAACTACATTTAACATGAGCCCATAATTTCACGGATGCTTCACACAATAAAGAGTGCATATCACAATTATTAGAGATGTAAGTCAACAAGCTGTCAGAAGCCGTTATTTCCATAAGCCACATAGTACCGTAACAAGCAAGGATGGGCATCGGACGGTACTATTCTGTGATTTACGATCAGTACTGAAGTTAAACGGTCCAAAGTGGTAGTAGATTTTGAAGATACAATTAGCAGGAGGACAAGAAAGTCTGGTAAGCCGGCATTAAAGAGAATTATTGGAAGTAGATACATAGAAATTGTGGCAACAAGCAATTGAGTAGCATTCTTATAGACAGGATCTAATAAAATTAATTCCAACGAGGTATCATTATATTTTATGGCGACTATTTTTCTTTTCAATGTAGCATGATATTTGAAAAACAGAATCTCTGCGAAAATAGCACGCGGTTAAATACAATCCAGATTTAAGTTCCGGCGCATAAGTTTTTGCACGTTCGGACAGCAAATAACCGAGTTAGTCGTGATGGACATGGATACGGTAGCGGTGGCCGTGTATTCGAATTCGATTAACGTTGCGTATCAGCGCAGGACTCCTGAATAAGGCCGTGGCCAGCTGTCAGTCGCCGTTCAAGATCATGGACTATCCGCCGGGATTATGTATGTGCCACGAATGACAATCAGTTGTACCGCATAAGTTCCCAACAAAATGGAACTTTTAACTGTATTTAAAATTGAAATTACGGATTGTTTACTCACCGACTCGGTTTTGAATTTCAACGGTACTTTTGTATGTAAATATTCGAATTATACGACCTTTTCTCTGTGAAGTACGTGGCTTATTAGAATAGGCTAACTGTAGATAGGTTACTATGAGAGAATTTTCGACGCAGTTAAGTCTAGCGAATGCCAAGTAATCCACTTATTATGCTTAGCTGCTTATCACGTTACCGAATAATTAACTTGGAAAAAAATTGCAAAAAGTTACGCTCATCGCTTCCGAGAACAGAGGCTCACATGAAATTTTATAATAAAATTATTTCTTACGATTTTCCTCATTCTGCACGAGCCTGTAAGTGCGTAATGAAGCGGACGGGTCCTGGGAGGGCAGTACAAGGACTCAGTGATGCGATCAGCTCACCGCATCAGGAATCAATTAGGAACGGCTGGCGGGTACGACGTGCCTACCGCATGAATTATTGAGGACGCTACCGCTCGTACACGCGAGTTAGTTATACTAGCGGTACTCGATTACAAGTCGCCAGCTTGTTTACAATGCAATTTGGTATTAAGTAGATTAGGTTAAGTGTATTCTGGATTACGAGTGCATATTATGACTGAATTATAGTTTCTACATTTCTGGTTAGTAAAAATGCTAGATGATTAATGGAAAAAGATATGCAGCGTCAAATGAACAGACAGAGATCAGGAGAATCATTTTTGGCTAAGCAAATGCCCAGTTGTTAACCCTTTCGGTGTGGACATGCCTAGCGTCCTTCTTCGTCCTTCGTCCTATTCTAAAAATGTTCTGATTTTTTTAATAACGAATCATTATTATTCTCCTTTAGAATTGAATTGCCGTTACTGTGTGTATCTGTATTCGTATAAATAAATATACTTCTATTATAAACAATTAATTTAACTGTCATCGAGAAGATCTGCGAACCTGAGTCTCCTAATTTTTGGGTATCCTGTTATCCTCACTAATTCTTCTGTCGTTTTTGCCCGAAGACAAAAAGTGATACATTTTCTAGTTCGTTTCGACAAAATTTTGGTGGCGCAGCGTCCAGTTTAACAATAGCCATCTAGTGGGCCGATTAGCGAGTAAACTAGATTTCCTTGTCAGATTATGCCGTCCGTCATAGAAAGTACCAGTGTAGCGGGAATTTGGTTCAGGTGTGCTCTGAATTATAGAGAAATCTGTTTATTTTGTTACGTGTTCTGTGTGAATTTTAAAGTTATGACAAAACCAGACATCGTGTATTCCTGGTAAATTTTTGGTGGTAGGTAATGTACAAAATTATCTACCTATCAAAATCTCTGTCAAAAATGTACTATTATTCCATATATACTCAATAATACTCATCTTCAACTTTGAGTGTGTTAATATTACAACTTCTAATACATATATTTGTATTAGCAACAAACACTGTTAAAGAAACAGTAAAGGTTTTATAATATTATTAAAAAAACCTACCGTTACAAATTCTTTAAAGGATGGTGAAAACTGCATCAGAATCCGTTACGTAAAAGAAAAACAAACTGGTTTATTAACATACAGAAAATACGTAGATGCATGTTTAAAAATCAAAATGTAATATAACATGTTTAGTTTACTCATAATTAATTTAATTAAAAAAAAAACTTGTTCTACATTGAGTACCATGTATTTATTCTGTAATATTCAGTTAAACTTACTGATACAATTAATTGAAACTTAATATTTACAAAAAAGGACTAGATAACACAAACAAACTAATAAAATGCTCCGTACTATTTAAATTTACCGCTATTTTTCTAAACATTTTTGTCCAATTTGTAAATAAATAAACCTATACGAAAATTGCCAGACAAGATACTTAAAAGTCTGCGTTCATTCAACAAAACATAATGGGTTTAAATACCCATGCGTTCATTAAACCCTAAAGATATATCGGTTTTTGTTTAGCGAGATTATCGTTGTTTAGTATATTTATAACAGTACTAGCTATGGCCAGCGTGTTCGCCCGCGTACAACACGAAAGTTATCTCACGGGAACGTAACACTCTGGGATAAAAAGTATCCTATGTGTTATCCCAAACTACCTCTGAGCCAAATATCATCAAAATACGTTCTACTGTTCTGACGTAATTGTCTAACGGTGCATCCACACCGCCGGTAACATTTGTGGAGCAACAAAAGGCAACACGGTAACATTCGGCAACATTCGGTAACTTTTGTGGCTCCTTGTTACTATTTGTTGATTGTTACTCATCCACACCGCAGTAACATCCGACAACAAATGTTGCCGTGTTATTGTATGTCGAGTAACGTTGGTCGACAATCGGTAACATTGTTAGATAATGGGGGTAACGTTGTTACCGAATGTTGAGCAACGTTACTCGACTTACAGTGACACGTCAACACTTAGTAACATTAAATAACATTTTGTTGGCGGATGTTACCGAATGTTGAGCAACGTTACTCGACTCACAGTAACACGGCAACACTTAGTAACATTAAATAACATTTTGTTGGCTGATGTTACCGAGTAACATTTGGAAACGTTGAGCTTCAAATGTTACCGGCGGTGTGGATGCACCGTATTAAACACACTTTATTAAAGCTTTCGCAGGACGTAAGGATTTGTTTTTATTCAAAGCGGTTTAACCGTTTCAGCGTCAATGAGTAAAATTATTATATCCAAATAGCTATCCAACAATTCAAACTTTTTGATACAAAATATTAGTTTAAGATAAACAAATGGATGAAAGTGAAACATTATAGTGTCGTAGGTGCTAAGATGTCGCGAAAGTGCAATGAACAAAGAAAATAGTTAGATATCGTATCGTCTGCCCTCGCAAATTGCTCGTTCTATTATTATTATGCGCTCAAGTCTGGCTATAGAAAAAGCAGTCAAGTGCGATTTAATCATGAGCGAGTATGTTCGTTATATTTTCATCCATTTTCTTACATTTAACCCTTCTTGCAATTTCTATGAGAATTACGTTCAAGTTTTCTTTGAGAATTTTTATTTAGGTACAAATATTATGTTTCTCGTGTAAGAATATTTTGTACTACTTTGTTGAAATATGTAAATTACAATTTATTTTTATCTTTAATATTTATAGCTGATTGATAGATTGGTCGATAAAGAAGAATGGGAAATAAAGTGCTATATTTGGTTAAAATCTGTAAATGAAGTTTCCATGACAATATGTTTTTGTAAAACATTAAAAAGATTAACATGTCTTATAGATATATTTAGGCGTTTTCTTTACACACAAACGGAACCCCAAAGAAACATGAGTCGCAAAAGTTTAATTTTTATTGCGGGCTTGCAACTACTCCCTGTTTATTCAGCAGACAAATAAATAAGTAGATTACTGACTCCAAGAAGATATTCTTCGTTTAAATGTAGAAGCTGCTGGGATAATAATATCGAGATACGTTTTAATCTCGAAGTCTCATTACTATCCACCCACAATGTGTTTGTAAATGACTCTATTGTGAATAAAAAGCAAGTATGTAGATCTTGATTTTTAAATCAGACACAATACATGATTGGAGTAACTGTTTGTTATCTTTAAATTAATTTGCTTAAAATCTGCAATCAATCCTGATTTTTGTCGAGGAAACACTCATCACTCGTGACATACGGGGGACTCTGAAGTATGAACTAGATTAGGTAGCAGTCATTTAGCACAATTTCTAGAATCACTCCGTGTACCATGAAATACACGAAGTCAAATTTCATCAAGTGATAGGCGGCGACCTCTCGCGCCTGGCACTCGTCGAGGCCATGCTGCGGGGCGAGACGGAATGGGAAGCGGTCGCTTCCTTCTGCGAAGCAGTCATGCTAGCAAAGGAGGAGGCGGGATGCGTGAGGGAGAGGACAGCGTCCACCTCACGACCCAGCCGCCGCGGGAGACGCCCACGGCAACGGACGTCGCAAGACGATCTCCGGCCACCGTAGCATGCGGGCGGTGAGTTATAGGTGACTTGCCGCCCGATCATGGACCATGCCCGGGTTGACGGCGCGTTGTGTTCCACGCGCGCCTCAAAGAGCTGTCAGCAATCTGACGGGGCCTCCTAAGAGGGCCAAAGCCTGCCGGGGTCGCGGGACTGTCTCACCTGGTAACCGTGACCCTGGTACGTAAAGGGCTATTGAAGGATCACCGTGGATTTTAGTCAGTACAAGTCTGACAGTCCCTCCCGCCCCACCCTGGGCGGGAGGACTCATTTGATGATTTTACCACGCAAAAAAAAAGTATCATCAAGTAACTTTTTGGGCCTTTATTATAACTTGTGCCTCCATTTTTTTTTTCTATAGCACCTAATTAATAGTCCCAATTCTCAAACAATAGTTTCAATCAAAGCTCGTTATGACGTAGTATCTATCGCACTAAACCTTGTAATGACGGAATCGAGACACTCAAAACTGTCGCCAAGTGGAGATTACAGTGGAATCCGATTGTTTGCCGGCCGTGACCTTGCAAGGAGGAACACTCATTATTTTAATACCACAGGAGCTTAAACAGCTGATTGCTAGTAGTTTACATATTTTAACGTTTATAGAAAAGTGGGAGGCTATTTCTAATTATGTGGAAGGTGACTTTGCCGTTGTTCTTTCTAATTGGTGATATTAACCAATGTTTATTGACTCAACAAGCATTCCATAGTATTGACATTGACCAAAATTCAATAAATAACAATTGTTGTGTAGTCTAGGAGTTAGGAGACTAAAAATGTCTGGCAACCAGTCTTACCATAGGGTATCGTATTACCCAGTTACTGAGTTGTGGAGGTCCGATATTCAGCTGCATCTGGTTTGACTGACCTGTATGACCTGTAATCTTATAAATCATTTGTACGCCGGAAACGGTAGAATATTGTGATCGTAATTATATATAATGCGCATAACAACCTTGTACAATATTCTAACAAATAAATGAATTCTATTCTATTTTATTCTATTCTAACATCATCTGCTCCTTTTATAATTATGTTTGGGTCTTGTTCAATTGTTTTTTTTTTAATAATTTAAATTACTCAAAGAAGGGAGGCGTTTATAAATAGAGCAATTTTTAAAAACATTTATTAATTTTGTTAATTACGAAAAAATGGACATAATAGATTGATTGATTTAAATAGATTGATTTCATATACTTTAACCCATTCCCTGTCTCATTAATCACATGTGGTTCAGGACTATTGTTTAGGTATTGTGCCTGCTGCGCGAACAGTATCCGATAGATCCCCACACAAGTCCTTTCATAGTTTCGTATAAAAATAACCAAATCATTCGCCTTTTTACATAATATTATTCAAACACTATTACACCTCCCCTTGGCAACTGGAACCATAAATATATCTACATCTAGGTACAATAGTCCATACCTATTACGAATGTTAATATTTCATCATTCAATTATTGGTCTGCGCCGTACAACTGCAGGCATCCATCAAATAATATTTTAGTACATTCCGTTCGTCAATATTCAAATTCGACGTTTTCATTAGGCATTCATTTTGATAGATGAATAACGGACTAAATGGCTATTATTAGCTTTGAGCTTTTTATAATGCATGTCATTTATACGATAATTATTGGAGGCCATTTGAATAATAGTTGTTATTTACTGTAATGGGGCGGCTGGTTTATGTAAATAACTGGTATTTGTTGTTATTTAACTTGTGTTTAGTTAAGGATAAAAGTAGGTTTTGATTGTCATTTATTTGGTCTTCGTTCATAAATGGATTGACAGTTTTTGGTTTAAATTATAAATGAGAAAAATTTAATACCTAAACTTGACAATTTCACGTTTTTCCTACCATAAACGTCTTTCTCAAAATCACGTTGAAAGTAGTTAGAATTGAAGTCTGTATACATCATTATATTTATAATCCATTTATGAATCAAAATATATGTTTACTTGATAATTTATTGTTGTTTATAAAATTCGCCAAAAGGCAGGCAAAGGAACAGAGCCATACAGCCTAGTCTTGTTTGAATTTTCCAATGAATTTTCCTTGTATTTTTGAAGATCTAAGCCAAGTCTGATTTGTCCAATTTCAAAAGGCCAACGCCATGTCTGTTTTGTTTTTTCCAAATAAGGACAAAGCCATGTCTAATTTATTCAAAGTCTACTTGATAATTTACTTGTGACACTTATGTCAAATGTCAAACCGTCAGTTTCTTCTTATTTTTCTGTCTAGCTTAGTCTATGATGCTACTTTTTGGTATAAGTAATTTAGTTTATTTTTATCAAATTGATTTCGCTGAAATATTGTATTAGCTCTAATTTAATTTTTATAATTATTATGATTGTACTAAATAACTTAATTCTAAATTTTACTTATGAAATTTACGCACACTGGTTACGCTGCGCAGAAAGAACGGTTAGGTCTTTTATATATAACTTCATGTCATTGAACGACTAAGTTGATTGGCTGTGGAAGGTCCTATCCTCTTCCTCTTCCCGCGCATATCTTCTCGCTTTAGTACGAGAGAGACCGCATAAAAAGCGGCCGCAGTTGACACTCGTGGCCAATCGGTTACTCACAACGCGCACCTCACGTCAGAGCGCTCCAGTTGCCTGCTGTCGACAGCCGCCCCTCAGCCGCGAGGAGGTCTCCGGAGAATTAAGGTATTGTGCAATCCTTCCTATATTTCGATCTGCATTCTGTCTTGTGTTCCCGGCAGAACGTAATTTTCCATGTCTTTCGTTCACAGCCAATTAGCAATTAGAAAAATTTAGCATAACCCGCGCTTCCATTTGGTCCTAACGAGCCTGGATAGTTATTGAAATCAGTGATAACCATTCGCCATTCGTAGTCGGAAAAAATACTCGTATTCTAATTAGTTTTGTACCAAACACTTGTCTCGCCGACAGGTGTGGGTATATCGTTAAATTCTCGGTAAAACCGTTGTAGATTTGTAACACCAGCTAGTAATCGTTACTATAGCTGGTTATTTCGCTTAATCCCGCATTATTTTAAAATATTACCGTTGAATTACCGCTTCGCGCTCAATCACCGACGCATTATTGTAAAAATAAATACCCACTTAGGTAAATTATTCGCTCACATCGCTTTCACAACGTATTTCGTTTGTTACATATTTATTTAATTATCGTTATTAGAAGGTTGCTAGATGGCGCCTACAGATATTACTCTTAAACGGTTGTTAGGAAAAAGAGATCGAATATTTTCTCGTATGCAACGTATTTGCGATAAATTGAAAAATATTGATTCGGAGGAATTCGATAAAGAATCGTTCTTGTGTGACTGTGAAACAATAGATTCGTTGCGTACTGATTTTGAATGTGCGCTGGACGATATAATCGCTCATGAACTTAAATTAAATCCTGATTATGTCGTCGACTATCAGGCACTTTCTTCATTCGAAGACTTACTGGGTAGGGTGAAGCGGGCAGAGAAGAAATTGCAGGTTCAGGCACCTAGTGAATGTAAGAAATCTCCTCGCTTGCCCCCGATTGAAATACCCGAATTTAATGGGGATATTAAAAATTGGCCGCTGTTCATCGCCACTTTTCGAAATGCCGTGCATAATAATAGTTCGCTAACAGCATGCGAGAAATTATATTATTTAATTGGAAAATTAACAGGCAAAGCTCGTTCGATATGTGCAGGAATTACTCCGTCAGCTGATAATTACCCTCTTATATTCGATTCACTTTGTGAAAGGTATGAAGATAAACGGCAATCGGCAACTTCATATCTAGACCAATTATTTGAATTTAAATCTATTTCGTCAGGTTCGCCGGCTACTTTAGAATCATTTCTCGATAAATTCGCAACGTCGGTAGCCGGGTTTAAAAACATAAAGGTCCATGACCACGCTGATTTTATTTTATTGCATATCGCTCTTAAAAAACTCGACATAGACACTGTACGGGCATTCGAATCTAATCATCAATTAAAATCAAGTAGTTCCGAAATTCCATCTTTTAGTGAATTAGTTGAGTTTGTTCGTGAGCATATAAAGGTGTTAGAACGAACTTCGTCAACGGTCTCTAACAATAAATCACCTGCAAATCGCAAACATACTAATGCATACACCTGTATAGCTGATAACGAACCTACCGCGTGTGTTTTGTGTAAGGAGAAACATGATCACGTATATAAGTGTAAAGTATTTAATAGTTATAAACCCGATCAGAGATTTAAGTTTGTGAAATCAAACAATTTATGCATTAATTGCTTAAGTCCAAAACATCGTGTGTCCGCTTGTGGGTCAAAGTCCACTTGTAAAAAATGTAGCTCTAAACATCATAGTTTGTTATGTTTCGGCAACAAATTGAGCGACGCGCACGGTTCAAGGTCGACCGGCGCTCGCACGCCCTCTGCTGAGAGACTTACGAAGCAGACTGATATATCGTTGTGCGCGACTGATGAAAACCGTATTAATTCTTTATACCGGGGCCCAACAACCATATTGATTGCTACCGCGCAAGTTATTGTAGTAGATTCCTTTGGCAAAGAACATATTGTTCGCGCAATATTAGACAGCGCTTCTCAAAGTAACTTTATCACGCGGGATTGTTGTCAACTTTTGGGTTTGAACATAAATAATAAACCTGCCTGTGCAACCGTCAGGGGCATAGGAGGTGCTAGTAAACAAATACAGGGTTCCGTACAAATTAAATTTTATTCTCGTTTCAATCGTAATATAAACTATAATATTGAGTCATTCGTAATAGATAAAATTACTGAACGTTTGCCAACTGCCACGGTTGACGTTTCGCTTTTGCATAATTTTAAAAACTTACAGTTAGCAGACGATACATATTTTTCTTCAAATCCGATTCAATTATTGATCGGTGCTTCGACTTTCCCGCACTTACTCTTATCTAACAGAGTTCAAGGTCAGCCTACACATGCGTCTCCAATCGCCTTGCAAACTGTACTCGGCTATGTAATTGTCGGTAAGGCGCCGGTTCTCATCGATGACAATTCGACCGTTTCGTATTGTTGCACAGCGGAGCCGTTAGACTTAGCGATACGGAAATTCTGGGAATTGGAAGAAGTAAATGTTCCCCCGGTACTCAGCCTAGATGACAAATTATGTGAGGAGTTTTATGCCCGCACTACCACTCGAAATAGTGACGGACGATATGTAGTCGCTTTGCCTTTCAAGGGTGATGTCGAATCCCTGGGCAACTCACGTCAAGCAAGTGAACGCCGGTTTCTCTGCTTGGAAAGGAAGATGCAAGCTTCTCCTAATTTAAAGGCCGCGTACGACAACGTCATCCTAGAATATTTAGAGAAGGGCTATATTTCACCTACAATTCCTGATCCTTCGGAACCTTCGTACTACATTCCGCATCATGGTGTGATCCGAGATGATAAGGTCACAACCAAACTTCGTGTCGTTCTCGATGGTAGTTGTAAAACTACTACCCGCGTTTCGCTTAATGATCTCTTGTATGGTGGACAGAACCTACAAGGGAATTTGTTTAACATTATAGTTAATTTTCGTTTGTTTTCGATCGCGCTTTCATCAGACATTCGTCAGATGTTTCCCAGCATTGGAGTCCGAGAACCTGATCGGCGTTTCCAACGCATCTTGTATCGTTTTTCGCCGCAGGAACCTTTGCAAGTTTATGAGTTCAATCGTGTCGTTTTTGGACTCAAATCTAGCCCCTTTCACGCGCTGCGAACTATTAAGCAGCTGGCGGAGGATGAGGGTGACTCGTACCCTCAGGCTAAAGCCATTGTCGCCACGGGATTGTACATGGACGATTTTGTCCATTCCGTCCTCACGGAAACCCAGGGCATTTCTACCGCTTCAGAGATGATTGGTCTCATGAAGGCGGGTCAATTCGAGTTGGTCAAGTGGACCAGTAATTCGCAAGTAGTATTGAATTCTATCCCGCTTTCGCATCGTCTGCCAGCTGACAAGGAGTTCGACGGGTCCGACCAACATAAAGTACTTGGTTTGTGTTGGTCGCCCACGTCAGATCACTTCGCCATGAGAGTAAACACTCCCACTCAGACTTGTACTAAGCGTACAATATTATCGTGCATCGCTAAAACATGGGACGTCATGGGATTTGTCGCGCCTGTAGTCTTGCATGCCAAGCTTCTTATCAAGAAGCTTTGGCTATGCAACTGCGACTGGGATGAGACACCACCTGAAGATATAGTCAGGCTGTGGACTCGCTTTAGGGAAGAGCTTCCTTTGCTCTGCAACATAAAAATCCCACGCCACGTTGGTATTGTCGCTGATAGTGTGGTCACGCTCTTAGCTTTCGCGGACGCTAGCGAGAAAGCATACGGGGGAGTGATTTATTTCCACGTCCACAATAGCGATGGCAATACAGTCAATTTGATAACAGCTAAATCTAAGGTCTCTCCCAAAAATGTAGTTTCTCTCGCTCGTCTTGAGCTCTGTGCTATTCTTGTGTTATCCCAGCTAATAAGAAATGTCGTGGTCGCTTGTCAAAACCGAATAGTTTTCCGTGACATATTCGCATTTTCGGATTCGACGGTCGCGCTCTGTTGGGTACATTCGTCGCCCCATCGTTGGAATACCTTTGTAGCCAACAGAGTTTCGAAAATACAAAGCGATTTGTCACCGCAAAATTTATATCACGTGTCCGGTGCGGACAATCCAGCAGATTGTCTTTCACGCGGACTCACACCCTCACAAATTATAGACCATCCGCTTTGGTTCAGGGGACCCCCGTGGGCTCACTTGGACATTTCACAATGGCCTGTCGCTCCTTTCAATCCCTCCTCAGTGTCTGAAGCACCTGAAGAGAAGAAAAATTCGTTGTTAGTCGCTGCACCTAACGAAAGATCTCCTATTCTTTGTTTAGTCGATCGTATCTCGTCTTGGAGTAAATTACTTAGAGTGGTAATTTACGTCTGTCGTTTTGCTAAGTTGTTACCGGTTAATAACCGCATGTCAGCATCGGATTACGATTTCGCTGAACTACTCATTCTACGTGAAATTCAACGCTTCTATTTCTCAAAGGAAATTGCCAGACTCAGAGAAGGCAAGGATTGTAGTCATTCTCTTCGGCACTTGAAACCTTTCCTCAAAGACGGACTCATTAGAGTCGGAGGCCGTTTAAGAAATTCAGATTTGGGTTATGAAGCGAAATACCCAATTCTACTCCCAAGAAAAGATCCTATTCTGAATTTGCTTGTCGAATACCATCATAAATTGAATTGCCACGCGGGTCCCGACCTGCTGATGTCACTGTTACGTCAAAGATATTGGATACTTTCTGCACGCAATTTAATTAGGAATAGGATTCATAAGTGTCTTCCCTGCTTTCGTCTCCGTCCCAAGCCAAGTTTCCCTGAGATGGCAGATCATCGGTCTTGTCGTGTAGTTCAAGCAACTAAACCGTTCGTTCACACGGGCACGGACTACGCTGGTCCCTTCAAGGTTACCATGTCTCGCGGCCGAGGCATTCGTTCTACCAAGGCATACGTGTGTCTGTTCGTCTGCATGACTACACGCGCGGTACATATCGAACTAGCCGGTGATCTTAGTACAGTCAGTTTTATGAGTGCTTTCAAACGATTCCTATCAAGGCGCGGCCCGGTTAGTAGGATTTACTCGGACAACGGGACAAATTACATTGGCGCTAAGCGTAAACTTTCGGAACTTCACGACTTCCTTTGTTCGAAATATCACAACACCGAATTTGGTCACATGTTAGCTGAAAATCGCATAAATTGGTCACTTAATGTCCCGACTGCTAGTCATTTCGGCGGTAATTGGGAGGCTAATATTAGAAGTTTAAAGATTCACTTATACCGTGTAATAGGTGATACCATCCTTTCGTTTGAAGAGTTAAATACCGTTCTTACTCAAGTCGAATCAGTAATGAATACTAGACCTCTTTGTAGGACACTCTCTAGTGATCCTTCAGAACCACTAGCTTTGACTCCAGCGCACTTTCTGAATCTCACCCCTTTAAAATACTTGCCTGCCGAGGAGATAGACGAGAGAACAATTGTTTCGAGACATAAATTGTTAGACCAATTAGTACAATCGTTTTGGAAGCGCTGGAGAAGCGGATATCTTCACACTTTGCAATCGCGTCGTAAATGGAACACGCCGATCGATCCAGTCACTGTCGGTACGGTTGTGATTCTCATAGTAGATAATTCGCCCCCACTTCACTGGCCTTTGGGTGTCGTGGAAGAAGTTTTTCCTGACTCCACAGGAGTCACTCGCATCGCCCGAGTTAAGACATTGACTGGATCTTACTTGCGTCCCGTCGTTCGTCTTTGCCCATTGCCTAACCAATAAATTCGGCTCTCGTCATCCAAGGTTAGGTTAGCATTAGTAATTAATTATTTGATTTCATTGATATTTTCGTATAGATAATAGTTTAAATTGTAGTTTAATTTCACGAAGTTCGCCTTCAACTCTTGAAGGCATCCCTTCAAGCCCGGGGGAATGGTTACGCTGCGCAGAAAGAACGGTTAGGTCTTTTATATATAACTTCATGTCATTGAACGACTAAGTTGATTGGCTGTGGAAGGTCCTATCCTCTTCCTCTTCCCGCGCATATCTTCTCGCTTTAGTACGAGAGAGACCGCATAAAAAGCGGCCGCAGTTGACACTCGTGGCCAATCGGTTACTCACAACGCGCACCTCACGTCAGAGCGCTCCAGTTGCCTGCTGTCGACAGCCGCCCCTCAGCCGCGAGGAGGTCTCCGGAGAATTAAGGTATTGTGCAATCCTTCCTATATTTCGATCTGCATTCTGTCTTGTGTTCCCGGCAGAACGTAATTTTCCATGTCTTTCGTTCACAGCCAATTAGCAATTAGAAAAATTTAGCATAACCCGCGCTTCCACACACGAAGGAGGTCTGATATGGTCGGGTTCCACTACATTTGAAAAAACTAATATTTGAAAATAGAAAAGAAGACTGATTTTGAAAACGAGCTGATGGGTATAAAAGCAGAGGCCGTTGGCAGAAGATTAATTCGATCTCAGACTTCTGTCCAGCGAACATGCTATCTCAGACTTTTGTCCAGAGAACAGTCTCGTCTCAGCACTTTGTGGAGTCGGATTCTATCTCAGTCTGTTGAGCAGTGAACACTCTATCTCAGCCTTTTGTGCAGTGAAGACTCTAGCTTAGTCTTTGTGCAGACGTCAGTCTACCTTAGCGTTCTTGGCAGAACACTGTATCTTTTTGAGTCTATCTCAGCCTTTGTGAAGTCGGCGTTTTGACTCGGCCTTTTGTGCAGTCGACGGTCTACTTCTGTCTTCTCTCTACCTGCTGGGGCCACTGCCTGTTGAGGCCACTACCTGCTGCTGCTGCGGCCCTACCTATGGAAGCCTCTACCTGCTATAGTGTGTGACGATTCCGAACTGTTTTTGTGTAGTGCTGAACTGTTGTTATATTTCCTGTATTTTTTTATTCTAAAATATTTGTCTTGTAAATAAACTGTTACAATTGCCAGTCGTACCAAAAACACTTTTTATTATTATCTAACTAACCATTTGGTCATAATAATCATTCGAAGTTGATGCTGGATTAGACAAGCGGTAAGACCGAAATTACATTTTTGTCCTATTGTCCCACTGTTTGGCAAATGCCTACCACAGTTTTGTTCAACTCTGTCTGGTTAACTAGGTGACAATATAATTATAAAGATATATATTTTTTTACTTTTGACTAAAACCCTGAAATCGTCTCTCCTACTATCCTCACCTTTTCTCAAATAAAAATTAACTCGCAAATGAAAACCCAAAAGCGTCTAAAATCTACCTACATCCATAAGTTCTCGTAGATATTAGTCTAGAGTTTGTCTAGAGAGATGGATTACTATGCGCGGGCACGACGCCGCACACCTCACGACCGAGGATCAAAGCACCCGACCAACTTGCACTTCCGACTTGTTACAACATGTCACATGTTGCTATAGCAGGGTTAATTAAAATTGCTTGCCTGTGAGTAGACGGAAAAATTGTAGAGGGTTGGTAATAGATTACGATGTGCCAATGGAGTTATGGAGTTGATAATACTTGTGTGTACGGAGGTTGAATTTGATTTTGAGATCTGTACAATTATATGAAGGAGTAACGTTTCCCTATCAAATGATAAGTACATATTAAAGCTTTTTTCTTTTTTTTTCCTTTATTTGTCATTTAAAAACAATAAAATACAGAATTAAATTTAAAGTACCTACTTACCTATGAGAGCAATAGTATTCTTTATTTTTTTCCGACTTCAAAAACAGGTTCTCAATTCGTCGGTATTCTGGTTTTTATGTGTAGTCCCCGACTTGTCAATCTGGATGGATCTGGAAAATACTTCATTTGTTTGAAGGGATATACTTCTTAAATGGTCCCATGGTCAGATCAAGATAATTATGATGATGGAATCCTGAAGAAATCGAGGGAACTCTAACAAAACACAATCATAAAAATAAAAAAAAACCGGCCACCTTTCCAACGAATGCAAAACCGTGGAAATCGGTTCGTGCGTTCTGGAGTTATAGCGTCAGGAAGGAAAACCCGACTTATTTTTATATAGTAGATTAGTAAGTAATATACACAAACAATAAAAATAACTTTGTTTTTCATAGTGTTTGTATGAATGGCAAAGTTATATTTGCGTTTTTTGAAAATGTACTATATCTCAAAAACTGCTAACTGTATCTCATCCAAACCAATTTTCGTTGGAAGTTTTTGGTGAGGTCTACATTATGTATATTTTTTTATTTTTATCATTCTCTTATTTTAGAAGTTACAGGGGGGGGGGGGGGGACACACATTTTATCACTTTGGAAGTGTCTCTCGTGCAAACTGTTCAGTTTAGAAAAAAAAATACATTAGTAACCTCAATATAATTTTTAAAGACCTATTCATAGATACCCCACATAATATATGGGTTTGGTGAAAAAAAAAAATTTGAGTTTCAATTCTAAGTATGGGGGGCACCCCCAAAATTTGTTTTGTTTTTATTTTTGTGTGAAATTCCTAATGCGGTTTACATAATACATCTACCTACCAAGTTCAACAGGATAGCTCTTATACTTTCGACAAAAAGTGGCTGTGACATACGGACGGACAGACAGACAGACATGACGAATCTATAAGGGTTCCGTTTTTGCCATTTGGCTACGGAACCCTAAAAACGAAGTCACCGACTTCCAAAAGATTTTTTTTCCTACAAAACTCTTTTACATGACAGTTTTGGAAGACGGTTATATTAAAAATAAAAAAATAATTTTAAGAAAAACAAAAAACCCGACTGCGTAAAAACTAATTTTGAAAAATACGTGAAATAATTAACTTAAATAAAAACTAAAAAGAAAGAAACAAGCCCAACAGAACAGCAGGAAGAAGCAGAACAGAACGACTCACAGTCGGGGCCCCTTGGGAAGATTTGATTGGTAAAATTTGAATGGGCAAATATTTCACGTATTTTTCAAAATTAGTTTTTACGCAGTCGGGTTTTTTGTTTTTCTTAAAATTATTTTTTTATTTTATACTTTTTAGTTACGATTCATTGTTCACTGTTTTTTTTTGTTTGTATGTCGTTTATACTTGAAATAAAAACTTAAATTAATAAGTAAGAAAATTAGCGAGAATGATTGTTTTGTTAAACAACTATAAATCGTAATATATCCTAAACCATTACTTAAAATGAAAAATGATAAAAGAAACCTTAAGATGATTTTAAATTACCTATTCAACGACACCCCACTTGACATAGTTCATCGACTTTTATTTTTTTCATTTTGACAATATGGCGTCTGGTTGTCGCTGTGGTGAATTTTGATTACTGTCATGTCTTTAGTGACACTCGCAAGGTTAAGACGAATCGATTGACATAAGAATTATCAAAATCGGCCTACGCGTTTGGTCTCTAGAACGCCACATAGAAACAAACATACATACATACATATACATACATACATACATACATACATAGTCGCGCAGTCGGGTAAAAACCCTAAAAAAACACGATTTTTGTTACTTCCCAGATTTCGGTCCTTAGCAACAACACTATCGAATGGTGATATATGCGTGTTTTATCCAAATAGCCAGTCCGATTCCTGGTTAGAAAAATTGATTAAAATGACATTTCAGTTTTCATCAAACTGAAACCGGAGATTCGTTTGAATATTTTTCGTTATTCTTCGTAGTTTTGGATTTGGCCATCCACGCCAAATTAGAAAATTCAATCTATGCTCGTATAGGTAAACCTAACCTAAAAATATGGCTTTTTAAGCGTGGGGAATTCATCAACTAAGTATTCCCACCCTGGGTGGAATGGAAGAGGCTATTATCAGACACGTACTAACTAATAAATTAAACACCACAATCTTCCTTCAATAGCCCTTTATGTTTCAGGCTCACGGTCCTGTTGGGAGAAAGTCCCGCAACCACGACAGGCGTTTAATAATAATAATATAATAATATTCCACAAATATCACACAACGCCATCTAGTCCAAAGCTAAGCAGAGCTTGTGTTATGGGTAGGTACTAGACAACTGATAAACATACTTATATATTTCTAAATACATACATATTATACATAAATTACACCCAGACACAGAACAAATGATCGTGCTCATCACACAAACATTTGTCCTGGGTGGGAATCGAACCCACGACCTCCGGCATAGCAGTCAGGGTCACTAACCACTAGACCAACAGGCCAGTCGTTTGGCCCTCTATGGGGGACCCGTCAGATTGCTGACAGCTCTTTGAGGCGTGCGTCGACCCGGACATGGTCCACGATCAGTCACCCATTACTCGTCAACTAACAATAAGGCTTTTGTCAAACAGACAGGCGACAGCGAACCGAACTGAATCCTGTCATAAAATAGCGAAAACGATCCGATAGTCTATGTGACAGGCTTCAAACAATTCTATATAGGTACACGCAGAGAAATGTATACGAGAACTTCTGATTGCAACCGTGACAGCAAGACTCACTAGTTGACTTTACAACATTTCTAGTAATAAATACTAAGTCCTCAGATATTTGACAGTCCCTCCCGCCCTGCCCGGGGTGGGAGGACTCATTTGATGATATTACCACGCTAAAAAAAAATAAAAACGTCCTCAGATATTTCTCTGCGTGCATTACAAACAAAAACGCTACGCCACGGATTCGGTTCGTCTGTCAGTTTGACAATAGCTTAAATGATGGTACTTCATTCAAAAAGTCGAAAGCCTATCCATTAATTTACAAGACTTGTAACAACTAAGCTTCTCTGTAATTTTGACAAGAAATTATACAGTACCTCCCTTCGTATCAGCTAGTCCTATTTTAGACATATTTTAAACTTTATTAATTTTATCAATTGTCAACATTTTTCCATTTTCACCACTGTAAGAAAAGCAGGCAACCGATGCATGCAAGCGGCAGATTGTCGAAGTGGTCTAAAGGGGAGGCCCTAATTCTGTATATAGAGGACGTCTTCCGGCTAATGATGATGATGACGTTTCCCTGAAATAATCACACAAAAAATAAGGCACAATCGTTTTAAAAAGTCAGTAGACACCTCTTGGCAAAAAAACCCTTCAAAAAGTGACAAAAAAGAAATGGTTGCAGATTTTTTAAAATCAGCGTGGAATCGCATAAAAATCCTTTTGCTAATCAAGGACACAATATTAACATTCCAACTAAAGTTTGAATGATCAAAAACAAAAATGAACAATAAAAAAAAAACATTACATCGAACGATTTAAATCCAATAAATACTAATCGGATTGAAAGGCAAAGAGCTCAAGTGGTTCGTTTGTTTATGGAATTAGCAAACAAAGCAATCGGAATTACATTATGGTAATTATCACTTTGGTACATATGAACAGTTTTATTAGCAACCGCGGTTTTCTCTATCGGCTATACTCACAATAAAGGAAAAATTGTACAGTTTCCCATTTTCCATTGTACTCGGTTTTCATTAAGAGTTTATCCTGTTAGGTTTTAATTGATATGAGAAGTGGTATTATGCACTCTTTTGTTTGGCCTTTATTAGTTTATTACAGTGTCTTATTGCCTTAAAAGTATTCTTTTCATTGGAAAAACTACTTTTTTTAACATGAAATAAGAATGTAGTCTTAGAAGTACATTATTATTTACATTGGCATAACAAAGCAGTTCCTAGCTGGCAACAACGGTTTTTGCCATATTCAGTATTCCAAATTCGAATATTCAAAAACTGCAACAGTGCGCTAAGCTGTGTCAGTGGCGTTTTATTTACATTACATTTTGTACTCCAGTGATGCGACGGCCCACGTGTTTGACATAAAAGATACAAGTATAGCTGTGTCGCTCACTCGCTCCGCAAACCTCGTAGTTAGGAAAAAGAAAACGTTTCACTACGACTCTCTTTTCTAAAGTGCTTTGCGGGCGCAAGTTGGCTACTTAGATGGGCACAAACACATCGGGACTACCCGCAGTTTATGTAATCCAAAGCGACACCGCACCGACTCCGACACTATGAATATGCGGGACTCCGATAACTTATCTCCGATTCTTTGAATTATGTACCTACGAAGGAAATCGCCTCATAATATATTGGTATTTGAGATTGAAGTCGACTGTGAAATATGGCTTATTGGTAAAGTTTTATTGTACTTGTCACAGGTGCGATGTTCCGATGTTTTACTTTAGTTTTACCTTAACACTGTTTATAGATTGAGTTTGGAGTTACCCGACAGGTATTTCAGAGCTTTGCACTTTCGTACACCTTACATGTTACATTGAAATAGAAATCGTACGTAGACATTATGTTTGCATGGCGTGAGACTCCCCTATTGCGATAAAAGTTAGTATCAATTCGGCCCAGAAAAGATAAAAGTACATAATCCAGTATTAGATTATGGCATCAACGTATACGTTGTATTTCTGTTTCCATGATTTTTATATCAAAGTCGAGCGCGTTCCCAAATTGCGTTCAAAAGTATGTTTTATAAGGTGTTACACAGAATACAAGCCGCGATATTTTCAATTTCACGAAACAATTATTCCGCCATGTCATCAATCGGATTCCCGCTTTGATTGCGCGGCAAATTCGTTTTGTTTGGACACAAAAATTGCAACATAAAGAGCTGCCACATCATTCCCTTTTGGGTTAACGTAGATTGCTTCCAAAATGTAATATTGTTTGCAATTCATTTTGAACAGGCGATTGCCCACTTTTATTCCATTTATTTTTTGATTCCGATGCTAACTTAATATTTAACGCGCTTCGCAAAAGAGATCCGTGAAAAACTGCGGAATTGAATTCATATAATTTAATTGAACAGAAAATCTCAAGAAGGAAATTGTAAAGAAAGTTGCGGATGGCGCGAGTGGGGAAGTGCCCAGGGCACAATATAATACTTGAGATAGAACAAATGCAAGAGCACCTTGTTGCGCCGACTTCTTTGTACGAGCGTCAATAATAACACTTCCCCTTACTTTACAATAAAAATAAAACTTTTAACTACACGTTTTTATTAAGAATTTCAAGAGATTCTATTACGAAGCAAGCGGAGGAACACGACTTATTAACACTTCTGATATGTGCCGGAGACGGATTAAATTTACATATTATTGACTTCTCGAGATTAGCGACTTTACTCCGAGAAAAGAAAGATACTTTTTTTTCAGAAAAAAGTGTATACAAACCCTCATTTCAGAATCGGAGGAGGCTGCGACGGGCTCTCTTCTTACATAGCGACGTAATCAGACTGCAGCCTGGAGCTAATCTTGATGTACTATTCCTAGGCGCGGCTATGTTCGTGTTATTGTACTCTTTTCACGTTCGTGTTATTACCAACCTCGCTGCGTATGTCTACTTGAGACTTTTTAGATAATGCTGCCCGCGGGCACGCTTGATATATATTTAATTATATGAAGAATTTCTGCTTTACATAATGGCGTTGTGACTTAAAAACACAGCTTTTTTACCTCGTCAGATATTGTGAAAACTTTACAAAGTTGTCTGTGTAGTTGTCAGCGTCTAAATCATAAATAAAACGCGGGCGTTTAAAGCGGATAAAGTTTAAAGGACTTAGCGGGATGAAAGTTAAAAAGCGCTGCAATTCATGCAGCGCAGGTGACCAGCGGTTTATCAGCGCGTCGCAGCCGGCGAGTGGCGCAGGCGGCGCGCGGCCCGGGCGGCGGGGCTGGTGCGGGGCGGTTGCGGGGTGGCGACGTCGGAGCTGCGGCCGGACACCACACACCTATCGCGGGAGGGACGCCGCGCCGCCGCGCCGCGGATAATCGCCTCATTTATAAAGTTTAGCGGGACAAAGCTGCGCGAGTTTTTGATTGAAAACAAACTTAGAAGGGACAGCCTCATTTGAATAAGTATTCTGCGAATAAAGTGTGGCTTTATGTTTTCCTTTAGGTGTTTTTTTTCCTTTGTTATGCAAAACATTGTTCCACCTTGTTTAGGTACTACAACACGCTTTATTTTTGAGTGAAAGACTCTTTTGAAGTTAAGCTTTCCTGTATAAATTATTTTATTTTCACTGTATTGTTCTAAAGAGAACCTTTTGAAACTTTAATGGTCGTTGTGACTCTTCATCTTGGAATCTCAGTTTATCATTGTTCGTCGGTGGAATAATAATTATTCTAACCCATTGTGCAACAATGGAGTACTGCAGGAAAACGTTATATTAAAAAGAAAATATTATCTATCACAATAAATAAAAGAAAGGGATTTTGATAATACGCTTTCTAAGTAACTAAAATTAGACGAGTAAGTACATATTAGGCTACTTTTCCACAATACGCTCTAACAATGCTTGTAAAACCCAATAAGTTAATTTTAATAAAATTGAACTTAGATACCGCTTCACAGAGACAGTTTTTCTTTGATTATACAATGAAATCTTGACCGGAATAAGCAAGTTATAAATACGCCAAATTGAATTTATTGATCCCAACGAGTGTCGCTTCAGATAGGCAACAAAACAATTGATTGCCGATTCCGTCGGACGAAAGACTTGACAAAAACCAGCTGCGTCCGATTTGTGGTGAGCCGCTAATTATCGTCGCTCCCTCGTAGAGTGCTAATCGTGAACGCTGCTACATGTTAACTGGCAACACTTGCTAATTCAGACCCGCCTGGTGTGAGATCTGCCTGATAAACGACAGTGTGATAATTCTGGGAGGAAGGAAGTTCCTGGTTTACATGTTAAGGCGTGTAATCTACCTTACACGCTTACCTCACAACTGAATAAAATATTGTATTTTTTTTACATTCATATCTATTTTTCTAATGAAGTGATTAAAATATACTAAAGCTAAAAATTTACAAATTATAAGAACTAAATATTTACAAAAGATACTAAATTAAAAATAAAACTAAAAATATTGTTAAAAAAAGAAGACGAAATCATAATTTAATCTACCGTATCAAAAATAAGATAATTAGGTATTTTATTTGTTTTTAAGTAAATAATTTAGAATAAATAATTAGGATAGAAAAATCATGACACTCCTTTTTTGGGCAGTCGTGTGAAAAAGTGTTGAGGTTTAGTTTTTTTTTTTTTTAGATTTAACAATGTTGATATGCACTTATTATATACTATGAATTATTTATTTTACTAACCTGAGTAGGTACGAGCGGTTGTTTGATTCAGGTTCACACTGACCTCCGTACTAGTGAAGACTGTATCACGGCAGGTCAGTCTTCCTCATTCACAAACACACTGTCCACAGTTACATACTTATTACTAATAAATTTCACTACCAACTTACCTATTATAACTTTATCTAAAACATTGTTTAGAATTCAGTTACGACAGATTACCAAAGCATTATGATGTCTTAATTTTTTTTAATTTACTGAAATTGCATGTTAGGTACAGAACAGGTGGTTTTCTGTAGCTTCTGCCTAGAACCGTCAAAAAAGTCCCCACCCGTAGAAAAAAAATCGCCAGTTTATGTACGAATGTAAAGTATATCACTGTTTTATATAAAGTTGCTCTAAAACCTTTACTCTACGCGCCTTTCATTACTCCTCAACCGTTATAAGGGCAATCTCAGTTTAAACGGTCGATTTTCTATTAAATTTCCGACAAGTTAAAAAGGGACGACACTAGACCCTCGTCTATTTCCACTAACAAGTTACTTACGATGTTTTAAGAAATATTTAATGAAGCGACCGCCGACATTCACGTAGGTAACACAATTAGAAAAATCAATAGGGACCGCCTTATTATTATATTGAAAGGTTATACCTTAACTTTTCTATTATGTATTTATTTGGTAACTGTATTTTGTAAGTTTGGAATAGAATTATAGTTCCGCATCAAAATATTAAATAAATAATAATAACATAGCCGTAGGTCGATTTAACGTTCTGTAGAGGTTTTACTGTGTGAAGCAAGCATCAAGCCGCTCAGATGATTTTAAAATAAAGAAAAAAAAGGTAGATTGTTCTAGGAGTGAAAAAAACAGTTGTTAAAAGTGCTCGCCCTTGCCCTGAATATATGATTTTATTTAAAAGTAATATTTGTGTTTATTAATCGACATACGAGTATCTTGAAAGTATTTTCAAGGTAAGGAAAGGATTTCCAAGTTCCATTTTAACATTTTATTTTTGACGTAAATCCTTATTTTTTCATTTCTTTTCGATTTCATTCTTCGGCTGTTAAAATTATTAAATGAGTCCCCCCACTCTGTATGGAGATTTCTCTCCATACAGAGGGCCGTGTCCGATTCCTACTGACTAAAAATCCACCCTGTTCTTTCCATTGCCCTTTACATTTCAGGGTCACGGTAACCTGCATAGACAGTCCCCGATAAACACGCTACATTATGTAATTGAATTAATGTAAAGAGAACCAGAAATTATAGGCTTTCTATGAATACTGTTGTAGTCTGTGACACCACAACGCTCTTGCAAATCGGTAGATAATCCCAGCTTACTTTTTTTTTTCTAAGTAATCTTGGTCGCGACTAAACTCCCGTAGGAGTCTGGCACCAAACAGTTTTTAGGGTTCCGTAGCCAAATGGCAAAAACGGAACCCTTATAGATTTGTCATGACGTCTGTCTGTCTGTCCGTCCGTATGTCACAGCCACTTTCGACAAAAAGCTATCCTGTTGAAACTTAGTAGGTAGATGTATTATGTGAACCGCATTAGGATTTTCACACAAAAATAAAAATAAAATAAATTATGGGGGTGCCCCCCATACTTAGAATTGAAACTCAAAAAATTTTTTTTCACCAAACCCATACGTGTGGGATATCTATGGATAGGTCTTTAAAAATGATATTGAGGTTACTAATATAATTTTTTTCTAAACTGAACAGTTTGCACGAGAGACACTTCAAAAGTGGTAAAATATGTGTCAAAATAAGAGAATGATAAAACTAAAAAAATATATAATGTCGACCTCAACAAAAACTTCCAACGAAAATTGGTTTAGATGGGATACAGTCAGCAGTTTTTGAGATATAGTACATTTTAAAAAACCGCAAATATAACTTTGCCATTCATACAAACACTATGAAAAACAAAGTTATTTTATTGTTTGTGCATATTACTTACTAATATCAATATAATTATATCCCTAATCTATGCTTGCTACTACGGAACCCTTCATGGGCGAATCCAACTTGCACTTGGCCGGTTTTTACTGTATGTGCGCAGGAGTTCCTGTTAATTCTGGGTGAGCTCGCTTTATCTTAGGCCTCATCTTTGTCTCGGGGCTAGATTGAAACCAAGAGCAAAGCCATTTTTGATAAAAACAAAAAAAAAAGCAAAAAAATTAAGTTAATCAATGAAACCATCCTCTAACAAACACCCTTTAACAAATCAATCCTAACGAACTCTTTTCCACAAACAGTTGACACACGACATTTTAATTAGGCGTAAAACGTAATCAAAACAACCAATTAGGGTCACGCCACACCGTTTGAACACGTCAAAAAATCGCGCATATTTCATGACAACACGTTGTTTAACTAACAAGGACGTTTGATAAAAACTATCCAAAGCTTTTGTCACGTCAACCCTTGAATAAATGTTTTATTTTCTGGCATGTGCAGTGTTTAACACTTTTCATAATAGTCCTGACGATTTACGCATCAATAAAATTAAAAAGCTACGCGGTTTGTGATTGAAGTCCAGTGTGGAGTGCGCTGAAAATTATAGCTCCGGCTTTTACGTTTGACATGTACTTAATTGAAATGTGTTTACGTTTTATACTTTTTGAAGTGTTATTTTAATGTATACTTATGTCGCAGTAAGATACATAAAGCCGTAACATAGTTATATCCCTAGGGATATAAATATATACCGTAACACAGTTATACCTGTGACGACAGAGCACCGCTTCGCGGTGCTCCTACTTCTGGGAGGTTTAAAAAAAAATAACCACGAAGGGGAAAGCGGGGTCTTCCAGACCACGCCATCCCCTTCTAACCTAACCTGTGTCCGAGTCGGGGTGCCCCCAATCGTTTCTACGACGGTATAACTATGTTACGGTATATAATTATATCCCTAGGGATATAACTATGTTACGGCTTTATCTTACTGCGACATATACATATATAGTTGAACTTGCAACTTATATTTGACTAGCTGTTGTCAGTGGCTTCTCCTACGGAAATAATAACAAAAATCTAAAATAAAAAACACTTTCGCATTATTTGAATTATAATTATACTTAATACTGAAAATAAGATGACGCTTTTACACTAAAAATATGAATGATTGTTCTAAAAAAATACGTTTAAATTATTATCAATGAGAGATATAGATCAAATTTAAAAACCACTACCGATTGGCGAATTAAATTGATCTACGTGTAGCTAGGTATTGAAGCAAAGCTTTCTAGGAGAAATATTGCTCTAACAGTTAGAACGTTTTAGCCAAGCTTACAGTAAGCAATGGCCCTAACACATGCGATGAAACCACACACAGAGCTTACTTTAACGATCACCATAAAACGATACAATTTTACTGCTGTTGCTAACCGCTAAGAAAAAGACATCGTAGCTGTCATCCAACAATGTTAATTCCGACGCCATTTTGATACGATATTAATGTAACGGTCTTACGGAAAACAGTACAGCTGTTTCTGAGATAAGTGCACAAAAATTTACCTTATGGCAGAAAGGGGTACGTTTGAAATTATTTTTTAGTGTTATTGCAGCTGTTTTTTTTATTATTTTCCTTGTTCCTAAAACGTTTTCGTCGAAATTTGTGTGCAGATTTGCTTTATTTAATGAAAGGGTAGTAGGTAGGGTTTTAGAAAATCCACGGTGAAATTGGAACAAAAGCTGTTCTCGTCTTTTGAAACAAAAATGTATTATTTACTAAATGCAATTGAAAAAATCAATATTGCTAAAAAATATTCTGAAATTCAATAAAGCTCAAAGCAAACGTCTTTTCTAGAGCACTGAAAATCTTTAAAACAGTTTCCTATCTGGGGCAATAGTATTATTTATAGACTGTAACATAAATTAAATTACGAGTATCTAGAAAATGTAATAACAGATTCTAAAGAAACTTTCAAATAATGAGCTTATTGTTTCTGGTCCGACACTTGAGCTTAAACCTACTAATTTCACGCTATACAAAATCCCAGACACGCACCTCCATATAAATTAAGCATCGCAGTATTACACCATTGAATTTTACGACAAATCCGGGCCCAGAGGTAACTAAATCACAGATAGTCGAGAAAATCTAATTATCGCGTGCACAATGGGTCACGAAACAATCTAAACTAAGAAAATTAATCTTCTGAGTCCAGAGGAGCTCTGTCTGTGCAAACTTAGACAATGGATTTATAGTTCATCGATTTGAGGGCATCGTTGCTACGGGTGTGGGTATCATAGCCTTTCACAGAAGTCTCAGGGTCGGGTTGCGGAGAAATCATAGCTTGATGGTGTCACTCGACACTTTGGGGAGCGTATGTAGCACGTGTTGAAGCTACGTATTAACATACAGGTGGGATAAATTGCTTTGGTAAGCTTGAAGCCAAAACACATACATAAGTTGCCACATCGCATAGTAGTGCGTTACAATTATGTCGTTTGCCTTTGCGATGTCGTGTAGTATAAAGCTACGATGAGCATGGTGAAAAGTCTATGTTAATGGTAATAGTAGGTAGGTAATGTTAGTTTAAATAAATGAATTTGATTATTATATCTGCTTGTTGAAGTAATATGCTGTCCTTTTTTAATAAATTCATATCCTATGTAGGGGGGCAATAATACTGAATATTTCTAGCTGACTAAGCCGAAAAACGGTTCACTAGAACAGCATGAAAGAAGGTAATATTATATAAATTGAACGTAAAACTTCTTGGCAATCTGAATCTCGTTGAAAATGAAGCAAATAAAGCTAGAAGGCACGTCGGTCGAGGAGTGCGATTGCGTCGGCCTAGCATTCCGGAAAATTTGTAAATTTAAATGCGAAAAAGTCAAATTTATTTACAGTAAAAATATGAAATAGTACTCTTTCGGTATAACAAGAGATTTTGCTTTTCTTTTTGTATTTTGATTTATTTTCACAGTTTCTCCGTGTTGCTTTAATTTCTTGAATAGGAATATTTATTTTTCTATGACACTTTTCTATTTGTAATCTCACACTGAAAAAAATGCAGACTAACTAAGACACATTTTCTCTTAGTTGGCATCATAATGTTTGGAATAATTATTTATTTTGCTACTTTATACAATATAGCTTAGTTGCCAGAACAAATTCATTTTATTTAAGTCGACAAATTTGCACATGAACAGTATATTCAACTAGCTTTGTTACATCATACATGCTTTGTTAGATTTTACTTCTCCACTTTTATAAATCAAATAATAATTTGAGTTCATGGTAACAAGCAACTTGTTAGCATTATATAAATTTATATCGTAGTTTTTAACAACGAACATGGTTGACTAAATAGCCTGCTTAATTAAATCAAACAAGAGAAGTGGTAGCATCTAATAACGCTTTGTTTTGTCAACAAAACGCGGCGGCTGGCCGCCGCCGATCTTGTCAATCTTGTCATTGTCATCGTAAACGCGTACCTACACCTACCTACCGTGAGTTGCTTGCTGTTGTGGGATAATTTTTGAAAAATAAATAAGTATTTGGCAGAAGTATAAGTGGCAGAATTATTAAAGACATGGGAACTGCTCGATCTCATCCCAAAATTTGCAGGTAAGATAAATCATGCAGTAACCTATACCTACTACTTCACGGTATACCTACTAAAGCTATTCACCTATTATAAGTGCCTCTCATAAAAATTGAATTGGAAAATGGATTGTCAATATTTTTTTTAATTTCAGCACCTAAAGAAGAAGATAAAAATCTTGCAGCATTTTTGGCAATTCCCCATCTTTTGAATGTTAAACAGAAGAGAAAAGAAAAATCTTGTGCCTAGCTGCAGCTGGAAACCATCTAAAGCAGAAACGCGGGATGCTTTCATCAAACATTTAAGATCTGACGCTGAAATCGGTCAGTCTGTTGAACTTCGGCTAAAAACGTTGGAGAATAAAGGGGCAACATCACAGCCTTACACAATTATTGTTGGTGAGTCATTAAACGAAATCAAAACATTAGGTACTGCTACTAATTATGGCAAACATTAGAATTTGATGAACATTTTTTCGCTTATTAAATACGAAGCTAAACAAAACATTGTCAAATTCCTTAATTCTTTTTCACATCCTATACCGTGCTATATAAATATTCTAAGCAATTCAAAAAAATATGTAACTCTTACATGCGCCTTATAATAAGTGTTTTGTGTTATGTAAGTGATTAATAAAGTTATAATAAAATATGGTTGTTTGATTGCTATACTATTTTTACCTATTTGCTAAGTCTATGCCGTTGTACTAAGCCGTTGTCATATGAACTACCTTTATTCGTCAATCCAAGTCGGTGTCTTTTGCACATCCACAAAGTACCTACCTAACTTATTGTAATTTTTATTAACTACAATAAGTTACTTTGTGGATGTGCAACATACTTGCATTGACGAATACATGTAGTTCATATGACAACGGCTCATGTCTATGACGAAAATGAGGTTAGTTGAATTAATTAGTTCATCACCGTTACTTCATGCAAGATCTTAGTTGAAACAACATAAGATTGACGAATACAAGTAGTTCATATGACAACGGCTCATGTCTACGACGAATATGAGGTTAGTTGAATTAATTAGTTTATCACGGTTACTTCATGCAAGATCTTAGTTGAAACAACTTATGAACTTCATTGATTTTATAATGTTGCACAGACGTATCGTGCAAGATCTTAGTTGAATCTACAAGTTAAGTGTATTGATGTGACATTGTCTCATCCTTAAACTGGCCAACATTTGAGCTAAATTAAATAACTACCCGTAATTATAGCAATTCATTACTTAGTAGACGGAACTATGATAATTTAACAAAGTTCTCATAGCTGCAGAAGGCAAGATCTTGTTAGGCTCGTATGGAGTCATGATGCGTGATCACATTAAACAAGATGTTTATTAAAGCAAACAAATTTTTTTTTCAGTGCAGTTTCCAGATCTAGTATTATTTATTTTTGCTGTCTTCAGTTTTCTTGGAGCTTATGTTATAATGGTAAAATAAAGTGGGAATAGAAAACAGTTAATATAAAAATAGATACTTATCTTAGCATCTTAGAGACGTAGGTGTTACAGGACTACAATTTTGGCAAAACGAAGATTTTTTCGGTAGGTTACTTACACAAAAATATAAATAAAAGTGTAGTGAATCTATATTTTTCTTTCTCCTGAAATCTATATCTGTAAGTTGTACAATATTAGAGAATAGGTAACCCCAGTGTAGTTACATAAAATATAGTTTCAAATGATAATTTCAGGCACAAATCAAAATAAAAGATACCATCATACCACAAAGTTCGATTAAATTTTTAATGTAGCTATGCACCTCATTTTAATTGGTTCGGTTTTTCATTTGTTTGTATGATAAATATTTCACGACAAGCACCGTTGGAGTTTTGAATGAGATTTTCACATATTGATGTTGCCATTTCAAACCAAACAATGTACGCAATAACGATTGGTTGATTTCAATCTATGAAACCGATGATTTACTGTTTGAAACAATGGAAATACTGAATAAACTATGAGAAGAAAGAAAAACAATTTAGGTTACAGCGCACGGTATAATAGTGAGTAGGAATCAATAAGTGTTGATGATATGGAGATAAATTGACCGCATGGTTAGTTTAGTGGCTGAGCTATTGGACTGCTGTGCTGAGTGTCGCGGGTTCGATTCCCGCACGGAGCAAATATTTGTATGATCTACAAGTTACAGATAGTTGTTCCGGATTTGGGCGTTTGTGTATGTGAGTTTCTATGTTTGCATACGCACCCACGACACAGGAGAAATTGCTAGTGTGGCGCAACGTAAAAAAAATAAAAAAATAATGAGTGTTTATTTTGATTTACCTATTGATCATTGTGCAGTGTTAGGGTAGTAGTATTATTATTTAGTTTCCGTATTTTTATGTTTATTTATTCATCACTATGCAGGGTTAGGTTAGTTGTATTATTATTTAGGTTTATCCGTGACTTTATTCTGAGGCGTTTTTAAGTACCTCGCACCTCGCTTTATTTGGCTCAAAATCACCAAGGTTGCGAATTTCAAGACTGATTTTATGACAAAAAAAAATGCAAGCTATAATGATAACTCTTAGTTTATGCTGTTGCAAATTTTGTATATTAATAAACTTTGACAGAGCAGCGCACATAATTCTATATTTTTCTTTTTATATTGCTTTTTAGTAAATAGTATACAGAAAATCATCAATTCGGGAACGTTTTTCTAAGTTTGGTAAAATGAAGAAAAACAATACCAAGTACGTCATTTAACCTTTGTTTATTAACGTGCGTATATTACGTAACTATATTTTATAAACAATAATGAAAACAGTACAAACAAAATCTTTTACATGCAAAATACGTAAAAAAATTAAAGAAGTTGCAATTTTCGTCGGTAAAATTTAAGAAATTTCAAAATATTCAACGTTCTCATAATCAAATTAACCTTACATGAAAAGAATGAAAGTTTCCTAATGTAACTAAATATCTTTTTCTGAAAAATATCTCAATTTACCCGTATTTTATTGAAATGTTTTAGTGTTCCCGGAAAGGATCAACCGTTCCCGGAATGACACAAGTTTTACCGAAATGATGATATTGATATCATAAGGTATAACTAAGGAAATATTTAAATTATAAAGAACAGTTTAAATAACAAAGTTTTTTATTTATATTGCCGCATTGCTTGCACTTAAGAAAAATGTTGTTATAATTAAGTTTAATGGTTTTATAAATCGGTCTAGTAGAACTTCTATAATCATAGTTGTATCTTCGTATTTTTTTTAATATATTCTTACAAATTGAGTGTATTGACTTATAATCACAGTTTACTTCACTATAATTCTACAAGTAATGGAAAAAATATAAATAACGTAAGAAAATCAACAATATATTTTGTCACGAATGACAAGTTAACTAAAAAAAATACAAAACAAAACCTATTATTTTTCAAACATCAATATCACTAACAAAATAATAATGATGCATCACCCACGATCATCGAGGATGAGGATGTACAATTGTACACCCCGCGGAAGAGCGGGGGTCGAGGTTTTTTAAATCCAAAGACCCTCCACAACCGCGAGGTATGCAGTCTCAAACAATATTTTTTGAAAACGGAAGTGGTGACAGTGGACAAGGGGCTCACCCCGCTGTCCATGGCTAAAGAGAACTGGCGCAAACCTGTGGTACTTCGTACCAAAAATCGCAAGGACGTATGGCAAGGCAAGAAGCGTTACGGGCGCTTCTACCGGGCTCTTCTTGGGCCCGATGTCGATTTTATAGCGACCATGTCCTGGCTTCGTTTCGTTGAAACTGAAGGTTTTGTCTGTGCAATTATGGATGAAGTTATTCTGACGAACTACCGGAGTCATATTATGAAAGACGGGACGGTCGACGTGTGTCGGGCATGCCACCGTCCGGGTGAGTCGATCAGACATATATTATCTCAGGTTGTTCTCGTTTTGCTAATGGCGAGTACTTACACAGGCATAACCAAGTGGCCAGGATAATCCACCAGCAACCTGCTTTGAAATACAATCTTGTGGATTCTGAGATATCGTATCACAAGAATGTGCCCAACCCAGTTCTCGAAAAAGACTATGTCCCGATGTACTGGGATCTGCCTATCATTAGTGCCAGGACTATTATTGCTAATACGCCAGACATAGTAGTGATAGACAGACCAGCGTGCCGCGTAATGATAATCGATGTTACCATCCCGCATGATGACAACCTCGTGAAAGCCGAGAAAGATAAACAAATAAAATATTTTGACTTGGCGCACGAGGTTGTCGAAATATGGAATATGAGCTCGTCTATCATTGTGCCGATTGTGGTAACTGCCAATGGCCTGATGGCCAAGAGCCTCGATGAAAATCTGTCGATATTCCCTGTCTTTTTAATTTCTTTCTGTTTATCAGTCATCTTATCCAAAAACTTTCTTTTTCTAGTATTTGCCTTTTCTCTTTACGGCAAATAAGCTGCACACTATCCTTTTTAAGCTTTTTTTGCGATATATTTTTTTTTTTCTTTTTCTGAAGTCTCCATTGCGCTGTAATTAAAAGGCAATAAATTTGGAACATTATTAATAAAAAAATGTAAATGAATCGCTCTTAGAAACACTAATTTATCATTCCGAGAACGCGACAGTCATTTCGGGAACGTGCCATCATGTCCGGGAACGTTTCCGAAATGACCGTTCACGAAATGATGATTTCAAATAAACGCGCGCTTTCCTTTTATGGCACACCTAAGAAGGTGTGACCCGATTTTGTCAATCATAAAATATTGGTGGTTATTTTGTGATTTCGTGTCGTAAAAAAGAATTTTACCAATAATTAAATGTAATAAACACGTTCACGAAATGACGGACTATTGATGTACGTTCTACAAATCATGAATTGAAAGGTACTTATCACTTAGATACAATTTTTTTGATGACAATAACACTGACAGCCGGCTTTGTTATAGTTTTCTTCCACTACTGACATTTTACACCAAATGACTGCGTGCACTTAAAATTATTTTTTTACGATTATCGATGTGTTCACTGAAATGACTTGTGCGCTATCGGACAAACTATTTTTCGCATTTTTATAAAGAAAAATAAAATATATTTTAGATGCCTTTTAAAAACTAGATTTTGCATAAAAAATACGGTATATTAATTAATGACAGCTTTTCAATACCTTGATTTTTTCATGAATATTTTGGACTTGTTGTTGAAGATTGCACTTTTGGACACGTTCCCGAAATGACTTTCTATACCTGTATATTGATTTAATTTAAAATTTACTTTATTAATAAATTGTATGATTCGATGTACATACAAAACAGGTTAGTTAAAGTATTTTATTAATTTTCTTTTCTCAATAAATTCAAATTTTAATATATTAATTTGCTGGCAAAGCGAATTCTACACCTTGGTGATTTTGAGCCATTTAGAGATGGCTTTTTTTTGCATTTTTACTACTCCCAATAATATTGTAATACTTTATCAGTGAATCCACGTTTACATTTAAGAATCCTGTAACTGGCGTTCGTTAAAAATCCCAGTTAAAAATCACATCTAAGCAAAAAATGTATTAAAAAATTATATTTTCTTGAATTAAAATCAAAACGGGCGCCGCTGCATTCGTGAGATACGCTCGGCTGGGCCCGTTTCCTTCTAGCTGTCACAATTTTATCTTTACCTATTTTTAGTTATTACTGCTTTACATTTTTCCCTTTTTAAAGTTATGTTGACGTTAATTTGACTTTGTATTCTTTTATATATTTTCTTCTCATTTTCAAAAGCGAACGTTAATTTGACGAGAAAGTAGATCATTATGAAAATGAGAGTTTTTTAATGAAACAGCGAAGACAGGGTATCAATCTTCTAAATTAAACTGAACTTAAAAAAAAATATTTTGGTGGTGTTTACTGGCAAATAACATACAGTTTTCGCTCATGATTATTTACTACAAAAACATTGTTTTCACAAAATAAACGAATAATACCGAAACATTTGTGTGATATCATATATTTGGGATACGTCGCCGCTCATTTGATTTGACACAGATATCAAATTGGCGGGCCGCTGTCCCGTCGTCCCGTCATTCCGGCACGTTTAATATTTTAAGCATTCGGCTCACGCTCCGTCTTCAACGGCCGTCCTGATTGCCGCTAAATTGAACTAAAAACTTCTTCAATGCCCCTAAAACGTTTCAATTATATCTATATTTTCGTAAATGCAAATGTTGATCCTTATATTTTATACATTAATCCGCCGGCTATCCCTCGATACTAAAATTCTCGAGCAGATTGCACGAATGACGTCGTTTTAAACGTTCGCTCGACAATCTGTTTAAATCATGTCGTAATTTTAAATTTCTGCCTGCATTTTGAGATTAAATTTTAACTTTTCCCGATTGTAAGTAGTTTACTCGCCGGCAATTTATTACTATGGCGTGTAGAACTACGAATAGCGTTAAGATGATTTCAATAGAACGCCAACAACGGGATGAAAAGTTTAGCTATAGTGCACTCTCGGATCGCGCAATTATTGCCAACCGGACTCCTGATTGAATTCTTAGGTCAAGTTTGCGCGGAAAGTTTGCATAAAAGACCCCTTGCAAATTAACAGAGGATTATTTTATTGTTTTTGACTGAATTCAGTACTATAATAGTATAAAGTATGTAGTGACTGAAACTGGATCAGTTCGGCGACTGGACACAGAGGGCTCCATTAGGATGTTATTTGAATATAGTCACGAAAATTCGACGCAAGGTAAACTGTAAAATTTTCACGTCGAAATTGACCAAGCGCCAACATTTCGTTAACACGCATGTCATGTCTGGAAGTTCCGTTCGTGTTGTCGGTAGACTATTCGAATTTAAAATGGATTCGTTTATAAAGGCATTTACTAGGGTTCGCATTTTCGATGAGAGAGTCGGCAGGTGAGTGACTTGTTTGCCGGTGGGCCGCGTTCGGTAACACGAGCAAAAGTCCGGACGGTTTAGCCGGCGCCGCCGTAGACGCTCGCCCTCTATAAATCAGCCGGCGATTGACGCTTTCCTACAGGGAGTGATCTATTCTACCCCCTCCGTGATACAGCTTCACTTGCAAGGATTTTTCACGTACGGACAAGTTTGGACGTTAAAATTCACTACTATGCACTTACGTTGACGATGTTAAGCAGGTTACTTTCAGTTTAGTCTCGGTTTTAAACTGTTTGGGGATGTACAGTTTGTGATTTACTACACGGCTAGCTAATGGTTCTTTTTCAGTAACTTTTCATTTTGGGTTTCATTCACCTGAACAGAGAGCTGTTCAATAAATAAACAAACTCTAAACCAAACTGATTTTCTATGTTGTTTTTCTTTTCTGTATTTGTGACTCCCATAGTTCATTAATTTGTGCAACGAATATCTAATAATTAAGCGTAATTATACGTATAAGACTTTGCCTGAAAATCAAAAGCGCTACTGTCAAAGTTCTCTGCCCTACGAATCCTTAATCGCACTTCATATTATAAACAGCATCTCAAAACACGATAAACCTATTGAAAATAAGAATACATTTACATCTTAAGAGGCAAATAAACTGTACGGAATATATAAAAAAGTAAGATTTTCCCGTGTCCCGAATAAATATTAGGTAGATGTTGATCTACAAGTGTGCTGGTAGAGACGCTAGGGCTTATGTCGTAAAATATAATCCACGGTATTTTATATAAGGGCCCAACCCTACGCAATGTTTCTTAAACATGTAGCAAATATTGAATGTTCTGTTGTTTGTTTCAGGTAAATTGGCTGGGGCTGCAGATTTGCGAGTATGGGGAAGTATAGAGGATCATTACGTCCACTTCTGAATATGAGAAGGGTATACTTGGCGATAACAATGAACAATAATTAGGAAATACTTATTTACAGTATGAATGTAACCCTTATTTTGGGTTCTGACGCAGCTGAATAAACAAGGAAGGAAGGAAAGGTTTTTAGTAATAAAAATTGGACAGTTACGACGAAAAAAATGTTAGGGTTGTTAAGATTTAACTCAATAAAGCTAAGAAGCAAACGTATTAAAGGCCCATTACCCACACCTTATTCTTAACAAAACAAAACTATTGTTTTTTTATATGATGAAATTTTTCTTACGAGTTTGACACCAGAACAAGTAACGAGAAACTTCATGTTCAGGAATCAAAACCAACTCACACAGTCTCATATTATAGCACAAATCTGAAAAGAAAAACACCAAAATTACACTTCCTTACTCCAGTATCCTGTAACGTCCATTTGTCCAGTGACAATAGATATAATAAATATTTACAAGCCACTTGTTCGATGCACATCGCTGTGGCTTGCTCAAAAGCGCTACATTTAATATTTTACGAAGTCCCATCACGCCCCGTCTTCAACCGGGCCTGATTGCCGTCCGATCGAAATTATATTTCACAGGCGCATTCAAAGCTGCCGGACGAGATTGCTGTTCGTACACCGTATAAGATATATTCTAGTAATACGGTGGACAACGGGTTTGTAACTAGGTCTTTGAATTTTGCGACGGTGTTATTTTGACAGTCGATTTTGTCCTTCGAGCGGGAATACCATTTACAATTTTTTTTGGCTAGTAAAAATATGTGTGCACGTATTCAAAGGGTCTAAAAAAATGGAATTCGGTCGAAAATGCTCTGAGCACAAACCTCTAGTTTTAGCCGAATGTTCGGGCGTTTTCTACTCATATATTATCACTTACATGCCATCTTGTTTGTTTATGGCTGTTTTTGATTTGAGTTTCCCTTTTTTTTCAAATTTGTCTGTTGCGTGAATACTCCTTTCATTCTTTCTACATTACAAGATATACATATATAAAATAATGAAATGTATTTTTTAGGATTTATAAACGTTTAAATCAAATGTAATATGAAATAACATATCACATGATTATCAAAACCATTTACTAATAACAGAAAAACCACAAACGCAACTAGAATGAAAATGGTCGTCATCAAATTAGTTTCACTGTAATTTTCAGTACAACAAACCATTTTCCCCGAATGTCGTATCTACCACATAAATTAGTGAACACCCAAAATAAACTAGTATTAAATCGTCCGAATCCTAATATCTATTCTCATTTTTTTTTCTTTATTTTCTCAGTACAAGCTGGTATCGCGTGACAAGCCGCCATACCTCAGCTCGACCAGAAAGAGTAGCCACTGTTTGTTAATCTTGCTTTCATTGTGTAAAATATTTGGGAATATACCTCCGCAAAGCCTTTGTAGGCTCGGCCTCGCGGTCTATCGTTTGCCAACAAACAATGCACGTTTAAGTGTTAAAACTGAATTAGGTAATTGAATTTTATACCGGTTGTTATGAAAGTGGTTTTCGGTAACATGAAAGACTGCCCAAAATTGGTGTCGGAACACGCGAATTTTTTTTGTGACAAAAATTGTACAGAGCTTTTACTGAAAGCGTTCAAGTAAAAAATAGATTTATTTGTTCTTTTCCCTAAGTTTTACTTTCACGAGAAAGTAAAACACAAGAAAAGGTAGCGTTGTCGTAATGTAATTGGTTAGAAATTCTATTTCATGCGTCATTTCTCAGTTATACTTTTTTGCGAATACAAACAATGTAGAATTTTGTTAATAAATGTGAGAGGTTACGTGCTACATTCTTGGTCTTTATCGAATTGTGTTCGTGATTGGGTACATTGGAAGTTCGACTGCCAATTATTGAAGACATTAGTGGCGGGAGCATCCCCATAGAGACGCAGTGAACTTGAGTGTGGTGCATTCTGCAGTAACGTAGTCTGCGCAGTTACGCCACTGTGCCTCAGTAATGAGAGACTTGTGTTATTGTGTACGGGTACAAACGTTGTTTAAAAGCAAGATTTAAGCAAATATAATGTTTGGTTTCAAAGGAAAAGCAAATATAGCCTAACAAACGCTTTGTATTTGTGACATGGAAAAATGGTTTTAAACATAATCTACAAAATTAAATACTAATAGTTTTTTTACAAAGAATACTGCAGTAATAAGAATCAGCAGTTAATAGAATTTCGACAAAATTATCTAAGTATATTCTATTAAATTCGTTAAAGATCCTTTGCAAACGCTATCAAACTAAACCAAGTAGGCACAATGCACAGCTAACCCCACAACGAAGCCCAAAGATATCTCAATAGTTTAGTTCAATAGTTAATAATGTAGCAACTAGAGCTATTTTGGTACCCATTTCAATTTAAGGACAGGGCTTGCACAGAAACTTATCCAACTTCGAAGTAAAGTTAACAAGAAACTCTATCCTTAGTGGTATTGTCTATTAAATCTACAAGATACACTTCTAGACACCGAGATGTTTTGAGAGCTCTATACAAAGTATTAATCGTTTGACTTGTGGTCCACAACTTTGTTGGAGGCATTCCTGTTTAGAAAATTGTGGAGTGGCTAGAAGATAGATGTTGATAATGTTGATATTTGCGTTTCAATTACATGGATAAAGTACGAGTATGTGATTGATTAGAAAAAAACAAAATTGTATGGGTTCGATCCCCGCACGGAAAAAACGTTTATATGATCTAAAAGTACTTGTTTCGGGTCTGGGTGCTTTTGTAAGTGATTTTCTCTGTTTGTAAATGCACCTACGACACACCAGAAATTCCTAGTGTGGGGCAACGTTTTTTTTTAAATAAGCTCAAAATGTCAGCAACTGTCATAAGTTGTCCGAAAATCTTGATGAATTACTAAGTAAAGCTTGGTGCTGAGATCTTTCGGATCCACAATGTGTTTATACAGAAAACATTATAATTGATTTGGTTCGGAAGCAAATTATATATTAAGCATGATTTTTATTCATTTATTTGAACAGTAAACTTAAAATCTGTCTTGAAACTCGATGTATTCATTGCTCTCTTTCGAAATAAAACACAAAAAAATAACCTCCACAATATACTTTACAACTGCTGTCGTCGCTGTTAAATTATTAATATCGAAATGAGTTTTTAAGTTTATTACTCTTTATTTTATTTTCAATATGTGCCGCGATACCTTGCATATTACTTTGACCTACTTTATCATATAAAAAGTGGATAATATTTTTCTATCATGTGCTACAAAATATTATATCAATCCAATTTTATTGAAAAAGTTAAATACATACTTCATAATCCCCTTTGCAATTTTAGATCGGAACGGAAACAAACTATTGATATACGAAATATCTCTAATTTGATTCGTTAACAAAATATTGTCAATGCCTTCGAATATAAGGCAGAGCACTCACGCGCGCAAACTCAATCTCTCGCCCATGCCCTCTCAATTTTGATCCTCGAACTAACCTACAAGTTCCGATCGAAGATCTGAGCGTCTCGGACGGTCCTCGCCGTGACAGCCTCAAGTAATCCCAGATGGCGTGCTCGCCGATGAATTAAAGTCACTCAGACTAGTTGATTCGAGAACTGTACAGGAGATACCTATTGTGTAGACACAGCTTTAGAGTTCGGTTTTGTAATTAATTGTTTGCGTTGATATTACTTCAAGTGGTATTAGATGTAACGGATTCAGACGGTTTTCGGATACAGTAATTTATTTGTGGTTGCCAGTTTTGAATATTAATGTTGGTAAGATTTCTCGAAATTGAATTGACAATCTTGGTATCAGGGATTATGCTGTAACTTGTAATCCTGTTTTGTCTTGTATTGCTGCGGGGGATTAATTGAATTATTAGTTTGTGTGAAGTGAAGGAAATGTCGAAATGAACAGTTTTCATTTAATAATAACCGTTGTCCTAAATATATTCAAGGTGATTGATAATTGGATGTCTTCCTAGACTAAATTAGCATTCCGACAACGCGTGAAAAATGTATTTATGGTTTATTAGGACCTGCAATAATAAAGAAAAATTACCCGTTAGTTTACATAGGTATGAAAACCATTTTCCATTTGATATTATTTTTCCAATAATTGATATAATATTATTGCTTCCATCGGTATTGTTCAATGGACAATCAAAAATATCCATTACGCAAACCATTTTATTCGTAAAACAAAACAACACCGCATTTTATTTCACAAAATTCAATCTAACAAATACTTTATAACTGATTCAACAAACTGCGCAGTTACAGAAATCTGCTTAACGTGGTGGTATTTAGATTAAACGGGATTATCCTATATAAGCGAAAACAATACGAAACAATAAGTTTAAATCGGTAACAATATCATACGCGCCTACAAGCGTATGTGTTGGTACAAACAGGAGATTCCAAGTTAAGGCAAACACGATACGTCTACGTAAGCGAGGCGTTGAGGGGAAGCAACATTATAAACAAGCCCAACTTAATATTAGACCACAACGACACAGTTTATTCATGTCACCAGGTGTAGAAAGACGGCCTAACGCCACAAGTTACCGTCATATTATACGTAATACGATATTCAGACACATTACACTCAAGTTTACGACTCCAACTGAGGTAGCTTACGTTTATGAATCTTTAAACATCTTTTAAAATCCATACCACGAGTCCATGACGTCTTTTATGTTCACAACCAGAATTAATGTTTTAAATCCACAGTAACGCATTCTAGGAATGTTTGCAACGGCCAATTGTACGATTAACTCAAATATTCAGTTCTGGATGACGAAATAACTGAAACTTCACAATATCCGCAACAAGTTTTGCGAAACCTTGAAGCAAATAATTATTTTACGATACCAGTAATAAAGTTGGTTAAATTCGTTTCGAATCCGAAATTTAGTTGGTCGATTTTGAATTTGAAACAATAAATAGCAAGAACACATAATAGGAGCGTTATTTATTGTCGTGTATTTAATTGCCGTTTCTATTTCCAATGTAATTTATACGTCCAATCATAAATTAGTCGCACATACAGAAGCGAGTTAGAGTTTTACGGTGCCGATCAAAAATAAACTGGACAGTATCGTAATAGATAAACTGAAATAACTGCAAGTGCAACGATGACGTCAGATGACTGCGCGGGAGTTCGTTAGAATGTTTCCTGTTGTCTGATCCCATTCACGTTCGAGATCGGTAAATGAATGGATGTCACGAAATTAGCAACGTATCTTGTGCCAGCTCATATCTCACACGAGACAGCGCCGGTTGTTCGCAGAGATCACGACAATTATACGGTATTACCTGATAATATATTGTAGGTGAGCTATGCAACTATCGCACACTCAATCATTGTGAGACGTCACGTCAAACGATATAAATCGTGCCACGTTTGCATAAATTACACAAATACATACAGAGCACTGAATAGAGCTTTTCGGTTTCATGTAGAAATGTGTGTTTGGGTAAAAGCTTTGATGTAAAGTTGTATTTGCATAAACAAATGTTAAGGAAATAAGCTAGTTCTATTTACTTAATTACTTGTGAAAACGTCTTATTTTGATAATATACATCGGCGTTTCCGTGGAAGGCTACATGACACCTCGACTCAGAGAGATACGTCGCCGACCCAACGTAGAAGTAGTTTAGTAGGTATACATTTTTAGTACGTATTAAGTATTCGTATTTTTCTGTTTATCATAATTTATGTACATTGTTTTCAGGGCTTTAGTCGCTTGATGAATAAATTGATTGATTGATAATTGATTCACTTGTGTGATTTTCACACAAAACAATATTCTGCTTCTTCTCGAATTGCCGATTCGTATTTTATTTATCCGACCAATATGTTCAGCACAACTCTTTAATTTGCCTCGTGTCTTGGAAGGTGTAATAAAACCGATATTGAATTTTTAACCATATTATCGATACATGTAATTTAGCATGCATCGCCCCTAAAAATTGATCAAAGGGCTCCTTCTTTCCATAAGTGAAGATTTAAAAATAAAAAAGTGGTACCGTGTAAAAATGCTTGATTCTAATACTTAATAGTGCGCATAATCACCTATTTCATCCTTCTCAATTCCAACTAACTCTGCCACTTACTATAAACAAAATAATAATCAAAATAAGACAATTAATGTTTGCCGAAACTTAGTTCGTCATGACATTGTGAACTAATCTCAGAGAGCCGAGATACACAGCAGCCACAATAACTCTGTGCTGCTGTAGCTACATATTTACCTACCCTCTCTCTACCTAGGAATGCTTCGACAACAGTATCTGTACCAACTCAGATGTCCCAACAGTTTCAGCCGTCAGAAAGCGAAATTGTTTGTGAATTTCAATTGGAGGCATCGGATTTGTATGTAGAATTAGTTTTGGAATTTTTGTGGGTTTGTTGTTATGAATTTGTAACTGGAAGAAAAACGTGGTAATTTTAACAATTAATTTTATAATTATAAAAGTTCTTTTTGTGTGATTGACGTTGTTCTTTTTTTGACACAACGGATTTTATGTTATTTCCATATTTTTGTGTTACATCATATATAAATAACTTTCATATAATAAAGAAATCCTTGAGAAATGTTATGTCTAAAATAATTTAAAGATCAAATAATAACATCCTGTGACGATATGAGAAACATCAAGATTGCTGTTCCATTTCTTCTTAAACTTTTTTAACCGACCTCAAAAAGGAGGAGGTTCTCAATTTAGTCGGTATTTTATATGTACACCAATTCCTCCAAGGTTTCTGGTCTGATTTATGCGATTGTTTCAAAATCTTATCAACAATTTTCAGAAAAAAGTGAAGGAATACAGAATGACTTATTCAGCAATTCAAATGAACATGTATACAAAAGAGCTCAATTCAGAACCTTATTAAATGCCAAACAAACTACCATTATGAACATTTATTGAAGGTAATAGGAACGTTACTTCGACGTTTGTTCCCGGCGGTCCCGAGATTAGTTGACAATGTCACACGAACCGACTTCTCAAAGTAAGTTCATCTCGTGCAAGTTCCCGTAAATTGAAACAGTACAGCATCTGCACTTGCCTTGATAGTTATTGGGAATAAATTACGGAACTACCGTCTTTGACCCATATGTTGGCTTCATATTACGGTTTATTGAGGAAAAGTAATAATGCTTGGGATATTATAGGTTCAAGTCGTAATTATAAAACAAGCTATCTTCATAAGAACGTTTTTATTGTTTTTCCCGGGAAAAGTACTTTTTTAACGGTATCAGAAATAATAATTCCAGAAATGTGTTTATTCTGATGCACAGATTCCATTCCTTCCAAGAACTCTTTTCCTATGCTATCTTAAACCACCTTGAGGAAGTAGAAAACTAACGTAAAGGAAGATGATTTTTTAATGTACTGATGCTGACGACTGCCTTTTTTCGGAATTCGCATATAAATACAATACCTGGCCGTAGTAATTTTTTTTGTTGCACTGTCAAACTTGGTCACCGGACACACCGGACATCGTTATAAGGGTCGTTCCCAACAGGTCCACGAGTCTATTGTTCTCAAAAATTGAACGTTCATACATTTGTTCCCAACGGGTCCACGACATTTAAAAATATTAAAAATTTGTTCCCAACGGGTCCATGAGAATATTTGGTAGAGTTAACAACAAAAGCTTGGTTATAAATAAGCGTTTTTTTAAGTAGGTTTTTTTGTAAGTTATAATCACTTCGTTCTGCATTTGTAACAAGGCTGTAAAACGATATAAGAAATGCAAAAGCTACATTTTTAAGAAATAAAACTATAGCTTTTCTACTGTACCTACACTAATTTAATTTATTCCTTCTAAGAAACCAACCAACAACCGTGTTAAAATTGAGTGAGGCTTATTCGTAAATATTTAATTGGATTGATCGAAATTGATTTGTTTCTTTCAAGGTTGGATAAAAGAAGACAGAAAGGAACCATTAATAAAATATAATAGTTTATAGACGATGATTAAAAAGTAGGGTAGGTAGTATATTAATTAATTTTGAATGTGGCACGTGTTAAATGGTGAGAAGAAAATTCTTAGAAACCGGTAGAATTTATATTTATATAATACTTTCTTATCTACCAAAGTTTAAGTTTTTTCAAAATGTAAAGTTGGCCCATAGATACTAGCAATCCTGTATCGATAGTTGCATTTACAAATAAAAAAAAAAAAACACAACAACAACAGCCAGACAAGAAACAACCACAATGTATTTGTTCCGTACGGGAATTGAATCTGCAACACGAAGTCAATCGCTCTGCCTCTGCGCCTTTCGTGCCATCAATCTAATTCTTACCTATACCTATACCTTTCTTTTCGTTAATTTACTACTAAACATTGTAATAGGTCCAGTGAAATTGATTTGTTCTATTCAAGGTTGATCCAAATTGGGTGGAAATGAATGCCCCTTACTTGGAGTTGGAAACAAAGTAGGTACAGGGTTGAACCCTAGGCAATTTCGAATAGACTGGTCAGGCTTGAACTTTCAACCTAATGAGCTTTCACTCAATAGTGCATAAAGTGTGGGATACACAGTGACAACGTAAAAGCTCCTGGGCAAGCAATTACGGGAATTATTTACTTAGAGACACTTTTGTAAAGACAACGTAGAAAGATCTGTAAGGTAAAGTGTTTGGTTGGATCACACATAGGTACATTAATTTAGCATTTTTCTAGGGTGGTAAAATCAAATGAGTCAAATGAGTCGTTCCGCCGTGAGTGAAGTTGAATGGACTGTCAGACTGTTACTGACAATTTTTTTGCTTTGTTTTAATAACTTTGCCCCACATTAGGAATCTCTCCTGATCGAATGGCAAGCTAACAATTACTCGCCGCCCGCAATCCCGTTTACTACCCTTGATTAGCTACAAGTGTCTGAATATTTCAACACAAAATGTACTTAAAACTCAGCTGAAAGTACCAACAAAAATTGCGTACCGAAAAAATGAAGTGCACCTGCCACAAAAACGACCACCGGATACCGAAAACCGAAAAAAAAAAACAATATATTACGATCGTGTATATTATGGGCGAATCTGAATGTGTCAGTGCGTTATTTATCGGGGTACGTGTTTTTTGTGGAGGTTCTCTTGACCTCATAAAACACAGCGCTGTGCAGGGACGAAATCAGAGGGCACTCGAATGAGCTCGGCCCGTGGCGTTCATCGAAAGTGGGAAAAACAAGCGATCGCCACTCCACTGAGACGCCCCGATAGCACTTCACACGTCGTAGTGATTTTTACAACGCTCGCACTTGACTGTGTGGCGTTTTTCGCTCGTAATCACTTTGATGTACGCGCGTCCCTTCCGCGGCGGTTGGACTTCAAGTCGGCGGCACACTTGAAATTGAAACGCGAATGTTTCCTTTTCATATTGAGAATATTTTTATTGAAGTGCTATCGAAATTTTATCTTTTTTATTGAATCATATTTTTTTCGTATTTATTGGAGGATGGTGTTTTCTTCCTATCGTAATCTTGAGGATTTAAGAAGCACGGAAATCCAATCCAGATAAATTATGTTGCTGTAGTAATTTTCTTTAAAGAGCCACGACAGATGTAGGTAGTTGATGACTATTTTCTTTACGTATAAATAATACTTATATTTTCGTCTAAGTTTTTAGCGATTTGGACAACACAATGAGAAATTCCTTTTCCCTATGTTTTTATATTTTCCAAAATTCGTCAAAATCATTTCAGCGATATAGACGTGAATGCAAACAAACTCATTTTCGCATTTTACAATCGATTTTACGATTTATCAATCTTAACTGTACATTAGTTACGGTTGTCCAAAACGTAGCACTAAGGTAGCACTACAAAAAAAACCGCCGTTTTACTTTGATCGATATTCAAATCGCAACGTTTCATTATTCAATATGTATGTGTCGATTGTCGAATCATCACAGACGAATGCAGCGAGTGAGAGATTTTCAGGATCCAACGTGAGTTTCTACGTGGTTGGCAGTTCTCCAACCACAATACACATTTTACTGGGTGATTTTATACGCAGGACACAATTTTAAAGTAGTTTATAAACATTAAAAGTAACGTTAAGTGACCGTAGTGTTTTGTTTTTCCTGTTTTGCTTTTCAAATTATTGTCACTGCTTTGCTGTTTAGATGCAAAATGTTGGATGTTATCCTGGCTAATTCGAGTCGAATGGTTTCATACGATACGGAAATAATGAGAATTATTTTAATGGTATTTTGTAGACGTGGTTTAATATTAAATTCGAAATATCATTTGTCAACATATGGGCCTACTTCGGGACTGTCGACTAACAGGGTGGTTCTCAGTCAGTTTATTCTGACCCACTCTTAGTCCCTTTCGCGCCAGCTAGAGCTCCTGGAAGGAATAATTTTGAAGATTTTCTAACCCAAAAAAGTGCATTTGTTCAAAATGGTTGCACATAATTATTATAAGGTTATTATGTTATAATTATAATTATCTGGAGAAGGTTTACGGGATACATAACTTTTTTTAAATTAAAAAAGTCAGAAAATAAATAAATAAAATTCACCATAACGCGTGCGAAGCTGATTCGCTAGTATAAAATTAGTTAATTAGTAGTAAATATACTAATATATACTTTATTAACTGTGCCTACAACGTAAAAATGTTCCATTTTTATATCACTGAAATATAATTCCGTAGCCTTTTCAAAGTAATCCCTCTAACGCAACGCCACTACATCCACAGACACAGAAAACAGAGAATGGTTTAATTGAAAAATGTACGTCCGAAAAAAAAATTGTCTACCTATAGTGTGTCAATTTAGTTTGGGCCGTCGCAAAACTATTACTGCACCACTTTATTTGCTGACAGCTCTGTAAATTTGCGTCAGGCTAAGTGCCAAATTTATAACATTGGAACTGTACTATGGAAGGTTTTCACACTAATTGGTTTGGTGGAAGGATTGTTAAAGATAAAATATGCGATGCGGACTGTTTTCGTTAACATATTGATTGATTGCGTCATTATTATAGATGTCTGATGACTATGACGTTTATATTCTATGACTATACTTTACTATACTGTTTCATGCGCTGCTCATCTCCTATTGATTGTAGCGTGACGCTATATAGCCGTAAAAGTTACAGGCTATATAGCGTCACGACACACGCAATCAAAATTGAAGATATTTTTACTAAAACATCACAAAGATTTTGAAGATATTCGAGCCGACATATCTGCAATAAAAAAAAAACGTTATGTATCTTATTTATATTATTAATTGACTAGCACCTATCCACTTAATTTATCCCGGTCATGTAATTACTTTATTAACTTTTATTGTTTTTGTTGCACTCACTCTTTATTTTTTTTTTATCCTGTATTTTGTACTTTAATGTTGTATTTATATAAGTATTTACATATTTGATTTCGAGCGTATGGCACTCGTGAGCTGCAGCTGAAAATCAGCGTCAGGTGGCAGACCTTGTGTTGCCACTTGGTCTTATGCTGAGCTGAGGCCCTTTTGGCATTCAAAGATTTGTTTTGTTTTTTAGTTTTAATAAGTTTTAAATTTTAATGCCAATAAACACAGTTTTCTTTCTTTCTTTCAATAAATGGACTATCCGACACAAAATATATTTTTCAATTCGAACAATAGTTCTAAAACAAATTCTTCAACTTTATAATACAAACTGTTCCCGCAGTTTGACCTGCTGCTCGGTTCCTATGTTTCGAGACGTGATGTCATACAGCCTATAAGCCTTCTTTGATAAAGGGAATAACCAACATAACAAGAATTTTTCAATTTGAACCCGGAGTTCCTGAGATTAACTCGTTCAACCAGACAATCAAACCCTTCAGATTTATAATTTTAGTATAGATTTCGGTGACGTATGATAAAAGGTTGTCAGGATTATGCAGTTCATCAATCCATCTTGATCAGTTGAGGTCCTATCTGTGTATAGTATAAGCTGGGATGTGCGTTACTGCGTTGTTTTTGGAATATTGGATTTTGTATCCGTGTTCGATGGAAATTGGACTTGAATAGGATTTGTGTAGCTAAAACGGAGGAATTTTTGATTTTTGTTTTGCTATTCGAATTGTGAACGAATATTTAGCTTCAGTCTTTTATTATTCAAGTATTTTTATGAACTGTACTTACGGCAGTTGAGATTTGTATATGAAAAATAAATCGCCCTGCCGACGAAAAGTCCAATCAATCGTCCAAGGAATCAGTCATAGAAGAAAAGTTACATTAAACAAAATACTTCGAAGTTTAATATGCATTGAGAATGTTTAGAACTGAGAAGCAATTGAATTCTAGAAATTCATTTACAAACTGGGACTTTATTTCAAAGTGGATAAAAAAGTTTTTCCAACACGGTACAATTTCATGCGTATTGCGCACAAAAATCAAGTTGTAACGAGTAATACAAAAACTACTAAAGTGTCTGCTATCCAAGATCCAAGTCCAATAATCCTAATATATAGTCGTATCTTTATGTGTGGCCTCAGAACAGAAGTTATTATTAGAAGTCATTTCACTTGAATTATTGCGCACTTACTAATGCGTTATATTCGAATGCGTGTGTTTATGTTTTTTAACAGGGAACATTTCAAAAGAGAGGCCTGGGTTTTTGTGGCTATTCTGTGTATTTATTTTTGGTGTGCAATAATATTCTATCTCAATTTTTGCAGCAAGTAAATGACAAATAGAATTGGATAAAAACCGGCCAAGTGCGAGTTGGACTCGCCCATGAAGGGTTCCGTAGTAGCAAGCATAGATTAGGGATATAATTATATTAAGATTAGTAAGTAATATACACAACAATAAAAATAACTTTGTTTTTCATAGTGTTTGTATGAATGGCAAAGTTATATTTGCGGTTTTTGAAAATGTACTGTATCTCAAAAACTGCTTACTGTATCTCATCTAAACCAATTTTCGTTGGAAGTTTTTGTTGAGGTCTACAATATATATTTTTTTTAGATTTATCAATCTCTTATTTTAGAAGTTACAGGGGGGCGGGGGGACACACATTTTACCATTTTGGAAGTGTCTCTCGTTCAAACTGTTCAGTTTAGAAAAAAATTATATTAGTAACCTCAATATCATTTTTAAAGACCTATCCATAGATACCCCACACGTATGGGTTAGGTGAAAAATTTTTTTTTGAGTTTCAATTCTGCCCCCATACTTAGAATTGAAACTCAAAAAATTTTTTGACTTTCAATTCTAACTATGGGGGGCACCCCCAAAATTTGTTTTGTTTTTATTTTTGTATGAAAATCCTAATGCGGTTCACATAATACATCTACCTACTAAGTTTCAACAGGATAGCTCTTATACTTTCGACAAAAAGTGGCTGTGACATACGGACGGACAGACAGACAGACAGACAGACATGACGAATCTATAAGGGTTCCGTTTTTGCCATTTGGCTACGGAACCCTAAAAAATACATGGATTTTACCTTTAATATAATAGATATGAAAAAACGAAGTAATCCATCCTTATGGAGCGGGTTTAAAAGGCGACACATATAAGAAGACACGTTGCTTTAAAAAAAAGAGTACAGTGCGTGACAAAGTGAAAATTTTAATATAATGTTCATGACCATGCATGCGAAGAAAACCCAAGTGCATTTGCGTAAATACGCAGAACCACCTCACAAATACAAAAAAAAAACAGAAAAATACGCGTGCGTGTGTCAAAACGCCCTAAATGAGTACGTGATGCTTACATTTGGAAAAAAAAGAGAAATATATTAAGGATGACGTAGCCTTCTCATCCCATTCGCATTATACTTTTGTTTCCGCGATAAGGCCACCGGTAAACCAAGATTTCGCAATCTAGGTATACATTAAGCACGATCTATTTAACATAGCAGGTATAATTAGCATGCTAGGTAATCCTTTTGGTTGTATACACATTACACAATCGCATAAGTCGCGATACGTGTAGTGGTATAGAATACATGTTTCAGTAGAGTAGGTACCTTGAAAGTTAGGTTAGGTTAGATAGAACTAAAGTCTATTCTATCTATCTATAATGCGAATAGATTTTTATTAATTACATCATACAGTTTCGTGTTTTTTGTTGGATTTTCTTTTCAAATTAGAGTAAAAAGGGGGCTATTGAGACTGAACCAATTGGCAACAGATATTTTTTAGTATTCAGATTAAAAAAATAACGAGTACTTTAAGTCTATTTATGTAAACATTCGAGTTTCCTATTCCTTTTCTTCAGTTCTTCAATGAAAATCAAAACAAAATGCTTAATATTAGGCCGTACTTATAAAGTTACTAAATTCCATCCCACTAGTTAATACGGTAATAACTAAAAAGCTCACCTGTATCGTTTAAGTTGAATTTAATATTGTTTTTGCGTAATGTGTCCGTTCATTTGGGCAGGACTCGCGGCCTCGCCGGCTAGTTTCCAATTTTATGGTGGTTGCACAAGTGGCGTAGACCCCGTGTACCCACGACGAATAATTTGGCAAACCTTCCGTAAAAGGTAACAAACTAAACTATGTGAGAAATTAAATCTATTTCTAACCTTCATGTCAACCTTGACCTTTAGCTTTTCAATCTATACCTTTGTCTGTTTCGAAATTACCTTACATTTTCACGTTATTATAAACGATTCTCAAATTCAATCCATTAGAAAACTTAAAATTAATATCAAACCCAATTTATACTTTACATTGTTAAATAAACAATGGGTCGTCTAATAATCTCACCGCATAAATTAATGCTTTCATTTCAAAAACTAGCAATTTCAGTGTCAACAATACCAGAACCTAAAGTTTCCGTCTAACTTTAATAAGAAATATAGCCTATTCTGAAACACCATAAAAGCGATCCGAATTTAAATCAAGCAAATTATCCTCTTCAGTCATTATAATTTGGCAAAATAAATTTATAAATTTCAGTTAGAAGGTTTTGATTCGTTTCGCCACGAACCACGACAACTTGTTCCCTACTTTGGCTGAATTCTGTACAAAAGTTAGTAGATTAAAACTGCCAATTATAGCATTTGAATTCCAAGTTGTTTTAGAATTCGCGTAATTATTGTTGGATGAACAATTACAGAAAGGACCAGAATGGATATTTGACATTATTTTATTTTGATAACTGGCCTGTCTGTCATTGTTTGCTTTTGATTTATGTTCTATCGAATATTGTGGACTGAGCTAAAAATAGCGGTATATAATATTAAATTACTTTAAGAGGAGAAAAATCATTAATAACACAATAAGTAGGTAGGTAATTTCTACTTAATAAATACTTTCATTAATTTCATGCTTTCCTCTAAATAGTTGTTATCTAACAAGGAATTATACCCAAAACGATTCAGTCAATAAAATAATTAACACTACGTTTGTAGATAGGCACTTATACCAGTTTTTCAACTACCATGATCACTAACACTGTCATTATAACTTATACCGGGATATTTACCCGTTTATCATGGCGGTTGGAACAATGCCGGAATATCGGAAACTCAAAACAAATAATAAACATGGTTAATACCCCGTTTAATTTCTAATGATAGTGTTAGTATCCTTAGTAAATATTTAGTTTGTAATATTTGTAGATTTTTAGTTTTAGTTGGTAGTTAAGTTTATTAAGACGAACGATTTTTTTTCTGAAAGAATTTGACTGCGAGCGGAAAGCGACCAATAATTTTCTTTTTGAAATAATCTTTATGACACAGGCGTTGTTGCGTATAAATATATACAATTTATTAACTTGTATAATTGTTAGAAAATTAATCAACATGGTAAATATCGCGACTTAAGTTCTAATGACTACTAAGGCCTGGATAAATAGTCGTTACTAAGCCAAAGCCAAGCCTAAGTCAGTGCTAGGGGATGTCAAATGTCAGAAATTTCCATGAAAATTATTGACATTTGACGTCCTCAAACACTGACTACAATGTTATTTACTCTCAATTTCTTAAGCCACACCACTTTTGACTTAGTCGCCATTCTAAACTTGATCACTAATTATCAACATTTAAACGATATAGTTCCGCTGTACTCATCAAAATTAAACTGTTAATATAATGACGGTGTAATCCAGTAGCAAGGTGGTAGTTCACGAAGTGTGGCAGCTTCCAATTTAATGGTGGTTGAGCAAGTGCTGCGTCGCTTCCCCCCAGTTTCCCCCCACTGACAATATTAATAAATTTTATTGCAAGCTAGACGTAATACGTCATTAAAGTGTAAATGTTTTATAAGAAGAAATTAAATGTTTTTTCTGTGGTCATTTGAGTGGGAGTGGCGGTATTTTATATGAGCTGTAGTTGTTAGGAGTATACACGTAAATGCGTTTTGTTGATATTTATATGGTTAACTACGGATAGTGTTTAAATAGTAATAAAAATATTACCGACTTCGTACGAGGATCTTGTTGCTTATGCCAGCGACAACGGAGTCGTCAAAATCGAAGATCTGAAACGTCTGATGTCCAATAGAGCCCGAGTAAATAATTGGGAGTTCTGGCCAGTAGAGTCAGATTTTTAATGATATACTATCGTCATCGAAAATCAGTCCTAAAGTCTTACCGCCTTCACCACGTGGAGGTACTCCCAGTTTATTTTATTTTATAATTAATTATACAGGGTGAATTTTTCAACTGGGCGTGGATGGCTATTTCCGAAACTATGAGGAATATCAAAAAACGTTGAAAGGAGTCTCGAGGCCGATTTTGACGAAAACTAAAACTGCATCATTGGATTTTAGAAAAATTTATAATCCTGGCCAGGAATCGAACCCGCTGATTTTTTGATTACACTATTTGATAGTACTTATTGCTAATAATGAGCAAATTCTGGGAAGTCATATACGCCAAACTTAAGGAAAACGTATAATTATTAAAAACAAAACTGATCAATCTTCAAGGCAGTGACTATATTCGAAACATAAGTTAACCGTTTCTACTTGGAAAAAATGCAATTTTTTGTTTAACTCAATAATTTCGTATTAATTGCTGAATACAGTGGGATTGTTGAGACGTCAAATCCAGTGAAACATTGAAAACAATGAAATTCTATGATTTCGAATTAATTATGGATCAGTAGAAGTAACATAGAAAATAGCAATTTCATAAAAATCTGTAATTTCCTTAAGTTTGCCGTATATGATTACTTCTCAGAATTTGATCCTTATTAACAAACACTATCGAATAGTGTAATAACAGAATGTGATTTTTTTTTCAAAATCAGCGGATTCGATTCCTGGCCAGGATTATTTTTTTTTTCTAAAATCCAATCAGCAATGCAGTTTTAGTTTTCATCAAAATCGGCCTCGAGACTCCTTTCAAGGTTTTTTGTTTTTAACCGACTTCAAAAAGGAGGAGGTTAACAATTCGACTGTATTTTTTTTTTTGACCGACAACTTTTGCTATGACGTTATTCCTTTATGTGTTATGGTGTAGCGGGGCTCTTGGAGTTCCACAACGGGTGTTCCAGATCTTCAATTTTTATACCTCAACAGAGAGTGCTCATCAGGCTGAATAACTCTTGTTAAGACGTCATTCCTATAAATGTTATAGTTTAGCTGGGCTCTTGGAGTTCCACATCAGGTGTTCCAGATCTTCAATTTTTATACGTCAACAGTGAGTGCTCATCAGGTTGAAAAACTCTTGCTAAGACGTCATTCCTTTATATGTTATAGTTAAGCTGGGCTCTTGGAGTTCCACATCAGGTGTTCCAGATCTTCAAATTTATTCTTTCAGCAGAAAATGCTCATCACGTGGAACAATTTTTACTATGCACCATTTTTGTATCTCTTATAGTTTAGCAGGTCTGTTGAGGTTCTGCATCAGCTGTTCAAGTTTCCAAGATGAATTATAGCTTATATGTTAATCGGACTTAATACCTATACAACAATAAAAAATCATTCAAATCCGTCCAGTAGTTCCGAAGATGAGCGTGCACAAACACACAGACAAACAGACAAACCGACAAACAGACAAAAAAATAATTACAGTTTCGGGTTCGGCATCGATAAAATAACAACCCCTGCTAGTTTTTTTTATATATTTACATTGTACAGACACTACTTTCTACAAATTTATTATATGTATAGATATAGAAGATTAATTCAAAATAAACAATTAACCAACCAACCAACCAACCCTGATATCAGAACTCATTTAAGATAATGTAGCGGTATGTAGGATGTCCAAGTGTTGGCATATTTTACAAACACAATGATTTTTTTTAATAGTAAACATAATTAAAAAAAACAACAGTAGTACAGACGTCAGCAGGTCAACCTAACCGAATCTATAAAATTTTACCAATGGAACATTTACCTTCTTCTATTGTGATAAGGTTGAAAATCTATTAAAGAAATTAGACAGTTTTAGGTAGTTGATGTGGTGGCTTCTGTACATTCAAGGCTCTTTCAAATTTCTGATGCTCCAAAGATGTTGTCAGAGACACCTATTCTTAAAATTATTTCTATCATAATCAAATTGCTTCTGCAACTTCCTTTATATATACATATATATATATATATATATACACCGTGTTCCGGACGATATACATAAACTTCGACCAGATGTTCAAACCACGGAAGTAAGCATTTTTCATTATGGACACATTAATAAATTCTTATTTTTTATTTTTTGTTAATTTTCATACAAACTAAATACCTAGACGTAAATAACCCGATATGCATGCCTCTTTATCCGAATTGGCAACGTCGTATTTTCATTCATAACATTTGATAGGATATATGGATGATATGAAGAACACGGTGTATATATATATACACCGTGTTCTTCACGTTATCCATAAACTTTAGCAAATACTTCTATGGCTTTTACAAATCAAATCCAACAAAGGAAGTAGTACTTAAAAAGGCTTCGTTACAAAGATATTTGTAATTTCATTTAATGAAATTTAATTGAGCTATGCAGTGAGAAAGTATCTTAATTTGAAATCTATCAAATACTATTTGCATTTCATTTGTTTCAGCCCGCCAAATGTTATGAATGACGTTGCCAATTCGGATAAAGAGGCATGCATATCGGGTTATTTACGTCTAGGTATTTAGTTTGTATGAAAATTAACAAAAAATAAAAAATAAGAATTTATTAATGTGTCCATAATGAAAAATGCTTACTTCCGTGGTTTGAACATCTGGTCGAAGTTTATGTATATCGTCCGGAACACGGTGTATATATATTCCACAACTATCACACAATGCCACCTAGTCCCAAGCTAAGCAGAGCTTGTGTTATGGGTACTAGACAACTGATAAACATACTTATATATTTCTAAATACATACGTATTATAGATAAATTACACCCAGACACAGAACAAATGATCGTGCTCATCACACAAACATTTGTCCTGGGTGGGAATCGAACCCACGACCTCCGGCATAGCAGTCAGGGTCACTGACCACTAGACCAACAGGCCTGTCAAATATAGTATGTAGTGTAGTTCAAATATTACTTCTTCTTCGACTTCTGTTTCAACTCCTCCCTTAATTCACGACATCGAGCATTTTTACCAATTTGATCTCGTGACCCTCTTCATATTTTCTCTTCTTTCTTCTTCTCTCCATTCGAGAAGACGTTTTCATCACGATTTCTCATCCCAGGCAGCATGGCAAAAAAAGACAGATTTGTCTGCTCCTAACAATTTAGTTTCGTCAACCCGCAACCATGGCGCGTGCAACTGCGTTGAAATATCGGGAACTCAAAAAAAATATTTAACCACGGAAGATATCCCGTAAGTGAAGTTTTAAATTTAGAAACAAACCGTGAAAGCTTAAAAAAGCGTTTAACTTATAGGCAAAAAATATCACAAAACGCTTAATCAAAATCTCAGATGTTAAAACTCCACGAAAAATGCGAAGGAAACCCGTGTTACCAACCTCCAAAAAAAAAAACACACATCAAACCCTTGAAGGAGAGAGCGGTCGAATAATTCAGGTGGCCCAGCCTATGTTCAATGAAAATGCTACTCGCCAGCAAATGCTAATTTTATGGTGGTTGAACAACTGTGCCGAATCCAGTCGCGCTGTCCTCCACAGTATTGCCGGTAGGCGTCATCTAAATAAAATATAAATTCGGAGGGTAGATAACAAGGGTAGGGAATAGTTTACTGGGTTGTGCAATTCTCATCATTGTGCGTTAATTAATTTATTTTTCGTGTGGGTTTTGATGGCGGCGTGGGTAGTTTGGAGTGAAATGTTTAGTAAGTGCTTTAGAAAGTTTCGTAGGTAAGGTGAAATCCAAGTACTGTCGACAAAACTATCCTTCTTTCTCCCTTAATTTTCGTGTCGACAGTACCTGTATTTCATTTGATTTTTTTAATAATGCTAAAATCAGGAGGAGGCTATTTTGCTTGCTGCATCAGTGGCATATTTGGGTTATCAAAGACACAATTAAACTGGCATTAAGGGAATTAAAATATCTCATAATTTATTGATAAGAAATAGATTCTACTTATAAAAAATGTTTGGAGATAAGTACCTAAATAATAAACAGATTTCTTTTTCCAATTAATCATGAATAATATTAGTTTTGTAGGTGAACATTTGCCATGTTCATAAAAGAGTAGTAGTAACAGTCTAAAATTGTGATCACCACCTGAGAATAATTTCTAAATAACGAAAACCTAGGAATGTCTAGATTTTTCCTCACATCATTGCAAAGTTGCCGCAGGGCAACATAAAAATAAAGTGGCAATTTAAGCCTACTACGTGAGGTTATTCGCCTTAATTGAACTTTTAGATCGTCGTGGTCAAAAAAGTGTTCCCATTAAACAACGGGGTCATTCTTCACGGATCTAAAAACGTACCCTCACACAATGTTGGTGGTGATTAATGGTACAGTCAGCATGCAATCGTTACTTTTCATTACTGTTTGGAAGTGCAGAACCGAAGGCCGGGGTAGCGGTCAGATTAGAAAAGTTCCGCACGAAACAACTCTAAAATCGACTTTAAAAACATAGACCAACATTTGGTTTTAGAAGCGCCCCCAGTTATCGAATTGAAGGCAAGTTTAAATTGGAATGTATCCCGCAATAAGCCTCTCGTGATTGGCCTGTTTGTTCTTAATTAGTATTAATCGGGAACTTCACAGGTTTACAGTAAGTTAGTATCGAGCTTTTGTTTTCAACTGATTCCGATCGTTATTATACGTGGCAAGTAAGTACTACGCAGGATACCTAGATTATTGACGCTTGTTTACTGTCCTCGGCTTGGTTATGATCACAATCTAGATCGAGTAAATATTGGTAGATGGGTACGCGATAAAATGGGTTTCAATATCCTTTACATTATTTTAGTGTGTTAATTATTTCGTAGATTTTATGTAGGGTGCATCTACGAACACCGAAAGTGATTAAACAGCATAACGTGTCGGTTGCTGACCGGAAATTATGTAAAATACATCTAAAAACACGGACGTTGGAAATCAGCATATTCATTTTATAGGGAGAGCCTACCCGCCCTATCCATTAGTGAGTCGTACAGCCAGTCGCAAACAAATCTCCACGCTGATGCTCCTTGCATGTATTTAAGGCAGACGAGACGTTTTAACAAGCCAATATAAATATAGAAACATGATACTAAATACTCCAGCGTCTTGTCGAACCAAATCTCTTTTGACACGATAAACACCACGAACATTTCTGAGGAGCGTGCTCTCTCAAACATTTGCCTGACGATTCCTTCAGTCATTTCAAGGGAATGACTCTTATCGTTTTACTTTTATGGACTGCGAATCGAAAAGGCTTCAACGTTACAAAACGAGACCCTTCTATTGTGTAGAAGTGTTGAGTGAATGTGCCATGAAAGTTCTTTGTCGTTGTACCAATACGTACCTCGGAAAAATACCCGGGAAGGTCCCCGGTCCAAAAATAAAACCGATTTTGGTAATAATACCTACCTGTGTTTTGTTTGGAGAGCAGTGTTTAAAAGACGGACTTCTTTTGTTATTGTAAGGATTTTACTCACAAACCTTTCTTTAAGTGCACTTAACTCTAAGGCATTCAATGTACAATTTAGAGAACCGCATTGGAAAACAACTCTCTTAACTCTTTAGAAGCCCCTATCCTATAGCTACGAATGTAAATATATCCTAAACAAATCTTTTAATGCCCCACATGTTTGAGAATTCATCAAATATTCACCATGTTTAAACACAATTTTCTTTCCTTTACAGAAAGTCTCCGCGACTACTTTAGCAAATTCGGCGAAATCACAGAAGTTATGGTTATGAAAGATCCCACAACGAGGCGGTCGAGGTATGTTCTGATACATTCACTTACTAACTTTCGTTATCGACATTTCCCAGGAATACTAACTTCATCTTGTTTACATGTACTTTACGTTCTGAAGCCGAGATAAATTGATAAATTATGCCATAAAACCGCAGAAATTTTCAGGAAAAGTTTCAGGATGCCTTTCAGGATAAGCGTATAGTTTCAAAGCAGGAAAATCTAGGTTAACGGTGACGATAGCTTTAATTTAAACAGAAAATTAAGCTAATTGGCAAATTTTGAAATATTGTTACAATATCAGAGGTATAGGAATGCTTTGTTGCATAGTTGGGGAGCGGCGGTTGCCCGGCCACCATGGCGTGAACTGACCAACTCAACTCGTACTAAAAGTTATCGGTTTGCAAATAAGTTTCATTCTATAGAGAGGCACACTCGTTTCGAAATTTGCGGTTACCTTTGAATTGTAAGCAGTTAAATGTTGGACTTCAAATTTAGGAACTTAACAATAGAACCTCGAATTATTCCAACTGAATTAAGCGTTTGGACGAGTTGAATGAGGATTTCGGTATACACTTTACAGGTTGCTAAACTAAGTTCCATTAATAGCCGTTGCTTTGGGCATAGCTCGAATATTTCTCTGTGTATTTCTCCGACCCTTGTTTACCTAAAAGTTTTTAAGCGTTCATTACGAGTAATATTGACGGAGAGTTTGTAAATAAAAGCGTACTACGTTATTGATTCTGAATCGAATAGATAACGTCCTTGAAAAGTGTGAACACAAGCTTTTACAATCACTACCTCGGCGAACAACAATCAAGCCGCTACGTACACAAACTGAGTGGCTTAGTAACTCTGGAGACAAGAAATAAGTTGTCAAAGTGTCGAGCTAAAGTTGTTCCGTTAGCAGCTTCTCCTGTTAGGTAAATCGTCGGTTTCACAACTCAATATTGCCCCGCGTCCCTCCGCCCTGAAATAATATACCGAGAGCCGATATTGGAGCGCCTCAGCTGGGAATCTGAATGCAGCCTGCCCGCCATTACGTGGCCCGCCTCTCAGCCAAATGTAACGTAAACGTCTTTTGTTTATGTTTATTGTTAGTGAGTATTACTTGGCACAATATACTATTAATTAAATTATTTAGTCAATGACCTAGAACTCTCCTAAAAATACAAAGTTAGTAACACCTAACCTGTGACGGATTCAATAAACCTTGTTGTATTCTCTGGTTTTAAATCTTTCGCGATTGCGTTTCGCGTACGGAGCACAAAACTTTTTAGGTCGGCACCTTATCGTAACCGTAAATCAGGCGGACATCGGCAATGGCCGAGATGTACCGTCCTGGTGTCCTGAAAGTGATAACAGTTTAGAAGTTGTTGCCGTAAACAACGATATTAGGAGGCCGCGCCTTGCATAGTTAGACAGATATTTACAGTCAGCAATAAAGTTGGACAACTTAATGATAAAGAGATACAAGGGCCGTAAATCTTTGGTCAAAATATGAAACAGAAAAAGGTTATAATTCTAAAAGTCGCTTCCATCAGTGTTTTCGAAAGATTTCGGTCTATCTAAACGCGTCTGTTTCACATCAAAGTTGAGGCTCTCCCAGTGTTCGAACACACCAACTTCGCTTTTAATTCTTCATATTAAAGACCATATAGTTTGCCTACCGCAGTCTTGGCCAACTACAGCTTATGCAAGCAAAGTAAATCAATATCGAAAGTCAATGAATCAAGAGTAATATATACGGGTACATAATAAATGTGCTCTACCTGAAGGCAATATCTGAAAAATTTGCCTGCTCGATATTGCTTACAAGGGAGTTTCCTTTCTCCCCAAAATTTAATGCGTCGTTCGCATTTTTATAAAAAGAAGTAGGTAAGTGAAATAATTTGCGGTCGGTGCTTTATTTCCTTTTATTTATTTTAATGGTAGGTCTCCTTTCATTGTTTTTTTTTTCTTTAAGGCTTAGGGAAATGAGGGTTTTCGAGAAGAAAAAAAAAAATGTGTTAACTTTGTGTGCCTATCGTTATAAATGTCGGAATTTATACCGAGGTGTGAAACAAATTGGTTTAGTTATGATTGTAAAAAAGAAAATTAATTACGGTATTAGAGTTCTCTCTGTGAGGAGGAAAAACGGATTTATATCGGATTTCTCTTAAATGGATGAAGGTTTTGAAATGAAATGTGACATTCTGAGAGGTTTTAACAGATATCAGAGGGTATTTTGAAATCTTCTTTATTATTTTTTCGTCTCGTATGGAAAAGCGTGTTTTTTACTTTAAAATTCAGTACTTTGTAAGATAAGACAGAACAAAATGTCATTTAATGACTCGCAAATTTAAAAGAAAACACTGAACGAAAAATGGTCTGATTTTTAATTAACTCAAAACAATTTCGAAGGTATCGTGTTGATAACACCTGGAAAGTTTATTTGTAGGCGTTAAGTATTTAACCACAAACCATGGTTTTATTCAAGTCGTAAAAACGAAACCTTTTATCATAATTTAACGAGCCACAGCTCCTTAAAGCTTCTACTTCGTGTTAAGGGTTTCATTACATTTGATTTAGTAATTAACTAGGTTTTAACCGCGAGTTTGCTCGCATGCGCCATGTTCAAACGACTACTTTGAAAAATTAAGCTTAATTGAAGCTTTATTTTTTACTACGGAACCAGTTACTATTTTGTTATTGATGTAAGACCTTTTTGGGGAACGTTTTTTATTGTCAACGCTAAGAAAATGTTAATTGGCTTTTGCCTGTTTAAATAAATCATGAATCATTTTATAAGATTTCCTATGTTTTTTTGTATTAAATGTGCTCAGCTTACTCCGCGTTCACTGAAAATTGAAAGCTCACACTGTCATTTAACAGAACACAGTACATATTGTATTACAATAGCTCGTTTTTAAATAAAAATATTTTTTTGAGCCCATAGGGGAACAGTGTATAAGACGGGGACACGAGGTATGATGGGAAATCACACACATAAGGCAAACTTAACACAAAACTAACGTATCACAAGCGCCAACAGGACGCCATTTGCGTCTGGCCGCTTGCAAATGACGTCCTGATGGCGCTTGTTCTACATTAGTGTTGTGTTAAGTATGCCTAAAGAGTGTATGTCCCCATTATACCTCGCGATTATTAACGTCCCCGTCTTATACACTGTTCCCCTAATTTTTTTTTCAAAATAATGTAGTTCATCTCAAAAATCCAAATAAAAATTTCAATACGGTTGCATCGTTCACATTCAAACGCCCTTGTTAATTGCAGAACACAAATCGCGCATACATACATACTGTTAGACGAAGAAAACCGGATCTACACGGAACAACACTAATTGTCTCACGTCATGGGGACATCCCTACGGCGTTTTACAGTTGGCTCGGTGTGTGGATTCCCGCGCTTATGAAATGTTATTGTATGATGTTTGCGAAGAGTTAGAAGATAATAAATAAAGGTACTCTGTGATAAGTTGTGTTTAATAGTATTCAGAAGTGCGATTTACCTATGCTTACAAAGTAAACATAAAGTTCGGAGTGATTCTTGTTAAAAAAAAAAAAAAAAAAACTGCTTTCGGGTTACATTTTAGTTAAAAGTGGAAAAACTTTAATTTCGGATTGCAAAAATGGATGCTTTTAATTGTGCATGTGTGTAACTAACTTCTTAGTGCCCAATCTAACATATTTTTCAAACATTTTTTGTGTTGTTAAACATTTACAAACTTTATGGAAGTACCTAGCGCTCGCCTGGCGCTGGTTTCTTTATTTTGATAAGATCAAACCAAAGCAAAGGTTTGGTTGACATTCCCCTAGGTCAGGAATTGTGACTTCACCTGCTTCAAATCTCCAAATCCTTCAAGTCTTGGTGAGATCCATCCATACTTTTATGTAATTAATAGACTGATTTTGCCTCCATAATTATTATCATGAGACATTATAATGGTGTAGCAAAGCAAGCCTAAACTAATTACAGTGATAAGCAAAGGACAAAATAAAATAATTGCAGAGTTTTAATATTGTATTTCTATTGTTTTGGTGTGAAATGTTTAAACTTTTAAAAGGGACAAGTGAATTATTGTAAACTGTATTATTGTGTGTGAATAGTATTGTATTATTTATTGTGTTATTTAGACCTTATTTTAATTATAACCATGGGTCGCCATAAGAAGAGGCATAGGTCACCTAGTTCTATCTCTTCAAGTTCAAGCGATGAGGAAAAGACCATTAGGAAAAAATCTCACTATAAGAAGGATTTAAAGAAGAAAAACAGTAGGATAGAAGCGTTAGAGGGGCTGATAAGAGAATTAAGAAAGAAGACTGACTATCATACTGGGAATACATCTCAGCCCTCTGTAGTACGCTATGTGGGTCGCAATGATTTTATACCAGTGTTTGACCCACAGACCTCCCCGGTCTCCGTTGAACATTGGATCCGGAACTTGGAAGGAATTGCCAATATGCATGGTTGGGATGAACGCACACTAATATGTAACTGTACTGCTAAACTTGGTGGCTATGCGAAAAGCTGGTATGAACACCAATCATCCTATGAAATGAGTTGGACTGAGTGGAAGGTAAAGTTAATTAAAGCATTCCCTTTCACTAAAAATAAACTAACACAAATAAGAGAATTAGTGAACCGAATCAGGAAGCCTAATGAAGATCCTATTGAATTTTATTATGCTAAACTTGGGATTGGAATGTCATGCCATTTGAGTGATGAGATCATTACTGAAGCTATCATAGGTACGCTTGGGAACCAACTATTAGAGATTGGTGCTAAATCAGCTGGATGCCGGGACACCAATTCCTTACTTCAGTACTTGGCTAGTATCAACACTTCGGTTGCTGTCAAAGAGCAAGACAAACCTGAAACTTCAGTGAAAAGTGATCATGAACCAGATAGGGTGACAAAGTGTTTCTCTTGTGGCAAACCTGGTCACAAAGCAAGTAGGTGTCGCCAAAATGGAAAGGACAACACAAAATGCTCATTTTGTTCAAGACCGGGTCACACTGAAGCTGAGTGTTACAAAAAGCAAAATCAGAGCAAACATTGTTCTTTCTGTAATATTGATGGTCATACATTGGAAGAGTGCAGGAGGAAGTCCAAAACCAGTACACAAAACCGTTCAGTATAATACCGTTCCGTTCTGTACATTTTAAATTTTTAGACAAACATATTAGCTGTAAGTTTCTTAAAATAAATAAAAGGTCCAAACGGTATGCTGTGACTCCTCAGACAGGAAGTACCTTAAAGGTGTAATTATTAATGGAGGTCCAACAAATGCTGTTATTATTATTATTATTTGGAAGGATTATAATATATTGGGGTCGGCGTCCAGTCGAACCAGATGCAGCTGGATATCAGTATTTTACATTTAGCGACTGCCTATCGGAACTCCACAATCCAGTAACTGGGTAATATGATACCCCATGGTAAGACTGGTTGTCAGACTCTTAGAGCTTCTGACTTATAGTAACGACTGTCAAAGATCTACAAATGACAACCGGGACCAACGGCTTTACGTGCTTTCCGAGGCACGGAGGAAACTCGCTATGACAGATGGTCACCCATCCACATACCAACCTCGGGAAGCGCGGCTTAACCCGGAAGATCGGCCTGTGCGGCTGTAATTATTTTGCGGTTATCGACGGATTCACTAAGTTCGTGTGGTTAGAAGCCGTTACTACAGCCAATTGTAAAGGAGTAATTACTGCATTAAGTAAACTAAGCCACACCGAACGAATTGTTAGTGACCGAGGTATAGCATTCACAGGCAAGGAGTTTAAACAATTTTGCGACAACAATGCCATCAAGCATGTTTTAAAACGCAGTGGCGTCACCTAGGTTGAATGGACAAGCTACTTATAGGTCAGCTGGTTATGGTAGAGCGGGAAATATTACGTCCTGGTCTAACAAGCGGAAAACTCGTCCAGCGATACGTCCTCTTTTATCGATTACCATGTAATTGTTTTTTTTGTGTCTTGTATTTCATGACGTACATACGATACGTATGCCTCGGGGGCCTAACCAATATCACTCTACTATCACACTTGCCTATGGGGCCTACACAGTGTTCACTTAAGTGCTTGCTTTCGGAGCCTTACAGCACAAATATTGTCAAATAACTCTACTGTCACACTTGCCTATGGGGCCTACACAGTGTTTAAGTGCTTGCTTTCGGAGCCTTACAGCACAAATATTGTCAAATAACTCTACTGTCACACTTGCCTATGGGGCCTACACAGTGTTTAAGTGCTTGCTTTCGGAGCCTTACAGCACAGATATTGTCAAATAACTCTACTGTCACACTTGCCTATGGGGCCTACACAGTGTTTAAGTGCTTGCTTTCGGAGCCTTACAGCACAGATATTGTCAAATAACTCTACTGTCACACTTGCCTATGGGGCCTACACAGTGTTTAAGTGCTTGCTTTCGGAGCCTTACAGCACAGATATTGTCCAATAACCCTACTATCACACTTGCCTATGGGGCCTTCACAGTGTTCATTAAGGTGCTTGCTTCTGGAGCCTTACAGCACAAATCAGAAATAATTCTACCATTATACTTGCCTATGGGGCCTTCACAGTGTTCACTTGAGTGCTTGCTTCCAGAGCCTTACAGCACAAATTGTCAATTACTCTATAACACGCTTGCCTAAGGGGCCTACACAGCGTTAATTGAAGTGTTTGCTTATGGAGCCTTATAACACAATAATCCTCTGCACGTTAACAAACAAACGCTTGCCTAGCGGGGCCAACACAGCGTTTACTAACGTGCTTGCTTCCAGAGTCGGCAAGCGATTGCCTAGTGCCTACGGGGCCTAAATCATGATACCCAAGACTTGCCTACGGGGCCTCTCCTTTGGGTATTCAGTCTTTGCCTTTGGGGCTACATTTTATGTTTTACGCTTGCCTTCGGGGCCTCACAGCGCTAACATCTCTTGCCGGAAATGGTGAAGGTCGCCGGCTGAACCCTGCAGCGAGTACACAGCTCATCTGGCGTGCCAAGCTGAGGACGAGCGACGTATCACCTTCGGGGACCGAAGGACTGCAGGATGGCCGAACTGTTAGACGAAGAAAACCGGATCTACACGGAACAACACTAATTGTCTCACGTCATGGGGACATCCCTACGGCGTTTTACAGTTGGCTCGGTGTGTGGATTCCCGCGCTTATGAAATGTTATTGTATGATGTTTGCGAAGAGTTAGAAGATAATAAATAAAGGTACTCTGTGATAAGTTGTGTTTAATAATACATAGAAATAACTTCAGGGTTCTCTTATATGTTCCCCAGTGAATAGCAGTTTATATCATCTCTCGGCTTACATCGGCTTTACCGGGCGCGTCTCCATTCACGCCGGCTTCATTCGTTTCGCTTTCCACTAAAAATCTAAAATCAATAAAGGATCACGGCATAAATGCAAAGATTACTGTTCGTTTCATTCGTAACATGAAAAATGTACGCGCCTTTACATGAGCCGTCCGAAATAAAACCGCGAATCACTATGAGACTGTAAGTAGCACCATAAAAGGCGGATCCTTGCTTGAAATCGCTTCGGCAAACACCTACAGAGGAATAGAGCGGTGTTAAATGAGAGGGATTGCGAGTCCTCCCCCCTTTCCTCTCCCCTCTACTTAAGACGACGTCGTATTAGTAGCTGCCTCGCAAATGGTTCAAATACTTTTTCATATTTTAACGAATCATTAAGCAATAGTTGAAAGGATTTTCAACTGTTTTTATTAGTTTTCTCGCTTTGATAGCTGGGTAGTTTGAAAAGTTTTCTTGGCGTTATTGATTTTTTAGAGTTTGTTAACGACTGGGCAAATATAAGTTGCTTTGATTTCGTAGTAGTCGAACATGATTTTGCCTATTAAAATTTCCTACACATATCCAATCGAAAGTAATCCTCGATCCATCTTTCAGCATATTCAGAACAAAAGAAAAGAAAAAATCTGCATACTCATCGCCCAAAATCCAATTTTTCCTATCAATTCAATATCGTATTAGCAATAGGTTGGATAGCATCAAATCTCTATGCTAGGATAGCGTATCCAATAACAATGTTGGGGCATCATCGGCGCATTATTCTGATCGATTGCGCAACCCTATTGCACTATCGAGTTATCGACAGCTCTCTATACATGTCGTAGTTGGTTGTAAATTCATACGACTAATTGATATCTCTAATGAGAGGCAATCTATTAAGATGCAATTATGCTGTTAGTCGTCACTGCATTATAAATTCGAGGAGTGGTCTTCTATTAGTAGTTGCAGTTAAGGTATTACTAACATTTACTCAGAATTTAGTTGTCAACTTAATGGCGAACAATTTAGTGTCATTTTTTTTGATGATTTCCCAGAAATGGCGTCAAAAGTCACACTGAAATACCAAAATTCGCTCACAATTTAAGTAGCTACTGGAAGCTTAACTAAATAAAGGCAATGATGACTAGTACCTTAAAAGAAAAATACCCTCATTTCAACCACTGACGGCCACGTTCAACTTGCTCACAAAAACAACAGTTACTAAAATGTTCGTAGTAACGTTCATTAGTAGTTCGATAATCGGTCTGAAGTACCGTGGATGCATAATCAAGTAGTCGAGTCTGCCCGTAGGGGGTTAGGACGGGTCGGGGGAGGGTTAGTCGTAAAACTATTACGGCAACGTTCTGTGGTACGGCGGCTTCATTAATCGGCCATCGTATGAAGCTATCAACCAGCTATGATATGACGGAGGTCGACATATCGCACGGGTACCATGCTACCACGTGTAGGCAGGGGGTTAGATTGAGTTAGTTTTGTGAAGTGATTGGTTTTGTTTATTTTTGCATATTAATTGTTGTTGAAATTGTTTTTAAGGGTTGAGTGGCAATTTAATATGTTTCACCAACTAAGACCACTTTCTTTGATTCACCTCTTTGGTCTGATCAACTATTAGCCACCGTTGCTATTTTCGTGATCAAATCTCAACAGTTGCTCACTAGAATCTTGAAATCAAGCTTAAACGCTTCTGAAGAAGCTGATGGAAAGAGTTATTGAAAATGTTTATGAACGTATTTACGATGCAGGTACTATTACTTGTGTGATTTTTTTTTATAAAAAAAGGTCATTCATGGAAGTCGTTAGGTACTCTAGTCAGAAGCTAACCATGAGGTATCGTATTATCCATAAACAGGATTGTGAAGGTCCGATAAGCACTATAGACAGTCGCTCCATGTAAAATACTGAATTTTACATGGAGCGACTGCCTACAGTGTCAGCTGCATCTGGTTCGACTGGAAGACGACCCTAATATAGTTAGGAAAAGGCTAGGCAGATGATGATGATGAATCAGTCTTAAAAAGCATGACTTTGAATAGGCTATTTGACAAAAAAAACTTTAGTCTGTCAGTAAGATTATCAAAAAATATTCGCCTCGTATTTTTTCTTTTTGAACGACTGCCAAAATTGACGGAGATACAACGCTTTCAAAATTGGCAATACGACACAATTTAGTACAATTTCTACTGAATTCTGACGTCACCAGCCTCCACTCTCGAGTTTCGATGCGTTATATCTTGGTAAATGTTCATTTAATTTACTAAAGAAAAAAAGTGTCCGTTATTTCTCAAAACTCTAAATGCCGGACTAATTAGATTTGTGATATATTAATACTGTCAAATAGCCTATTATGGTTGTGAACCAAATTGTGTTTATAGGCACACCTGTGTTTACACTTTCTGGGAAAAAACAGGTAATGTTACGTTTTCCGAATCAGAAATCAGAGAACAGTGCAACAGATATCTCGATAACTAAACACTCAATTAACCGACTCAGACCAACTTACGTACCGATAAGTACAGATCGTAGGTTCAGGTAACATTGTGTCGATGGGGGCACAATTCGCGCAATCTTCGGGAGTGGTAAAGTCGGTGGACCGATCGTGGCCGACGGCGAGCTAACAACTCTGTTCTGGTGCGTCACTGCGCTCGATCGAATTGAGTTTGGCGTATACTGGGAGATGCTGCATTTTCTTAGGATTTTGTATCTATGATTTTCATGCAGTTTTTATGGTGTTTCAAATAAAATCAAAGCATTTATTTCAAGTAGGCCATTTACATGCACTTTTGAATTGTCAAAGATAAAAACAAAATACTACAAAATTATGGTGCTACAGTCCCAGTCACAAGACATTATAACTGTGAAAGTGCCGTAGATGCCCATTCCAAGGAGTAGATTTCTATGGAGAAGAACGGACAAGAAACTCCATGGATACTCTTTTTAGATTGCTGTAATTATTACAAAACCTTTGTTACATCATTGATTTTGAGATGGTACATTAGGTATGTTTTTAATGTAAATTGATGCATCAAAATCTTGTTTATTCTTACTAGGATACCTAAGTCTGAATGTGTAAGATTTTTCTGTTTAAAGACAAATTAGACCTTGGGCAAGGTTTGAAACTGCGAATTCCAGATTCAGTACATCCGACGCTCGTACCAACCGAGCCACCGAGGACCTAGATGGTTTTCGATTCCTACCCGCGGTTGAATTTTTGAGATTATGATGAGACGTATGCGTATTATAATTTAAAATTTGTTCTGAATACGTCTCTGAAATCAAGGCGATGAGGTTATCCTGTTTCTAATAGTTTTGGTTTTAGTAGGTATTATTACTGGAAAATGTGCTGTTGAGTTTTATAGTTTTTGGTCATGTTAATTGTCATTGATGCTCTTTAAAAACACTATCAGTTAATTAAAACACAAAAAATTTTGAATATGGTTGTAGATTTCATATTTTTGTACCTGCCTGGCAAAAATATACCTAACTATACTAGAAAAACCTGCGGAATCTTGCAAAAAAAAGAAAAAAACTTACACAATCAGCAAAATTCAACAGAAAATTAAATTGTAACACGAAGAATGCGAGTGTGCGCCCCGGCTAACAGTCGCGTCGGGCCGCACCAGATTGGGTCGGGCTAACAAGACCACCCGGGTACTGTTGCATTCGCTCGCTGCACCCCACCACTCACTCCTATTGCCTATTTGGTTAAATTTACCAGGATCCCAGCAACGTAAGTGGGTATAACGATTTTGCTTAACGACTTCTCTTAGTACCGGTCAGATGTTGTTGCTACAGTAGCAGCGTAGGGTTAGATTTTATTCTTTTTTTTTGTGACATGATTTTTTGATTTTGGTGTTAATTTTGGCCGTAAATGCCTTTTAAACGTGGTAAAAACATTTAGCAGTAGTAGCAGTGGTCGAGGCCATGCTGCGGGGCGAGACGGAATGGGAAGCGGTCGCCTCCTTCTGCGAAGCAGTCATGCTCGCGAAGGAGGAGGTGGGCCGCGGGAGGGAGAGGACAGCGTCCTTCCTCCGCCCCAGCCGCAGTGGTAGACGCCCACGGCGACAGACGTCGCAAGACGATCTCTGGCCACCGTAGACGCGGGCATGCGGGCGGCCAGTAATGGGCAACGCGCCGCCTGACCATGGACCATGCCCGGGTCGACGGCGCGTTGTGTTTCACGCGCGCATCAAAGAGCGTCAGCTAGATGACGGGGCGGGCTCTAGAGGGCCAAAGCCTGCCGGGGTCGCGGGACTTATTCCATTACCGTGACCCTGGAACGAAAGGGCTAATGAAGGACACCGTGGATTTTAGTCAGTACAAGTCTGACAGTCCCTCCCGCCCTGCCCTGGGTATGAAGACTCATTTGATGATGTAAAATCATCAAATGAGTCCACGCTAAAAAAAAAAGGCAGTAGTAGCAGTGGGGCTTACCTAATAGGCAAGCAAAAAAAAACATCCAATGAGTTCTTCCACACTGGGTAGAGAGGGACAGTCCGACTCGTACTGACTAAAATCCGTAAATACCTTGTGTAGCATTTCTGCCAATTTCCTTTTCAGTTATTGGCAAAACTTGGACCAAAATTGAGCATATTCAAGGACGTATTTTAATTAAAATTACCAACACACTTCCACAAAATACTTCTATAAAATGAAATATGAATTTTGTTCATTAATTTGTGCCAAATGAAATGCAAAATATTCTATTATTTTCTCTGGTTCTCAGTATTAAGGTATGAAGGCACTGTTTTGTTAACCATTCACTTCTAACAGAATGACGAAATTCTCTTTTATTAAATACTTCAATATTAATGAAACCTCTGTACAGATTTAAATAGAACATTTAATATAATAAAATGAGTATTCTGTTTTATTATCCTGAGAGGTATGTCTAAGAAGTTAACATTTAGAATATGAAATCATAAAATTAAATCAAACGTAATGAGTTTTAAACGTTGAAATTGCTGTTACGCTTTGAAATGAGCACTCGCACCTTTGCTTCGTTTAGTTTTAGAGTCTTTTATAAATAACTGCTCCGTTTAAAGTTATAATTCATTAAACAAACTACGTTTGCTTAGAAAAAATATAAATTTTCGATTACCGAGCAGTGTATCAACGAAATTTGATATTTCTCTCTAAAACTTAAAAAAAGACATCCCAATCGGATACAGTCGCCAACGCAATTAGTTAAACAATCTGTCAATTCCCTTGCTTTTATGGGAAAGTTGTCTCTATTGTTGTGTGGTACAGTCTATAGTTGTGTGGTCGTGTTGTGTAGTGGAGAATTTCTATAGCGATTGATATTTTTATGCGAACATGCCGTTAGCAGTGTGCCAAGGATTAAGCATTGCAATGTCGGACACAAACAAATAGGCATCATTACATATCAGAGGTGATTGATTCGCGCTTCAATATGGCTTCCTATGGCGACTCACATAAATTGTGTCGTGTAATAACTGTTATAAGTCAGCTTATTGCTTGTTAAGCTAACAAAATTGGCGCTAATTCTTTTTGTTGAGATAATTTCTGTGTTTCTTCATTTCTATTACGTAGTTTTTGTTTTTACCCTGTCAGCCAGTTTTTATTAAAAACGTTGTTTTAATCCCAATTTATCTAAATTAGGTTTGCATAAACCGAAAACTTACGAATAAGGGTGCTCGCACATTTATCGACGCGGAATCGGCTTAAGACGGTCAAGAAAACCTTTGTGTCAACGTAATAAGGGTGATACTAATGCCATTCGCATCGGCTCGGCTCGGACGACGCGATCCGATGCGAATGATGACGTAGGATGTAATGAAACTTTATACAACAAAATCGGAATTATTTCAGATAGCTAAAATGTGATGAAATTTCAGTATAAATAAGTACCTAAAGCTAGAGGGCACAACATAGTCTCTTTCTTAAAAGCAATTCAAATATTAACATTAGCTTCAGTTAATAGGATTAAAGACTATCTCACGAAACGAGTCCAGAATTTTCAACTGTTTATCTTTTTCGAGATAAGTCAAAATGTTATTATATCTTTTGTAGAAAAGAAAAGAGACGTTTAAAATGATTGTTTATAGATTTTCTCTGAATGAAGACATGAGGTTGGTTTATGTGATTAATCGATTTATAAACAATTTCTTTTTAACCGACTTCAAAAAAAAGGAGGTATAATTTAATCACTGCCTGTTATTTTAAAAATATTCCCCTCGTTCTTTAACAGTTCCCAAAAGCAGAAAAGTTAATTGAAAAAAAAGCAATGCGCGCCTGTCCTCAGATATTTTAAATAAAAAAAAATTGGCCCTAAAAAGTGTCAAAAACTTACTTTAAATCTTTGACTTCACTTAACATTACGAGTTTTTAACCTTTTGAGAAAATGTACGCCTTACTCCCACAATATTCTTGGTTATCTATTAAATCCGTCCATTTTTATTCTCCGGGATCGGTTAACCCTATTAATCCAGAGTACATCCATAAACTGTGAGAGTTCACATTAAACTCCAGCATGTAATAACTCCATAATATGCTGTAAGTACTCTACATAAACGCTGATTTTGATTGGCTCAATACTACACTAACACGTCATAAACATAATGATTCTGCGATTCTGTTCAAAGCTAGAGCCAAAATACTTTACAGCTTTGTTTTAAATAATTATAATATTATTTAATCGATTCAGTTGTTATATTACATTAAATCCAATACCTAATTGTTGAATATTTTTTTTTAAGTAAATAAATGTTTGGTGTGTAAAACACTGTAACACACATCACTTGAATTCTCCTTCTTAAAAATAAAAGCAAGTACAAAACGGAGTAGGAACGAAATACGTACTTTAAACCTTTCTCTGAAAAATATTGGCGATAACAATGAATATTGTTTTTTTTTTATTATTTTACGATAAGCTCTCGTTTGAACACAATCTCGTTAATGGTAAGAGATGATGAGGTCGTTGGTTATATTTTTGACATTAAGTAATTTTGAAAAGCACCCTCCTGCAATTTTCTAATTACATTTTTAAACAAAAAAAAAACACAATTTCAATGGTAGGTATTAATATTTACTAATCAACTATTTATTCTCATTTAATTGCAGCTCATTTTACTTTTTTTGCAGTAAAAAATCCAAAGAACAACAGTAAAAAATACTTGATTCTGTCCACTCTAAATTGCATTACATTCAATGTTTGCAAAAGGCTTCTATTATTTCAGTTCATAAAGACCATGGGAAGAATGCCAATAAAATCTTTTAATTTCTACCGGTCCGCACAAAATGGAAGTCCACGACTTTGGGTCTCATATTTTCTAACTCATGTATTATTTATACTAGGAGAAGTAGGAGATAAGCAATCTTACCATTGGAAGTCTAGACGTTAGTGTGAATGAGATGAATTAATGAAAAATATATCGACTCCGTACAAAATGTTCAGGTTTATTGACGCTCCGGAGGTGGAGCTCCTAGTGTTGTTTTACGATATAGGAATTGGTATTGTAGAATCTAGACTTTATACAAGTTTTATGTTCTTGCCATGTATTTGTAAAGTATTAGCTGGCAAAAAAAAAATTAGGATGGTCAAAAGGTGTGTATACGCCAAACTAAAATTGAATTTTATGGCACGGATTGCGCAGTGGCTGACCGATTGATCTACGGCGCATGCCACGGGTTCGATTGCCTCAAAAAACATTATTTTTCTACAAGTGGTTGTCCCGGGTGTTTGTCTAGGTATGTGAATTTAAATTTTTGTAATCGTTTACAAAAGAAGAAAATGGTATCTATGTAGGTAAATTTAAATCACGATTATGACGGCCAACATTCTTTACTTTAAACCAGGACATTAGATAAAAGACATAAACTATGTTAAAAGTTGTAATGATAGCGTTAGTGACCAACTAAGTTTTAATCTAAATAACTTAAATGGTATAGAACACGGCACTTTGACGAGACAAATTAAACTGATATACAAATAATTTCCCTGACCTTACAAAGTTTGCGTATTTATTCTCAGGATTACATTTTATTTTTGGATGAATAAAAAATTATATTAATTAGCTGTTCTTGGTCAAAGTACTTACAGTCGATAAGTATCTTTTTTATAGTTATTTATAGCTGGATGTGGTATAAACGTATCTTAAGTTCAAACCGTAGAGTAAAACTTCAGAAGGTTCTAAGTATATCAGAATTTCGATACTTTTATATCAAGAAGGTAAACGCGTTATTTCACGTGAATGTTGTAATTTCTCATATCACACCGTCCATTTACCTCAACATTGAAGTTGTACATTTTATCTCGGATCGAGATGACGGTACGCACTTCTCGAACAGAGTAAACAATATACGAAACAAGATTAATTTTCTAGAAGATTCCCTTTCGCAGATATCTCGACTGGAATATACGATTACGTGTCATAAGTTTTATGCCCCGAAAGTTTCAAAGTAAATTCGAACATCCATCGATAAATCTTGGCGACGCTCGGAACGATTTCATTTTCGAATTTCAGGAGCGATTGCCTCCACTGTTAAAGTTTGCCTGAAAAATGTTCGCGGACGATTGAGTCGCTATAAACGGAAATAAAAAGTTTTGTGTTAGAGCAATAGCGTTGTACAATGCGCATATAAAGCAAAGAGAAAGCTCCAAGAGGATCACTATTTGAAACCTCCTGGATTTTCCAGACTTAACATGACTAACTTTTTTACATCAGACAGCCATTTTAAAACTTTGTCCTGACGCAGTTAGTTATAATTCAAGGTATTACAGCTGTACTTCTAATGCAATTTTAGTTTTAATATAAAATAATTGCTTAGATGAAAAACAAACTCTGTAGCAGTAAACATAAACACGAAATTCATATCGCACAAGTTTAATTCAGTTAGGCTAGTGTAGCGAGAGCTGCGTTCCGCATTATCATTACTAAACAGCTTTTATTATTCCACGATATTTGGCTAGAGGGGCCTCACACGCGCGCTAATGGAATAAAAAGTAAGGTTACAAAGTAAAAAGATACAGAGCACCTCCCGCGGCGGCGGTTCGTGCGAATTTCGACTGAAAATTTTATACGTTCAATCTATTCTGAGCGCCTTTATGCTGTGTCTCGCGATTCCGCCCCCGCGCAAAACAGTTTCGTTTTCAATTATTGCCCACTTGTGGAACGGGATTCGATGGAAAAACAAAAGAGCTAGAAATGATATTTTATAGACAAGTCGCTTTATTCGATGTTTACTGCACCTCGATTTGTTCTCGACTGAGATCTGTGATGTTTCAAGAAAATTATTGACGGAACGTGCCGGGACAGAGCGGGACTAGATGGAAGGATATCAGACGAAGCCCTACGCTCCAGTCCACTACCAATGGATTGCTTTTAATGCCACTCTGATATTTCGTTTGATTCACCAATTTCTTCCTAGTTATAATGTAAATCTCCTCTTTTTTAAGAGAATTCTTTTAGTGCTCGTAAAATTATATGGTGCGTCGTAACTTTAATTCACGTAAAGCGTTAAAAGAATTAAAATTCCAGCGAGAAAATGAGTTCTGACGAATAAACGTATTAGCTTTTATGTGCTTTAGAAGGTTTTTCCAAAATATAATTGTGTTACAATAATTTAAAAATTACGTAGGTATATTTACTACATCTTTCGCAATTCAATTAATATTAATAAGAAGGCTTTATAAACGAAATTTAAAAGTAACATTAGTGGGATTGATACATAATGTATGTGTCGTGGTGAATAGAAATAGGTCTAAATATTTAAATAATATTATTATATTCTAGGTTTTTTTTTCTATAAATCCACGCGCTCGATTCAAGTATCCATAAATTTGACTTTATCGTGTATAGTTTATGTTTGCCTACATAATTATGTAAATGCAGGCGATCTTTTAACGTAAATTATTTTCAACGTTTGTTTGCTCGCGAAATAATGCAAGAGAGCCTTTCATTAGCGGCATGCACGCGTCGGTTTACATGTATTTTTGCGAGATTACAAATTTCGCACATACCGACGCGGTGTTATCATGAACTGACTGGATGTTATCTCGTACCTAGTTTAATGAATTCTTTTTACTCGTTTTATTTTTAAAAGTACTGCTTAAAGGAGAATTTAGAGATGCTTTTTTAATCAATTTTGCGTATCTTTTTCTATTAACAACTAAGTTTATTATAAGTAAGTACTAAACCCTAACGATCTAAATCGACGCTGGATTATATCCACTTTGCAATAAAAAATAGTCGTACTCCGCAGAAATTTTCTAAACTTGAACTGCATGCAGTTCGACTTAACTACATCATTACGAGTGTTTGAAGACTTTTCAAGTGAAAACCACGTTTGGAATCAAGACTTTTTGAAAAGAAAAACCAGCTGATTGAATAAAAGTGTTTATATGGATAGTCTATGAAGAGATTCAAACGTTAAGCGAACGTGTGCAACTGTTGTTATCCCATTTGGTCTATCGGAGGAATAAAGAGTGCAAGTTAAGCTCAAAAACAGCCCGCAGCCCACAAAGCTTTGAATGGAAGAAGTGCGGGAACCAAGCGGAGGACACACGGCTCCTGCGCCCTGTAATTTGAAGTTGACATGGTTCGCCCCGGGCGGCGCGTTACTACTTCAGTGCCACTATCTGGATTATCTTTCACTACGCTCTTGTTGAAACCAAGGCTATTTTTAACTCAACCAACAAATAAACTTTATACGTGAATGGAATTTCAAAGGTTTCGAATATGCACAACAACATTTTCTAATTGAAACACATCCACATTTGAACTGTTTGGAGTAGATTGTACCAATAAAACGGCCCAAATTGATCCATCCAAAAATATGAAATTCTAGACACTGCCCACACTCCTATTTATATGGCAGTAAAGTCGAATTTCCACGTAAAATTCAGACAGTTGTGCGTGGGCACTTTAAGCGATCACATCGGACCGTCACATTCATTGTTACGTTTATTACGTGAACATTGTTGGATGAACATTGCCAATATGTGATAAGGGAGGACATTTAAATGAGTATCGATATAACTCGGCAGTTGATGAATACGAGATATCGATTGTAGCAGCTCGTCGTAGCGAATCGAACCCGGGCCGTCCGCGTCGCAGTTCGGCGACCGATCAATGCAATACGAGTACATTTTGCATAATTGATGCCCCATTCACGGGTACGGAACACTTATTCATATTCATGAATTTTACAAATTTTTCAATTTGTGCCGCCAGCAACTGTATTTACAGTATTGCCAGGTCGTATTTGCGCCAATACAATCTGTGTAAAAGCTGAAAGGGGAGTAGCCGGCGTCCGTGCCGCGGCACAAACCGACGATAAAGCTAGCCTCTAATGCGATATTTTTGATGCTACTGGCGACATCAATAGCTGTGTCACCGTTATTGTACCTCTTGTTGTGGCCAGCTCTGTTCTAGATTTTATCTCAAGAATTGCAACGAGTAAATATTTCAAACGAGAAAAGAAAGAGTTTTAAAAATCCTTTCTCAAAAATCCTCTTAGCTAATAGCGTGAAAGAGGATCACGACCGACTAGAATAACATTGATCAGCGTCGAAACTTGATGGACACGAAAATCGTTCAAAAGGAAAAAAACTGTAACAAAACTGATTCCCAGTAGCGCTGAAGCCTTGGAGGTAATGGGAGATTGTAAAAGGAGGCAATAAAAGCTTAGTATTGTGTGTGAGAGCCGTAGGGGAGTCCCTGTATTGTGTTGGGGTCCGCGGAGGCCCCCAAGAATCGTCTGACCACGGACGCGGTCAAATTGTACAGAAATGAAATTATCAAGGTACGCTGCCGATTTTCCGAACCAATGAATCAAGATCCAATTCCCTTTTGTAATAGAACATCGTCGCGAAACGCGCCCATGGAGTTACACTACCCACTCAGTGGACGCTTAGGTGGCGTCCACATGAGTATTATACAGCTGCGGCATTATTTATTGTACGTCATGTAGAACATTCCATCGTATTGTCGAACGGTCTCGTGACATGCAATCTAAATAACAAATCGTGTTTTTAAACGTAACTTATTTGTTTTTCCCGTGTATTTTACGGCATTTAAGGAAATATTTTTAGATTAAAACTTTATGATAGACTCGCTTCATAAAGCTATTTTAAAGACGTTTGCATAATCAGGAAACATGTTTTACACGTGTGAATTATAAAAGAGAATTGCTAATTTTATGCAAAATTATGTCGGATGTTTTATGAATTCAAGTGCGTTATGAACAAGAAGTTGTCGTCGCTTAAGGGGAAAATGTTTTCAATTCAATACTTACTTTCCTTTTATTCATAATTCATATCAAGCGACCGTCTACAAACATGCACGTTTCAGTAAGATTCTGGTCAGTCGTCGTCGTCCATAATCTGCGACAAATTGACTTTTCCGGCAGAGAGCTGACGAGTCCTGGACTGTAATATGCCATAAACGACCCAAACGTATTGGACCCGATTCTAGGAGGTTGATAAATTTCCTTGATATTTGAATGCGTTATATTCCTTTCGGGTTATAGCCATCCGTCCCTTCAATAAATACTCGGCGCCGCGAAAAATTTGTTGACTCTCTGTAAGCCCTTATTAATGAAAACCCACCAAGGGATTTTATCGCAAATGAGCCATTTTCCGACGTGACATTAAAAAAAAAAAGATTTAATAACGTTTGTTGCGAAAAGTTGCCGCATCACCAAAAGCTAATATTATTCCGATTCGGAAAAAACAATTTTCTTCCGAAGTTATAAACCTACAGATTTCCATTTCTTCGCAGAGTTGGTAGAAAGTAATTCCTCCGGTTCGATGATAAATTTTACGTCATTTCCTGTCTTCTTGGTGCTCGGCAAAAATTATCAGGCATCGGCTCGGCTGAGACCATTTAAAATTAATGAATAATGTTATCTGATAATGATTTTGGAAAGTTTAATTAAAGTTTTCTTTTTCGTGGTTTCTTCACTTTCTGATCGCATGAATATCTTTATTATTTTTTATCTCTGAATAAGCTGCTTCTTTAAAACTTTGACCGTGAATAAATTTGATGATAAGCACAGCTTAATAATAAAAAGATTTACTTAACCTAAATTCTATTTTGCATTTTTAACGTTCGAGGGTGGCGTTTTGTACTTTGACGTAGTCGAGATATACGCAGTCGAATTAAATTAAGATCCTTCTGTTCATCATACATATTCAAAATGACTCCATTATGTACCTGTGTTTTAAGCCTTCCTTAATTTTATTAGAAACATCAAAATGGATACTAACTTTTAGCCTTTTCTACATTTTAACCTGACAAAAATGGTTTCGTAACCGTTAACATTGGAATTAAATAGTTTCATTGCAAACGACACATGCTAACAATGAAAACAATGTGAATTCCTTTTTGAGAAACAAAGAGTAAAACAAACTATTTCGAGTGCAGTCCAGTTTGGATAAACATTCGATTTTTTACAAAATCTTATCGCACCACAAAAGAATCGCGTGATGTGTGGTGGGAAAAGGCGAAACGTAAAGCCAAATATAAAGAATTTAGATCAAAAAGAGCGAAACATTTGGGAAATCGCGATAACATCATTCAAAGGATGAGGAATGGTGAGCTTTATACACCTTTGAGTGAGTAAAAATAAATATCTGTGGCTCTGGGAGCGTTAGTTCTAGGAGCATTCGCTACTTCTTGGTACTTGGTATTCTAGTTGGAAGGGTTGTTTATGTATCGCTTCGATGAATTTATTTACTTTTCTTTTAAAAAAATCGGCTTCGTACAGGTGCAATTTGAAATATAAAATAAAAATCACCTGTACAAAGCTACTACCTATATTCATCATCATCATCATCAGCCTATAAATGTTCCCACTGCTGGGACACAAGCCTCCTCTCTGTGAGAGGGAGTGGGCCGTAATCTACCACGCGGGCCCAGTGCGGATTGGTAGATGTCACATGTCTTCGAATTTTTGGTTCTAGGACATGCCGGTTTCCTCACGATGTTTTCCTTCACCGTTTTGAGAGCAGTGGTGTTGAAATAAATTACACAAAGTTATGCGCCTGACGGGGTTCGAACCCACGACCTACTAATCGTAAGTCGAGGCCGATACCACTGAGCCACCACTGCTACCTATATTAATTCTGGATAATCCTAGAAATAATGTAGCCTTGTAGCTTTATGCTGGAGTTCCTTTTTTTCTTAATCGGCGCAGTAGTTCCAGACATTACTTTAATGTACTTTTGTATGATTTAATTATTAATAAGATATAAGATAGATAAGTAGGTAATTTGTATTAAAACGGTTGTTTTGGAAAGCTCTATCTGTGCGTTAGCTCAGTGATTGTAACAAAATAAGATGTGGTCTATAAAATTTAATGATAAAAGAGACGAGAGTTGAAGGCCTATTTCCTAGTTATGCAGAAATAAAATCAAAACAAAAGTCTTTATTAATAAATTAAAATGGCATTGCTTCTCAATTTTCATTAATGACGTACGTATGCCAACTATTATGGAGTATTTAACTACCGTATGAGCGCAAAAAAAACCGTCACGAACGCAAAAGGTGAGGGGAGGGTGGTGTCGCTGTAATTGCTGGCAATTTGTAATGGCCGTGTGATTGCCGGGCGGAACGTCGACTCTAAACTGTGCTATTAATTTCGTACATTTGATTAACGAAACTACTTGTTATGCTAATGAACGCAAGCAAAGAATGCACGCTAACGTGCTAACGCGACGCCTTGTCGACACGTTGTCGAGCTTGCAATATTTTCGCTTCGCTTCCTCTGTAATTACTGCCACGATGGTTTGAAATTAAAAAAAAAAAACTTATTTATAATTTTCACTAATGAACACCACTTTCAGCGCGTCTAGACATGCGTTCCACGGCGAAGCACGATGTTTTACTCGATCGTTGACATAGTCGTGAGTGTCACACGTGAGCCGGGCAGGTGTCATCGCCCTGCCTTTTGAGACAATTTATCTAGTTAACTTCGCTAACAAAATCACGTTCGAATCGTGTACCTTGGTACGTCATCGGACGCTTCCACGTTTTAGCAATTCATGTTAAAGTCAAATTCGTGACTCGTCGATACCGCATCGATATCGATTCGATCTCAAGACAGACGGCCCAAATGAAAAGTTTACAACACGGAAAGTGATCGAACGCACGCAAACCGTTATCCGCATGGAAATTAGGAACCCTAAATATCGTTTGTAAATGCTAGATGTACGTACATGTCATGACGGCACACGATATTATAAATGTGTTTATCAATAAATCTTGGGAATTATGACAATTTCCGTTTTACGTCGTAAAGGGTTGAAGGCACGTTGCCGCATCATAAATCATTCATCCATCAATTGCAAAAACGTATTGGGAAACCCACACGAGCGTTATGTCGTCAGCGAGCCTTGTCTGAGTAACAACTTTGAGGTTTATTCAAACTGCATAAAAGTCGTAGCGGGTTGTCACCGATTTTATTACGTGTAACAACAGAATTAAAAGAGCCCGGCTCGATTTTCCCTTTGTTTATTCCCAGTTTTACGGAGGGGTGTCTCGTCAAAGGAATCGAAAGTGATTTTATGCATTAATTAAGACCACAGACCGAGATTTACAATTACACGGTCTCCTATAAACAAACTTGATTGCTTTACAAAAACTCAAATAACTAAGGCAGTGTCTCAAGTAGAGGTTCATTTGAATATCAAAGACGAAATTCAAATTACGGCGTTTACAATAAAGGCTCAGCCGGTACGGTATTACGAGCTGATGTAAATTTCCGATACTCATTTCGAGGATGAAGTTCAGATGTCTTAGTCGTGATGCTTGAAACTAAGTGCGCTATGAAAGTGTGAAGAGCCGATACTTTAACAAGACCTCTCTTGTATTTTAAACCCTCCTTCTGTCTATCTTAGTCGTAAATCAAATCACGATTAATTTTCTTGCTGTGACACTGTTTTTTGCAGCTTAAGTTGAATCAGTGGTTAGCCTGCTACGTAGACTATGAGCAACAAAGTACACCTAAATTGTTTATTTGTTTAAAAATGTACATCATAACATAGTCCAAAAATGGAAAAAGAAAAACATATAATTCATCATCATTAAAAAAACATATTTATTTATTTACAACATCACACGCATTAACAGAGATGAAGTTAAGTTACGTTTATGTTCTTTAAGATATAAAGACGCAACCGCAAATTGTTAAATAACAAAAAAACAAATACTATTACCTACTAAGTTACAGCTGGAATCGCCAAAACATGCATAACAAATAAACTACAAAATCACATAGCAAACAGAAATAGAAAGAAATAAGTAAGCTAGTCAATATTCTACAAAATAAGTTAAAAAGAAAAAAAGTAGAAGGAAATACGTTTCTCGTTTTATCTGTCCCTTCTGACCTACAATTTATTCGATGCTTTTACGGTTGACTTAAATGCCAAAGCATGGAAGTTAAGTCGCAAATCAAGTTCTCTTTTCGGTCGTTTTACGTGGGATTTGTAAAAAAGTTATTTTTTAACAAAACTTTGGTAATGTGATCGGTTATACTGTTTAGTTGTTGCGAAAGAGTTCTTTTGTTATTACTTTTTTGTGTAACTTTTGGATTGATAGTGGAAAAGTGATTTCTACTGTAGGCACGTGACGTGTATTAACTGAAGTAGGGGGCGATGATGTCTTTAGTATCTGCACACTATTTTGCAAACACCATCGAGCTGTGTTATTTAATCATTTGTGGTGTAAGTGACCTCAGCACCAACTACACTGAGATGTCATTATCGAGGGTGTAGACACGAAAATAAATAAACTTCTTTATTTATGTTGGTTAACACCAGAGTATTTATTTCTATCTTATAAAGGAATGTGTGATTAGGTTACCACTTTGCATAAAATCAGTCCGAACGTAAAAAAAAACCCTCTATAATAATTTAAAATAAACCAAAACATCTTCGTACAAAATCCATATTCAAATTCAAAACGAATTCTAAGTGAACAGCGGCAATATAAATAAAATCAAGAGTAAAATTCAGCATCTTTAATTTAATATAAATTACACGATCAATTTTGATTTTAACTAAATTATCGTTCTAAACTTGTTTACTCGCCTCTCGCAGATAACGTGACTCCATTAGGCAGCCATAACGGTCACGAGCCGCTTCCTTTTATTACTCTCTGCAATGCTTCCTGTTGCTTCTTTTTTTCTCTGAAATATTCTGCTAATTAAGGAAGGAGTGGAGCCTGAAGATTTCCTGCTGCTCTAGCAGATTACTGGCGATATCTCCGAGAAAAATGTAACTCTCAGACGGAAAACATTTTTGTGGCTTAACTTTTTGTACGTCATTTAAAAAGTTTAAAGCTGTAAAGATATCGCGTAACACCGTCTTAAATAAAACTAGTGCTGCATCCAGTTATTGCTGACGTTTAAATCAATTAATGTCAGCTTCTCTCGGCTGAATTGCTTCTATGATAACATCTTCAGTGGCGGACAATGGGACTATTACGTGAGTAGCTTCATCTTGTTCCATGCGAGGGGAAACTGGCATAATACGGATATACGAACAAGCTATGAATCTGAGAGCCGAACTCGCATTGAAATGTTATACCAGGTTTGATTTTGATCGAGATCGACGTCTACGAATTATCTATTGAAAGCGCTTGCACTTTGTCAATTGGAAAATGGATTGTCCGAAATTCGGGAACTTTTCTATCGGATGCTGGTCAGTGTTTGCCAATGTTATAAAATTCTAGTGGACGTTTATCTTTAGAAGCTTAGAAGCATTTATTGCAAATGACAATGTTTTCTTTCAGGAAGAAGTCCTAACGACCTGACGATAAAATAACTGACACTTAGTAGAAAATTTGATATTTCGTCGGGCGAAAAAATCACAAAATTCAAGTTTACAAAACCTAAAATTGAGCTCGTCAAAAATCTTTATCTAGCTGCATCGATGATGCCTAAAATTACCCTTTTTTATCCCCTATACACAGACGTGCTTTGTAGGTACGCATCAAATTCGGAGCATTGTTATGCAAATACTCGTGGTTCGGTTTGCTGGCGTCAGTGTACAAGACAAAGCGACGTTGACGACCGACATCGGCTGTACCTATCAGCTCCACATCGTATGAATCCACTTGACTGGCCCTAGTCTTGTTAGGGTTGCCAGGACTCAGTGTAAGGATTTCGGGCTTGATTTTAACGTGCCAGTGCTATTAGGTAAACGAAGTTTCGCACACCATCTCTTGATCGAATCTAACCTTATTTTCCTATCCTCTTCAGCACAAAGTCAAATACTAGGTTTAAAATGATAGAAGAATTTTCACCAGCATTTTGGAGACAAAGGAAGGTCTAGTTTAAAAACAATGTCCACTTCAAACATTGCCATATCAAAACTTAAGAAATGAGGCCGAAAATAAAACCTTAAATTGAAACAAAAAGAAAATTTGTCTGTCTAAAAGAATTTCTGGGACAGTAGCTTTAATGACAGTATACAAGTAAATCCTCGGTTGATCCTACATTTTCTTGATACTGGTAACCTTGGCTTTCTGACAGTGTATCATCCCGCACCCTACATGCTGATAGCTAGGGGCAATATGACGAGGGATGCGATAGTCATTACAGATTATATACCCCGGGTTGCGAACTTACGACGCCCGACTTCTTTCATTGGTGAATTTAAAATGATATTTTATGCATGGTTTTGGCTTAGTTTCAGTTAGTTTTTTTTTTTTGTGGGACGTATCTTATAAGCGGAATATTTTGTGCTTTTAATGATTTTGACATAGTTTATGATTTTTGGGCAAACGATTTTTTGTGTTTTTAGGGTTCCGTAGCCAAATGGCAAAAACGGAACCCTTATAGATTAGTCATGTCTGTCTGTCCATCCGTATGTCACAGCCACTTTTTTTTTCGAAAGTATGTTATACTTTAGAAAAAAATATTGGCTATCCTGTTGAAACTTGGTAAGTAGATGTATTATTTGAACCGCATTAGGATTTTCACACAAAAAAAAAACATTTGGGGGTTCCACCGTTCCACATCATAGAATTGAAACTCAAAAAACTTTTTTCACCAAACCCATACGTGTGGGGTATAGATAGGTTTAAAAATGATGTTTAGGTTACTAATATCATTTTTTTTCTAAACTAAACAGTTTGCGCGAGAGACACTTCCAAAGTAAATGTGTCCCCCCCTGTAACTTCTAAAATAAGAGAATGATAAAACTAAAAAAAAATATGTGATGTACATTACCATGTAACCTTTCAGCGAAAGTTGGTTTGAACGGGATCAAGTAATTAGTTTTTTTAAGCTATTGCATATCTTTTATCGCGGGCTCTGCGCACGGCGCGGCACGGCGACCGAATCAAGAAATTCCCAAAAACCTAACGAAAAAACCTAAGGAAAATACCTGACACCACGCATCGTCTAACGTCGTTTCAGTTCGGGAGACTTCCGCAATCGTAAAAATATCCGTCTTAAAGACAATTTACTTTTTCTTACTGATTCTAAACGGCCAGCTACAAAAGGAGTTTTCACAATGAAACTTACTTATAAAATTCTCCTACAACAAAGAAGTTCTTTATTAAAATAGTCCACCACAAACATTTTAAATAATTTATATTCTCGTTAAATATACGCGGTAGGCGATTTTTTTCTTTTAGAATAAAAATAAAATGTTATGCAATAGCTTCACCGCGGCAGCCTCCGAGTGCCACATGTATTTTTTGAATACGTCATAAATCTTAAACCGCAATGTACCTTTTAAAGTTACAACCAACTACAAGAACTTTTATATTTATCATGTTACTTGCTGCTACGGAACCATTTATGGGCAAGTCCGACTCGCACTTGGCCGGTTTTTTTATACTATTGTATTCAGTATTCATGTCATGAATAGTATCCAATTGAATGTTGAGTAAATATGTCGTTTAGTAATGAAAGTCTAAATAAAACTTCCAATTACTATATAAATTGTATCATTTGTTCTGTTTTTTGAACAAAATATAATATTCAGACGCCACGTTACTACGTAGACGCGCATAGTAAAGCGAATAGAATTTTTATTCTAGCAAATTCTTATTTTCTCGAGCACTGTAACAGAGTTTACGCAGGTGCTTCTAAAACGCATAGAATTTCAAATTGCGTTTTCATTTTTTCTCTTGGGGCATCCCGGTATCAGTGGGATGCATAGCCTTGAGATGCAAAGTGTGAGGCGAACGAGAGCTTTTTATATTTGCGGCATCCACGCTTGGATTTGCATAATATTGCTTCCTTAACATTCCTCTGTAGGACTATGAAACAAAACGGAACACGTCTAGGGTTGGAGGGGATTTACAGATGCGGAATGAGGAACCCTGGGGTAGCGAGTTCAGGGGTCATCGGACTGTCGAAAATAAAATAAAAAGTTCCTACATTTTCGTCAGTTGAGCTCGTGTGGTTGGGCACTTTTTTACATAAAATTTAATGTGCTTCATTAAATATTTAAGTCGAGCCGCGTCTATTTTTAAAGTGGAACAATTAACAGGATTCTTTCACGCATTTAACATTTTCGTCACAGACTGAAAAATTAAAGAAAAAAATTACTAAGCTTAATGAGCTTTTAATTTGATACTTCAGTTTGTTAAAAGTCATGGTTTTTCTGTGTCCAATCTGCATAATATTGCTTCTTTAATATGCCAACCACCGACAAAAGACTGGCGAAATTGCTTTTTTCAGTGTGAGGAGCCAATGAAGTCAGTGGTGGCCGATAGTGGGGGCTGCGTCTGATATGTTTGCCTAGTCAAATGCGATGGAAATGCGCTGCTCGGATTCTTGGCTAGACTTTTTTCTCTTTTTCTAATGCGTTTGCGATTTTATTAAGTTGTATTTAGAAGGGATAGCATTAATCATGGTTTAAAGCTAATTCTTATTGTTTGTGGACTGGTTTATTTTATACCGTATTGTTCATCGTGCAAAGGTACTCAGCCTGACCATGATCCAAAACATTTTATCTAATTACTGTCCTCAGTAGTATTTTAGTTTGATTCCTTTGAGGGAAAGGATCAAACCCTAAACAAAAATAGTTTGTTTGATCGATGAGTCACCTTTAGTATCGGATAGCTTTCAGTATCCAGATTGTCATGTCACCAACGTACATATACAAGGTGAACCCAGCCAATATTGAAGAGGGTGATTGTAGTCTGAATAAAGAAAATATTTATGAGGGATCACCTGTTTTGTTTTACCTAAGTGGGGGGTGGAGGCATTGTTGGCCCAGTGGTATCGGTCCCGACTTACTAGTTGTAGGTTGTGGGTTCGAACCCCGCCAGGCGCATTACTTTGTGTAATTTATTTCATCACCACTGCTCTCAAAACGGTGAAGGAAAACATCGTGAGGAAACCGGCATGTCCTAGAACCAAAAATTCGAAGACATGTGACATTTACCAACCCGCACTGGGCCCGCGTGGTGGATTATGGCCCACTCCCTCTCACAGAGAGGAAACCTGTGTCCCAGCAGTGGGAACATTATAGGCTGATGATGATGAAGTGGGGGATAGGTAATTTGAAAGTAGGTACTTGGAGCTTGGTGACTTGTCATAGTTTATCATAGTTATGTTATGAACATGGTGCGATACGAAGTAGATGGGGAAATAAAGAAGATACACAACAACAAAATACATTTCTTTCGGGTAAAAGTTCTGGATTGGAAAGGTCCGCGGTCTGCCAACTTGTCTATTTTCCCATTTATCTAACAATAAAATGGCTTTGCTATTGTCATTTTGTTCAATACAAAAACTGGTAAATGTTTATGCTTTTGCCTTTTGTGGTAAAGTATAAGGAAGTAAAGCAAGCAAACTGAGCTAATTTGTCATTAGGTTTCGAAAAGAAAAATCGTAAAACTCCACTTTGTACAAAGTCGGAATCGTAAACGATGATAGTAGCAACACCTGTCACGCTGAATGTAAACGTTTAAAGTTTCCACATCGACATTCGTCGTGGCCGTAACCTAAAAATCTGGAAACTTAAGTATTACGCTTTTTATTGCGGCATTCGAAAGACATAAACCTTTCAGAGTCGAAGCGGATATAATAAATCATAGCATCGTTGCTTCCGTCATGCAATGTTATAATAGAACCAATACGTCGAGTTGTTAAAACATTATATTCAAACATGATAGGTATGAAAATCCTTTTCAAAGAAAGTCCCTCTCATAAGCGAATATACTTGAAGTAAAATTAACAATAGCCCGACTTGGTTGTCACAAATGTGTCATATAAGAGCAGGTGCTCTCTTGTGACAGGCGGCGGCACACGTGAAGGTGACGTCGTTATTTGCTCCCGGGTTTATTTATTCGAAACTTGTGCCCGTTTCGGATGACCACCGTCCACTCACAACCTGTCACTGTATTTTTCTGACCCTTTATTTTCACTTGACAAGAATATTCCGAGCCGCGTCCTCTCGATATTACATTCCGATACGACTTTTTATTCGTGATACATTTTTCCAATTGTCTCCGTTGCACGACTCCGCACTGCGAACTAACGGAATAGAATTTTCAAACAGTTTTGATTGATAAAGGTAGACAGGTTTTCGTTTTCTTTGTTTGCGAAATTAGATTCGGAAGGTAGCGTGAAACTTCAGAGTTCCACTTGATTAATGGTGATTCGGGGGGGATCCGAGAAAAAGAAACGATTTTAGGCCGTTCGATTTTCTATAGAGAATGAATTACCGAATCGTTTTCACTCGGACGGTTTAGTTTTATTTGAAAATAAGCGTGTTTAGATTTAGATGCATGAGCGCGATATTATCCCATTTGTCGAAACAACGCTCCAGCTCAGTTAATATTTGATGTGTTCTCGACTTTTCTCGAATTTAACGCGCCGATTAAACTACGCCGGGCGAAGGATTTTATGTGAATATTTAAAATGCTATATTGGTTTTAGTTCAGCAGAAAAACAACTCCATTGTTCATGTAACATCTTGTAACGTTAATTTATCGCTACTGCTTACCAACAATAAACTTTTATGAGGGAAGTAAGATCTCAAGTTCTGTGGAATTAGAGCAAGTTTTTTGAGTGGAGTCCGAGCAAGGAACATAAAAACGTACGTGTTAGATAAACTTAGATATTGTTACATGTAAATTGTAGTCTCGTATAAAATTGGCGAAGGTGTCAGGAACGGATAACTGCGAAGCAAATTGGACACATTGTTGCATCCCGCAGGTTGGAGGACCATTAAAATAGAAGGATTACTTTTATGGCCCGGTTGGCTCGCTTGAGATAATATCGGTAAATTTTATGATCGTAATAAAGGGAATTCGATTTTAGCCAGTCATCTGTATGTGATTATGTAAGACCCGATTTGATACAGAGGGGTACCTTTATTAAATTTTGTATTTATCTCGAACAATATGGAACAACAACCAAAACATTACCGATGTTACATTACAGATAACATTTAAACGAAGGGAAAAACTGGCATTTAATTTGGGGCGGATGATTTGATTTAGGGAACTCATAAAAGATTCCTCTCACTAAAGAATAAGAACTTCCCAAAGTTTACATTCACACAATCAGAAAGTGGGTTAATGAGATTCGCTCAAGAAAAACATCTCGTTAAAGCATACATTATTCAAGCTTTCGCGAAGTTATTCCGCGTTCACGCGTTCATTAGGCTGGCGAATACAAACTTGCGATTCCCGTAAAGCTTCCAGACACACCCACTTATCACCCCGGACAAACTATTCATAAGTATTTCGGGTCCCGTTCCGAACACACGCCGCTCTCCTTGTTATTTAAATTTATCACTCAACTTTTATCCTCTAAATTCATTGTAACAGGTAATATTTCACAGGTTATTAATTACGTTACGCCGGCATCCTCACGGTGTAACTCTTATTACATTATGTCAGTTGCAAATTGAAAAATTCCCGGGGCGTGTGTCCCGTCTCTCCGAAGTATTTTGGCAAAATTATTCTCATTCATTAAGTCGAGAAGTGGAGGGCGCGCTCGCGAGATTGGCGACCTACCATTCACTCGTGAGTAACGAGGTGACTTCCTGTTATTAGTTATGTTGGCAAATTGTTTTTCTTACGCTTTTATACTTACACCTTAGTTAAGTATCGAATTTATATTAAAACTTGTGCAATGGTCTGTCATCGGATGAAGAATTATTACGAGTTTGTTTACCTTGTTTTTTTTTTGTAATTAAGAGGTTCATTTTTAATAATAAAATGACGTGTGGGTTCTGTGGTTTGTCGCTGGGGGATTGGGGCAATTAATGTCGCCATACTTTTCCAGTAACATGTATGAAAGGTCAGCAGTGTCCGGTTGTCGGGTGTGTAACTGAACGCTGTCCCCGGCCGGCACGCGTGTCTCCAAGTGCCAATCCATTAATTAAAACTTCTTTTGTAGCGGTAAACACGATCGGTGAACGGCGACAAACACCCGCTCCGTGTGCCTAGTTACTAACTTCTACTTACTGTTATGGAGCACATTTGGATAACAGATTAGAGGGATTAAGTGGCATTGATTAAAACTTGGGCTATTTGTAAATAACGAGAAAAGTTAGGAACAAAATTAAACCAATTTCTTCTAAGCATGTAAAACATTTGCAAAAATGTTCAATGTTCGATACATATTATGTACTTACTCGCAAGTAATATTATGAAACATAGGTTCAGAAAATGCGCTGCAGCCTTCAATTTCCACATCCAATACAATCCACCCCAGAGTTTCCGCAAAGATGGAAAATCTCTCAAAAGAATAGCGTTTAGCACGAGACAAAGACCGATTTAGAACTCCTCTGGTGAAGGCTTCTACCGAGCCACTATTTACTTTTCTCAAGGGACCGCACTTCGTCAGCTAGTGGCGTCCGAACCCAATTTTACAAAGCGAAAAAGCAGCGCTTTACATCGACGCCGCTCCCCCAAATCGAATACGACGAACATTCCAGGTACATATTACTTTGAAGCCGTATAATGTGAACGGCGCGACAATGAGCGGGGCAGGCGACGTGTCCTACGAGTGCCTTAGGCCATAATCCCGAAGTGTTAGCGTACGTGCCACCGCCGCCATTCGAAGATAATTCCTCCTTATAATTTCCCATGCTTAACTCGGCGTAATGAAGTTTATTCGTCGCTACTTCATTGTGAGTCGTTTGCAGCGGAGGCGGCGAGGAATGTAATCAGTTGCGAACTAATACCGTGTCGTTCGCAAAGCCCCCCTCGCGTATGGAAATGCCTCGTTGGAGCCGCCGTTAGTTCTTTTGATTGCTAGCTTCTCCTTGTCGAATTAAAACCGAGATCGAGCTCGGGTGATTTCGAGAAAATTAAAGGAGCGTTTCATTTTCAGCGATGGCGCTTTACGGTTAATATTAGTATGATTGTGGGTGCTCCTCTTACTGTGAACTTAAGTACCCACTTATTTTGTCTTCAACGTTTATTTTAATTAAGTGAATTTCTTATCAAGGTGAGACCGTGAATGTACGTTTAAGCCCCATTATACATGAGCCCTTTTTTTAAGTGAAACCCTTTCAGATGTACAGTGGCTCGAACCCTCAAAGAAAATGCAAAACATGCGGTAGAACCGAAAGCAAAGTAAGATATCGCATGCGATACGCCCAAGTTCACGCAAGATTGAGTGCATGCCATTATAAACTTTAAAATACCGAGATAGGATCGAAACTTTCATATCAAAGCGACTCGGAATACTATGATTAATGCATTTTAAGAAACGTTTTAGTTGCAACAGAAAACTTTGACTCGCGGAGCGTGACGGAGCAGTGCGATGCTGCGAGGATTATGTCATACACTAGCTATAATATACGTAAAATCAACCGCGTCTGAAACTTTAAATGATGCATTTAATATGTTAAAAGGAACGACTGAATGTTCAAGTAAAAAAAACGAAAACGTGTTGCAAACATAGTGATTTGAGATCAATATGGATGCAGATTTTGATTTTGAATACCACTATTAATTAGTTGATTCTCAGATATATGTCAGTGGAATATTTCACAATGACAATAATTCATTAGCAGCTCTGACGGAGCTACTCGCTGTGCTAACTACACAGATTTATGCAAGCCACCTTCGTCATTATACTTGCACCGCCCCATTGTCGCTGACGCCTTTATTTTGGCCTCGATGCAAATTAAATTACACTCAAGTTTCGCTGACTTCGCCACACTGTTGGAAGGATAACTCGTTTCTTGTCACTAGCTAAGAAATATCCTATGTATAGCGCATCTAATCTGTAATGAGCCAACCGTATACTTTCAAACTATTCTGGATATGCCAGCAAACTTTCCTAATATAACTACACAAACATTCCCACAAAAGACACCGAAGGGGGCACATACAAAACAACAATAAAGTTTTCCCGGATCTGCTGACCATTGCAAAAAGCGCATCGTTCGCGGCGTCCTGAGCACAATACCAACTTAAATTGTTCGTGAAAACGTTATGCACTCGACGGTTTCAATTTCCTCGCGAACTAGCCATTGCAGATGTTCGGACGACACTCATAAATATGATTTGAAAATCGTTTTATGTATAACTCATAAACTTTTATCTTCAGCGCGGATGAGGCTCTCGGTCTAAACGGTTCCAGTTAGTTTCCTGAACAAAAGCTGCAGACGTTTTAATATCGGACCGTCTGCTAGCATGGTACGTATCTGCCAGTGTAAATTTCGCAGAAGCAAAACGACCCGCCAGCACGCCACCTCTGCCTGGTCAAATAATACCGTCCTAATGGCTAACTATTGCCTAATGTATTTTGGTGAAATGGAAATAATGTTGGAGGAGCCCCGGCCGTCCTTACCGGAGGTTGCGATTTAGATAGTGCTTAGTGCAGCCGAGACGGGCGGAAGTACACTGCCGGCTATTCAATTTCAGTTTATTAAAATACGTTATTATGGTGTTATGAATAAGACCCTGGACTTACCGACGACTGAGCGGCTGAGCGCACTCTAGAATGCAGCCTCTACACTGTAAATTAGAATTCAGTTTACATTATCTTATTTTGTATACTGTGTTTGAGTTTATTCCATGTTGGTTTATGGAGAGATTCTTTAAAGAAGGTTTTGGAAGTCTAATTTCAAAATTGTTTCGAGTACTTTTGTATACCAAGTGGTTTACAATGAAATTCTACTTTATTTAGTTTCTTGCTATTTGATATCTCATTCAATGGAAGTGTACATAAAGCAATAAAATCCTTGACATAAAGTTAATAGTTAACCCATAAAAACACTCAATCTAAATTGCAAAGAGTTCACCTTGATATTACTTCGTAAATTCCAAGAATTCCTGCAGAACTTTACACCGAGTTACAGGTACCCTTTATTTATACATATTAAAATGGATAATGGATTTAAATCTGCATATATCTACATGTAATAAAATAGAGGTGTCCCTAATAAATTAACATTAATTTACTGGAGAGTTAAAGGATGCAAATGCTCTGCGTAGTATCTAGGTACTTGTTCTAGATAAAACACTTATTGCACATTTTATGGAAATAATATATTTATATTAATTCGTGAAGTAAGGATTTTTATCCTTTTTTATGAAAATGACATGGCATGAATTAAGGAATATAAAATTTGGCACAGTTAGGTAAAGTTTTATGGAGTAAAAAGAAAGAAACTCGTTTTTCCATCTCGAAGATCGACATTCGACCAATCGATAACAATTAGTATTATATTAAAAAAGAAATACACATACAAAAGGGTGTAATCCTAAGGTTACGAGAGACCTGTGCCCAGAAGGGGAATATTATTGTAAAAAAAATAATCTCTGTTGTAAAGGGCCTCTGACATGGTTTTAGACTAATACCACTGTCGATCCGTGACCATAGTTCTTAACTTAACTCAAAACCAAATATACGAGTACATAGTAAAATTTCTAATGATAGCATTAAACAAACCCCTGGTACATTTTTAAGTAGTAAAAACCTCCACATGCAATAAATTATAATGTTGAACACTAGCGCTAAATGAAACCATATTTTAATACTAAATAGTTGTCAGCAGAGTTAAACTTATTACAATTAGTGATCTTAACACGCAAGCACTTGTAGACGTTTATGATTGGTAATTAAAATGCTAGGCGATCGAGATTAGTACTAAAAAATCCGTAGTCCATGTCAGGGGGCTTACCAGAGTAGTTAAGCTGAGGGAACGAGATGCCGCTAGACGACTTGTATTGATCTCTCTTTCCCTCACTACTCTAGCTTTAACCCTTCAGGAGGCGCGCTATGAACATTTTGCTCACGCCAAAATTAATTGTGGTAGTATAAGGTGATATACCTACAGTTACAGTCCGAGCGTCTCAGTACCTTCCTGAATATTCCTCCCCTCTACCCCACTGCAACTCCCGAGTCGCTTAGTGCCGCCAGGACCTCGAAATTAAGTATTTGTGGATGTCGTGTGTCATTTTACGGTATAGCTCATTGCAACTGTGCTACTGGATTGTAGACCACAACTTTTTTCGTTTTTTTTTTCTTTTACGTGGTAAAATCATCAAATGAGTCCTCCCACCCAGGGCAGAGCGGTAGGGACTGTCAGACTTGTACTGACTAAAATCCACGGTGTCCTTCAGTTGCCCTTTATGTACCGGAGTAGCGGTATACGTGTGTCCCGCGACCCCGACAGGCTTTGGCCCTCTGAAGGGGCCCCATCATTGTGCTGACACTCTTTGAGGCGCGCGTGGAACACAACGCGCCGTCGACCCGGGAGATTGTAGACCTAGACTCAAAAATCGACGTACTAAAAAAACGTTTACCTACTTCATGTGGTAAATTACTCTGCACTGAGCATGTCACGTACATTTGCCAATTTTGGTTTAATAGTCACACTAATCAAGGTCCTATGGAATGGAAGACTGATTTTTAATAATTTATTTTAGGTTTCTTTTTTTACAATTTTTTTTGTCAATACCTGCCAAATGTTGGGACCAAAGTTTATTAATATTCTGTTGTGTAATTTTAATAATACAGATATTTAAAGACAAAATACATGTGTATCTATTTATACCCCTCAATTTTTATGTCAATTTCTGAAATAATGATGTAAATAATTCAATTTGAAGTATCGAGAGCATTTTGCTTTGAAAATGCCCCTTCCTCAAAGTGTCCCTTTCGCAAAATGTAGGTACCTGTTGCAGAATGTCTATTAAGATTAAAAAAAAATGTTGGCAGATAAGACTAGTTATAGAAAAAAAAACTTTTTTTGTTTTAGTTTATGTGTATGCACAATTTTACACTATGCATCCTCCCATTTTACTAGTTAAACAAAGCTACATTACCCCTCTGATCCCTATACCTTTTTGCTCCTGTTTGAGGATAGGAACATTTTGAGAAAGGGGCATTTTGCGACTGAGCCGCCCCGCTCGGCAAGATCAAATCTTTCATTCCATTTTTAAACTTTTGGTAATATTGCGCAATCTTATTAATTGATTATCTATTATAGTAGGTAGTGATTAATGTACGAATAAGTCCTGCCCGGCAAGATCGATCTTTTAATTCCATTTATTAACATCAACTAGGTATTGAGGAAGTGAATATTTATAAATAAAAAAAAGCGTTACAGTAAACAATGTTAGTAGTATAATAATAAAGTACACGTTTGCAATAATCACCATCCATTAATCTACAACGGGAGAGCTTTCCGTTACAGCCCACAAATTAATTACATTACAGTACATAGATTACCAACATCTGAATAATAATTACGAATGCATTATTTTGTAGTGACGGATGATTTCCTGGTTAATAGCTACGATTCGTGTGGCCAATAATGTAACCCAACTCATTATTCATTAATTTTTCGACAGTTAAAAGTTTATGTTATTAATATTTTTATCTGTGGATGAATTAATTGGAGTGTTTTTTTTATTTTTTTGTGTTTTGAATGTGTTGAATACTGAAATTCGTATTGTATTAGCCCTTCGTACACAAGGCGACTCAAGTCTCCAAGACCTTACGACTTTGGTATCCAGCCCACTATCGCAATACAGATCCATAGAGTTTCGTACACAGGCGCGCGTCAATGGATACCAAAGTCGTAAGGTATCGGATTGTGCCCGTGGCGCAGCGTTGCGTCGCCTGCGCAGTGTTAAACTGTCCTATGAGATCGTTCGACCGGGATAAAAATTATCCTATTTAATCCCGATTATAAAGCTATCTGTGTGTCAAATACGTTTCTTAGTTCTTGCGCGAAAAAAAAAATTATGTATTTTTAAAAAGTTGAATGTATACATATAAATATAGGTATCCATCGATACTGCAAGATGTTTGTAAGTGTTGCACGTGGTAGTTGTATTAGAAGTTCATCTCGTTTCATTGAATATCAAGCTCGTGCTATCTTTTCAATGCAAAATTTATAAAGAAATTGACACGACCGTGTTCATTGTCGTTTATAACCTTTTTCTAATCAATGTTTGACGTCTGCAAGATATTTGACATTCCGTGTGTGTCAAATGGTCAAACGCATGGTATGAGTACCTAATGGTGTTTTTTTAATAGTTTAGTGTTTTAATAAAGTTTTAGCTTTTTACCCTCCCTGACCAATTGTCCATATTATGAACTATTATAATTCCTCCGTCCGCGTTAATTACGAAAAAACCAGAACAAATGACAACCGAGACCGACGGCTTTAAGTATTTTTCAAGGATCAGAGGAAACTCGCTGTAATACATATATTATAATGTTCATGGTCACCCAGGTCACTCATCCACAGACCGACCTTAGCAAGCTCGGTTGAACCTTGAAGAAGGGCTTGTGTGGCTATCACTTTAACCACGAACTCCACTAAAATAAAAAAAAATACAAAGCATAGGTATCTTATCTACTAATTACTTGAAACTGCTTAACAAACAAATATCCAGTCATCAGAGCCACATTAATAACACGTTATAATTAGGCACTGTTAGTTTTGAAATATTATTTTTAAAGAATTACCCCTCTTTTATTAAAATACTCATCAATCATACCGTGAATAATTTACACATTAACAATTTCGTCATTTCCAACGTTTTATTGTCCACCATTTTAAAATGGCCGTCGCATTTTCGGTATAACAACTATTTTAAGTAACTTTTGTACATAAAATTATGCTTAATCCTCTAAGGGTTTTGGCTTTGATGTGTCTAATATTACGGGTTTAAATAAAACTGAAAAAATAACATAACATCACGCCTGTAACTCCCGATTGGTTAGGCAGAAGTGTGCCTACTTAGCACACCCACATTTCGCAAGTTAAATTTAATAGGGAAAGAACTTATTGCAATAAACCAGGCACAAGTCCCGAATTCTTTTTATACTTTTTAATGGAAACAGGTGAGAAATAAGATGAAGTGAGCTCACTCCTGCGCACCGACGTATCATAGTAAAAACTGTTTGGACTTCGACAGGATGGTGGTCGCGAGCTAAAAGGCCCTTGTAAGGCCTACCAACGCCCGTGGGCTATGAGGTGGATCTCATCCCCTCAAAATTCATTATTTGCTTCTGATGTGGTCGCGGGAATAACGAATTACCGTGACTCCGGAATGTAAAGGGCAATTTAAGGACACCGTGAATTTTAGTCAGTACTCTGACAGTAGTCTGACAGTTCCACCTGCCCTAGTGGGAGGACTCATTTGATGATTTTAAAACGCTAAAAAAATTGCTTCTGATGTAAAAACTCAATAAAACTTTGGACGACAATAGTATTTTTTTTTAAACAGAACGTCGCCCCACAATAAGATATTCTCCTGTATCGTGGGTGCGTTTACAGACATAAAAACTCACATACAAAAACGCCCAGACCCGAAACAACTACTTGTAGATCATACAAATATTTGATCCGTGCGGGATTCGAACCCGCGACACTCGCATCACGAATCCATGACCATGAGGTCGTGGGTTCAGCAGTTGCTCTTGCGACAACTTCCCCAACGTGGTTAAAATTTAAATTTTATTTACATTTATTTATATTTTAATTGAATCAGTACATTTTATTAGTCGCTGCGATGTTCATAAAATAATATTGTCACATACAATATTAAAATCGTGAATCGTGATGCTATTTCGTTTAATTAAAATTTTCTCGTCATGTGTTAAGTATTTGTTTTGCATCACAATTAATAGTAATAATACATTTTGTGTTCATTGTAAAATACTTAAATGTTAACATTATCAACATAATGTTGACAGTGTGAAAATTATTTTTCTATTTATCATGTATATTTTTATTTACTTAGTTGAATCGTAGGCTGTGCATCTTCACGGAACTGTCTAAGCAGATAACCGTGGCCCCGGAACATAAAGGGCTATTAAAGGGCACCGTGGATTTTAGTCAGTACAAGTCTGACTGTCCTTTCCGTCCTGCCCTGGGTGGGAGAACTCATTTGATGATTTTAGCACGTAATAAAAAATGTGTTTCATAAAATGCTGTCTTAGAAGGTAATCGTGAAACCTGAAACGTCAAATTAATTGAAGGAACACATTGGATATTAATCAGTTAGCGTCCGACAGTCCCGTCCGCTTCATTCAGGGCGTTTCTGGTGTAATTTTGATAAAATGAGTGATAACTAGAAAATACTTCAAATCAGTGCTTAAAAATAACGTTTATACTTCAAGGGACAGTCGTATTTTACGACCATTAATTTTGTTTTGTTTATACATGAGCTCAATCACTTACTGTCTCTGCTTCATAAGAATTTAACTAAAGCTTTTCTTTAACCATCGTGTTATTGTCCCATCAGAGTTATTTAGGTACATCAAAAAATTGTATTGACTTACTCGAAGTTTAAATTAATTCCCGTTGGGCACATTTGAAAAAGGAACTTACTTTAGCCAACTTAATAACTAGTGGTAAAATAACAAACCCAAGAAATACCAACATGACAACTAACAATATTTACTGTAAATTAGAATTATTGAGCCAACATTACGGCAATCGCCAATATGTTTGCAAATACTAGACGCATTATCAATAGCTTGGAATATGGACGTAGCTTATGTAATTATTAACTAAGTACACAGCCTCTATCGCGGTATCCTTGTACTCATTCGGTAAACAATGTCCAATGCACGGTAAACAAATAATATGCTATGAATTATGGCCGTTAAGTTGGCTTTGACACTTATGATGGCGACCTGTCATTCGTGGTCGGCGTATTAAGAAAATGTTGTGTCAGCTGATTATGACGTGTGTGTTGTTATGTTTAAGTTTATTCGTTGGGTTAGGTTAGTACAATGTCTTTATTTTTAGGTTAAAATGAGTTTATTACGATTACCACTCAAGAGTAACTGCTACATAATTATGAATTGATTTTTGAACTAGAATGGAGATGATCAAAAAATATTTAAATACAGAAAGGGACGGACATTGATGAAACCAATAACTTTATGTGCGGACATGAGTATAAAAATATTCAAGAGTCCTGTACAAAACATCATACCTGATTTTGCTCCCGTGGAAAAGTTATTAAGTTTGGTAGTTTGGAACACACCCTTTACTATGAGCAAATCTTTCTGATGTGAAAACGTTGATCAGTGTTCAAATTAATATTGTATTTTTCTTGAGGAAAAATCTCTGGTCCAGGATATTTTTTTACGTATTGAACTATAAGAGACACCAAAATGTAATTTACATTTTAATTTAAACATTAAACATGTCATCAAAATAATAGTTTAGGCTTAGTTAATCCAGTTTTGCGCTCAAAAGCGCTCGCAACAACGCATCATAATAATAGTCAAAACAATAATTTTCATCCGATTTAATTCAGTTTGGGCAAACACAGGCAAAACAAAAGCAGCTAACTCCGACATTGTCAACTAACATGGCGTTCGAATCGTTCTAATCGGATTCGTGTATGGTGTATACCATAACACGCACGTGGGAGTAAGGGGTATATAGACTGGCTCGATGATTGTGTTCATGGAGATAGACAGTTTAGGGTGCCTTTGCATTGATAGTTTGGCGTTAACGTCGTGTATACTCGATGAAAATTGTAGGCTGTTTCGTGAGGACATACAAAATTACACCCCGTACACACAGCGTTGTTACTACACTCACGGTGCGTTTACGCTACCACGCTAAGTGCAATATAATGCAGATCTATTCTCAACCGTACACGCAGCGTTTGTGCAGCGCTATCGTTGCGTTTAAGTTTTCACGCTTAATAAAGTATTACACTGATCAATATTGCTGCAATACAATATATTGACAAAACCAACAATTGACGTTTTAATCTGATTTGTGTATAATGTATACCATAACATACACGTATGACTAAGAGGCATAGACTAGGCTCGATATTATTGTTGATGGAGATAGACAGTTCATCCACTGTTCACTATGCACCCTAAAGGGTGCCATTGCATTGATTGTTTGTCACATAAGCGTTGACGTCCCATGAAAATGCATAAGCTGTATCAGGTGGACATGAATGTATATTGAAAAGAATGCGCAACGTTTACGCAGCGTTTATCGAGCATAAAGTTGGGCTGGCCAACACTTTACTGTTTGAAAATCATGCGAGTGCCTTTGCCGAATCCCGTATCATAAGTTAACAGCTAGGTACAGTAGGTCCGATTTTGCAACTTTTTTTTAGTAAGATCGACATTTTTTTTATACACAATCGTTAAACCAACTTACAGTCAACAATACTAACTCCAAATTCCCTCTTTTTCATATCATACGAACCTATCCTTTAAATAAATCGTATCAAAACTCCTACATTTTTACTCTCTACTACTTTAATTTAAGACAATCGAATCCATCGTCATCTAAAACCAGACTAATCGATATCGTGTGTACGCACCTCAAGCACGAGGTTCATTACAATGCCATGTCGGCAAATACGGGGTAGTGACGGTCTGGCTTTATTATGATGCAAAATGCGAGTACACGTGAAGGGAATTCAGAAGAAAATGTTATAAATTAGCACATTGGTTGGATTAGCTACCGAGTTAAGTAATTTTCCTTTTGCATGTTTCGTTCTGGGAATATTTTTACTTTAGGATTGGAAATGTGTTTTTTTAAGTTAGGTATGTTTGTAATGGAGGTTTTTGTTGTAATTCGACTTGATTAAATATCTTTTAAGACTGGGTGTTATCAGATGTTTAATGAGAATATAAATTATAACTTTTTGCTATAAGACCATGAGGCATTGTGTCATGTATGTTAACATTTCATTTTCTTCTTTTTCATTTAAAATGTATGAATTTTACACAATCATCATACAAAATGTATATCTATCTAACCTTAAATTGACGTTAAAACTAAGTTAAATAAATTGTAAACAAATCTCTACAGTTCGAGAATCAAACACGAACCCGTATGTCAGTGAAGCACTAACAGTATCTATTGTACAAGCCGGCAGTCAGCACTATCGACGTACAACACAACATTTCACAACAGACGGCATATCACTACCGAACTTGTAGCAGTCGCGAAGCCACCACTAGGCTACTAGGTTGGTAATAAATAAACAGGGTGTGTGTTCAGCCCGATAAGACTGAGTCGCAGCGACGGCGATGTACACCCCCTGCACCCCTCCAGTACCCGATAGACACCTAGACGTCATTATACATTATACAACCCCTATTGTTTTATTTGTCAGGTCACAAAATGCAGTGAACCGGCGCCGCGATGAGATTAGGCCGTCTAAATTCGGGCTTAAATTTTAATCGCCGGTTAAACCTTACCCGTACCGAGTTCCTCCGCTCTATATTGGAAATTCCAACGTCATTTTCTTGAATGTGTGCTTTTTAATCAGTCCCGGATAATTTTGAGACGTTAGCGTGACACTGTTGTGTAGCCTTTATTCGTATTTATGAAATGGGTGGAGAATGCTAAGTCTATGAGATTAGAAAAAGAAGTAACGCAAAAGGAATTATCCTTCTAAGTGGTTTGTACAGTAATCTTGGAGCTAGGAGCGTTATTTTTCACCCGACTTTATTTTTACGCGGAGCTACATCGACGGCCGGTATCGAACAGGATTCTAATCAATTTAATTTATCAGGGATCCCCCGGAGGCGGCCATTCACTTCATTTAATGCGCGTATTTTGCGGCAGAGCTGATTGTTTTGAACCATTCGGCTGTACGGTCCATTTAGATTAATTATTGGATTACTTAATTTCGCTGCGGTATATTTTATACCTTCGTTGTATAGAAAATATTTAGGTAAATATATTATTTTGTTTTTAGAAGCTAATTAGGTAGTGTAGTGGAAGATATTTGCTTTGTAATGTAGGTAATAGAAATAAAAGTATGTGAGTACTTGAGTAGGCCTTGGGCCCGATTTTCCTTTCTAAGTCCGTATTTAGTCCCGCGTCTTAATCTTAGTAGTACTTAACGTTGATAGAGGTTGGTTAATTAGTTTTGGTGTTCCGACATTTTTCTAAATTTACTTTCTGGTTGGTGACTCAGGGTGAAATATTATTCGCATCATTATTTCATGGCATTGAATTAGGGAAATGTACCAAGAAATTAACTAAGGTAAGGTTCTTACTGAGATTATATCTTACTTCTTAAACTTTAATTTGTATCAAAGAGTCTCTAACAAAGACTATGATACAACAGGTTATTATTTTAAAAATCCGAATAGTCAATATTTGTAATATATACGGAAACGATCAAACATGATGTATATGAGTTAAATTGCAACGTTCTAAATTAACACAATATTGATCTATGAAACACGAGAATTGCTACTCATGTGAAATTAATATCTATACATCACTTACAATTACCTATACCTAATGATTTATGTTCATTAATAGAGAAGCTAAATTCGATGTTGTTTGCCTTACAAATTGCAACATTCATTATATTCATACCAACCGAATTGCGGCGGACGATAAAACTGGAAATTAAACATTCAAAGAAGTATTGAAAGCGAGAAATAGGACTTACTGACCATGTCAGTCCCAGGCTAAAGTAAGGAGCATTAATTACCTTCAAGATTAAATAAGAAAGGCGCCAATCTGGGTGTATGGGGGTGAAATTATGACACAGAAAGACAATATTGCACTCGATATGCATAAATGTGCGAGAAGTATTGTTCAGACTCGATACTATTTGCCTTAAAAATTGCAACATTGATTATATTCTGGGCTACGATAAATCTGGGAATCAAACATTCAATAGATGTATCGAGAGGGAAAAATAGGACTTACTGACCATGTCAGTCCCAGGCCAAAGTAAGAAGCATTAATTACCTTCAAGATTAAATAAGAAAGGCGCCAATCGGGGGGTATAAGGGTGAAATTACGACACAGCCAGCATTTGTCCCGGCGACTAATAAAGGAGACAATATTGCACTCGATACGTATAAATGTGCGAGCAGTATTTGGGGCGTGATATTAATTTCGCCAGTAATTGCTATCGGTTTCCACCCGAGGCTGCAGCCATGAACCATGAATACGGGAGTTACCGCTATTTGTTCCTGACGTTGCGGTTTAGGGTTTTACCTCGGTCCCGCTCTCGTATATTTATTTTCTTGGAGTTTTGTCCAAACAATAGCGATGTGGATTATCGCTCTTTTCGATAGTTCGAGCCTAACAGTGCGGAAAATAATAGACTTATTTCAAATATCCGTTGTTGTGTGTTGCAATTAACAGCCTAAAATGTTTGCAGAATAAAGTTTGTGTTTGGCATATCAAATCTAAACTATACGAGTATTAATAAATATTAAAATGTGCAAAAATAAGTTATTATGTTTTCACGGCTCTGAAAGTCTGAATGAAACATTTATATACGAGTATATCAGTGATGTATACTTCTACATTGAGATGTAGGATTCATATCTCGGTAGACCTTTTTTTTTTGGGTGGCAAAATCATCAAATGAGTCCTCCCGCCCTGGGTGGGGCGGAAGGGACTGTCAGACTCTTACTGACTAAAATCCACCCGTGTTCCTTCGGATGCCCTTTACGTTCCGGGGCCACGGTATCCTGGATTAAGAAAAAATCCGCGACCCCGGCAGGCATTTGGCCCCATAAGGGGCCCCGTCGGTGACGCGTGAAACACGACGCGCCACCGACCCGGGCTTGGTACCTGGTCGGACGGCGAGCTTACCCATTACTCACCGTCCGCAAGCCCGCTCCGCCGCTGTGCCCTCTGCTATTCAGAGGGACACGCGTTGGAGCGTCCACCCGACAGGCTATTTGCATACGGGCAAAGAGACCCCTTAGGCACACAGTGCCTAAGGAAGAGTTTTTGCCCGCATCCCAGGGTGCACCGGCCCGAAAACTGGTCTTCCCCCCGGACGTATCCGAGAGGGAACTCCAGTCTACGGACGCACGTGGAGGTTTCCTGTCTTAGCACCCCATCTCGGTAGACCAGAGAAAATGTGAGAATGTAATTATGCACACAATGCAGCTCTGGAAAAAACAAGTTAGATAATATCTTACTTTATTATTCAATAGACTAATAACTAATTTTTAAAATAGAGCACATTACCTAACTAAAAAAACAATTTCGAAAAACATTGAACTTTCAGATATAAACTAATACTAAACTAAATATAAAAAAAAAAATAAGCACTCCACAAATATACATTCTAAAAATTATATTACAACTTAGACGACATTAAAAAAAGAATTTAAAAATCCTTTTTCAAAAATACACACACACAAAACGCGACCGATTTCTAGTAGAGAATGTAGCAAATGAATCGCTCCATACATTTTTATTCTCGTTGTCAAACCATTGCATTGGTCAGTACAAACGGACACTAACAAGCTATTCGTTTAAGTTGTTACCGGATAACCGTTACGGTAGTGGTAGAATCGAAAAGTACTACAAAAAATCCTTTCACAAAAATATCTTCAAATACACAGACAAACAAAATAAAAACAATTTCTAGTAGAGAATGTGGCAAAGGAATCGATCCATACATTTTTATTCTCGCTGCCATAACAGCGGTGGTCAGCACTAGCGGAAACTGACAAGCTATTCGTTTAAGTTGTAACCGGATAACCGTTACGGTAGTGGTAGTATCAAAATCTCTTCATACATAAATTAAAGGAGCGCGGTTTGGGCTGCTACCGGCTGAGCCGTTTTAACGCTATTGTGCATAACCAAAGAGGGACATGGAACAACAGCTTCCTGTGCTAAACCGAAGTGTACGAATTAATATAAATAGTTAAAAGTGTTGCTTTTCATAAATTTGATGTAGTTTGTGCAAACGCAATAGCTGAGGTCCCAGGTTCGATTCCCAGGTGGAGGAGGAGAATTTAGATGAGTTTTTCCTTCACGAATTTCTCAGTGAGGTCACGGAGTATGGATCTGTGCTCGGTTGATGGCAAGAGGCTTGTCTCCTATAAGTTACATGAAACTTAAATACATAAACGATGAAACATTAATCTACTTATTTTATGGGATACACCGCTAAGTCGCCGTGGGGCGCCGGCTTAGAATTGCGTTCCCCCAATTCATCCCGTGGGTGTCGTAAGAGGCGACTAAGGGACAAACCGGAGGTCGGGCAGCAGCGTCCTCCGTGTACCTACTGCACATCCTCACTGCGATCGCCAACCCGCCTGCCAAGCGTGGCGATTTAAGGCAAATTACCCCCAAAATGATCGAAAGCACAAAAACCAGGCCCCCAGTCCCCGGCAGCTCCGCTATCCCTGGCGCGGGTAGCGGTCAAGGTAACGGCGGAGCAGGGGGTGCTAAGAATCTCCGGAAGAGATCCGGCTACCCACCCCCACGACGACTGGCCCTGGTAACACACAACATACGCACAATGAGGACTGACGAAAAGATCTGCGAGCTGGAAGAGGAGCTGAGCAAGTTACACTGGGACATTATAGGGCTATGCGAAGTCCGTAGAGAGGGGGAGGACACCGTAACCCTGAAGTCTGGTAACTTGCTCTACTACCGGGAGGGCGATCAACAGTCCCAAGGTGGTGTCGGGTTTCTCGTTCACAAGTCCCTCGTAAACAACATAATAACCATCGACAGTGTGTCGAGCAGGGTGGTATACCTAATACTCAGAATATCCAAAAGATATTCGCTGAAGGTCATTCAGGTATACGCACCGACCTCGTCACACTCCGATGATGAAGTGGAGACTATGTATGAGGACGTAAGTAGGGCCATACATAGTACCAAAACCCACTTCACTGTTGTTATGGGGGACTTTAACGCAAAGTTGGGCAAGAAAAGCGGTGATGAGTTGAGAGTGGGGCAATTTGGGTATGGGCAACGGAACCCTAGGGGACAGAGGCTGGCCGACTTTCTGGAGAAAGAGGAACTCTTCATGATGAACTCTTTCTTCCAGAAGCCACCTCACAGGAAATGGACCTGGTTGAGTCCCGATGGTTTCACGAGAAACGAGATAGACTTCTTCATGACCGACAAGAAACGGATATTCAGTGATGTCTCTGTGATCAACAGGGTAAAAACCGGTAGTGATCACCGAATCGTAAGAGGCTCGCTGAATATCAATGTTAAACTTGAAAGGTCCAGCCTGATGAAGTCTACGCTCCGACCTACTCGGTCCCATATTCAAAACCCCGAAAGCTTTCAACTCGAGCTCTCTAATCGCTTTGCTTGCCTTGAGAACTTAGTTTCAGTGGACGAGATCAACGACGGGCTAGTGGAAACTGTCCGCACGGTAGGCTCTAAGTTTTTTAGACCCTGCCGTAAAGATAGACCTCAGAAATTGACCGAGCAAACCTTAAACCTCATGGCTGAACGACGCTTGCTACAGCTGCAGTCTTCCGATGACGCGAAGTCATATAGGCAGCTCAATAGACGTATATCTAAGTCCTTGCGACACGATCTGCGTCTCTTTAATACGAATCGTGTTAAAGAGACCATACAGCGAAACCAAGGCTCCAAAGTGTTCGCAAAGGACAAGTCTATTGGGCAAAGCCGGATGACAAAGCTGAAACGGGAGGATGGCAGCATAGCGTCGACCAAAGCAGAGGTTTTAGGCGAGATCGAGAGGTTCTATGGACAGTTATACACTTCGGTCGCAAAGCCCGTTGACAGCTTGGTAAGAGATCCAAGAGCCAAGCTGTCCCGACATTATACCGAAGATATCCCGGACATCAGTCTGTACGAGATTAGGATGGCCCTGAAGCAGCTTAAGAACAACAAGGCGCCGGGCGAGGACGGAATCACTTCAGAGCTTCTGAGAGCGGGTGGAACACCGATACTTAAAGTCCTCCAGAAACTCTTTAATTCCGTCCTGTCCGAGGGCAAAACGCCTCAAACGTGGAGCAGGGGTGAGGTGGTGTTGTTCTTCAAAAAAGGTGATAACAGCCTATTGAAGAACTACAGACCCATCACGCTTCTGAGTCATGTTTATAAGCTGTTTTCAAGGGTTATCACGAACCGTCTCGAACACAGACTTGATGACTTCCAGCCTCCCGAACAAGCCGGTTTCCGAAGAGGCTATAGTACCATAGACCACATCCATACGCTGCGGCAAGTTATACAGAAGACCGAAGAGTATAACTTGCCATTATGCTTAGCGTTTGTGGACTATGAGAAAGCCTTCGATTCGGTGGAAACATGGGCGGTACTTGAGTCACTCCAGCGATGCCGTATTGACTATCGGTACATCGAGGTGTTGAAGTGTTTGTATAATAACGCCACCATGTCGGTCCGAGTACAGGAGCAGAGCACGAAGGCGATTCCATTGAGAAGAGGCGTAAGACAGGGGGACGTTATCTCCCCTAAACTGTTTACTGCCGCAATGGAAGACGCCTTCAAACTCCTGGAATGGCAAGGACTTGGCATCAACATCAACGGCGAATACATCACTCACCTTCGGTTTGCCGACGACATCGTAGTCATGGCAAAGTCGATGGAGGAACTCAGCATGATGCTCGATGGCCTCGACCGAGTTTCACAACGGGTGGGCTTGAAAATGAACATGGACAAGACGAAAATTATGTCAAATTCCAATGTTGTGCCCACCCCAGTCTCTGTTGGAAACTCGGTACTCGAAGTTGTTGACTCATATATCTATTTAGGACAAGTAGTCCAATTAGGTAGGTCCAACTTCGAGAAAGAGGTCAACCGCCGAATCCAACTCGGTTGGGCAGCGTTCGGGAAGCTACGCAATGTCTTTTCGTCCGACATACCTCAGTGCCTCAAGACGAAAGTCTTCAATCAATGTGTGTTACCAGTGATGACTTACGGCACCGAAACGTGGTCTTTCACTATCGGCCTCATCTCAAAGCTCAAAGTCGCTCAGCGAGCTATGGAGAGGGCTATGCTCGGTGTTTCTCTACGTGATCGAATCCGAAATGAGGAGATCCGTAGACGAACTAAAGTCACCGATATAGCCCACCGGATTAGCAAGCTGAAGTGGCAATGGGCAGGCCATATTGCTCGCAGAGCAGATGGCCGATGGGGTCGAAAAGTGCTAGAGTGGAGACCGCGGACGAGCAAGCGCAGCGTAGGACGTCCACCAACGAGGTGGACAGACGACCTTGTAAAGGTCGCCGGAAGACGCTGGATGCAGGTCGCTTCCAACCGGTATATGTGGAGATCTAAAGGGGAGGCCTATGTTCAGCAGTGGACGTCCTATGGCTGAGATGATGATGACCGCTAAGTAGTTAATAAATAAAACTAGTCAACAAACATAAACTTTCGATGAATCGATCCTATGAGAAGCTCACATAAAATGTTTTACACCGATTGGAATAACAAAAACCATTCATAAGCTTATTACCACCGTTTTGTACGAGAGAATTGAGTTGTTCCTCTTTTGCAAGTGGAAGAAAATAAGGCACGTCCCCTTAAAGATAAGTACGACGTAACTCCATTCGGTAAAGGGCCTCTCCACTCGTAGCTCCGCGTAGTGGCTCCAAGTTTACGAGAGCCTCCCTGCCCCCCGTATCGGTGTGAAGATCGGGCCAGATAGGGGTTATCGGAAGGTGCACTGGAGGTCGATTAGAAGTGGTCGGGTTGCACATAGTCGGCTTGATGCGCGGTGTGAACGGAGGCCCTCGTTATTTTCAATTTCCATACACGAACGCCCTTCCCTCTATACGTTTTCGTATACGAGTATGAGATGCGAGTGTATTAAGCCATGAATCTTATAAAGACCTGAGCTGATTTAATACGTTCCCGAGGATGGGTACGATTGTTTTTGGATGTATGAAATACTAATAAAACGGAGTTTATCGATGACAGGCTTTTGTGTACGGTACGCTCGCGTGGAACTTCGGAAGGAATAAAATTTCAATAATTTATGAACATAATTTCGTTGGCACACGGATTGGCATTGCTTCATGGCGTTTTCGGTTTACGGGCGCTCCCATTCATTTGATATAATCCGTAAGTCACCTTTTCGTTCACTGAAAACGGAACGTTAAAATACCTGAAATAACATTACAACACGACATTTCTTCATAAAATATATTACCCGAGAAAAACCAATTAAACACGTGATAAGACTCGACTGACGAAAATTCAAATTAATTTAAGACATTTCACATTATCATAAGCTTTAAAAAAAGGTATTTTTCCAGCATACAGTATCACAGGAAAACTCCATTATGAAACCGCTTACGTGAATTTTTAGCAAAGTGAAATGAGCGTTTGTGTATAACTGTACGATATAATAAAAAGAGATTGGTACTTATGCATTAGCTAATATGTTGGGGCTGATTAAATTTTATACTTCACGGATTTGATAATTGTGCTGTGGCATTATTTTGTATTCTGTGTGGGAGAATTAAAAAGATTATCTTTATGAATATTAAAAGTAGCTTAGGTAAAAACAGACTTTGATATTATGATAGATAAATATAATATTGATACAAGCTTATTTTTTATTAACAGTAGGCAGATCAGCTCATACAAATTATAATACCAGATCCTTTCTCAATAGCCTTACCCTGTACTTGATACTAGTAGTACTTCCTATAAACATATTTTTTTTGTAAAAAAATATGGGTTTCGAAATGTAAATAAATATGATAGAAAACGAATTATCCAAATTACATGATAATAAAACCAGAAAACCACTGACCACTTTATATACTAGTAAGTAGATACATTATTCTTTTAGAAGAAGCGTGTCTTGGCATTAAGCCGGGAAACACCAGGACTAAAAATTCTGTTGCTAGCTTATTATAATAAAATTGAAATTAAATTACTCCTAGAAGGCTGCTTTTTATAACTTGTATTTTTACGTATACTTCTATATGATCCGAGATGTTACTAAAAGAAAATACCGTTAATACGTTTACAAAGCTTTTTGGGTAGGTACATAAATAGATTTCGGAACCAAAATTCGATCTCGGAAAACGTTTGGATTTATGTTTTATAAATGAAATTAATCTACTTAGCTATGATAGAATTTGTTGTTTTATAATGTCGAATAAGAAATATGTTAATGTATTTCATCATCATCATCATCATCAGCCTATAAATATTCCCTTTGCTAGGACACAGGCCTCCTCTCTGAGAGAGGGAGTGGGCCATAATCCACCACGCGGGCCCAGTGCGGGTTGGTGGATGTCACATGTCTTCGAATTTTTGGTTCTAGGACATGCCGGTTTCCTCACGATGTTTCCCTTCACCGTTTTGAGAGCAGTGGTGATGAAATAAATTACACAAAGTAATGCGCCTGGTTGGATTCGAACCCACGACCTACAACTCGTAAGTCGGGGCCGATACCACTGGGCCGCCACTGCTCTCTCAATTAATGTATTTGCTAAAAACAAATACGGTTCTAAAAATATAATACTTGACATTGGCTTTGAAGACGGTTAAGTGAACTAAAAAATCATGTGTCAGAGTGATCCAAAACTTTGTCCTCAAAAACATTATCTTACCTTTATTTTCCGATGTATTATTCTAGTCCCAAAAATCTATCCTGTCCGATTGAAACTAACAAGAGAGCAATCGAGGAATTACGAAGTTCACAAAGAAAGCGAGCTACTCGTAGCTTCGTCCGTGACAGTTTTCCCGGGAAATAGACCCACTCAAAAATATTAAGGAAGCCTTGTTATTATTATAACACATTTCTGGCAACACCTGTAGGTAGCAAGCCGTCGGTGTACAACGAGAAAATTGTATTTCCATTTTTACAATTTCAATTTAGTATTAATTCGAGGCCCGAGAACGGTCGGGCGCGCCGCCACATGTAAAATATGGATCGGCTAAGTGAAATTAAAATGCTCTATAAATTGTGATTTTTGCAAGTCCTAAAGTGGAGAAGGCTTTTTATTATTTATCGCCTCCCGGTCGCGGCCAGCGCCCCGCTTACTGAAAATCGCTGTGTTATTATTCAATTTACTTGTTTGAAATATTAACTTCGATGTGAATAATCTTTATATAATCATGTCTTGTGGACTGGACACTCTCACTCTGGCTTTTTATTTTATGGAGTTGTATTTTTAGGACGAGCGTTTGAATTAATTTGGATTATTACGCCAAAAAGTATTATGGACGTTTATTTTATTCATGTTTTTGGAAATGAGTCTGTTTTAAAAATCTTTACAATGTTACATCAACAGCTTAAGTCCTGAAAGGCCTAATAAGAATGTGAGTATATCGTCTAGGTTTTACGGTAAAAACATTGCAGTTTTATCATCTACCTTTCACTCTAGATCAAAGCCTGAATCTGAGAGAAAATTTACCTTCAATACCATCACTAAAACTAAATCCAGGATAAGACATTCGAAGGCCTTATTTTACTTTTAAAAAGTAGATAGCTGAACAAACTTGAAGGTTGTGCAAAACAAATATAAGCGTCATTAGGGTGCCCGTGCCGGGTCGTCGCGCAATCAGCGAGACAGTTCCTATCGGCTTGTCCACTTGTTCCTGTTTCTGTGGACACTACACGGTTCTAATGTTTCACGAAGAGTTTTAAATGTAGGTTGGAAAAAAGATTTTTGAAGAAAATCTGTTCAAGGGACTTTTATGTAAGTGTGACACATTTTCACGATTCATTTTTCGAATTGTGATTATACTAAATACTAATTTCGCTGGTGAAACTTAAGGCGACCAAAAATTGTGATGGTAGAGCACTTATCACAATCTCTGATCGGGAATTAAAAGTTGCTCTTAACATGCGTGCTCTTAAATAGTTGCTCTCACGGAAATACCTCGTATTTCAATTGCGTTCAAGAACTGTCAAACAACCCAAAATTACTACCCCCCCATAATTTAAACACGGTTTTATTATGAAGGCTATCCAATCTTTGTCTTTAAATAGTTTAAAATAAAGTCACTTACCGCTTCTATACGTTTAGATCTTTCAAACTACACAACGGATTTAAATGCGTTTTTCATCAATAGACAGAGCGATTTAGCCACGTGAAGCCAGGGTGATTCGCTAGTTTTTAATAAAATTTGTGAATAATAATGGTTTTTTTTAAGCTATTGCATAGCTTTTATCGCAGGCTCTGAGCGCGGCGCGGCGCGGCGACCGAATCAAAAAATTTCCAAAAATGTTAGGAAAAAACCTGACACCACGCATCGTCTAACATCGTTTCAGTTCGGGAGACTTCGCCAATCATTCATTCGGCAATCATTTTTCTTACTGATTCTAAACGGCCAGCTACAAAAGGAGTTTTCACAATGAAACCTTTTTATAAAATTCACCTACAACAAAGAAGTTTTTTATTACAGTAGTGCACCACAAACATTTTAAATAAATTATATTCTCGTTAAATATACGTGGTAGGCGATTTTATTCTTTTAAAATAAAAAAAATGTTATGCAATAGCTTCACCGCGGCAGTCTCCGAGTGTCACATGTATTTTTTTAAATAACAACAAGTGTTTTTTCTTTTTGTTCCAGGGGCTTTGGTTTCATCACATTCGGCGACCCAGCTAGCGTAGATAAAGTATTAGCTCAAGCAACACACGAATTAGATGGCAAAAAGGTAAGTTTTTATATAAATTTCATTTAAACTCCTTGGGGCGTAATATATCAAACGTAGAACTCAATAAAAGAAAGAGAAAAAAGGAAAAAAATGCACCGCGATAGTTCAATAGCAGTGTTATAAAATACGAAAAACTTAAGTTACTTTGAAGTTATTTTTAGTTCATAAGATTCGCCCAAAGAACTTGCGAACTATGCAAAATAGGTTTGATAGTAATTTACAAAAAGTAGAAGGATAATAAAGTCATACTTTGAAACTTCATTTTGCGCTTTTTGTTGAGTTCCATTCAGATTTTTGTGCACAACTGAGTGAACATTACTTTGAGTATTGTCTCCTACTTTATTATATTTCTTTAGGAATATTTTTATCATGCATTTAACAATCGATGTGTAGCAAATCAAGGCGCTTGTTATTATCCTTTAGCTAATGTTCCTTCATATAAGTTATCTACAATATTCCTGTCTCTAAAAAAATTTCAATGTCTTTTATAAAGTGCTCATTTTAATAATGCACAAAAAACTTGCTTTTAACATTTTTTATGTCTCTTCAAAAGAAAAGGTAATTTTTCTCCCTAAAATTATTTTATAAGATATTAAAATGAAGTCTGCCATTTATTTTCTTTCCCTTTTATATCTACTCTAAGGCAGTTTTTTGTCAGAAATGTTCCAAATTTATAACCCTTCAATAAACTGAGTTTGTCGTATTTTCAAGGGCTTATTTAGCCTTAACCCTGAAACTGCTTGGATGGCCACTTTTTTCTGCGCCTTGATTCGCAAAATATGTGATTTTCTCAGTCTGCCTTCTAAAAAAAAAAAAAAAAAAGTCAGTAAGAGTCTGACAGTCCCTCCCGCCCCACCCAGGGCGGGAGGACTCATTTGATGATTTTGCCACCCTAAAAAAAAAAAAAAAAAAAGCCTGCCTTCTTGTACATAGATCCAATATTTAATCAAAGGATTTTACTGTTGCTGACTGATAGTAAAATAAATAGGAAAATTCTGCGTGATAGGAAAATAAAGAAACTATAAGTCCTGATAGATATTCGTAGAAAAATAAGCAACAAAAATCTTACTATTATACTTCACTTGTTCAAGTAACATAATTATGTTACTCTTACTGGTAAACCAGTGAAAATGATTCTTCTTTTTACAAACATTGGGTGCTATCAAAATGAGTGCCCAAATTTCAAAATTTAAAGATTGCCTCAATATTTTTGCATTTAATTAGGTATCGCGTAGTGTTAATAAAAACAGACATTAAATTCCTCTTTAAAGTCTTGTGGAAAAGGAGAGACAAGTGAACAGAAAAGAAAAAAAGAAGATTAGTTTCAAGTAAATTACGATTGACTGTTGTTTGCTTTCAATGGAGCGTTCCTTAAAAGAGATTAGATTGGCCACTCAAATCAAGAAATGAACAATCTTATTCACTATTGGTTAGCTTGGTACTAGCTGTTGGTTCTTGATCGAATTATTCGAAGAATTATTCATTTTTGCAGGGATGTGCTTTAATGATTTTCTTTTTTTTTTGGGGATATTTTATAAGTAGCATAAGTATCGATTCTGATATATTTTTGTGATGAATTTTTCTTTCAATCCTTAAAGCCTTATTTTACGTGGTAAAATATCAAATGAGTACTCCAGCCCTGAGTGGAGCGGAAGAGATTGTCAGACACGTCGTTACTACACAATTCACGGTGTTACTTCAATATCCCTTTACGTTCCAGTGCCACGGTTACCTGTATGAACCAGTCCCGCGACAACGGCAGAAACTTAAAAGCATAAGAATCTTCAACACATTTTAAAATTATTATCAAATGACATTCTAAAAAAATCATACAGATTAATCGCTACTAGTGTTATAAACAGCAATAATAAAACGTAGAAAATGAGGTAAGACGGACGAATGACATGACATCCAACCGCTCATTATATAGCAGTTTGATGTCATTACAATAGGTACTTGATAAGCGAAACTCCGTTCGATACAGTTTTCCGCATAAACGGAAAAAAGTATTCACGATAAACGTAAAATTATACGCAAAATGAACAGACACGGTGACATTAATTACGGTGTTGTAAGTTACCTCTCCTCCGGCCATATACGCCCGCCGCCACCATATAGTGTTAAATCACAGCTGCCTTTAATATGTATACACGAAAATTTGTTTTCCTACAATTAAATTACGTGCAATTTTAATTCGCCCGGTTGACTTGTGGCCTGCGTCAAACTTACAGTTGCGAATTTTTAATTAATAACCAAGCAACGTTGAATAAATGTATGTACTGTAATTTTTCGTTCAGTCACCATTTTTACGTTTCATTAACCGAAAGTTGTATTGTTTCTAGTTTTGGCTACACTATAAAACACTAGGCGTATTTTCGTATGATGGAAATCGTTTTGTATTTACGCCAATTTATTACGTTCATTGTCCATTTATTCTGGCTTCGAATGTATTTTAGGAACAGACGAATGGGTCAACTGTTGCGAATGTTTTATTATACAAATATAACGAGAAATATTTCGATAAAGCGTACAGTTTCCGCCAAGTATAGTGGTAAAAACATAAGAGATACTGTTATTTATATAACGTCTTGCCATTTATGTAGATAATAATCATCTTTGTATCTTGGGATTCGAGACACATTACGAGCTCCGTTCTCCGAGCGCTGTGTACAGATAGAGAAAAAAGTCGATTACTATCGCTCGCCACGAAATAATCCAGATAAATTACAGCTCCCGTCGTTGTTTACTTTGATTAAATTGTAGTCGACTGGCGGAAGATTAGCCGAAGCCTCGCAAATCGAGCGAGAAGAGAGAGCATTTTCTCAATTTACATAGTACGAACGCGGAAGATCGCAACAGTGTTTACACGGCACGATTTTATATCGACTATTGACACTATTGTTATTCGCGACAATTACTATTAACGACTCTGCGCTGTTATTATTACTGTGAATAAACGGCGGCTTTACTGGTATACCGGAAACAGTTGAAACAAATACAGTTTTATAAATCACGTGGGTTGCAAAACGCTTTAAATCTATCGTTCAACAAAAAAGCTTCGATACAAAAAAGTGGGAGTATTAATCGAAAATTCATTATTAGAAAATACAGCGCTGGCTGAAGATTTCAGAAGAAAATTAAAACCCTTTAAGAGGATTTTTCAAGCTCCGGATAATCCAGTTATTTTTAAAAATCATAAGGTTTGCTTAGAATTTTATTATCCTGATACTGAAAAGGGAATAGAATTTAGGGGATTAAAGATCTTTGCGAACCGGTGTAAAATTAATAGACTGATAGTAAAGTATAAATCGATTGTATTTTTACTGAAATATTTTTCAATGTCTGGGAGATGTTTTCGTAAACATGACAACTTTTTAGCATAACTTATTGCGATTTTAGATCATAAAAAACAGTAAGTAAGTTATAGAAAAAACACTCCGCTATAAAAACTAATAAAATACCTTTATAAAATTAATGTCATAAAAAGTGGCCTTTCATGAAATAAAACATACCATCCTAAGGCTAACAAGGGTGTTAAAGTCTAACCCCGCCTACTTTTTAGGATTCCGTAGCCAAATGGCAAAACACGGAACCCTTATAGATTCGTCATGTCTGTTTGTCACACCACTTTTTTCTATCGTTAGTAAAAACGTAGAATGTTTCTAAGAACTTATTGCTGAATTTATGTGTTTAATGATATAGCATTGCTTAGATACGACACAATATATGCTATATTTAGTGTATTTCTAAGAAATTCCTAATTAATTCGTACATGGAATTGCTTTCAATTATTGTGTTACGATTTCAGTTCACATAAGCAAGTATTTAGTCTAAATATTAGATCTTAATAACAGCTTAATAAGTATGTCGGATCTTGGTTGAATAAGCCCTTAAAGGTCAACACAAAGCGCCTTTGTTTAGGCGTTGGTCTGAGTCCAGAGTTAGCTGATAAACCCCACGATCCCATGGACGGACAGTGATCGTTCGGATGTGGTGGTAGTCACACGTGCTCTGGGAACTGCTATGTGTTTCCTTTTAAGGTCCGATTATTAATTAGCAAAGTTGACCTAGTAATAGACTATGTAATACTAACTGTACGTAAGTCAAAGGAGTTATTTCTCTCATTGACCCGTATCCCATTCTAAGCCCACAATTGTAGACACTTATTATTCTGATTCGCCAGCAAATATACCCGGATGCGACATCAGAAGTGGGATAGAAGCGGGTTGAGAGATTAATTTTCTAAAAGTGAAAATAGTGCGAATAGACTGTCGTTTGTGTTCGAAAAACAGTGCAGCAACATAGTTGCTACTCGCGGGTCAAACAACAAGCTGACCATGCCGTTGTTGTTCGATTTGGGTAAGATTACCATTAGACAGATGTGCACGATGCACAGTTCTGCGATGTTAAGGGTTTTGACGTGATGAGACAATCGTTTTCATTAGGCCCCATGATGTCTATCAAAAATTGTGTTCAACAGTGTTTGAGTGAGAACGACTGGGGTGTTATATTCGGTGAGTCATTACCATTTTAGAGGCACTTATCACTAATGACTAATGACATGTGTTCTCAGAAGGAACATTAAGTACTTCATGTTTCCTGAAGTGTTGCTTTACATTTACGAGCCTGCGGAACATGTGGTCCTGGGTTCGATTCCCGAGTGAGGCGAGGTGTATTGTTTGGTGCACCTTTACCTGACTTTTGATTTTCACCCTAGATGTTATAATGCAACTTTGTTGCTCAGTTAATGTTTATTTACTGTTACCCAGTTGTCTCCCTTAAGTTCACAGTCGTGGGAGGACGTGTTGAACGTGCAATCATGGCATTGATTCTCGAGTCAAATGCGAATTAATTGAGTTTTAAAGGTTGATCCAATTATATTGGGTTGATTCCATGTATTGCGTATGCATAAGGTTTATGTTTGATTAATTAGCGACTTTAAACGTCAATTTACCTAAGTTGTCAAATGCAGGGAGCTACAAACTTGATTTGAAATGAAGAATATCTTAATCGTTAGAATCCACGGTTAGTTACGTACCGTTGAAAGACGATAAGTTGACAGTTTTAGTGAAATACCTTTGAGCTATCTACTACTATACTGTTTACCCAGTTGGGTATAGTGACCGTTATGGTGTTGAATTTCGATTTACGTGTTTTCGGATTCAAAAGCGGGGAACTGTTGAAATTAATGGCAATAATAGGTAGAGGCTTAATCATGAGTTTTCACGTTTTTGTGAAGTGTAGTAGTGTGAAGTATACGGGGACTTTGACGTTAATTTAATGGATGAAATTGGTTTCTCGTTTGTGGTATGAGAGGCTCAATTTTATTTTCCATACAATTTGCGTCGTCATACTGTAAGTACACTGCAAGACCAAATACGTAGAATTCATGTTAGGGCCTTTAAACAGAAAATATGAATTGGATGAGCCTTCCATGTTTTCATTAGCGACGATTGAAGAAGAACAGCGAACCTTTGAAGTCTGAAGTTCACAGTACCACCTCATGGCGAGCTGCGATACCTCCAGGATGGGTGTCTGCATGGTGGCGAGTTGAGCCCCGACATACAAACTATCCATCATACATGCTGATTTAACCATCATCTCCTGCATCGTAGCAAGTATTACCCATGTACAGATTCTGAGTGGTTGTCAAGAAGAATCTAATAAAGTAGTTTGACAACAAGATGGTGTCAATATGATGTTGTTTCCATTATCAATAATGAAAAAAGTGTAATCTCCTCCCAATAGATTTTAATGTGAGGATTTCATTATGTGTTACTATCAGTTACAGTTGTATTATGATTGGTCATCATACCAATGTTCATTGTTTATTAAGATTGTGAATAGCTGAACCATTGTAAAACCCGATGCGTGTGTTACAAAGCTTGATTGTTGTAGCGGATTTCATGAAGTCTTTGTAGAGACGAATTTGATCTTAGCGTTCATAAAATCATAGCACAGGAAAAGCAACATGAGCACTCAAATATTATAATAATTGGGCCTGTGTAACGCGATCACTGTAAGACAGAGAGCCATTGTAAGTCTTTATGCAGAGTTGCACTTGACTATGTCATAGTTTATGCCGTGAGCGCCGCTTTGTTATCGGCAGCGATAGAACGAGGTATAGACCTAAACATTATTCTCGACAGAAATTATTACTCAATAATTATTGTGGTAATCAAAATAAATTACTCTTGATTTAGTTTAATCAAGTTCATTAGTGACTTACTAGAGTCTTGAACCGGACAAGCAGCTTGTGGTTAAATAATAACAGCCATAGTAGTTGGTTTGTGGTTGAGCTGCGTTTGGTAGTCTGATAACCTGTGGATGGCTGATCGCATTCACCAAGTTTCTTATGTGCCTGGGAAAACTCGCTAAGCCGTTATTCCCAACTGTCACTCAGTAGCCCCTAGTAGTTAGTGGTCTCGAAGTCTGACAACCATAAGCCTAGCCAGGGGGTATTGTATTACCCAGTATGGGCTGGGTTGTGGGGGTCAGATGAGTGGTCACTTCCTACGGAGGGACTGTGATCGGCTGCATCCAGTTAAACTGGAAGCTGATGTAGGTACGATTGGCAAAAGGCTAGTAAGGTGATAAAATAAATTACTTTAGAAATATTATTTGCAATATTTAACCACTGACCACTTCAGTTAGTGTCACGAGGTAATGATATTATGATGATACTTACAAGATTCTGAAATATAGTAGCATCATGAATTTGGAAGTAATGTTAGTGAAAACAAGTTACAGAATAAGTTTCGTAAGTTTGCTGAGACAGCTTAAATAATTTTCAGTTGGTTATTGCTCTGATAAACAATAGAGAGTGCTATCAAACGAAATAATTTTAACCGAAGCTGGATGCTTCCTTTAAAGTTTTCTGGTTATTGAAATTTTAAAGGTAACGCTATGAGCTAAATACCCTTAAAAATGAGACATACTGTCATGTTGAATGTTAGAATCCATGCATTCATAATACAATAAGAAGAACGCCGAAAGTTAAGTATCTTTAACGTAATGATCTAATGTAATAACAAATCCAGTAATAGTAAGGTCGCTCGTCTAGGTCACTGTGATGACTAGACTGTGTGTAGCCACTGGGATGACTACAGACGTAACCACGGGGATGGTTACGAGGTCCTAATCACGAGGATGATTGAGGACGGAAGCGTCACAGGGCTGACTGCTGTGTAGCCACGGGGATGGTTACGAGGTCCTAATCACGAGGATGATTGAGGACGGAAGCGTCACAGGGTTGACTGCTGTGTAGCCACGGGGATGGTTACGAGGACCTAGTCACGAGGATGACTGAGGTTGGAAGCGTCACTGGGCTGACTGCTGTGTAGCCACGGGGATGGTTACGGGACCTGGTCACGGAGATGATTTTGGTCGTGATAGTTACAGGGATAACTATCGGAAGCCAAAGACATGGCTTATAGAATAAATGATGTTGCTAAACTGGATTGAACTAAGAGACATTGCTACTAATAGCTGAATTGTGCTGTTTTTAATTTTATTTAGTTCTACTTAAATGGTACTTTCACTTTGTTAAACTGGCTAGTCTAAGACAAACGTAATTTTTATATCGAGACAAAATTTGTAAACAAATAAAGTGATTATGAGGTTTACATGTCATGATAATTTTGTAACAAGAGGAATTTGACACATTCTCTTGGTTAAGTCAGAATGACCGAACGGCAGTTTCTTGTAATTGATATTTCTGTTACTGCAGATTAACACACGAGGACGTGTGTCCTGCAGGATGGCCGTGTCGGATCTTGGTTGAATAAGCCCTTAAAGGTCAACACAAAGCGCCTTTGTTTAGGCGTTGGTCTGAGTCCAGAGTTAGCTGATAAACCCCACGATCCCATGGACGGACAGTGATCGTTCGGATGTGGTGGTAGTCACACGTGCTCTGGGAACTGCTATGTGTTTCCTTTTAAGGTCCGATTATTAATTAGCAAAGTTGACCTAGTAATAGACTATGTAATACTAACTGTACGTAAGTCAAAGGAGTTATTTCTCTCATTGACCCGTATCCCATTCTAAGCCCACAATTGTAGACACTTATTATTCTGATTCGCCAGCAAATATACCCGGATGCGACAAGTATATATTCGCCATTAAGTGCCTAAACTATTAAAAACAACATTATTTTTTCTTACTTTTACTCCATGTTAGTAAATTAAACAGGTTACAGTAAACCACATTCCATAACCAGTCTTTCCTTCTCCTATCTTATTACCCAGTTATTGGGTTGTGAAAGTCAGATATGCAGTCAATCCATGTAATGTACTAGAATTCAGATACATCTGGTTATACTGGAAGCTGATTCAACATAGAATTAAGGAAAAGATTAAGCAGATGATTTTTTTTTTACCGTGGTAATATCATCAACTGAGTCCTCCCACCCAGGGCAGGGCGGGAGGGACTGTCAGACTCGTACTGACTAAAATCCACGGTGTCCTTCAATAGCTCTTTACGTTCCGGGGCACGGTAATTCGTTAGTCCCGCGACCAAGCAGATTATGATATACTCGTAGATTCTCTACAATAAGCAGATGTTGATGAACGTATATTTGACCCAAAGGTTGATAGGCAGATAATGCCTTCCACCGGGCGGGAGTGCTCATTTGATAATTTTACTACCTTAAAAAGTGTATGAGACTTTAAGTACCGGTGTTCCAACCGCTTTCAGAAGCTCTGAAGTGATTCCGTCTTCACCCGGCGCCTTATTGTTTTTTAGCTGATTAAGGCCCATCCTAATTTCGTACAGGCTGATGTCCGGGATGTCTTCGGTATAGTGTCGTATCGGGTCAGCTTGGCTCTTGGGTTTTTGGCACGCTGCGGCAAGCTATACAGAAGACCGAAGAGTATAACTTGCCCATATGTTTAGCATTTGTGGACTATGAGAAAGCCTTCGATTCGGTGGAGACATGGGCAGTGCTTGAATCTCAGACTCGCCAAAGTGGACTATTCTTTCATGGGATACTGTTTAAAGTGCTATAATAAAATACCACAAAATGTTCTTGATTTGAATGAGACTAAATTTAAATCATGTATTAAACGCACACTATGTAAGCTGGCTTATTATAAACTAAGCGATTATATTGCTGATGATAATGCTTGGCTCCATGCTGGTCCTGCTCCACCTGACAGTGTAGGATAAATATTGATAGCGTTTATTTAATATTCTTGTTGGAGCTGATGAAGATTGTACAACTGTATTTGCATTGTATAGATTCAATCATCCTAGTATTATATAGTTTCATAGCCAGCATTGTGTGAGTACTATGTTCCTCGGAGCTATCATTCACTGAGTACCTACGTCTCTTATTGACTTGAATAACCCTGGCGGTTGAGAGTATGTCATGCTCACTCAAATGTCTCGCTGATGGTGGCGCGTGTGTCGGATCATTTAGCTCCCTTCAAAATGGTTGAGCTGAATGGTGCTGATACATGTGTCATGTTCGTGAACGGGCGCTGTCAGTTGGGACTGGTCATCTCTTAGTTGCCACGGTTTATTTTAACTATCTATTGATCATTTTGTTTGTTTCTGAATTGTCTTTGTTTTAATTTTCTACTATGGACACTTTTAACTTGCAACATCGTTCTCACATAATGGATCATCTCAAAATGAATGATGTAACAAAGGTTTTGTAATAATTTTGGCGATTTAAAAAGAGTGTCCATGGAGTTTCTTGCCCGTTCTTCTCCATAGAGATCTACTTCTTGGAATGGGCATCTACGGTACTTTCACAGTTTTTATGTCTTGTGACTGGGACTGTAGCACCATAACTTTTTAGTGTTTAATTATATTTTTGTCTATGACAATTCAAAAGTGCCTGTAACTGGCCTACTTGAAATAAACGCTTTGATTTGATTTGATTTGATTTGATCTCTCCAACGATGCCGTATTGACTATCGGTACATCGAAGTGCTTAGGTGCTTGTACAATAATGCCACTATGTCCGAGTACAGGAGCAGAGTTCGAAGGCGATTCCTTTGAAAAGAGGCGTAAGACAGGGAGATATCAACTCGCTGTCCGACCATGGACCATGCCCGGGTCGACGGCGCGTTGTGTTCCACGCGCGCCTCAAAAAGCGTCAGCAAAATGACGGGGCCCCCCTTTAGAGGGCCAAAGCCTTGCCGGGGTCGCGGGACATACGTATACCGCGTGACACCGTGGATTTTAGTCAGTACAAGTCTGACAGTCCCTCCCGCCCTGCCCGGGGCTGGGAGGACTCATTTGATGATTTTACCACGAAAAAAAAAGACAGGGAGATATGATATCTCCGAAACTGTTTACTGCCATTTTGGGAAACGCCGTCAAGCTTCTGGAATGGTAAGGACTCGGCATCAATATTAAGGGCGAGTACATCACCCACCTTCGATTTGCCGACGATATAATTGTTGTCATGGCAAAATCGATGGAAGATCTCAGTACGATGCTCGACTTCAATCGAGTTTCCCAACAGGTGGGTCTTAAAATAAACATGGACAAGACAAAGGTAATGTGCAATGGCCATGTTGCGCCCACCTCATTGTCAGTTGGGAACTCGGTTCTAGAAGTTGTTGACTCGTTGACCTAGGACAAACCGTCGCACTAGGTAGGTCCAAATTCAAGAAAGAGGGTCAACCGCCGAATCCAACTCGGCTGGGCAGCGTTCGGAAAATTGCGTAACTATTTCTCGTCCAAAATACCTCAGTGCCTCAAGTCGAAAGTTTTCGACCAATGTGTGTTACCAGTGATGACGTATGGCGTCGAAACGTGGTCCTTTACTATAGACCTCATTAGTAAGCTCAGTATAGTCCAACGAGCTATGGAGATGGCTATGCTCGGATTCCCTCTGCGCGATCGACTCAGAAATGAGGAGATTCGTAGACGAACCAAAGTTACCGACATAGCCCAACGAATTAGCAAGTTGAAATGGCAGTGGGCAGACCATATAGCACGCAGAACAGATGGCGGATGGGGCCGTAAGGTTCTCGAATGGGGACCACGCACCGGCAAGCGCAGCGTAGGAAGTCCACCCACTAGGTGGGCAGACGATCTTATGAAGGCCACAGGATCACGCTGGATGCAGGCCGCTTACAACAGGTCCTACTGGAAGTCTAAAGGGGAGGCCTATGTTCAGCAGTAGAAGTCTTACGGCTGATATGATGATGATGATGATGAAAAAGTGTATGTAGGTACTAGTACCTACATACACTTATTATACCTACCACAAATTGTACATGAATGACATTGTTCTTACTGAGATTATCTCATAATGCGACATGCAAATAGCAACTTTTTCCCAGTAGTGAGTAAAGTTGGATTATGGATGAAAATGTATAAGTTCCGCTCAAAATATGGCATGACTTTCAATAGTTATTACTGACTGTTTCAATTCCATACAACAGAGAAGTTAATCGCATGTCTTTACATCGTAAATTGTTAACATTTTTCGGGAGTATGCCTGAACATAATAGCTTTCAGCGTCATCAATATTTATAGAGAGAGCTTTACGATTGTACCACTAAACATTGTGCACATGGTGCCGCCCCCTCTTTGTGTTCGGAGTCAGGGGTCATAATACGATATTCTACTGCTAAATAAAATATATTTTTGTTTGGTTATCTGAGCACTGGTCGCCCTGTGTTAATGGCCCCGACTTACCAGTCGGTCTTATCGGGTCGTGGTCGTGAGTTCGAACCCAGCCAGGCTTAATACTTCGTGTAATTTATTTCATGCAGGTCCAAAAATTCTAAGACCTGGGTCCTCGTGGTGTCTCACAGAGAAGAGGTCTGTGTCCCAGCTGTGAGAATATTATAGGCTGAAGATGATGGTTATCCATAATTCTTTTGTGAGGATTCGAGGCTATTATTTTGTAGATCTTTGACACGTACCGTATTACCCAGTACTAACTGTGTAAGTCAGATAGGCATTCGCTGATGTGAAATACTTCTTCATCTTAGCGTGTCGATGAGAATTTAAATTGAGTCGGAATAGGGCTACGCGTTCAGTGCCTTTCGAAGCGTCCATCAGCTCTCGTAACGAACAATCGGCAGAGCACGCAGGACACGATATTAAGTGCCTTAAATTTTGTGGAGTAGCACCAGATTTACAGTACAGTATTTAGCCGTATCCGGATGGACTGGAAACCGACCCCTACGGAGTTGGAAAAAGGCTAGGCCTGTATGTAATTTTTTTATTGTTTGTACATATAAATGTATGTAAAGGCTTATGATGAAATGAAAATAAAAGGTTAATAAAAAGTGACGTTACAAGTGCCTCCTAAACCTAATTATTATGTTCTAGGCTTTTCATATTAATTTCAGACTACGACGTATTGTGTTTTGCATAAACATTCAGCTTTTCAAGCCTCTTTTTTTAGGTTGTTTAAATTATCAAATGAGTCACCCCGGTCTGGGCGGAGAGGAAGGGACTTTAAACTTGGATGCCTAAAACCTTACTCGTTCCTTCAGTTGCCTTTTGCGTTCCAGGGCGATAATGACCTGTTAAGACAGAGTTAGCTTCTGAAATCTGTTATGTAGATTATTAAGAATTTAACATAAATTACGTGAACTACAATTATGATCCTAACTTATTACTATGAATGCGAAAGTCAGTTTGTTACCATTTCATGCAAACCACTGAACCTCCGAAATCATTTAATAATAATTTTGCATATATACGTTGTCAGATGTCGAAAAATTGACAAAAGCTGCCTTTTATCCCGAAAATAATACTGTTTCCGATTATATCACGCGTCGCCTAATTGATTGTCAAATTTTAAATTAATGCTAAGCTGAAGCCGCGGGAAAAAGCTGGTACTTCCTACATACAACCTTAACCGATCATACTTAGATCATGACTCTTGTAAAGAAAAGTAAAACCGTAACGAACTAGATAGGAATCTTCAAATTAATGCAAACAGCTTTCCCACTTTGATTCTATTTGATAAATTAACAATAAATAAATATTATATCATAATAAATTCAATTCGATATTGAACGTGTACCGCGCTCCATCCCTCAAGTGTATAACTAAACTTTCCCCATTTATATTTTATTAAGAAGAAATATTGAAACTTATTTAGTTCCTCATCCAAGTTTGCTCCAAGGCTCATCGATTTGAAACGTTTCAAAATAACTAGTTGATGGTGAAGAAAGAAATGTTCTTGTTTAACTTTGGTGCGATTTGTTTTTATTTTGTTCTTTGTTAATTAATGTAAGATGGGGATGTTTTATGTTATTTTGTAGAAAAAGTCTTCAAGCCATAAAGCCTAGCCTAACAAATATTGTAAACACATAAGTGTAGAAGTTTTTTTTCTTTTTTTTATCGTGGTAAAATCATCAAATGAGTCCTCCACCCAGGGCAGGGCAGTCATACTTGTACTGGTTAAAAATCCACGGTGATCCTTCAATAGCCCCTTACGGTCCATGGTCACGGTTTCCTGATGAGACACTCCCGCGACAAGTTTGGATGTTTGTTTGGATGTTTGTAACTTGAACGTGAGAATAACTAAGGGATTCTGGATAAAATTAAGAACACAGAAAGTTTATAGTCTAGAATAATGTACTGGGTAATGCGATACCCCTTTCTTAAGAATGTGCCAGACTATCCGCAATATACACACACATTCACGCACTTTTCGAGGCATGGAGGAAATTCGATGTAAAAATCGCTGGTCACCTATCCAATGATTGACCTTGTCAAGAGAATCTTGAAGATCGTCCGCTGGGGCTATTATTATATTTTAGCCCTATTGAAAAATATCCCTGAAAGGTATGATCAATAAAAATAAAAATACGAGTACGCCCTGAATAAAGTGTGAAAATTAATATGAAAGCATTCACTGATTCATGAAATAAATACAAGCTTTATAGAGTTTAGGTTTAACACCGCTCTTTGAAAGGCTCACAATTAAAATTGCTTCAGGCCGAACACAAAAAATACACAGATTTTTACCAAATTTATTTTTTACAGGCCATAAAATGGTCTGCATTTTTAGTAAATACACGAAAAAATATATGTTTTTATTTCAAGCTATTAACAGGAGCGATTGAGATAAAAATACGCATAAATTTTATTATTAAAATTCGTTTTGGAATCAAATTGTTGCATTTAAAGAAATTTGCAATCGTAAACGTTTTATTTGTATTTTGTTACGGCTAATAGCCGAAGTGCGGCTACACCTAGTTGTAGCCGGCTACAAGTAGGTGCATCCGACCACGTGCGGTTAAAATTAGATGTATCCTTCCTTCACAGGAGCAAATCAACGGAGCCCCGCTCTGGGTGGTTTAAAAAAAATATCCACGAAGAGGATGGCGGGGTCTTTCAAACCCCAGACCTAACCACTGGTCTGGGGTCGGAAAGACCCCGCCATCCTCTATCATCAAATGAGACCTGTCTTAGTAAGCACCTACGTCCTTAAGAGAATCTCTATGCAAAATTTGAGACCTCTATCTATCAACACCATAGAGGGTGGGGCGGGAGGGACTGTCAGACTTGTACCGACTAAAATCCTTTACGTTTTAGGGTCATGCTTACCTGATGACACAGTCCTGCGACCCCGGCAGGCTTTGGCCCTCTAAGGGGGGGCCTACCTAGGTACACTACCTGCCCTAAAAACCGCAACCTGAATAAACAACGACCAACCATTCATCGTGAATAGCCCACTAAACAATATCAGCACAAGATTGGTACAGCTTGAGCCATTGTACGTCAATAAAACACTTCTGCTGTACTACCACAGACTCACAGTGAATTAGAACTGACAGCCCACAGGTCCATAACTTGCAACTATTTGTAGTAACCAATTCCGCTTAGTTGATTTACAATTTATGTTAGAAGATGCTGGTATTTCTGACTTATGTTTGCTGTATAGTATAATATGGTTAACATAACATCTTCTCTCTCTCTCTCTCTCTATAAGGAATATTGCCATACTCAAAAACTTATTCATACGAAATAACTTCAGTTCATATGGCGCTTACAATAGTGCCTGAATTATAGGAAAGACAAGAAATAACATGGTAATTATTTACTTTTAAGTTCTAAAGATAATAATTTCTCAAGAATTATTACCCTATTTCTATCAATAAACAAAAAAAAGAACAATTTTTTTGCCATTGCGTTGTTATTAAGAGTTGCGTAACAGCGTACACAGTGTGATAGGGTGATATAATAATTGATTCAAATTATGTCAAACAAGGGCGAGTTATTAAAATCTGAACCGACTGTGGCATTGGCAATTGGCATCCTGTCATTCCTCCATTATTAAATATTTTTCTCCACAAAAATCGTATTTTGTTTCGCCAGGTTGAATATGAAGTAGCTCTTAACAGACATACACAGTCAGATTTATAGACGAATAGGAACCGACGCAGAGTGGACAATCAAAACGCCATTGACGTGCCATGGGCGCGACACATGCCGACACAAATGACTGCTCTCATCCACCGTAAACGGCATAAATGGCGTTTACGAACCCGCATTAATAAATCACGACTTTTAAAATATAGCAGCGGAATTTTTCGGAAAATTAAAATTTTCACTTCCACAGGAAATGTTCGATGTTTTATGTGGTTTCATATCGGTGCCTGTTTAAAAATATGATGCACTTTGTAACGCGGTAGTGACGGAAACGCTGTGACAATGTGTTTGACCAACATTTATTTGTGGAATGTGTAATGATTATTATAATATTTCGCGTTAATTTGTAATGTGAATACCGTCCCGAGCCTTTGTGTTGATTTTGTCAATAAGAGCACAAATAATGCTGGAAAATTGTATCAACTTAGCTTAAACTATACGTTTATTTTAATCACGTTTAAGTATACGAAGATAACACGAGTAAATAATAGGTAGAGAATTCTATTCTATTCTAACTATCTTGCTATCGCAAACTTTATAGCCGAAGTAACAGTGAATAGAAACAATTATAGAAGATATAGTTCAAAGTGAAAGGACCCATTTTAACATTTACAAGGCGCAGATAACCCAAGAATTAGGATTTATAAAGCTATACATACACGACGTTAACGTAATACAATGTTCTCCGTTTCATTAAAATAACAGACCGTCCTAAAGAGGTGGCGATTAAACTGTCCTAATTGTTTCAGACTTCCTCCAAAATATGAAAGTAAAATGTCTGTTACACTAACAAGAACTTTTGTATAATGAATAAAGTTTAAAATGGAACACACTTTTCATTTTAAGTGGCCGTTAGGGCCTATCAAGCCATTATGACTATGGAAGAGGACCGTATTTTTTTCCTTCTCCACCGTCTGTCTTTGACGCCTTATCTGGCCAATCTTTCTTTGCGAAAATACGATACGGCAACAACAAGTCCGCGTGAGAGTCAATTAAAAAATGAGCGTTATTTTTTTGAAACATTTCGCTAAAATAGTTAAAACCGCGGTCCGTAACGAATTGCGCTGTGAAAAAAGCCTTTTATGTTGTAAGTTATATGGGCTTTTATTTGGAGGCCAATTAAAAATTCCTTTTCCCGCTGTACGCGGTCCCTAGGGCTCCCTTTTGTCGTGGCCGGATCTGTGTGTAGCCCTCGCCAGTCTGAGATGACTCTTAAATTTCATCTATTGAGCCCTAACGAGACAACGAGAAACTGCCAGAAATTTATCGAGACTCGGAGCAAAAATACCTTTGCCTGGCTTAAAGGTATGCGTGCCTACTTAATGAAGTTCTGTTATAAATTGTTTAATAATATCTAGGCATTTTGTATACGGCAACTGAAAATCGTTTACAGTAATGTTACTTGTGAAATTAAACCGAAAATATTCAAATAAATTACCTTAAAAGGTCACAGTAGAACTAAATAAAAATTCATTCGTCCAATTAATAACAGAAGTGGAGCTACAATTTTAATATAAAAGTGTCCATAAATTCCAAAACTGCAAGGACCGTAAAATGTGTACAGTTTTTGTCATCAGTTGTAATAAAACAGTACAGCAAAATGCAATAAATATTCTGAATTGTGGCTACAAAACACTAGAAGCACGAAAAGCAGTCAGTATCCGGCCACCCAAGTGGAAAAAGTCCTTAATTAATTTCCGATGCGTATGCCGCCGAATCACGTTTCCCTTTAAACGCATTTAATTCGCCATGATCATAAATTCATATTGCCACCTAACACGTTCACCGTTCTCTGGCTGAATTCGAAAATACGACGGCTATACTAGTCGCCGACGTCCATGGAAATAAAATGCTTTCCAATGCAGCCATTGAAGTATGTTACCGTGCACCAGCATAAATTTGCTGTAGTACGCTATTTGAATTATTGCATAACTTGTAAACACGTTTAGACCAGGCGCGCTTGCAACTCGGGGACATTCCTTTTTTCTCTTATCGACACCTTTAAAATATGGAGCGCACGCGTTCCGCGATATAAGTACATTTCGCGACTGAATGCTGCGCTGCATTATATCAACTTCTTTAATTTGAGAGAAAAATTTTCTTGAGCTTATTTGTAACATCTCAGTAAGTTACAAGCATACTAAATCTCTGGCCATAATAGAGTGGTTCCTTGTAGTTTTGCACTTATAGTTCACCACGTTTACTTCAAGGGATTTATTTAGCATTTTCTTCCGTTTTAGAGAGGTTCTCTAGGACGAAGCGGAGCAGAATATTTCTGAAGTGAAAGTTAATTTTCAAATAAGTATAACAAGTCTCGTTCTACGTAACTGCTCTTGTTATGTTATACTCCCCGTAGTTAGTAGTTAGCGGTAACGTCTAGAGCGGCTACTCGGTTCGCTAAGTGATTTTTATCGTCCGACGATTACGTTCCGACAACATTGAGAACACACATTTGTGTGGCACCGCTACATTATGTAGTCTGGGCTTGTTTTTGCGCTGGATTACCCGGTTAAACAAACAGAGCAGCCGGAACACCAAATAAAGGGAAATACTAACCGACGCCCGCGTTATTCTTACAAAATTAACTCATAACGCCAAGAGCTCGTTGATTTTTTTTCGTCCGTAATCTGCTTTAATGGGCACGGGGCCAGTCGCTTTCGTAAATCGGTTGCACGCGACCACCGCGAAATGGGAATCTTTAAATAGTGTACATACATTTTTGATGTCGCTTTTATGTCACGCCCAGGCCCGATTGTGGGAACAATTAGTTATAACGAGTTCATTAATGATGAACCATATAAAGGCATTTTTTTATACTGTGGGCTATTATTTAGTGCAAGATAACAGCTGGCCGTAAAAAACTGCGTCATTCAGAACACTAGGCTTTATAGCGTGGCGTTTAAAATTTTAAAATGCGAGATAAAAAAAGAAATATTGATGGTAAGAAAAAAGAATCCCCGGGGAATTTAATAAAGGGATTAAGTTTATGATACATATGTAAATGTATATTAGAGGCGTAGGTCGGAGAAAAACAAACGCTTCGCATGCGGCCCCGAAATAATAAGTTGAAGTAGAGTTCATGTCGCGCCCGCCCACCTGAAGAGATTGGGGGGACAGGAATGCTTAATATAGAGTCCTTTACTTGCACCGGCTCGCCAAATAACATTGCCGACTTCGCCAGCATTACCTACGAACGCCCCGCTCCCGCTCCTTGTGACAGATTTTCTTCAGCTCTGTCTATATTATTTGAGAGGGGTTCCACTGTAAAAATATTTACATTTTACTAAGTAAACAATTTTATTTTAGCTTCAATGTTTTCCATTCTAAATGAAAGACGCAGAGTAAAATCGTCGGTTTTTTATTTTCAAGAAAAATTCACTTCAACAAAATTAAAAGAAAAACCTGGAAAGTTTCCGACGCAGAATTTTCGTACGCGGTGACATAGCAAACAATCCGACGCCCGTAGCAACGGCTATCCGCAATCCGCAAACTAAATAATATACCAAGTATTTTGCTTGCATGTTTACGTTGGGCTGACAGGCATTCATTCTATGCACGAAAAGTTTCTCGTTTCTCCCAGTCGTGTCAGTTCGGAACTTGCCGAGCTCGGACATCACAGACCGTGGATAGTTGCACAATGGAATAAAGTAACATCGGAAGCTCGTTGGAGTTAATAAATAATACAGAACCGGAGTGACATGCGCAGAGTGCAACTGCTCTCTGGTAGAAGCCCTAAGTCTGTTTTGACTGCAAATATCTGGTCCGGATGTCTGCCGAGCGGCCGACGTAGATTGTTTGGTAACTAGATAGGTCATTGATCAATCAAACAAACAGGATTAGAGAACTGCCTAGCGGTACGGCTCTGCGCTTGACGTGATCGAGTTCTTGGATTTATGAAGTTGGTCGAAGGATGTTGGTTGCGAGTATATGCAGGGTGTAATGGATATGTTGGTTGGAGCATCTGCATATACTATGTGCCTGGATAAAAAGAGTTACTTACTATCTTTATTAGTTGTTTTGAGTTTTCGATATTTCGGCACTGTTGGCAGAGCCATGGATTAACTAACAAAAGTTCTAAAGATAGTGTTAATGTCCACGTCAGTGGAAAAAAAACTAGTGTTTAGAAATTATTGGTGTACTTAATAAGACAGTTGCCGATAATAATAGATATGTTGCTGATAGACACATGGAGTGATAGACAGAATGACAGAATGTTGAAAGTTTTCGAGATATCATAAATATCCATTATAGACGTCGTAATTGTGGCAAATCAGGAAAAAAAAACATTTGTAGGTCCCATAAATATTTGAAAAATAATAATAACATTTTGTGAATTAAAAACTTTTCTGTGGAAATTAAAAAAAAAAAGATCAACGACACCGCAAGATGCTTCTGGCCAAAATCGCGGTGGCTCGATTAGTAAGAGAGTCGGTTGTACAGAATCCGGAGTTTGGAGGTTCGAATCCTATAAATGTTTTATTACTACTATTTCCAAAAAGTCTACCAACCCTATAAATAAATACAGTCGAAACATACCTACAATTCAAACTTAGTTTAGTTCACCAAAATTGTAAGCAAGCAACACAAAAGGTGCACCATCCAGCATCCAGTAGCCAGCCAGCCGTTGTTATCTATGTGGGCGAGCGAACTGTGCGTAATCTTTGTCTCACGAGACCACCGACCACATTGTGCTAATGCCCGCCCGGCTTTGGTACTGACCTGAAACGCTAGATAAGCTTAAACTTTGTACCTTCGCTGTCAATTGTTAAACTATTGAATTTTTAAGTGGAGTTAGTTGGAGGGATTTCAGTTTAATGTGATTTTAAGACGGGTTGGTAAGTTTGTTGTTTGACTGCTGAATAGGAGAGTTATTTATTTAGATGATTGAATTCAAATGTTTTTTGTTATGTCTTGACCGACAAAATACATGACTTAATATTCTATAATCAAGTTATGATGCTAAAAAGAGGCGGTTAAATTTCAGCTAAAGGAGAAACTTCTGTCTACACTTCAAAAAAAAAAAAACAAGTTGAGTGTTCTACAAGAATAATGTTATTCTGTACGCGTTCACTGAAAGAACAAAAAACAATAATAGCTACTCCAACACCAGGTACAATTCATCATTCACAAGTAAACGATTATAACATAAACTAGAAAAGCGTGACAGCTCCGTCTGGGGCGAAGTAAATAAACGACGCCAACACTTAAACAAATGTAAACGAAATTAACAAGGGCATTAAGAAAAGAGAACTATGTCGTTAAGGTCCCTAGCAATTGTAGCCGACGTTGAACACACTGGAGGAAAAGGGCGATGAATAAAACACACGTTAATAGCCGTACGTCTAACAACACAAAGCGGCCACATTAACGCCTAACGAATAAGGTGCCTCTGATGGATAAGATTACGTCTCGCCTCTTCCGCCGTTTACGCTTTCGACGCGATGCTTACGAGAAAGTAATATCTGACAAAGTGGATAAAATATATTTCGGCTGCACTTAGATCCGAAGCCTGGCCAAGAAGGGCAGCGGGCCAGTTCCCACGCGGCCGCCTATCTCGTGTTACACCCAAAAGAATCCCATTTTTTTTCTCACAGAATTAAACGAGCGATAAAATTCTTGCGACGTCGCATGAAAATGTGCGTTACCTGCCTTGCATATTTATGCGTGCCCCAGTAATGACGTTTGTCGAGCCGCCCTAGCCGGTTTCATTACTGCTTGTCTCACCGAGCGTTGAAGCAAACCCTACTTTATAAACAATCTGTGTCAAGTGTTTTCCGATCGCGTCGCAACTTGTTTGCATTTTTCTCTACAGAATGAGTTAAAGCTGTATCAATTAAAATAACGCCACGTAACATTGTTGGCGTGCTGTTATTTGTCTACGTTGAAGCGCGCCTCGTTAAGTCTTTCTTGTTGAGTCGTTTCTGTTCTGCTCTCTCATTCTGCTGTATGGACCATATATTAGGGCGTCTCGTTCTCGCAATGGCATGTTCACCAGCTTATGCTAAGAATGTGGGTACATAAGTCGTCACTAAACATTAACTCTGGCTTAAGTGTGCAATATCATTTATCTCGGCTCCGAGGGTAAATATTGTTCTTAATTTAATTCAAGTTAGTGGGAGCGCACGTGATGACGGCGCGCGCGGCGACGGCGCTGCGAGCCGCAAGTCGCGCGTTGCACATCGAATATTTCAAGGGGAAACGGCGCAGAATATACTCGCAATAGCTCGCCCCTAATCTTGAGCCAAGTCGAGTGTTGCACCTGCAGCCAAATTCGTTCCAATTAGGAGGAGTTAGAGTGCGCGTTGCTGACTGAACAGCAAATGATGCGGTCCCCACTTAACGCCGCCCGGGGCGACACTTACGTGTCGTCTGCACGTAAATAAATTCAGTTACCGCTTGCAGTGAGTGCGCGTCATTAAACTTTCTTGTCCGTAACTCAAGCTCGACGTGTGACGTTTGTTAATTATCAGGATTTAACAACATGTTGATCGAATTGCGTTCCGAGAATGTTCGCTTATTAACTTCGGTTCACTGCACGATACGGAGAACGTTTGATTATTAACTTGGGTTTAGAATACTAATAGTGTAGCTGTCTGCTTAGCTCCATGTCTTGAAAACAGATTAAACTTGGTGCACGTACTACTATCCAAAACTGACATTTTGACTTCAATAACAGCAGGTGTGCCTGTGTCATAGGTTAAACAGTAAAGTGAGACAATGAACTTTCAATGCGGCACGTTACCGCAATGACTTGAAAATACACAACACATCGATAAAACTGTTTGCTTAATATAAAATTTAACGTAATCGACTTTACGTCGATGCGATCGTAGCGAGTACATAAAGTGAACATGCTCTTTCGCTACCAGTAGTGATATCCCACTAATGTGCTTTCGCCTACAATCTTTTCTTGCGATGACACGCTAAAATTTTCGTGTGGTTTAACTGAATTTGTATTCTATGTTGTATAGATTAGAGCTGGATTTAGTTTATTTGAGGTATTTGAGTTAGGATAATTCGAAAGTTAAGGTGGGTGATGTCAATCTTTATCGTAAGGGAAGTTGTAGGAAGGGGGAGGTCGAAGCCGGCTAGAGGGTGCGCCGCTGCGTCGATTGTAATCACGCAAATGGCTCCATATCAAAATGTCACATTTGTATCGATGTTTTCCTGTCATTTTGCGCAGGAGTATTGAACTTTTTAACTTGAAAGTATTGCTCTTTGAAATCAAATCAACGGATACACACATTGAACGTAGAACGTAGCATGTGCTACGCTTCTGCTACGCTGACTGGTTGGCTGCTACGCCGTAGCACGACTCAACTTTTTATTTCAACGATCCATCCAACGTGTATAATTATGTACAGACGCCAGCAGGTCAACCTACCCCAATGTATCAAACACCTATCGAATATTAACCTTCCACTATTGTGATAAGGTTGAAAATGTAATAAAAAATTCGACATATTGTGGTAGGTTTATATGCTGGCGTCTGTACTTATATTTATTTTTAATTTAAGTGTTAATTGAATGAGATCGTTATTTTATGTGTTTAAGTCGAATCAATATACGTAGATTATGTCGCTGTGCTTAGATAAAGATCGACTTAAGTTACAACTTCGCATTATTCATTTTCCGTTTCTTCTTTTCACATTTATCCATTTTTGTTACAAAAGCAGCAATGGACTTTGTAGATAAGGGCGCTACCACATTTTATGTATTCAATTACAAATGGAATGACATTTTGGATGTACAAAAGGCGTCGTTTCAAAAAGCAATTATCGTTAAACGTTTACGAAACAATAAAAAAATCACGGGGTCACGTATTAAACAGTCTTTTTGGGGAGTTTGGTTTTATTTTTCTATCGACGCAGGCTGCCGGCTAGCCACTGACTGCGATCGCCTCCTTTAAAATAACTCGTTAAAATTTATCATCGACCCGCTTAATCGCTTTAGCGCCACCATCTGGGATTTTATGATTTTTCTGCTTGCTCTGTATACTTTCGTGGTCATTTTACAACGTTTACAAAATTGCTTGCGTGAGGCGGTTAAAAGCTTTCCAACAACGTTTTACATCTCCTGTTTTGTGGGTAGTAATATTTTTTGTGTCAACCACACGTGGGCCGCGGCGTTCGTTATAATAATTACAATTTACATTTTCATCAAAAAAATACAAATTGTCTTGGTTGAAATCCAATTTAATCAAATTACACCGGTTTTTGTGCTGGCGTGGTGTGCCGTGGCGCACTTAGAAGATAATTAAATAATTAAGAATGTATGAATGACGCTGTAAAGCGGTTTCCCTGATATTGTAATAATGCAGTCCTCTTGGGCGAAATCTTTTAAATTATTCTCTCACGCTTTTGCTTCGTAATTACGCGGACGCGGATGCCTACCGGCTCCTCGTCTATTGTGCGCTCTACGACTCAAAAATGTACGTAATATTTAAACTGTGATGAATAGAATTAGACTATAGTCTACACCACACTTCAAAACAAAACAAAACTGGTCCTTAAAACTGAACATCTTAATTGTAAGGCCACACTCCACATTCATGCTCAAAGTTTCATGTATAAAAGTATATCTACGTGCCTATAAACCGCACATTCTCTACATTCGTAATTTTTTAAAGTAAGACTGTACAAAAAAATCCTGGAGCATTTCTGCTGAATGTTGAAAACGTTCGACAAAACGGTTAGCACGAGTGGAAATGAAACGTTTTACCTCTAAAATGTCAAAGGTAGCTTCTTTGGGTTTATATTTTGCGTTTATAGCGGTCAACGGCGCGTCGAGATACGAGCAAAAAGACCTGGACCGGACCGCTCGCTGCCGGGAGAAAATCTGAGGGCTTAAACAGTGCCACGTATGAAATAGTAGAGCTCGGTTACATGAAAAAGACGAGAGGCGAAATCGAGTGACAGGACCACGGCGCAGGATTTTCAGTCCGATGGTTTTTTGCAGCCGGGATTTTAGGACTGGACATTGCAGCCGCAGAGGCGATGCGAATTTATCGTACCCGCTTTCCAGGCGGACGTGCGGTCCATGATTAGTTGGGCTCGACGCGTCTCAGTGATTTTTTTACATTTGCAAAGTCACCGGACCAAACCCGCTCCTCTCGCAAAATTAGAACACAGCCCTCGCATTAAACTTCAACATCTCCTTTGATTCAATTTGTATTAAAATGTTGTATTTTCAATTTCAGATTGACCCCAAAGTGGCCTTCCCCAGGAGAGCACACCCAAAGGTAAGCTTTGATAACATTTCATCACGTTGTGGTTAGACGTAAATTGAAAATTAAACCTTTATAATAAACTCATTCCTACATTATATTGCCACAAAACGGTGAAGTAGCGTTGCAAAGTTACGACATATTGTGACTGTAAAGTAACCGGTTCAACGCGGCTTGTTTATTTTCGAACATTTACACAAAATATTATTTTAGGCTGGACATAACTCTGGCTTGCTATTAAGATGTTGGTTCACGGTGCATAAATAACTAAAGGCTAATAATGTAGTATGCGGCCGGTGATCTCGGGGCCGTCCGTAACCTAGATGCTTCTGTGATTGAATCGCATAACAGTCTATTTAGTCAATTTCCTTTTTCCCCCGTTTTTGTGAGTAACTTTATTCAGTATTCCGAACAAACAGGGTTATTAGATGTAGATGGATTAGGCAGACAAACGTATTATAATTTGCGTTATTTTTTTGGAATTCTCCAGAAACAAAGCTTTGTTATCCAACACGATTCTTTATTGGGAAGTGAACGGCTTTCACAAACTATCCGTTTAGTCAAAATATCAATGAATCAACCGATATTTTTTTTTTATATTCTACTTGTACGTAGTCTCACTTAATCTTTAATTTTATAAATCTCGTTAGGTAATGAATAACAAATAAACTGATACTACCTTCTGACTTTAAATCAAATGGCAGTCAAAACAAAATCTGGGCTACGACTACGAAGCACTAAAATAATTAAAAATCCCACTAGCAGCCGGAAATTGGAACTGAAACTGATAAATGGCTATTAGGATGTTCCCCTATCATTCAAAGACCCAACATCAAACTATGGCTGCATAAACTTACCCCAAAAAAGGGGTACTAGATAAAATATCTACTTACCCTACCAAAACAAGAACGTGATAACTGAAAAATTATTTAGCAGTAACATTTAGGTAGGTATTTTTATCTCATAGTTGTTAGAACTCAAAGGTTTCTTTTAAAACCCTGCATAATGCAGACATTTTTGAATTCAGCAACGATACTATAATGGCTTAGTCTGGAGAGGGGTTCGGCACATATTTACTAGGGTAATAAAAACAATAGAATTCAGAAGTAGCTCGCATGAAAAAAAAATGGAGGAGGTAAAGAACTTGTGCAAAAATAGTGGAGAGGGTTGCTTATTGTAACGGGAAGTTCATCAAAGACCCAAGGGTGTGGGATGTCTGTGTTATGTTTTTTTAAGAGGTCCTTTTCATTTACAAAGTTTTTAGTTGGTGTGTTCTGCCACAAAAATTTGTAGACTGTCTAACCTACCTACCTATTATTGGAATCAAATATAGCAGCTCACAATTTAGGACCCATTGATATTAGTAGTCATTTTTACCCGTGGTGCAAGGCAACTGGGCTTCTCCCAGTTGTAATGTCCCTTTGTGCCTATTGGCCTTGCTTTGTTCTGTCTCCTGCTTGCATGGAGGGAAGTGGAAATATATTTTTCCCACTCCTCCACTATTCTTTTCTGATTAATTTCGTGCAGGATCCAAGACAGGTAAATTCATTCTCCGGGACACGTCGAGCTTCATTGTCTCGGCGCTTTTCTGGTGGTTGCCACTGTTGATTCTGGCTCTCAGGAGTTGCAGTGGTTTGGGAATAGTGTGGTGGGTTTGTCCCAAAAAAAAAGACTGTCTAACGGTTGTGTGATGTGATGTGATGTGTATTTTTAACCCTTCTGACGGTTGAATTTATTTCAGATTAGTTAAAATTAATTTCAAATTAAGTGCAATTAATAATTTGAATTGAATTGTAATTGTTTTTAAAAATAATAAAGGAAGGAGGTTCTAGTTCAATGAGGACAAACTGATTCTTAAAAAAATATTTTGGACAGTTCGTTTGCAACCGAAACAGCTTTGAATTTGACAAGCATGTCCAATTGTTCATGAGCTATTTATATGTTAAATCAAAATATTGTGTGACGTGATACACTCTTCTATGTGTAAATTATCTGTCTTAAAATAAAGAGAAAAATGAGTAATGTTCCAAGAAATGTAATCGGAATCTTATTTCTGTAATTGAAACGGACGGTACTAAATTTTAGGAATATAGATTACTTCAAAATATATTCAATGGGAATAGTAAAATTATTGGAATCACAGCCAGCCATTCAACGTTGATAATTGAATTTGCATCCTTCATGTTTTCCATTTAAAACTCACTTTTCAACCTTTTAGTGTTGTGTTAAAATTGTAATGAATCAATCAATTCCACTTATAGCTGAAAACCTTTCCCAAATTGCGCTGCAGCACTTGTTCTTGATGAATTTGACGCATTTTAATTGGTCCACAGTCTCCATTGGCAGATTACTATATTGATTAACGTCATCTTGTGGATATTCTTGTTATTTTTGTGATGAAAGCGGTGTTCGTTTTTCCCTTGAAAATATTAACAAGAGCTGTTAATTTCGTGTTAAGTGGAGGCTTTTTTGAAAAACATTCTTTTTTTCGACTGTTAGTCTAAACATTAATGCATTTTCAGAGCGTTTTGATTTAAAAAATTAAAGTATAACTATCTTCCACTTTAGATCTTAACAATTTTTGAATATTCGCTGAGGCCGTGAGTGCAGAGATTTTTCACTGAGCTACGAGGATCGGTTCTGCGCATAATTTTACAAGTTTTTACTTAACACAAAATATTAAGCTCACAATAGTAAACACTAGTTTTGCGGCTCCGGCGAGTGTAAGTTATCATTGGTGGGTGCAAGCCGCATTTAATGTAAATTGGCGTCAGGCGCGCCGCCCGGCCGGCCGCATCCCAACGTTTTTACATTCAAGTAGCTGATACTTGAGGTTTTATTTGACCTCGCACAGAATAGACGGTAAGCTCTTGCTTTTGTATTTGCACTGCTGAATACTAGAGTGTAGTCAATTGATAATTTCCACCCGCAATAACCGGACGCGAGAGAGTTTCGTGAGGTGAAAATGAGAAAGTCGACGGTGTTGTTTTGTATTAACATTTATAAAAGTCGAGGTTGTCGGGCATCTTGCAACAAGTGAATTTAAGATAAGTGAATGTGGCGCGTCTAGCTCGTTTTAGGCGAAAACTGAATGAAAAAATCCCACCATGCGCAAATTCCAAAATCCGCGGATAGAGTCGGCACGCTACCTCCTTCTTTTTATATGGACATTAAACGTGATGGATGGTTTTAAAACATCACGTTATATTACTCTATCCGGGCAGCCAGTGCGGTGTTGCGTGGCCGGTCAAAGGGGATGCCGGCTATGCGAATTACATGAATACATTAAGGGAGCACTGCCTCGTACATGTTACACTGTAATGCTCACGAATAAATTTAGACCATGTTCCTTCATCATACTACCGAACGGCTACTATGTAGATATGTGAATTATGAATATATAGTCCGCTTATAACTCGCCCATCGATTGCTTGTAGGAAGGTAGCAGGTACCTCAGCCGGGAGATGCGCGATGTAGCGGTTTGAGATAAAACAAAATAGAAAAGTTTGAGCATAACAAACTGTTGGCTGACATCAACCATTTTTGAAAAACCAACATAATATTTTTTGTTCGCCTAATTAATTGCTATGATAAACGACGCACAAAATCGGATGATTTTGTCAGTGCCTTGTGGGGGCGAAATTCAAATTTCTGATTATCGTTTGCCGCCGCTTCTGCTTTCCCTTCTTACGCAAACAATGGAAAAAAGGGGACACCGCTTCCAAGGCGCAAGCTAAGAACAAAACAAACGAATTTTTAATATCGTCTTTATCGATAATTGAGACTCCCAGGAAAACCTCTTATTTTGAAAAGTTTTAGAGACTGCAAAAGAGGAATGGTGAAAGCAAAATGGAATTGGAAGAAAAAACTTTTTTCATCTTCTTTGTTTGACATTGACAGTCACTAAACTTTGTATTTTCACAGTGGATCTATTTAATTTAGAATTGATTCAGCGGTATTTAATTATCCAGTCAGCATCTGGCAGATGACTGCGGCAGATATTAAAATTTTATATATTTTTTAAATCTCATTCTTTTATACCTGTCTGGATAATTGTTATTCTTAGAAGTATATTTATTGAGTCTTCAAATCTATTTTGAAGAAGAGTAATTTTTCTTCGATAACTGTCACAACTTTTCCGATTCATTTTTCTTTAAATATTTCTCATTAAAAACGGCTTAGAATTTAATAAACAGAGCCGTACGGTTATAAATACGGTGCCATAATGTACGGCATAACAGAAAGCGCAATAACATATTAACCTCGGATGCAGATGAATAGAATATAAACTGGAACGTAGAGCCAAGTGCATAGGAAATCACGCACAGCCGCGAGCTACATTACCTATCTATTATCTGGCAGTACATACTGCAAGTTTCTTGCGAGTAAATACCGGTCGTAGTGGGAGAGGGGATGCAGGGGAACAAAGGCTAATATGTCATCGCGGGCAACTTAATTGACGCGGTTTCCGCAACGACGCGGCGGAACGCAGACGTCAGCGTTTCCTCCGCTTACATATTTATATGGAGCGACTGCACTGGCTCTCCGACGTTGTACCATGAAATACATTACGCTTTTAATTCTAATGGATGAGCATTTGTATCTTTAACTCTATGGGTTCATCAAAAGTGGTAGGTAGGTGTTAATGGTCCCAATTAAGCCAAGATTGAAATATTCCCAGAAATAAATATGCCACTCAAAAACGACGCACACATCGATGTTTCCATTTTGATAACCCAAGACAAAGGATAAACGAATGATCAAAGGTTTACCTTTTACCGCTATCCAATATAAACTCCGAAAATAACTTAGTTACCTAAATAAGTACCTACATTTGAATTGCGCACGGTAAACCTATGATCGATAGGTAATTTGAATCAGAGAGCTACGATTATGTTTGGTTAACGCGAGTCCCATCCGTTTGCTCAAAGTTTATCACAGGTGATTTCAATTAAAAAGCTTTAATCGACCCCGAAACGGTCGCCGAAATCGGCGGCATTTGTAATCACCGCGGCGTGAGTTTATACTCTTTAATGGACTTTGCAGAAGTAGTTTCAACTCTACTTACGGCTAAGATATTTGAGGAAAAACTACCCGCCACCTACCGCAGTAAGTGGTGAAGTTGCCGAACTATGGCAGACGTGGAGGGTATGGGCGCTTGGCGTGGCGCGCGCCGGCGGGCCCACTTGGCGCGATTTAACGTGTTTCATTAAAACGTTTTGTCGGTGTAATCGCAAGTAATTTAAGTGAAGAGAGCCGAGCTTCCGACTTTGTAAGTATTTTGTGTTTTCTTTTTTAATTACTTCGTTTTAACTTTGTTGTCGGGCTTTTAAAAGCTGACTGACAGCCAAATAACGAAGTTCTTTATAACTATTTAGGGAGGATTTAATGAAATTGTAAACTTTTTATGCGATAAAACTTCATTAAATTGGTTATTTGATTGTGATATTAACATGCTGGAAACATATTTCTTTCCATTTTGTAAAAGAATGTAAAAATATCTAAAATACCTGAAAAAAAATCATGATACCGGATAACCTTTCCCACACACACAAAAACTATCCTACCAAATATCTCCCGTGTAAACCGCGTAGTAATTTACAAATTCTATCAAGATATCCACGTTAAATACAACATCGTGGTGAATGATGTAAACCGGGGTGCAGCTTCAGTGTGCGGTCGCGGGACTTATGCGCCGCTGGACGGTAGTTATGAACCCGGTCCCCTCCATAAGTCACTCGTTACATCTGTTCCATCACTCCCCGGCTCTCCCCTTCATTATTTAGCTTAATATACAGAATTAATTTTAAATTTTCACAACGAATTTTAAACCTAATAGTAATGTGTGGTCCAGTTTTCCCTAGACGGTGGATAGTTTTGAAAAGAGGTTGGTATTAAAAGAAGGGTTAATCATTTAGATCATTTGATTTGAATTAATAAGTCAAATCTCTTTCGCCTTTATAGTTTCGAATACCTAAAAAGTTCAGTTCAAGGAAAAAAATTTGGCGATGATGTCAAATAATGAAGAAGATATTTTATACCTGCATAATTAGTCTTATTTATTCTTAGTTATGACTTCCACTAAAATTTAAGCAAAATACTAGTTGGTACTCAAAGTTGATAAACAAAATACAAAAAATAACTATTCGTCTATGAAATGTTATTAAGAAATTGGCAGCGTACTTTTTTTAAATACTTGTAGTACTTACTAAGTAACAATGTAACACCACTACTTAATATTTTTAAAGTACACGGAATCCCAGGTAAGTATGATGTTTTGAGCTCCTGTTCATTCAAAGTCAGTCGTTGCACGGTTCTATTGCTCCCCAACCCACTCATTCGCATACAGAAAAACCTACAGAATAATAAAATTTGAATAATAATTTAAAAAAAAACATGGATTTATGATCTAATATTTATAAAAATATACCTACCTAAGTAAAAAAATCATTTATGTTTAAATAATAAAAAATATGTATTTTTTCAAAATTGGAGTTTATTACACTTGTGTTTAGTTAGGTTATAAATATGTATGTTGAAAACTTAACATTATTTAAAATCTTGTGCTGCTCGCTACAGGCTGGTCAACGTTACGAGTAAATGTCGCGTCATTGTCGATTCATTTTTTAAACGTAACGTATTTTTGTTAAAATACACTTGCGATTACCGCTTTCGGGTGAGAAAGAATTTGTTATTGACCTTCGTTTAGTAACCTAGTGCAAAATTAATCAATGTCATGTAGTTTTAAATGGGTTATTTAAAACTAACTGTTGCCACTGGATTCGCCCGCGTATACCTCGGAATAAATAAATGGAATCGGATAAATGATATTCTCTGTTATTATTACATAATTATCACAATTTATCATTGACACAAAAATAAAAATCATAATACATCCATCCAGAAACATTTCTCTCATATAAAATATTAGTTAGATAGATTCCATTACTTACTGACTTTTTAGCAGCTCGCTGTTCTAAAGCCAACTTAACCAGGTTAAGCTTACCTAACCCCTCTAACACAAAAATTCACTGAATAATTCAGTACGAAATCCTTTTTTAAAACCTCAAACTAAAGCGGTTTAGGCACTCAATTTATTTCCAACGTTTATAAATAAACAAACAAAATACGCGACTGCTTACCACCCGTTATCCGTGGTATTCGTAAAGAAAACAAAATGTATTGCACGCCAACTTTGGGCATGGCGTGACGGGCAAACCCGCGGTCTGCCGTTGTAACTTTTACAACCATTTACAGCTGACGTAGACACGAGAACATATGGAGTTGTGAACCAGATCGTTTGTCAAGATGTGTATGAATTATAACATTAGGAACGTGGGTATTGAAGGCGAGAAAGAGAAGTACAGAGAAACAGAATCGGGTGGAGTGGTTGAATTGCAAAAGGTCCGTAAAAATGGTGTAAGCCCTAACTATGTGTTTCCCGATAGCTACAACTTCGGGTTGTTCAAATCAGGAGGCAATAGACTATGATCATAAAAATGAGACTCAATGTTTAACATTAAAATAGCAGCCAAACGGCACTTTTGTGATGCTGGTCAAACGGACTTAGGTGACACCTCATCCGCAAAATATTTCATCCGCGGTTGAATCGTCATCCTTCAAAAAATATAAGGCGTCGACTCATCCGTAAGTTAAAGTGATATCCTAATATCTGGAAGGAAGTATTATAATGAAATAATGTTTAACTTTATTTATAACAAAATCATAACCCTCCTTTTGGCTTTGCCGTAGTCGGGTAATAAAAGATAGTGCATAGGGGAAATTACATTAGGTTGACCAATTTTCTTAAAAATAGTTCCCTTTTTTCTAAGTCATTTATCATAACGTTTGACATCTTAGACGTCGTCTACTTCTCTTGACGTCATTGCAGAAATTAATATTAGTTCTTAGCAGCAAAAACTATGCAACTTTCATAAAATATCACCAAAAACGTGGGACGCAAGAATCCGGTTATCTAAAGACGAACTTTCGCCTTTCACCTATAACTGGGTAGCATACTTCCTTAAGAAATTGCATTTAATCATGTTCAGACCTCACAACTTCCCTTCTACCCCGTATATTTTATGAATTTCGAACATACTTCTCGTCAACAATTACTTTAATAATAAAAAAGTTCTTATTATAGGCTTTTACGACAAATACTTTTGTTAAATTAAAAAGTTTCGTTCAAAGTACTCGCTCTTGATCGGTTCATTGTTGCTGAATTGTTTTCATGTGTGTGTGTGAGTAATTTTCATCACAACTTTCAGCTTAAGATGATGTGTTGCGTACAAAATGCGAAATTACATCTGAATTATAACTCGACTGTGAAATGAAAGCTATTTAATTTACGGAGTTTGGAATTATCGATTTTCACTAAGGGCGTTAACCCGAGACCTTTAGAAACCAAATCTTAATTTTAAACTATAGGTACTTATCTTATTTGACTTCCATTATTTTAAAATGTTTTTAGAAAGATAAAAAGAAATGCCAGTTCATTCAAAACCTTGTTTGTCTGAAATAAATAAATTTGTTACTAAAATCTAAGAATGACGCCACCCCTTAAACAAAACTTTGTTCAATAGTAGGTACCCGTATTGCGATCCATGAGGCGTAGATTCTCTATAGTTTTTATGACCTAGGGCCGGTGGACAACGACTATTTCTTTGAACGAGACCTCGTTGAAACTTTTAATTAACTGAGTACTGCAGATTTGCTACACAAATTATTTTTTCATCATTTTTCTACCTTTAATTTTTAGAGCTCCCCAGGAAAGATTTTAATTTTTTCTAAGTACCTAATGAAAATGACTTCTCTATTAGACATAATAAAAAGAAAAAATGAAAGAGGTACTAGTTAGGTACTCGTATTTAGGGAGTTTTGCAAAATATATTTAAGAAAACCGCCGATATTCCAAAAACACAATATAGTTCTACGTTTGTTTAAAAAACACGCAAGTTATCAACAAAATTCTGTTACACATCATCCCAGTTTTACTCAATGGCGATGTGACGGGAAATGTGTAATCACCACCGCCTAAATAATAGCAATATTAATTAATAACTTGAAAGTCAACACGCTTCACCCTGTCATTAGTTTGAACAGAGACGCACGAGTATATCAATCATTAGTTGCGTTATCGCGGCGGCACACGACGTGCCTTCACCCAACTTTGCCTTCTCATGTTTGTGTTATTTGTTGAATATTTCAGACAAGACCTAATTTCATTAATTCAAACGTATGTACATCTCCCCGGCAGCGCCCACGCCACTACCGGCTACCTTCCCGACCGGTGTTATTTCGAACCTGATAAAAAATTACACACCTTTGTTTTTAGTCCGAATTTAACGTTGTAAACTGGATTTTGAAAAGGCCGGGGATCAGTGCGGCTTTGCGCATGCCCACCACCGTTACTTTTCAACCCGAAATTCCTAACCGCGAATTTAATATTTAATCTCACCCTTGTCTAGAACATTTACCGGGCGAGTGTGTCCCGAAATACTTTCCCTATCTGCGAAGAGGCGTACATTGGTTAGGTACAGTTTTTTAATCGCTCGGCCACCACTTGACGTGCGGTCGTGATGGATGGCGGCCTGTACCCGGGTCACGTTTTGTCATTTTATTAATACTTAAATTGGTCACCCGTGACGCGCGAAACGTGAAGAGGACAAAGCTTAATACAACACTTTCATATTTTTGTTGCAGCTCGTTTGACCCGTGTATGAAATTGGAACTTGGGCCGCTGTAATAAAAATTAATTCACACTATTAGTCAAACACGGCTTGTTTTATTTTGCCGACACCTACAGTAAAGCGCGTATTTTTCAACTTGAATTTTGGTACAATGTTTGGGGAGCGGTCACAAAGGGGAGCAGGTTGAATGTAAACATATCATGTATTATATTTTAAGTGTAGGTAGGTGATGAATAACTCCATAATACAGGGTCGCTTCATTTACAAGCTCCCAGCATCATGTCCGGCCGACATAGCTACACGAGTAGGTACGTCTCAAAACATATTAGCGAAGTAAGTTAGCAAGCGCAGTCCGCCCTGGGTTAATGGGGTGTCATAGCACATGATGGGTCGTCCGCCTTACGAGTTACTAGCTCATCAGGAGCGCCGACGAACGAGACCGACACCCTTTTATTGACACTAGTTTTACACTGAAATATGGTCTGAGGTAACAAGAAAATAGTGGCAGCTTTTAGGGCAGTAATATAGTACCGATAGCTTCTTCTTAATGCGATCTTATCGCCTGAAACAGGTATATAAATGACCTCCCCCTAAAAGGTAGGTAGTGGCGGTTCAAATACTAGAATAATGTAGATGTAAGTGATACTGAAATATTCATTTATTCATTCTCATTTTCCGGCTGTTCTCTATGATGAAGGTAGAAAAATTATTCGCTACTTATTCCAAATGTAGCTCCTTTTACATATCTAGGCGCAATGTGAGTAGCTAATGTATTACTCGTTTCCGATTAAACTAGTGATATAAGTCAACATTTTCAGGTGTAGGAATTTGCTATTGAATAACTTTTCCAACTTAGATACTAAGATAACCTAGAATTGTTTACGTAAACAGACTTTGAACTAAATGACAATTTTTTTTTAATACAGAATTCAAATTCAGTGCAGCTTATAATTAATTATTTATTATTAGTGAATCATATTAAATTCTTTCAAAGAAAACTTAACCTTCCACACACTTTAAAATAATCTGGTCTACACCCATAAAATAACATTTCGCACATGTGATATCACGACGAAACTTTCCAAAAATTCTCTTTTACTACACCACTCCAAAAAGTTTGAAGCGAGACATATAAAACTCTTTTAATAACAAAACACTTTGCAAAGACATCGTCCGATATAACGTAAGTGTAAAGGACTAATGACATGTCATCGCACGAGCACGCCCCCACGCTCCGACGGTCACCGAACACTTCTCCAGTAATAAGTTTATCGACCATTGAGACTAGAGCTCATTTCATCTTTTTAACCGCTCGGGTAGGTAGCATTAATGTTTCAAACTACGTTAGTTTATTAGACTTGAACTTTGTTTTAAAGACTGTTCTGTTTTCTTCTTTTTTGGGAAGCGTTAGAGTTCGTATGAATTTGTAGATACGTGAAGCGTTTTAAATTATATGAAAATAATAATTTGACATTACGGTTGTACGAGTAACAACAAATATTTTAAAAGAGTATATATAGAGTAATATGCAGTTCTTTACTGGTTCTTGTATATAGAAATGACTAACCCGAACCGTGCACCTGTTTTTTGACTTTTTATAAATGCCCTCGTGGGCCTATGTGATGTAAAAATATTTGAGTTTTCATTTTGTTATACCTTCAAATTCTTTTACATTCAATCACACAACGACAGCGGCCTAAGCCGCAAAGTCTATGACTATGCAATTTTTGCACAACATTGCGTTATTTACTGTTTAAAAATGAATTACTTTTAAAGGAAGATTTCATGTAGATATTACTTTTATGTATCACATCGTATTCACTGTTTGTTTTTTATGTAACGATTTTGTAATAGATACATGTGATCTTTCTTACACTCTCAATGTGTTACATTGAGCTCGGTTTTTTCTGTGTAAACGTAACTCAAGTTCCAACTTTAGTTACGTACGGCACTAACTCGAGGTGTTCTGCTTTCAAGTTTTCAAGACCGTCAAAACTTGAAATCGGTACACACTTCAGGAAACCCTGATCAGTTGAAATAAAAAGTGCCCTGCCTTCATTTCTTCGACACGAGACCTTTCCAAAAGTTTCTAATGATTGAGTAAGCAAAAAACTTTTTCATCTACTACATTATTTCTGATCATACCTGTTCTTTCTTCCAATAAAGTGTCTGAGTAATGTATATTGCTTTTAGCAGATGTGATGACCGGACGGGGGTCATGACTTTCATGTGCAGAGAGCGAGAAATTCGTCTAACACTTTTGTCAAGCTTATCTGGTGTGTATTTCCCTAACAGACCTCGAAAAAGTTTCTCTAAATGCACCATTACTTTTACTCTTTGAGTCGGATCTGTACTCCCACGCACCTCAATGAATTCACCACATCAGCGTGTTTCAAAAACGCTACAAAGCTTTACCTGTCCGTATCGAATCGAAATGAGAATTGCATCGGAGAGCTTGCCAACAAGATAATACAATCTGTACCTCATCTTCCGTACAATATAAAACTCTCAACCTGCAAAGTAAATGCACCTTCAAAAAGCGAAGAGTAGCAATCTAGCGAGGAATAATTTTTCCGTGCGATTGCGATGCGATGTTTTGGCGCATCGTTCGACAAATAGCCGCGTTCCGTCGCAGTCCGCAGGGCGGTCCGCTGACGCTACAATATCTGCCGGCACTCGCTCGCGCAGCACGCAGCCTCACAGGCTCACCAACTCACGGGCACACAGACACCGGCAACTTGAAAAAAATGCCGAGATTGGCGAAGAGAGCTCCGCAGCCTTGGAGTGTCGGCCGCCAATTCGCCACGTTGCAACACGGAGATTGTACCGTCTGTTTTGTTTGCCTCTTACCTTCTTATTTTGAGCAAAGAAATTGTATGAAAGTGCAACTGACTTCAAATTGTTATTCTGTGTCTCCCCAAATTTTCTCACGAAAAACTAAGTTCGTCCCCCAAGAACTGCGATTACAAGCGAAATAAAAACGTGGAACAAGAAAAATAAAAACGTGGGACCGACAATTCACGTCTCGGATTTTTCAGCCGCAAACGATAGTTAACGCTATCTAGTTAGTAGTTAAATAGCTCATTCTCATTCTTGGAAACGTTCCCTAACGTAATAAACGACAAGAGTAGGAAGCTTCGCGTGAAAGTTGAGAGCGTATGCTATCTCATGCAAATTACGGCAGATTTATCATAAGACGTCTCCGTAATTGCGACGTGAGGAGATATGGCGGGAGCGCTTAAAGCCACTCTCCAGAAAAAAGGCAATTAAAGGGATAAACTGGAGCAGTTAGGTCGGGCGTCACGCTTGCGATATCTCTGGAGAGGTGGCGGCGCGGTGGCGTGCCGGCGGCGTGGCAGCGGCGTGCCGCGTGCGTGCTCGCGCGCCTCCCGCCTTCAGACCCCACCGAACATGTAAAGGGCGTGGAGCAATATCATAGACTACAGACTGGAGACGGGGGTGGAACATCCGCCACTGACGCTATTGCACTTGAAGCTTTACAAAGCTAAAAGCAATACAGTTATTTGATTTAAGTCGGGTGTGTACCACCGCCTTGCGCTGGATTGTGTTTGTTCTGGTTTGGCAGATGTCAAAGTTGTATGTTTTGAAACAGAGCCTCACTGTTGTTTGCCATGTTTGTTTCCAGATAGATGGTATTAGTTACCTATATGTGTTGTCGACATGTGTGCATTACCCTACATACGCAGACAGTAGCTAACCACAACATATCAGTTGCGCGCATGCATTGAGTAGCACTAATGACATTCATTACTAACGGATTAGCTAAAACAACTAATCTGTTTACTGTATCATTACACGGATATCCATGTTACAGAACTGTAGATACGACTTCGAAAGCAACTAATTACGCTGAGCTTGACTAAAAGCCATTGAGAGTCCATCGGCGATAACCAAAACGGAGTCCATCAAAATAATGACTTGGTGTATGAGGGTGATATGCGACATTCGCTACTGTAATTAATGCAAATCAATGGTGGAACGTGCGATTGATTCGGGCCTAGCGGAAAGCTGATCAATTACGTTAATGAGCTGCTGAATCCATATCGCTGACGTTTCAATATTATGCTAATGCTTACGGTTATTTGCTGAGTAATACCAGCGGGCATTCGCTAGATATGCACCTTTAAGTTTCTGCGCAATTTGTCGATTATTTTGTATCCAATCGGCTGTGATATTTTAAGGGGTTGTGGTAATGAGTGTCGAGTGTTTATACAGTTCAGGTTTCTTTGTGTCATAGGTATGTTGGCTTGGGGTGAGGTCGTGTCTATGTTTGCTTTATTCTGAACTGTAATACGTGTGTAACCGTATGTAATGCGACAGAGTTGTGAAATAATACTTTATTGATAATTGTTTTATTTTGTAGTAAATAATTTAATGTAAATGCAAGAACCAAAATCTATGCTCACTCCATATTGCCAAACAAAATTCAACCTTGTGTTACAACGAAACACAAAAGCTAAAGCTATTATCGACACCACTAGCCAAAGCCGTATTCCATATCGTAAGCCGATCAATGGCTAATGATCCCTAGGTGTATCGGAACTGTTCCAATATTATGTAAATGCTATCAGCTAGTCGCCTGAAAGCCTTCGCCGGCCTTCTCCGCTAACGTTACTTAACGAAAGCGTTTCACTATGTAACAGAATAGGTATATTTTCATAATTTTAATAGAGCAACGTTTTAAATTGTGTGAGGAGTATTCTGTTACGGTAAGCTTTAATGGGCAGAGGATATATTATTTAGGAATATAGGTAGATTGAATTTACAACGTGTAATGGAATAGAATTTAAATGAAAACGATAGTATTTTTTAGTTTATCAGTATCGGCTAATGAATATATTCTGAACTGTTAATTTTATTAAAAGGATGAAAAAATATTTCAAAAGGTTCTCATGACATAGAAAACTTGCATTGACTCTTGATTTTACCACATCATCTTTTTCCTCCTAGACCTTTTCCTAATTTATCGATTCCAAGTTCATTGATTTAATTACTACACTTCTTTTGTATTTCTCAACGAGCTAGTAGAACATTGGTCTTTCGAGCCGGATACGTCATTTTTGGGTGTGATTCCCAACAACATGAAATGATAACCTTCGGAACCAGGGGCTCTAATCTCTAAGCACGAAACCCGTGGTTTCGGCCTTAGTTACGTGCGTTTTGACAACGAGCCTAAACTAAAATTGGACGATATTACGAATTGACAGATAGCTCCTTAGACTCGGCGCCACCTGCGGAAAATTCGTGGTACTAAATTTTTTAATTCAATTTTACGTAGCGCCGTATCAAAAGAGCTTCCGTCGTAGTGGTATTATCCGTCCGTAAAGTTGATTTTGAAGTTAGTTACGTTCATTCATCCTTATCTGTACCCGTGTTTTCTTTAACAGACTCAGTAGACCCCCAGTACTCAGAATTTTGTTACTTCGTTCAGCCCTACTACAACAGCTGTCAAAAAAGGATTTAACATTTATGTAATTCAAATACAAATAAATTGATTGTTTTTTTTGTTCTTTTTTTTCTAAGATTTATTCTACTTAGAATATTTGAAATCTTGCACATATTCTGTTACACGTGTCCGTATATTGATAGGTATTTAAGAAATAAAGCATGGTTTGTATTGAAAGAAACCTTGAAGAGAACCGCGATGTCGTGATATCGTGAGGGAAACTCGTGCATGTATCAATGTCTTTCATATACCCTATGAATGCTCACAATTTATTACTGATCGCGATTTTTTGAGGAAGTATGCATAAAGCTCATGGTTTAATATATCTGTGAAAACGGTTTTATACGTTTTGAGGAATATTTTATACATGACTGGTACACTGTTTGAGACAATAAACTCAATATTAGGATTTATTTTCCCATGATACAGAAATTGTACCTATAATAGGCCAGTCTTATTACAAATTAATATTAGTAGATAGAGGTTTTTGGATCCCAAGTGTTTTTTTTTTTAAAATAAGCTCTTAAGGCGCGGTGTTATCTCAATATTCCCAAAAATTGGTTTCTTAGAACGTCGAGTATGACGTAATGTAATAAAAATAAGCAACGCGAAATACAGTGAACAGAGAAGGGTATAAAGAAGAATTTAAACCGAACAGAATAATAAATAAGAGTTTGATATTCCCAATAAAAATTGGGAAGTTGTAGCACAAAAATAAACTTTGACGTCGAAGATCTCTGTATTTCCAGCGATAACAACAGTTTTTTTTTTTAAGAATTTAGTAGGTTTTCCATTTTTTTAAAACTTTAACCGAACCGTTATTTAATTTTATGTCTATATTTTAAATAATCTAAAGAAAAGCAGTAAAATAAATGCCCATTCGCAGCTTACGTCACATTTCAACACAAATACCATTTTTTCAATTTTCAATTTTATTGACGCTCCATAGTGGTGACAATAGTTTACGCAGTCATAAGCGATTAAAACCGTAGTCAGTCCGCGCCTTAACTTTGAATTATACGAGCCAAATAAAAACAAAAACAAAACTAAATCAAACTATTTACATATATTCACAATTTTGTAGAGTGGTGCTGATAACACAATGAGATTTAGCTTATTTAGCCTAAATTACGCTTTATGATGAACTTTTCATGATTGAATACTAAGAGCCGAACAATCTGAAAAAAAGACACTGAAACCTAAAACACATCACACATAAAACTCAGTTAAATCTCCGGCGGAAACATCAAAACAATATACCTCACCATCTAAAAACGACGATTGCGCCCACTTACAATATTCCACTTACGTGCCATAAACTGTATCAAACAAATAAAGGACTACCATAAGCGGTCTGTCGGACGTAATATTACGTTAGTAGTCATAAAAACTACGCGGATTGAGTGTAAACAAGGGCTGGGTTAAGATGTAGGAACCGCAATGCACCAAAGTGACGTGGCTTCTTGTAGGGCGACACTGACTGGGTCGTTTATCACAGTCAATATCGTCTGTCGTCGTATGTACCTACATGTATAGGTTGCGTACATATTATTGCACGCGTGTGTACTTGGGCTCATTGATTTTGATATGTTGGTAGGCTGGTGACAGTTTTTTGTTGTTCTTGGGCCTGGTCTGTTTGTACATGTCTTTTTTGGAAAATTATGGAATGAAAGTCACTGCATAGATTATCAGGAAGATAACGTCTTATATTTTTAGCCGTTAAGTCAATAATTTGATAAGCCTTTTTCTTATGTCTTTAATTTCAATAAAAATAATCATAAGAGTCGTGAAATGAATTAGTAAAAAAAAAACTTATAAAATAACAAAAAAGGGTTTTATCGATAATTATCCGTTATTTACATTTTGCGCTACTTTCCAATTACCCACGCAAATAAAAAACACATAAAAATACATGTGGCACTCGGAGACTGCCGCGGTGAAGCTATTGCATAACATTTTCTTTATTTTAAATGAATAAAATCGCCTACCGCGTATATTTAACGAGAATATAATTTATTTAAATGTTTGTGGTGCACTACTGTAATAAAGAACTGCTTTGTTGTAGGAGATTTTTATAAGTAGGTTTCATTGTAAAAACTCCTTTTTTTGCTGGCCGTTTAGAATTATTAATAAAAAGTAAATTGTTTTTTATGACGGATATTTATAAGATTGCCGAAGTCTCCCAAACTGAAACGATGTTAGACGATGCCTGATGTCAGGTTTTTTAGGTTAGGTTTTTGGAAACTTAGTGATAAAAGCTATGCAATAGCTTAAAAAAATGTACAAATTAGTCTTTATGTTGTTTTTTTTTTCTTTTTAAATAATAACGATTATACTTCGGTTTTAAAAGATTTTATAAAGTTAGTTAAAGTTTAAATTAACATAACTTTTTTATCTTAGTCAGCTTCATATCGATTATTAAATGACTTAAGATTATCTTTTTTTTTTTCATTACAACCAGCACATTTATCGAAAGGTTTTATCTTGATCAATTCGTAGATTTCACTTCAACTTCAAATAACTAAAATAAAATGATATTTTATTACAAGTTCTTAAAAAAACGTATTACGGATAGTATCATATTATTTACGTTATCTTCACAAAAGAGAAACTTTTTCCATAATACATTTAACTTTTTCACATTTTTCTGAGAAAACGATATTAATCAAAGTTTGATAGATATTATACCTACCAATACCAATGAAAGAAAAAAGTGTCTAAGTTTAATCTAAATAAAATATTGAATCGAATTCATGATAAATCTGAATCTATACAATACACATTGAGCTCCTAACTACCGAATTATTTTAACACTTGATTGACTATAAAATTATTTTGCTTTTAGCACTAAAATATATATCAATTGACAACAATCTATAATAAGTTAGGCAAATGAAACGTAGCTAACAATAGAAATAGAAAATCGTTCGACGAATACCTTAAGATCCTTCACTAAAAGACAGCTTAGTCCCTAGCTTAAGGTATAAACTACTATTTATCCAGTCGAAACTTCCCCTGGGACATATAACTAATAAATATCCCAAATTTATAAGAATTGTCGAATGAAACCGTATATAAAAAAATACTCCACATATAAATGTATCCTAATTATAAATCTGTGTCGACAAAATTTTGAGGTGTATGTTTATAAAAGAAAATCTTAAATATATTTGTACATAGTAAATAGCAGGCTCAGCTCAGAGGCAAGATGTTATGCTAATATTGTAAATATTATTTCTTAGCTCCAAATATAATTGAAACCGCGACGACATTCTTGGTAAAATACATCATAATTAAAATTTTGTTACACCGAATAAGTCCTATCTAGAATTGGATTTTAAACGGCTTTCCGTACTAAAGTTGTTCCTAGCTACGAGTATCACACGTCCGAAAACTTATTTGAATAACAACGCATACAATAAACGCTGCCGTGCATAACGGTACGAAGGCGTTTGACAGAAACAGAATAAGCCAGCGTATCGCAAGAAACAATACAACTCGCAATAGTGACATAAATCAAATTTTTGTATTCGTACGGACTCGATATTTGTGATATTAAAAGGCGAGTCACGGCGGGTCGCACGTCGCGCAAGATCGCCGCCAGTACAGCCGGCAACTATTAAAAATAGAGAACACTCCTGAGCGTATTTCAGTTGTCATATTTCACGGTTTGGCCGATGCTGTATAAACACGTTCCCGTTCAATCATCCCCCGATAGGCGGCGGCGTTGCGAATAAATCAAGTCTCTCACTTTTTCACCTGCCACACACAAAAGCTTTCGCACTGAAACTTGATTCGGGTTATTTCTGACGAAATATCAGCCTATTTGTTATACTATTGATACGGACGCACGTGCGCCGCGTAAGTTTGTACTTGTTGACGAGAGGGGATTGAGTGAAAATTGCTTTCCGACAATGTGCATAGAATTTGATGGCACCCGGTGCCGACTTACGGTACATGTTACGCTTTTTTCCATGAAAATAAGTTCTGATTTGCTGCAAAGGGTATATAATATGATCGTATCGATACAAACTGAAATATATGAGGCGGACACGTACGACACACGTTTTTCTTTAGCCTAAATAAACAGTCATATAGTTGGAGTAAACTAACATGACCCGATAACGGAACTCCTTTATCGTTCTATTTTATTGGTACCTAGGTTTAATTTTCAGTTACATTTTACGTGATAAACATTTGTAAGTAGATAGAAACAATATTTTAATAAAGCGTGTAGAATGGCTAAGTTCTGTTCCATTTAATATTCGGTACAGCATACCTATAAATAATTCATTCATCCCAAAAATAAAAATACTATCTGAAAGTGAGTAGCTTTCCCCACGCACCGTAAAAAACTCTTTACTTTATCACAAACATAACAATAACTCACGCGACTCGTTGATACGCGAGTGTATCGCGTCATCGTAAATATCATACTCGAACACCTCACGGCCTGTCATAATTCAATTATGGCGAAAAAAACGCGTCACGTATCGTTGGTGATAGCACAATCTTCGCACGATCTAGCTAAGGAAGCTGTGAGGCATCTCATTGCGGCGTCGTAAGTGCCTATTTAAGGCTACGTAGCCACTTACGTCGACGGGGGCCGATAGCGTAATCCGAATCGAGGTGTATTGTGCGTCCCCGTACGGAATACTGCCGCGGCGCCAAGCCGACTATTCCGAGAGCCTATAATCTTCGCCGTAAATGGATTTAATGCAAATTTCTCTACGGCCGTTTGAATGGGCTGATAAAAATACATACTTAAATCCTTTTGTGTAGTTCAAATTGTTTTTCGATGATGTTAATCGTTTTTGGGTAATATTTATATTTAATTAAAATATGTAATCGAATTCTGTGCGGGCTATAATAGCGTATTGGCTTTGATTCATAATTAAAAATTAATTGAAATAAAGCCAGATCAGTTTTCAAAATACTTACTTTTTTTACTTCAGACACGCAAGTACGTAAATGATAATTACATAACCAATACGGAAAACAAGCTCCATTTTCCCTGAAAACACAAATCTAAATTGAAACAAGCTAAATTTCAATCAAAACTAAAATGAAACACTGTGAAGCATCAGTTCGGTCAAACAACAGCTAATCGTCTGAGGGGAGCCTTATACATAGCTGAGTAAAATTTACATAAACACAGCTCTGTCTTGCGGCTGTTATCATTCAATTAAATAAGATTTTGCGATACGAAAACCACACCTGCTCCTCGAACTAGGAATCTAATTCGACTTGACTTAATAACTAACCATTTTTGGGAGATTGAAACTTGAAAGTTAGAGTGGTTTTGCTGTTAAATTGGATGTCTTCCGACTTCTCTTCGTGTAAACCGTATCTAATGTTCGAACCTTAAACACTATCAGCCTTACTGAAAAACTTAAACATCTGTTGAACACTTGTCAAAAAAAAAGTGTGACTGCAAAACGGACCTTATTTCAACATATGGCGTTGAAATAAGGTCCGTTTTGCAGTCATCTCTCATCTGACTTTTTTTAGACAAGTGTTCAACAGATTTTAAAAGTTTTTGTAGTATGACGGTATAAGTGGGATGTTGGGATGTAGCCTTTGTCTGTCTGCGATATCGAAGCTTGCAAACGAACAAAAAATTCTTATGCAGTTAAGTATTGTTAAAGCGACAAAAATATGGAACGCGGTGCAAATTAATAAAATAAAAATATTGGGTTTAAAGAGTCAACAACATCAGATAAAATAATACTTATTTAATAACAATGTAACTGGGCTCATTTAATTTTAATTTGTTTTCATGAAGGCCTGATGTATGGCCTGAAAATGAATGAAGAATTTTCGTATAAATTAAGAAGCAGTGTTACCGCAACCGATCTGAAAGGCGAATTGCATATTATATTAATTAAAAGTAATGTTTGAGTAAAAATCTGTTGAAACTGATTTATTTTGTTCAAAGTGAATAAATATAATTTCAGGGATGTATTTATTTATAAAAATATCTTTCAATAAAATAGAATTCAACATAATATGTTTAACATATTATATAGGTACATAAATGATATGAGTATTAAATAAATTATAAAGCTTTCATTCCTATTCCTGTTAACATTGCTGAAAGAGTGTATGAAACTTCGTATTTTTAATATATTATTTAAGAATAATTATTATTTATTTGTTAATTAAACAGTTCTGTTTTTCTCAGAAAAAAATGACCATCTTTCTGACATTTTAACATATACTACTTATCTTTTTATACTCTATAACATTATTCCGCCATGCAACAAATAAGTTAGAGTAAGTACGGGTGAAATGCGACACAGCTTACTCCGCTTTGTCAACGTGTATTATGCTCGTAAGCCCTCACTTGAGATATCTACCAGATATACTGCGTCTTTGTCTCTCTTTATCGTTGCATCCATAGGATATTGAATTCTAAAATCGTAGATTTCCATCTTGCAGTTTTAGTAAAATTAAATGAGCTGTGCCTTTTTGGGATTAGATTTTTGATTACGAATTGCTTTTGTGTGAAAAATGTTAGTCAAAAATGTAATGGCTTCATATAGGTACCTACGGTGATTTTCTTTTACAATATTAATAAAAACTTTTTTTTATTCGATTTTTTTATTTTTTTTTTAGAATTTTTTTGTTCATATTATTATTCTAAGATTTTTCATAATTTGTAGTAATGAGAGTATAAGTACAAATGAAAACTGCCTAACAAGAAAGTATACGCTCTGCACCTAAACATTTCCTTCCTTCCAAACTTTAATAAAAACCGCAGTACGAAAACGGCTATAGAACACCGCATCAAATACATTACCTGCTCACCAAATCCTTACCAGTTTGGAATACATCGATCGTGAGCACGCATCAGACAGCTAACAGCCAGTAATCAATGACTACCTATCATCCGAGCATCGGCATTGCGGCCTCGTCAATCCACCAGACGATTTCGCTTACATTAATCTTATCAATTCAGAACGGCAGCTTACCCACGTTGCTTAGAATTTGAATACCGCATTCAGGGTAGCGCTATGTGCCTATGTGCGCCCTATGCACTCATACGTGTTTGCAATGCGTAAACGTGCATAGACTTGGGAGATTTGTGCGTGAAAGACAACAGACGTCGGCAGGCTATGTTATTGTTTGATGCCGTAGACTATTTCAGTGTATGTGCTAATATACTGATGGGATTTGATACTGATGGGATTCAGGACGTGCTTAATCTTTGAGGATTATGATCTTGTGGCTAACGTGGATATAAACTGTTAAGTTAGCTCTCCGTTAAAAAAAGTATGATGTATTAAATTAAATTATAACAAATGACTCAAAAGCAATTAACAGTATTTAATGAACAAATTGAAATATTTCACAAACACATCGCGTTTACCTGCAAATAAATAAACGTCACGAAAATCCATATTCATTCCGAAATTCAAGATGAAACCACAGCATAAAATAAAATAATGACAAACAGTTGACCAACTGTGCCCCGTTCCACCCAATCAAGTGTTTAAAGCGAATATGTTGGTGAATATGGACGGCAAAAGACAGGTATGAAAGTGCGGACGTACTGAGGAGAGCCAATCAGTTCTATTTGCATTTCAGTAGTCGCCATTATAGCGAATCTCTCGCCGCGTCGAATGCTACAACCCAACACTGAATTTGTGAATGAAATTCTGTCGAAATGTATTTAAAGCGTTTATTAACTGCGTGCCAAGCCAGAAGCGTCCTGGATAATGAAGCTTTTGCTATCAACTCTAAATTGTTATTTAACTTAGTAGTTTTGATGCATTTACCATTGAAATGCACTGTTTGAATGATATTGTTAATATAAACGGCTGCAAATATATTTCAGCAGCTTTAATTAAGAGCAGTAAGTGTTGGAATGGGGATGTTTTATTTTTGAATAGCTTTTGCACGTAGCTTCGCTTGCGTTAATTTTCGTTTTCAAGAACATTACTTTTCTCGGAATAAAACTTACCTTATGTCCGGTTTCATGCAAAATTTTGAGGATGATCTGTTTAGTGGTTTTGATGTGAAAGATACAAACAAATGAACGAACTTAATTTCAAATAATTATAATATTAGTCAGGATTACGTAGGCGTTGATTGTGTTTTCATATCTGAGTTAAAAGAATTTCAAATAGGAAAATCTCCTACTAATACTGAGAGTTGCGCATAAATATCGCAAGTAATTACAATAAGAAGCGAGATCGTGGAAAATCACTGGGTAGCGAGTCGCAATTAGCGGACGAACACCCAACGGAAATAAATAAGGATATTAGCTTCCCCACCGCAGATCCGACTGAGGATAAAAATTATATTATTGTGTTCATTTATACATTTATACGGTTATATGCGTACATGTTTCTCGGTTAATCTGAAATGAAAGAGGAATTTAGATAGAAGTAAGAACGTAGATGTGTATCGGAATTAAATTGAATTGGAACGATTTATTTTCCGGATTGATTTATCAAATAATAATATGTATCTATTATTATACAATAAATATAAGACTGCTTAAAGAACGAACTTTTAGAAAGTAAGTATTACGAACTTACAGTACCTAGATTTTTTATTGTTTTTTTTTTTCTTAGAAAATAACGTCAGAGCTAGTACAAAAGTACCTTCTTATGCAATTCACACATGGCACCGCTCATCCGCGCGGACGGTTGATCGGTAGATCTCAAGTCGCATTGATTTGTATGAAATACTGCGGATCTACCGCGCGTCACACTACCACATAAGTTTCCTTTCAATTTAGAAAAAAACACGAATAAACGCGATAACGCGTAACAAAATCCATCCCTGACTGCTATGCCGGAGGTCGTGGGTTCGATTCCCACCCAGGACAAATGTTTGTGTGATGAGCACGATCATTTGTTCTGTGTCTGGGTGTAATTTATCTATAATATGTATGTATTTAGAAATATATAAGTATGTTTATCAGTTGTCTAGTACCCATAACACAAGCTCTGCTTAGCTTGGGACTAGATGGCGTTGTGTGATAGTTGTGGAATATATTTATATTATTAAAAGATTTTGATAACAAATGTGTAAGGATCGCTAGAAAAACTGCAGTGAAAAAAAAAACACATTCAAATCCGTGCACACATTTTAGAGGTATACGGTATCACAGACTTGTACATCATCTTTTGCGTACCTAAGGGGTTAAAAATCTTTCGCTATGTCCGCCTGTCCGCGCGAATCAGCAATGCCGTGTGAGAATTCATCATCATCATCATCATCTCAGCCAAAGGACGTCCACTGCTGAACATAGGCCTCCCCTTTAGATCTCCACATATACCGGTTGGATCCAGCGTCCGGCGACGACCACCAACTAGATGGATAGACGACTTTATAAGGTCGTCTATCCATCTAGTTGGTGGACGTCCTACGCTGCGCTTGCTAGTCCGCGGTCTCCACTCTAGCACTTTTCGACCCCATCGGCCATCTGCTTTGCGAGCAATATGGCCTGCCCATTGCCACTTCAGCTTGCTAATCCGGTGGGCTATATCGGTGACTTTAGTTCGTCTACAGATCTCCTCATTTCGGATTCGATCACGTAGAGAAACACCGAGCATAGCCCTCTCCATAGCTCGTTGAGCGACTTTGAGCTTTGAGATGAGGCCGATAGTGAAAGACCACGTTTCGGTGCCGTATGTCATCACTGGTAACACACATTGGTTGAAGACTTTCGTCTTGAGGCACTGGGCAAAGCGAAGGTGAGTGATGTATTCGCCGTTGATGTTGATGCCAAGTCCTTGCCATTCCAGGAGCTTGAAGGCGTCTTCCATTGCGGCAGTAAACAGTTTCGGGGAGATAACGTCCCCCTGTCTTACGCCTCTTCTCAATGGAATCGCCTTCGTGCTCTGCTCCTGTACTCGGACCGACATGGTGGCGTTATTATACAAACACTTCAACACCTCGATGTACCGATAGTCAATACGGCATCGCTGGAGTGACTCAAGTACCGCCCATGTTTCCACCGAATCGAAGGCTTTCTCATAGTCCACAAACGCTAAGCATAATGGCAAGTTATACTCTTCGGTCTTCTGTATAACTTGCCGCAGCGTATGGATGTGGTCTATGGTACTATAGCCTCTTCGGAAACCGGCTTGTTCGGGAGTCTGGAAGTCATCGAGTCTGTGTTCGAGACGGTTCGTGATAACCCTTGAAAACAGCTTATAAACCTGACTCAGAAGCGTGATGGGTCTATAGTTCTTCAATAGGCTGTTATCACATTATTTGAAGAACAACACCACCTCACCCCTGCTCCATGTTTTAGGCGTTTTGCCCTCGGACAGGACGGAATTAAAGAGTTTCTGGAGGACTTTAATTACCAGTGTTCCACACGCTCTCAGAAGCCCTGAAGTGATTCCGTCCTCGCCCGGCGCCTTGTTGTTCTTAAGCTGCTTCAGGGCCATTCTAATCTCATACAGACTGATGTCCGGGATATCTTCGGTATAATGTCGGGACAGCTTGGCTCTTGGATCTCCTACCAAGCTGTCAACGGGCTTTGCGACCGAAGTGTATAACTGTCCATAGAACCTCTCGATCTCGCCTAAAACTTCTGCTTTGGTCGACGCTATGCTGCCATCCTCCCGTTTCAGCTTTGTCATCTGGCTTTGCCCAATAGACTTGTCCTTTGCGAACACTTTGGAGCCTTGGTTTCGCTGTATGGTCTCTTTAACACGATTCGTATTAAAGAGACGCTGATCGTGTCGCAAGGACTTAGATATACGTCTATTGAGCTGCCTATATGACTTCGCGTCATCGGAAAACTGCAACTGTAGCAAGCGTCGTTCAGCCATGAGGTTTAAGGTTTGCTCGGTCAATTTCTGAGGTCTATCTTTACGGCAGGGTCTAAAGTGTGAGATAAAGTAAGATAAAGTGTGTGTGAGAATTGCCTCAAATAAATAATTTGAAACAAGAGATCAAAACCGAATACAAACAGGTACCTACCCAGTTTTCTACATTCTTTTAATTACATTATTAAGTGCTTATTTATCGATTAAGCCGGATTACACTGTCTCTCAGTATATTCGCTTTGGCGAAAAATCTCTATAAATAAAGATTTAAAAAAAAAAAAAAAAATACAATGAGCAAAAGAACTCTGAGAGTCTTGTATCTAATCCATGGCTTAAACTGTTGACGTACGCGCCTAGCGAAATTGCTTATTGTGATACTAGGCTACTAGATACCTACAGATACTTTTTTTTCTGAATATTATCTATGTGTTTGTACATCGAGACTAAAAAGGTTTACTGCAATGTTGATGAAGTAGATAATGTTTTAATCGAAATTGTTCGTAATTTGGGTATACTGTTTTTTTTAATTAATTGTGCAAACAAAATAAATATTTTAGATTAAAAAAAAAAATTAGTAATTTGGCAAACTTACAAAAAAATATCCTTAATCCTATATTTATAAAGTGTCTCAGCAATAAAAAAGTTACCCAAATTATAAAATATAGTTATTTCGACTGAAATAAATGTAAACTAAAGTCACCTCTCTCTCTCTCTCACGCATAATATTTTAGTAAATTATGTATTAACATTATCAAGTCAATTATAACGAAGCTTAATGAGGATTACAACATTAAGCCAACATATTGGCTTTATGGCTTAAATCTAACCCCAAAGCGCTGCAAAACGCAAAACTATACACAGATAATCTCACACTTAAAATCCATAATAATATAAAGTAACTTTGTCAGCCTGTCTGTATTTTAAATTTTCATGGAAAAGGCACTGAACCGTCAATAATGGCGTTCACTAATAGAAAGCTTAGGACCTGGAAAAGCACATAGACTACTTTTATCCTAAAACAAACAAAGGTTACCTATGAGTTGGAATAATTTCATTTATTATGCACAATGCATTATTAAATTTATTCATATTTTCATGCAAGTTCTACGTAACCGACAATTTTGAGATTACAGAATTTTGTCATTTTTTTTTTTTTTTTAGGTTGGCAAAATCATCAAATGAGTCTGGACTGTCAGGACGGACTGTCAGACTCTTACTGACTAAAATCCCTTTACGTTCCGGGGCCACGGTATCCTGGATTAAGAAAAATCCGCGACCCCGGCAGGCATTTGGCCCCATAAGGGGCCCCGTCGGTGACGCGTGAAACACGACGCGCCACCGACTCGGGCTTGGTCCTTGGTCGGACGGCGAGCATACCCATTACTCACCGTCCGCAAACCCGCTCCGCCGCTGTGCCCTCTGCTGTTCAGAGGGACACGCGTTGGAGCGTCCACCCGACAGGCTATTTGCATACGGGCAAAGAAACCCCTTAGGCACACAGTGCCTAAGGAGAATTTTTGCCCGCATCCCAGGGTGCACCGGCCCGAAAAACTGGTCTTCCTCCCGGACGTATCCGAGAGGGAACTCCAGTCCACGGGCGCACGCGGAGGTTTCCTGTCTTAGCTCCCCAGAATTTTGTCATTTGGCAGCGAAACATTTTTTTCGTATGTTAATCTTTATCCAAGGCCTTTATCGTTGGTGCGCTTACAAACATACAGCAGTCGTGCCCTGGAGTTTAAACCGCGTTTCAGCAAGAGTAGTGTGGGACGCCCCCCAACTAGATTGACCGACAACCTTAAGAAAATGCCTGGGGCGGACTGGGTGCAGAAGGCAGAGGAAAGGGTTATGTGGCACCACCCGGGAGAGGCTTATGTCCAGCAGTGGACAGCGATAGGCTGAGTTGATTGATTGACACAACCAGCCAGACAACTACTTAGTCTTCTAGACTCCCATATTTTTTCCGTGTGGGAACCAAACACGCAAACTGCAGCGCAGCGTTGCCACTGCGCCAACCGTCTCGTCCACAGATGATAAAACATAAAATACATTCAGACGAAGCCGCGGGAACAAAAGATAGTAAAACGTGAGGTAATCATTATAGTGAGTGTATCGTTATAGTGAGCGATCGAAGGACTGGGCAGGCAAATAGCACGCGGGACCCCGCCGTGATTAGGTCGGGGACTGCAGTGGGCAACGCCTATCTTCTTTTAGATAGAGAAATATTGTGTAGGATTATGGCTTTGTGGTTTTTGCTCGTTCAAGTTATGTTATTGCTATAAGTATGGTGGATTTTTGGGAACGGATAAGAGTTGGCCGTTCTTCTTTGTGCAGTTTTAATATCCCATACAATAAATCATATTGATTGAAAACTGACGAAGAGAAGACTAGTTAAGTTTTTCAGGAAATAGTTTGATCACTTGAAAATAAATTTCAGAAAAAGAACTAGCATATTTGTCTTCGATAATCAAAAACAATTCAACCTTGCATGATTATGGGCAGAAGCTGTATTACAAAAAAAACAAAAGAGCCGCTAAAGCAAAATTTGTAAAAATAAACACATGTGGCACTCGGACACTGCCGCGGTGAAGCTATTGCATAACATTTTTTTTATTTTAAAAGAATATCGCCTACCGCGTATATTAAACGAGAATATAATTTATTTAAAATGTTTGTGGTGTACTACTGTAATAAAGAACTTCTTTGTTGTAGGAGAATTTTATAAGTAGGTTTCATTGTGAAAACTCCTTTTGTAGCTGGCAGTTTAGAATCAGTAAGAAAAAGTAAATTGTTTTTATGACGGATATTTTTATGATTGCCGAAGTAGAACTGAAACGATGTTAGACGATGCGTGGTGTCAGGTATTTTCATTAGGTATTTGAAAATTTTTTGATTCGGTCCCCGCGCCGCGCCGCTCTCAGAGCCCGCGATAAAAGCTATGCAATAGCTTAAAAACCAGCCAAGTGTGAGTTGGACTCGTGTGAAGAGGGTTCCGTACGATTAATTTTTTGCCTACCTATAATTTTAACCGCAAATAATAAATTAATTGAAATTTACGAATAATTGAAGATTGGTACGCACAATATTGAGTGATTTACCATGTTATTTTAATATCATGGACTTCTTATATGTTTTCTTATAATATATAAGTAGAAAACTAATTTCTGTTTTTTTTTTTTCAAAATTTTAGGTTCAGTAGTTTCGGAGATAAGGGGGGGAATGGTCAATTTTCGTCTATTTTCTTGAATAACTTGGAAAACTTTTATTTAAAAAATTACAATAAAATATATTTAAGATCTTCTCAACAAGACCTCTCATTTGGTATGTCACACGATGTTTTCTTCGTTCACTGCACACGATGCAGTTTTCAAAATTGAGTGATTTACCATACGCACAAAATTGAGTGATCTACCATGTTATTCTAATATCATGGACTTCTTATAGGTTTTCCTAAAATCTATAAGTAGAAAACTAATTTTTGTTTTTTTTTTTCAAAATTAGTTTCGGAGAAAAGGGGGGGAATGGTCAATTTTCGTCTATTATCTTGAATAACTTGGAAACTATATATTTTTAAATTACAAAAAAATACATTTAAGATCTTCTCAGCAAGACCTTTCATTTGATATGTCACACGATGCAGTTTTCATTTATTTTTTAATTTTCCCCTTCCCCCCAAAAATTACCTCCCATATACAGATTTCATCTATTCACCTCTGTGCTTGGGTCACAGGAATTGATATGTGTACCAAATTTCAACTTAATCGGTCTAGTAGATTCAGAGATTATTGACTGTAAGCGACAGGCAGACGTACACACGAGTGATCCTATAAGGGTTCCGTTTTTGTATTCAGACGCAGAATTCTGTTAAATGCATACTATGTTTTTAGGGTTCCGCCATAAAAACATAGTATGCATTTAACAGAATTCTAAACAAATTCACAACTACCCGCAAATCTTTTAAGTAAATATAAACACATTAATTGCTGACCATTTCAATAAACCCACGGCGGTGCAGCTTCATTTCTCAGTTCATTCTTGAGAAAGGTAAGCGTTATATCGGCGCTCCTCGTTTTATTCAACAGCACGGTCCCTAACGCTTCTCGCCGCTAAAACCGATTCCTTGTTACTTGATTTCTGCATTTCGAAAAAGCGTAAATATTTTCCTCCTGGGTGCTTTTGCAGCTATGAAGAATTCAATGGCCATGCAACATTCCGAATTATTAAAATGTAATATTACGAATTTCATTTTTCCCGTATAAATAAACGTATTTTTTATTATTCATACTTTTTTATTCGCTACGGAAACATTTTTGTTGGGGCCTAAAATAACATCGGAATCAATATAAGGACTAAAGGCTTTGATGGCAACTGGATTATTGTGTTATCAATGAAATGGTTTGATGGATCGCTTTTTATCGAACCGTCAGTATTTTCCGTTAAAGTTACAGCAGGTAAGTGCAATGTAGTGTTGGTTTCAAAAGTGAATTTCGTATGCGTTTCACGCTCGTTTTGTAGTGTTTTTCCGAGGGAGATTTGGGTTTGGCTATCAGAATGTGAGGTAACTCGATAACATAGTTTTGATTTCAAATAACGAGCGCCAAAAAAAAAAGGGGTTCGTATGTTTTTTCACAAATAATAAGTAACTTTTAGTATGAAACACTCCGGTAGAAAAACTCTTAAATATCAACACTGTTAAAGTACTCGTAAGTACCATTCAGAAGCTTTTCTACATTATATTTAGTCATAAATCAAATAAAAAAGTTGTAATTACGTTAGGAAACAGGATGGAAGAATTGATTTAATTTCGTTCATAACCAATGGGTGTTTTCGTTTTAGAGCAGCCTATACATCAAGGGTTCTAGTAAAAGGCCCGCTAAGCACGCATTTCATTTGAGTAAGTGGCGAAGTGGGGTCGTGCTCCAGCCACAACTTTGTGCTCCACAACTTTAGCCTTTTCTAATTTAAACGTTGCTCAACCGTACGGAATGTGAAAACAACATTCTTTAAAAAACAACCAAACAAAAACGCATTTCAGCACATCAACCAAATAAAGGATTGGATTGAAACGCTATCAATCCAATCTTGCTTTTTGCCAGTTTTAATAAAAATTGAAACATATTTCGGTTTCTGGTAAAAGCTAAGTACATTCGGGGCTTTTCCTGTGTTTTTTTTTCTTTTGTAAGAGATTGCGCTAAGTGATCACATTTCGATATTAAACCATTTGCCGAAGGCCGGTGCCGGCTACGTATTTCATTTTACTGAGTGTCTGACGTGAATTTTGGAGACTTGCTTTTTGTCGAAATTATTTTCCAATCTTTTTATTACATCTAGTGTCAATTTTGCTGTCTCCTTTTTATCAATGCCTTTTTTATTCAATGTGTCTTTTTTGCAAACAAGATTGATTATATTTCCGACAGTCTATGCGGCGTAAGTGGTTTTTGTCAAAATTTATTATCGTTGCGGAATGTAAATTGTGTGGAAACACAATAGGTACAATATTTTAATTTATTTCAGAGTTAACTTTCAAATTATCATTTGTACTCGCGTAATTGTTCGGGTCGTTGGATTTGCCGCGTTTGACACAAATCTTCCCATTACAATAGACCCAAAACCTTAATCCTAGCAAAAACGAGCCTCACACATTTGCATAACTACGTACGAGTTACGTCGTACAGTAAAAACTTCATGATTATGCCTGCTGTAATCTGTTAATTTAGGAGCTCCCAGTTCGATGTTAAATTAGTGAACTTCGAACTAAACTTTAACGTTAAAATAAAAAAGTATTCGCGAGAATCTCGGCTTGAAATAGTGAAGTTTTGATACGATGAAAACATTTTTTTCTTCTCTGTAGCTTTTAAATTAATTACATCAGCATATTTCTTTTGAAATTCATTTTATTTAGAGTAGGGTTGGATTGTGCTGCACGTAGCAATTTATTTTGCGAGATTTTAGAATTACAGTCGAATTCAGGTACAGCATTCATGTAAAGAAATAGATGATCTCTTGCCCGACGTGAAAGGGGAAAGTGTAACTCGTTTCCTGCCCGTGCTGGCGTGTGCTGAACCTTGTACCACCTTATGTACGTTACATAGATAATATGTTTGTAGAGAAGTAAATAAAATAATGTCGAAAGATACTACATTCTTACCTGTTGTTGATATAATAATGTCAGTAGGTATGACGCTAGAGTGGTTAACCGTTACGACACAAATAAGGTTTTTATCGTGCAGTAACAAATCTATTTCCTCCAACAAACAGAACAAAACAACAGTACAAGCCACAAGGTAGGTAAAATAAAAATAAACCGTATGAACAATCCGTGCACAACCGAAGATGTTGAAATATGAGACAGAAATTACGTCGCGTTTATTTTATGATGCATTTCATTTTGTTCCCGTACTTGTTTGAGTCTCCCCACTGTTGTAACAGCATTCGGAATTGAAACTTGCGAAATGCTTTCGTGAAGTTCCTTCGCTGTACAAGTCCCGGCTCCTTCACTCATTAAGTTCATTAACAAGATTCAGCGTCAGTATTTTTGATGCTCTCAGCTCGCTTTCAATATTTTCTATTCGTATAATTCACTTTGTGTTCTGCCCGACGTCTGTGTAAGCGAAAATATTCCAGAAACGCTTTGAATGTCGATGTTTTATGTTTGAGGTAAATAATTTAAGCACTTGTGAAAACTTCGTTCTCTTGATTAACGGGGCTCAATTAGGTACTTAAAGTTAAACATTTCCAACAACGCTGCTGTGTAATTGTTAAGCAATGTTCATCGACTACTGAAACAAAACTCTGAGTAAGACGCTTAAAATAATACTTAACTTTCCTTTATATAAGTCTGGAACATTTCAAAAAGGACCAACCGTTTCAATCTGGCAAAGTGCATAATTTAAAGAAACCGCAACCGGAACACAGTAAAATGAATCTTGAAAAATCTTAGACACGTAATACAATGCCTGGATTTAGACTCAAATTTCAAGATTTTAAATATTACAATGTACTTCGTCGAACTGCAGTGCGGGCTCTGTAAATTCCATTTAGCTAAATAGCTTTTGAGAGAGATAAGAATCTACCATACAATGCTTGCCTGCTTCGAGCGGGAAACTAAGAAAATTGAAAAGAGAGTCGCCAAGTAAGACTGCAACGCCGATGGTCCGATTTCAGGGAACCCGAGATTTCGAATTGCTAACGTCGTAAAAATTGAGCGCCTGTAAACACTTGCGAACTGAGGGTTGCCCCAAAGTTTTTGTCAGATGGGATCCTCGGTGTGGCAATCTTGGTTTTAATAAGTATATAACGTTCCTGAGATGTACCTGTGAGTGGAGGATTTACATAATCATTACCATATCTGGCGCAGTGGCGCGCGTATTATGCCCGAGAGGTTAATAATGCTATTTTCTCGCCACGTTTTCACGTTGCTATTTCACGTTATCGACCCTCTTTATCTGCGTCGTCATTGTTACTAGCCACTGGCGGAACTCTGCCTTGCCTTGCCTGCCCTCCGACACTCCATGGGCAGGTCATACGACGCTTTTACCTGCGATTGTACCTTGTTATGGTAATAATAGAATGGTTGTTCAGACATAACAGTGTGTTTATCGTACAAGCCTCTAACGTTAAACCCCGTGCCGCGTGGGATTAGTTTAAATCAGATTTGCGCTTTTAATTATTGTAACTAACCGTAATAGTGCGGATTTGTTATGGTCTGGTTGCTGTTTGTTGTTGCAAACTCGTTAGTTGGTTTATAGTAATTTGATTTGACAAAACAGAGATGTTTGATAGACGTTAATGGTGATAGAGGTTTAAATAGTGATGAAAAAATTAAATGACTTTTTGAAAATTAAGGATGAAAAACGTTATTTTAAAGCAAAATTTTGAAGTCTCATTTGTGAGGCAGCAATAAGTTTCAGTGTTGAGAATAATTGTCGTAATGTGCTCGCACAAGGCGACAAGACGAGTGAGACGGTGCGTACCGTCTGCACACATGCGCGGAAGTCGGCTCTACTCACTTTAAGTCTATTTAACGGATCGCGGACTACGTTCCTTCAAAAATAGATAAGTAAGCGCTCATGCGTCACAATACTTCAAATTACTTTTTGCATGCCACGCTGAATAGAAGAATTGAACCGATAAAACGAACCCCAATGTTGCTAACGAATGTGTCATTTTCAGTGGAAATGTGAGCCCAATCTTAATTCGCATTGTGCCTATTCATCATATTGTCTGACATATTTTTAACTCGGCGATATTGAACCGATACTTTAAGCAAAGATCATCAATTACAAATTACATTATTAGTCTCTTATATATCGGTTGCTCACCTTATTCTCAGCCGACAGCATTCTGTAATCATACAGTTATGATTTAGTATTAAGAACAACTAAACGCTGCCGAACGAACTTACGCAATGGCCAATAAATCTAAACTTTGTAAGAAAGTAATTCTGTTTCTATGCTTATACGATATTTCTGTCTCCAGAGATAGCTACACTTCGTAATCTGCTGAATGTGCGACATGATATAATCGTACCTATTTGTTTTGCTGCTCATTCCAATTCTCACGACATAATGGGAAAACCATATAGGCGTAGGTAAAAATCAAGTAAACTTTATTCGCTCGCAACAATAGGGATAGTATCTCGTCGAATAAACACAAAATCTCTTAGAATTTTCACTTGGATGGTTAAGAGCGTGCTTTGTCACTGAAATAGGAGTTTTTCAGTGGAACAGTTACCTTTATAAGGACTTAACGTCGCAGGAAACGGCCGTCTAAGTATACGAGCGCAGGGGCGCCCTCTCGCAGCTGATAACAGAATTATCCGAATGACGCCATCTATCTTTTAAATGTGCACCTTACTTTTGGGCCTTGTACGTTTTTGGTGTCGCATACACAGTATTGCCGACTACTTTAAATATTCATGTATTGTTTGTTCATCAATTATTTAAACTGGTTATATAATGTTTAACGTCTTCTAGTCGTTTAATTTCGTGTAAATTATATTAATGTCCGGTTATTGATACACGTTAATTGTTCCATCATTATCGCCGTAATTTGATCTTAATCAATCATCTCATTATAGCAATGCTAATGACATAATATTATCAATCATTATCGTATCAATCATCGTGTGCAAATCCATCTTGCAACATAGCGCAGTGTTGCACTTAATCTAACAAGCTCAGTTTACGTACAAAATGTTCGGACTTAATTTCGTAAAATATTTGTCCATCTTCAGCTAAGTATACTCGCCAACACAAGAGGTGTCCCTGGTTAATTTGTACTAATATTTGTACGCTTCCATCTTGGTTGTAGTTAACCGCATAATGCATTAACTGATTACCAGCGCGATCCATCTTCCGATGCGTCGGACATGCTCCGCCCTACGTCTTGGGAGCTCCGTTCAATATGCACTAAACAGTTTAGTGGGTCAGTCTACTCAATTTATATCAAGGTAGATGACATCGTTTGGTCGTTCCTTATGTTTAAACTTTGATGGTCGGTTTGATTTAAATTAAAATGGCTTAATTTATTTACATTACATATTTATTCACGTTATTTTCCTTTCATCTTCTATCTGCCTCTTTGTCCGTTTAGTTTTATTTGTAACTAGTGAATTTAAATACTAGTAGTAAATATACCAAAAGTGTTTTTTCAAGAATTAATGCAGCGAATTAACAGCCATGTATTGACGTAAATTGTTCATTAAAGTAAGAAAGGAAAATAAAATATTCAAATCAAATAATGCTAGCTAGTAAACCAAGCAATCCCACTGGAATAACGTGAATGCTCCTCCAACGTATACGATAACGACTGCGATAGTTATTTTACAAGAAGATAGGTGTTCCCATAAGAACTTTAACGTGAGTTTAATTTGAACGTGTGTAGGTTCATCTATTCTATCTCTAAAATATAATGAAAATGTAACTGATCGCTGGATAGAGATACCTATAAGAAAAAAACTATCGAGGGCCTATAATCCAAAACTAACGTTGTGTGTCTGTTTAACTATAATCCGTGAGTTTGAGCGCGCTTTTCTTAAAAAACGGCTTAACCGATCTTGGGTGGAGTTTTCACTCATGTATTTTGTTATTTAGTGATTATTTCATTTCAATCAGTTCATAAATAGCAAAAAATGACAATTTAAGGAATAACGTAGAACATATTTTATTCGTAAAAGTGCTGTAAAAGAACAGTTTCTTACGTTATAACACCAGAACGGCTGAACAGATCGGGATGAAAATTTCATTAGATTATAGTAGTCTATTCCTTTATCCCAGATTTATAGGGAAAATTTGTGATCACTGCCCAGGCAAAGCCGTAACAAAAAGCTAGTTGAGAAATATGTTGATTAATATTTCACTACTATCGGTACCAATAAATATGTGGTTGCTTCAAGAGCAAAGTTAGAGGCAGGTTGCGACACAAATTGACGTTTCACTCAATTGAAAAGTACGGGCTTTGTGAAGTTTGTTCTTTCTTTATCTTGTTTCACATTACAAATAGAAACCGCTACTAGATTATTTAATTTCCATCAGCCACAATAACACCGTCACTTGCATTTCCTCCTAATGTATTTTTTCCTTCCCATTTTACGTCAAATTATCATATTCCTTTCCACAGAGGCCTTGTTCTTCTACCCTCGTATGCCAAACACACATTCGCAACTCCATTATTTATCCCCTTAAGACGATACATGAAAGCCAGTAAATATTGCGTTCTGTTTAAAGAAAAGTATGTTAACCACGCACGCGGCTGGTTTTTGTTGTTGAAAGACGTATCTGGGACGATGATTTCGTTTCGCACCAATGAACACATTTTTTTCATTTTGAAGGAAAATCAAGAATATAAGAGCATTAAAAATCTCTTGCCTTTTTGTGTACCTTTATGGCTTCTGAAGAGGATATTAAAGATAGAAAATATTCGTTGAAGTCTTCTGGTAAAATTTTTTTTTCTCATCTTTTACTCTAATGAGAATAAGCAGAGGAGGCGATAAATTGAAATTTATTTTCTCGTGAACGCTCACACATACCTACATAAATATTTATTACTTATTAAACTCAGTAACAATTCATTAAACAGGTTTACGAGTTATTCAAATGTGATTTATTACACAGAATTGTGTAATGTTGAATGTTTCACGTAAATTAAATAAAGACGTAATCGGCCAGTTACGATTGTCCGATCACATCTGGTTTAACTGGATAACTAATAGAATAACAAGCGATCCCGGGGCGCACTACAAAAGTTCCGAGGAAGTTTTCTTATATTATTATTTAATAAAATGACTGGTGTTTGTGGAACTTTTCCAGCGCACAAATTATAAGTAGGGAACACAAATAATAGTTGACGTAGGGCCCGGGGCGGAGGGCCACGCGGGGCACACGGGGCGCGCGGGGGCCGACGCGGTAATCAGCCCGGACAGTAATTCGGGAGCCTTAAGGGTGTGATCGGTTAGCGCAGACAAGGGTACCACCACTAGCATCCTTAGAGAGAAGAAATACTTTAGTTCAACATTTCCGATGTGGTTTTGTTTTGTAGCTCTTCGAGATTAGGCAATTTCTCAATAAACATGCGACCGGGCAGGCAGCTGCTATTGCTTAGTTTGCGAGACGTCTCCGGAGAAATTAATGTAATGTGGAATATAAGTTAGGGCACCGTAATAAGATTGGGTTCGATGTTTCTGTCTGTTTCATCTGCTAGTTCGTTTAGATGCGCAATATAATAGGTTAGTGCGCGTAACTTGTAATAAGTTGACTTCGCTCCGTCTCGTCGATGTAACGTCGTTAAAGTAACTTTTATTTTCATGAATATGCTACGCAGGGAGACGAAGGTTGAAATCCACGCTCGAAAGAACTCAAAGAGAAATATTAACGAGGCAATGGCAACAAAAACCGCAACTTTATCCCAATTAAGTTCGGTTTGAATCTTTGAACGCACGGATAGAGGAGTAACATCAGACTACGTAACACTCATCGGTTTTGAGTACACAGCCGACCATTGAGGGCCCTTGAGCCCCTCCTAGCGGTAGACTTCGGGTATCTTTGCACCTTAATTACACCCGGCTTCGGTATAAGTACGACACGTATCTCCGACGCTCGCCGAAAAGAAAGGGGAATGAAAAAAAAATCGAAAATCGAGACCTTTCTGCATGAAAAGGCAGAGAGCCTTTCACAGAGGATTTTAAGACATTAGAATGTTGCTCTCAAATTGAGAGTCGACTTCGATTAACTTTGATGTATTTTATTTTAGTCGACGCGAGGCAAAGACAAACGTTTCAGAATGCTAAACGTTCGCAAAGATTTCTTACGTAGGTACTTTGGATCCGAACTTTTGCTTTGTGACCGAATTTCGACAACTGTAACTTTCGAATTATGATAATAGAGGTATATATTTTTAGGTTAATCCGATTGCTTAAAATATCTGACTTTTCGAAAATGGTAAAACTTATCTTTTTGATTTTTGTGAGATTTCATAATTTATGGTTCAAGAGTACTTCTCTAACCATGTTTAAGGTTTTAAGAGGGATACAAATCTCCTGTCTTTACATATAATACAATAAAGTCGCCTGTCGCTGTCTGTACGCTAAGATCTTTCAAACTGCGCAACAAATTTGAATGCAGTTTTCATTAAGGGCTGATTTTTCAATAGTCAGATAACTTTTATCTGAGGAATAAAAATAGTAGTTTGACATATTTTCTATAGATAAGCTGTCAAACCGCCATTTTTATTCCTTAGATAAAAGTTATCTGACTATTAAAAAATCAGCCCTAATAAAAATAATAAATTCAAGAGAAAAGTTATTATAAATAACACACACATATTACCACCCCAAGCCGGGTTTGGTCGCTAGTAAATAAAAATAAAACTAAATAAAAATGAATCGTCGAAATGTATGTACGCACGCATAACTTCCGGACGACTGTACCAAATTGGATAATTCTTTTTTTTTTGTTATTGTTGTCAGGGCAAGGCTTGTTTGAAACATTGTGTGGATAGGTGAAATCGCAAATTTTAAAAATGTCTATATAAAAAGTGAAGGAAACGGAAGACAAGAGAGATATCTCCAAAAATATTGTCAGATTGATACTCGTGCAAAGCCAGGCGGATAGCTAAGTTATACCGTAAAATGTATTCAAATCATTTTAATCCGAATGATTTAAAGTTATTCAACTTAAAAATTCAATACAGCGTCAAATTATTGCCGTTCACTGCACTGGATTTAGAATATTGATGAAATCAATTAAACATGATAATCTAACGTAATGTAATTCATGATGGCTACTAAAATATACTGAATTAATGTGGATTTAAACTTTAAATTGTGAATAAATTGATAAATGGTGATCATACGGGGAAATTATGATAATAAATAACTTTAACTATGATACGAACCCTGAAAGGAAAAAAAATCGGGTGTTTCATACATTGTCAACGGAAAAATATTCCATTTTGTATGAAACGCCTCATCTTTTTTCGATATCTCAGCGTTTTTTCATAGTAGAGAGAGTTGCTTATACTTATAAACACTTTCACCCCATGAAAAATTGTTAATGTTACAAGTAAAATGTTCAGCTGTTTCGCTCACGTTAATTAAGACAATCAATTCGGATGAACACAGTAGGTGGCATTAATTCCTTTCTGCCTTCTCCCATGAGAAAAAAGCGAGAGTTTATGTTTGGTAAAACTAGGTAATACGCCCTAGTTGACAAACGCCCCATCATTCTAGCACTCAAACTTACTTCTTGGAATCACACGCTGGTGTGGCCACTGTTGGCGTACCTATAACATGGCCGAGGACGAGGGCTATTTTTTTCTATTGAATGCTAGAACGATGGGGTGTTTTGTCAACTAGGGCGTATTACCTAGTTTTACCGTATGTTAAAACCCCTTGGTGTTTTATTCCAAATATCATTTTAAAGAAACAAAAATATATTTTCTCACATTTAATAGACTCAGTATTTCTGATATAACCATTCCAGGTATTCTACCGAAACAACTTGTAAGAATTCCTAAATATACGAAATATGGTATCGTTAAATCTGCCAATTGGCTGCTACTGTAGCAAATAGAACGACACTCTCCTTTGAAGTGATGGCCAATTAAATGCGTATTACTTGTAAGTCGAGTCTACGATAAATATTATATTTCTAGCAGAAAGTGAGAGGTGAACACACACAGACATAAAAACAAAGTGTTAATGTTCTACGAAAACAGAATGTTCAATTTGTAGTACCACAAAACTGTCTAAGTGTTCTTGTGTATGTGCAACGTAAATATTGCTATAACATAACCTGTCCCAAGTAGTCGGGCTCAGTCGGTAATATTCAGCTTTTCTGAACGCGCGCCGAAGCCTCCCAAAGCCTGTCTTATCTGCCAACTTTTAAATTATCTGCCGAACTCTTCCATAAATTTGAGCCCAAGTCTACTTACGCTTATCAAGTCAAAACTACCTAAGCGTGTATTTATTTGTTTCTATTTTCTGGCTGATTGACTCTGCAACTTGTACGGAAGCGACGGTGGTAGGCTGGCCTACCTTGCGAAACTTCCTCGCCCCTGATTCGAAATCAGTTAATGCAAAAGTTTATTTTTATAAGTAAGATTACACGAGAGTTTGGATAGAAGTTTGTAGGAGCAGCTTTCTTTCGGAAATCCCACAAAGTATGGAAGAAACGATGCTCGGGACCGGGTTCGAGGATTAATACTGAATTTAAAATGATTCTGGGACTCTTTCCTGTTTTGTAGATGTCCGCTAACTTTGTTACGTTGTATATCATTGGCTAACTTTAACTTGCGAGCTTAACAAGATTTACAATCCTTTTATTTATAAAAATATTCGCAAGCTTACGTCTTTTGTACGAAACTAAGATTTGAGATCAATGAACCGTGTAGCATTGAATGTTTGGTGGTGAGACCTAAGTATGTAATAAGGCTTTATGGGCTGTTGGTCAAACAAACACTTTGTCCACAATAATGTCATTTTAGGCTATACTTAGCCACTTGTAAACAATTACGGGGCTTAATATGGTCAACCCATTGTATCGTTATCGTTTGTATACGTCCAATCGTCAGAATTTATGTACGCTTCCCGATGGAACTCATAAACATTGTAAAACTTCCGGCAGATGGCGGGCTGGCACGATTATGTTGCTACGCCGCGCTTTGCTGCCCACAATGTTATAATATCATGACTCCGACCTAACAATTGTAGGCGTATGTGTAAAATTTAAAACGTATGTTTTGTTAAGCGGATTTTGAAAAACAAACAAAAAGTTTGTGAGCGCAATTGTTATGATCGCTTTAACTCGGTTTGGTTTGGATTAATATTTAATATGGACGCAAAGGTATGATGGAACATCCATTTTGTATGTGGTTGTTATAGCCTCCCCTAACTTCGACCGTATGTGAGTCGTGTTTTTGGTGAGGCTATCATTGTGATTATGCAATCCAACAAAATTGTGAGCATGTTCTAAAATAAACGTGCAATTCAACAAAAAATATGAACATGGTCTGAAATAAAAATTGTAGCAGGAACTTTATAAAATTTTCAGTAAAAGCTCCTAGCTTAAACACTCTATCATAAATTAATCTTCATCCTTCTAACGCCACGGTTAAAAATCTCGATACGGCCACATAATTTTCGTGACATTCACTCAGTCACAATACGCCATTAAGGTTTGAACGACGTAGCCTCTAATTCACGTTTAAAAGCCTGCACTCGACTCAAAGTCAACTGTAATTTAGTCTTAGCCAGCAGTACCGGCTAAAAATCTAATTTGTCAAGATGTTGCGGCCACTGGAATTATTATATGGAGCGATTACTCAGATATTTTCACGAAATATTAAGTCAATTTCACTCAGTGTTACACTAATGATACAGATTCGCAAAAACGTAATTTTCAGCACTTCTGAAATGTGTTCTGTAATTAGAAAGACGTTAGGTAGACGTATTTCATGAGTGATTGTGGAATTTTACTGATGTGATAGCAGAAAATTTATTTTACTCACACAAATTTTATTTCATTTTCTTTACCAAGATTTGTTTGCGGATTATTTGTGTAAAGGAATAAAAATAATCTAGCAAATTATTATGTATTTTTGGTTTTCCTCTTGAGCTGTATGTAATTTATTTTCAATTTTTTGTTATAAATAACTTTCACGTTATGTAATTCTCTGAATTATATTCGTTGTAAATCTCCCGGAACATAATTGAAATAAAGCGATACAGATAATTAACGATATAAGCGACAATTACAAAGTGGTGTGTAAGTGCGTAGGCAATGGATGGAAATTATTAATCACTAGATGTCACAGACAAAGATAAAATAGACCCTAATAAATGGGCAAAGATTTGTTTTGCTGACTTTGTGATACAACAATTTTAGATTATCAAGGAACTGATAATAAGGGTTCTGGCAAGGAAATTTGTAAAATTACAAACACGTGAGTCATCCATCTAGTTTAAGTTGCGCATACCACGATTTTGTAGTAGGTAACATCCGTTATGATTCATTGGGTCTTGGCTGTGTCATCGCGCACACACACAGCATACAAAAACTATCATTATATTATAGTTTTTCCCAACACTACATAAACTATAATAATAACGATAAAAATCCTCCAGTAGTTGTAACAATAAAGCTGTAAACACACCCTCGCACAAAGTCCAATTATCGAGAACAGATACTGAAGACAGACCAAGGTCCTACACCTAATGCTTTATTATGAACGATTTGTTTTCATGGCCTGCCAGAGACACGCCGGCCGTGGGTTGTGGGGCCTCACGCATCGTTGCACTGGACCTTAGGCTGTGAACTTGTTGGAGGCGGCAGCGATTAGCGATTTTCTTTTTTATTAACGTAAAATTTCTGTTGGTTTTGTTGGAAAGATTGGCTATACCAGTGTAGCGGACCCGTTTTGTTTAAGTTCTGTGCGATATGGGGTGAGATTATTGTTATCAAAAAGTTTAGAAAGTTTCAAAATTATAATGTTAATCTGTGGATTCTTTGATAATTACTAAAACAGTAACCTTTGCTGTGTTTGATACAACAACGAGTTAAATTGCAGGCATTTAGGGCTTCCTTATAAGTACTTACTAATTTTATCAACATTTGGTTTACAACCTTATGTAGGAGCTTTTTATGAACGACCATTATGTAAATGACACTTGTCAATGATTATTATACATATTACATGGTCATGTGTTATGTAGGAGTCACAACCCCTCCTTAACAGAAGGACAATCACTATATAATTATTATTCCCCATTTAATTAATGTGTCAACAATTTCGGGTAAGTAATATATGATATAACTACAAAATCTCTAATATTTACAAGAGATAACAACTGAATATATAATTTTATTTGATATAACGATCTCTTAATATAATAAACGATTGACATAATTTTATAATGACTAATTTCTATAATCATTGTTATGTCAATGAATATAAAATCGTATTGTATACCACTCAAAAGACATAAAACTTATTTGGTCTAATTTTTTTTCTTCCTGGTATGTAATCTAACTTTGATGTACCTAGTAATAGTACCACCGACCATGAATGCTCGACGGAGCCCCGCTTTGCGGGGCTCCTATTTCTGCGTGCATGGTTTAAAGTAACCTAACACGAACCTAACCTGTCCGTGTCGGGATGTCCCAAGTCCCGAGCTCGCTTCGCTCGCTCTTGGATACAAAATTTTTCTAATAACAATAGCATTCGTCAAGGCAAACAATCAAAGTCCAAAGGATAAGCCAAAGTCATCAAAGAAAATGGTTTAAACGTTAAATTATATGTTTCAAACGTTATCATAATGATTTTCGCTTAAATAAACGTTATATCAAATAAAATTATATGAAATGAGTTTTAGAGTAACACAAATATCATGTGTAAAGAAATTATATCAATCGTTGGTATTTCTCACGTTGATTATATCATGTGAACGTTATTGAAATGAAAATATATCAAATAACTTTATATGAATTGAGACGCACCCAACAATTTCATCTAAGCAATTAATTAGTGATGGGTATTTTTCTTCAATATATTTTATTTAAACTTCACTTTTACGAGAAGACATAATAGGATTAACACAACGCATAGTTTTATCTGAATTTCATGGGCGAAGCCGCTAGCTAGTATCAAATATTCTGGAACAAAATCTCACTAAGTTCTCCGTAACACTTATGCAAGTAAAACCACAAAAGGAAATCTCTCACTAAACAAAATAAACATCAGATAGCGAGCATTTAGTAAGCTGAGACCACTAAAAACATATCCTAAGCAAGAGTTAATGGGTTAAGTAGGTGGAGACTTGTAACTGTTTCGCCTTTGAAATATATTTAGACGTTACGCTCAAGTGGTTCGAGGATAAGATTTGGTCATGTTTCTTATAACAGTAGTAGTTTTATGTGTTATTTTTAATAACATTACCTGTTGTGTTTGATTGACATAACTTTACGTTTTGAATAGTCTAAAATCGAATTTAAATATTAAAATAAAAATAAAACAATTATTTTATTCATAGTTTTTTTTTTATGGAAAATTGACTTTTTTTTACTTGCCCCTCACTAGGAATTTCTCTTATGTTCTGGGTGCGTTTACAAACATTTAAACTCACATACACAAAATAACCAGACCCAGAACAAGTCCAAAAATTTGTCCCGATCGGAAAATCGAACCCAGATGACGCAGTGCAGTACTTGATCACTCGACTATTGCGCTACTGAGCCCCTGATAATTTAGAAATAACAATTTAGTGTCAGGTGATTATTAATATAATTTAAAAATGTTTAAGAAGCTGCACTTCATTTGTGGCAGTTCGTGATTTTAGGACTTACATATTTGGAATTAAACAAATATGTAGCAGTTTGTGAATTTCAAAGCATACACATATACATACACAATATGAACCTTTGCTTTACTAGATATGGGCATAAATACTTGTGGTCGTTAACCCCAATGTATTCCCACATCTGGTCTCAAGTCATGCCAACGGTCTTAGGTTCGAATCCGCTTGGAAATCTGCCCACCCTGTAACGGATAACTGTTGCAATAAATACGCTGTATTTGTACCTGATATTAATTGCTTGTTTTCTTTGTTTTTTAGGTAAGATTGATCGAGAGTGGAGGCGAATTAAAGGTAACATTTTCTCGATAATTAAAGAATCAGGGGTACTACTATCTAAGCATGAAACCCGTAGCTTCAGCCGACATTTCGGGCGTTTCTTATTCTTCATCAAATATGGACATAAGATTAGATAGTGATACGAACTAAAAATTGGTGACAACTTGATTAGACAGTTGTCCCGGCTTGAACTAAAACTAATAAGGAGAAGGGTTCACTCAAAGGTTTCGAGTTACTTTCGTACGTATTTTCGTTGACAGACTAAGTGAGTAGACCCCCATCGAATAGGTACGGAAAAGTAGGCATGTTGACAGTATCAATAAATTGTAAACCGGATAAGTCCAAATAATAGTACAAGTTATGGGCAAATTACGGTCTTATTGTTGTATGTTTAAACTTAAGGGTCACAAGTAAGTATGTACTACTGCAGTATAGAACTCCATCATTCCCGGCGGTGATAAAGTGATGAATATACAGAGGGTTGATAAAAGCTTTGAGATTGAAATGACTGACGAGATACACCAGGATGAGGAAGCTGTGAATCTGGCACTGTTTTTGGATAGGTTTTCGCCCCATCTGGCCGTTTGCATTCACAGCCTATAAAAATATTGAACGATCACTGCCAGCACATAAAAAATACGCCGTAACAAATATTTTCCAATTCAGAATGTAGTAGTACGCAAAAATTGTGGAATGTTTCATCTTGATAGGACTATGTCATGAGGTGAAAAAAAAAGAAATTGATGCCTTCGTATTTACATAACTATTGCCAATATGTTAATACTATTTTTCGCGAGAATAAATGCTGAAAGAACCAATCTAACTTAGCCTATTCTACAAAATAATTTCTTTGATCAATATGTCCCAAAGCCATATATTGAGCCGTAACCTAAGACCGCAACACAAGAAGTAGAACAATTGTTTTGGGATCGAAATAGGAAAGTTTAATCATAATACCGTTATCATAATGACTAGTTTACAATATCGTTAAAGCAAATGTAACAATAGGCCTATAACACCATATCCGCCTTAGTCTACAGCCCCAAACTATACAATGTTGGTTAAATTGCCTTCACAGCAGTTTACGATAGCTAAAATGCGATAAGCCGTAGGTATTATAATAAGCAATTTATTTTAAAATATACGAGTAAGCGCGTTATTGCCGCCCCTCCACATAAAATCCAATTTTCTAAAAATCCAATGAGCCCTTTCAATTTGAATTGAGCTTTTATCGACGCTTATATTTTATTATCTGATAATCTGTTACAAAAACAGTTAATTAAGATATTCCTGATTGAATAAAATTATCTGTCGGAGTATTTTTTTTTTTGGGATTGAGAGAGACAATTCCAACAACATAATGTGAGAATGCTGTCACCGTTGTCGGAAACGATTCCAATAAACGCATCTAACTCGACAATGTCTTTACTCGTAAGAATTATATCATTCATCCTTAAAATGGATTCCAAAGGAGGGAAGCAATTTCATTTGTGAGAACCTGCTCCTGCTTATAATCCGTCCGAGGTAATAACATTTCATATTCGTAATAGAATCATTTTGCGTCGCCCGGAAACTTTATAGTCTCATTTTCAGTGAAAGCGTTTAGTACGAATAAACTTGTAGAATATTTGATGCACGGCCGTGGCAAACGAGAACAATCTCCGGAGTCCTCTCGAGGACTCATCAACATCGCCCTTGACAACACTTTTTCATCATTGTTTAAATATTACACACCGTCGAAATTGGAACGAGTAATCTTTTATTAGGGGTTAATACTTAAACATCTTCTTCTGGGAAAGTGGTATAATAACGCGATAACGTCTGTAATAGTTTGAAATTACTTCTTCGAATTAATTGAACGAAATTGATAGCATAAGTCTGGTGCTAGGCTATCTTTAGAATGGATTCCTATTCAAACTAAATTAAACCTGCAATTTCAAATTTAATATCTATCAGATTTTATGTGTTTTTTTTACTAATACATTTTCTTAAAAGATACGATTCATTCGAGTAAACATATCTTTTACCTTTCAAAAGGCAAAAAGTACATTGAACTCTTTCATCCAGATTGTAAAAATAACACCAAAAGAAACCTACACAAAAATGCTTTACAATCCAAATAACAATTTTGGTTCCATAGAAATTCACGCAAATTCCTACCTACATACACCAGTTTGTTTCAAAGCATCGCACAATTGTTTACCTACCGTGTTTTATACGGCAATGCTGCTTAATGATAATAAATTGATGATAATTAAACGCAATGTGTACACATCCATTTTGCGAGTAAGCCCGGACACCTTTAGTCTTGTGAACCGAGATCCATGTGTACGTTATGTATCAAGATGATGTAGCATACGTGTGGATACATACGACGGTACATATGCCTAAGTGTAGGTTACATAGAGGAATTATTAGCGAAAGAGCTTACCCTTAAACCGGAGGTTCGTGGTTTGGGGAAACTGATTTTATGTACGTGAGAAATTTTAGAGGTAAAAACCTGTTCATTTCTATATGAATCTTTTTTTTAATGTGGACAGAATCATTGATTTTGTATTCAATAAAAAATTTAATAATTTTTTTTCTTTTCTATAAAATTCGGTATTGAAAAACCGTTACAGTTTTTTACCTGGAGGGTCCCCAGTATTTTATAATCCCTGTAATCAATAAAATTTTACGACTTATAATTTATTAGAATTGCTTTTACGGACATATGGTTTACCCGAAATTAGGTTAATTAGCTGCGTAACAATTAAATTAAGAAAATGTATCGAATTGAGTATTTATTGAAATCGTATTTCAATATTCAGAAATTGTCTAATCATACTTCACCTAACTTCAATTCTGCTCAGAGTTTCGAAGATCCTAATCTAAAAATAACTCTTCAACTGTCTAGTTTTAAAGCTGTTAATTTTCATGAAAATTATTCACCATTTTTTCAACACAACCCTTTTGTCGCTTGGGGCGTTCAAAAATCTTAATTCGACTCTGAAAACGTCTCATAAATAATAATAGGCTATCACTCTGTCGCTTATAAACAGCTGCATTAAAAACTTGTGCAATATCTGTCTAATACTTCTTGATCTGTATACCGTACCATCTAACATAAAGCGAAATTAATTAGCTTTACGCACATAAAAATATACGTATATCTAAGTATATATCACCCTCTTGTGGTTCACATGACAAAGACTTTCAGCAAATTGTTAATTAAATCCAAAAGCCTTAAGTAAAGGTGGTTTTGCCATCATAAAAGTTCCCCTATGAACATTCACTGTTATGTGAAAGATTACGTTGACAGTATTGTTAATCACACCGGATTATAAACTTTAGATGGTAAATGTAAGGTGCTAATTTGCTTGGGTTGGGTTTGTGTTTGAATCAGAGCAGCACCTATTGTGATTATTGACTTGGATTAGTTATCTCGCTTGGTGTGACATGCACATGCTCTTTATCTATTGAGTTAAGAGCATTTGTATAATTATCTTAAGGAGAAGTGGTGCATTACTGAGATTATAACTCACTCAGCTAAATATCTTTCAAGAGTAATGTAGTAGTCATTTGTAAACGTATTTTTTGTGAGTTTAATGCAGTAACGAGCCCTATCACCATTATTGAAGCTACGCTTAAACCTCATTTCACTACAAAAACGTGCGTATGTTTCTTCAAAGCAGTTTTATATTCTCATGAACAGTATGTAAACGTGTCGACAAAATAAAGAAGCCACTCAGGTGTAACTCTGTAAAGCGTACTTACGCGCTAAGGGCTGTAAATTCGAGTTTTTATCATTATTCGGGCGGGTGCGAAGAGAAATTCTAATTTGTTGTGTTATCGAATTCATCGGAGGGTGAGAGTGCGTAGTTACCTCTGTAGAGAGGTGAGCCGGCGCCGCGAGTTCCCGAGGACAAGATTTATGTAAGGACTTTTGTGTTTGTACGAGTAGTTAAGCAAGGGGCGCGGGGGACGGGCGACTCATCTACATTCGCTTCTACTCAGATACCTAACAAAGTATAGAGAGCCTCTTTTGTCTATCCTCTCGCATCCGCTACAGTTTCTTCAGAAGGAGGAAAAATACGGCTCGTTTTAAAATTCCACGCATACCTACATAGAGACACGTAGAAGTTACTTTTTTTCTTTTTTTTTTTTGCAATTTCTCGCCATAGACACATCATCTGGCGTGGATGAGTTTTTGTTGGGACGTAGGAAGTTCCTTTGTCTCCGCTATGAAAGTCAGAACTGTTGTAAGGAATATCCAGCACGGAGCCGTATAGGCATTGTTTCGAGAAAAATCTAAGCTTAGACTTTTGCGTTGCAGCGCTACGTCTGAGAGCAACACGTGGCACTCGGCTCTAAGTAATGAAATCTACTCCAGTTTAATTAAAAACTCGTTACAGAATAACCGTTAGCCAATCAACTATTATACCTCCTTGCATTAAGGCTTCATTGTATGAAGTTTGTTGTAGGTAATCTCGCTTAAAGTAGGGTCGAATGTTAAAAGTTATTAGGGAGGGCTTGACAGTCGTGTCATTCAAAATACTTGTTTCGAACTCCGTGAGCATAAATTATGGGTATCTTATAGTTTGGGACGTGATTTAATAACAAAGAGAACAATGAACTTTGTTTCCTTGGATTTTATTTAAAATGCCGTTATTTTATTTAGCAAGAACAAAGTAAAAATAAAGAAATGCCTCCCACATAACATCCTGTGCTTCACTATTCTTAGGAAACTTGGAAAAATTATTGCATATAGTGCAGAATTTCTCATAAATACTATTATTATTTTCTTTGTTGTCTATTAAGCAAAAGGTACTTATTCTATGAAACACTACAAGGGTCATTGAACTGCCGTAGACTGAAATACGAGAGACATACATTTTATTTTACTTTTTTGAAGAATATAACATTAAGTTCTAAATACACGTAAGTATTCTTTTACACGTAGGTATTTATTTTATTTAAAAACAGCATAATTTTTAGGATCACAGTATTACATCTCTTTTTTTTTATCCTGGTAACATCATGAGTCTTCCCATCCATATTGTCAGTTTTGTACTGACTAAGATCCACGGTGATCCTTCAATAGCCCTTTACGTTCCAGGCTCACGGTTACCTGATGAGACAGTCCTGCAACCCCTGTAGGCTCAGAATAACACCGGTGATCCTAAAAAGCTTACTCAAAATTCCAACTAGAACACACTCAGATTATACTATTCAAGTCCTATGTAAAACACCATGGTAATCGCATTTTCATGTTAATTTAAGCATTTTGAATAATAAATATAATCTCAATTATTTAAAAAAAAGTCCTTAATCAAGTAAAATACATCATCTTATGAAACGATCAGTGCACGAAGTACGGTGTAGCATATCCCTTAGGATCGGAGCGGTCAGGACAATATACCAGTCTTCGTGTTATTGCCTCAATTAATCATAACTTTGTGTTAGTGAAATTTCTCCAGTGGGTAGATCGTAGACCGTAGAACGTAGACGGTAGGCCAATGGTGCCTAAGTTCACGAAAGCATGAAATTGCCTCGCAAAACCTTAGCTTCACTCGCCTAACTGGAGCGGAGCTGATTTCGGGAATTTTGACAAAGCTTCCACTTATTATAATAATGTGATATTTTGCTTAATTATGTCGGCTTTTGTTATGAGAATTAATGCTGAGGCTATTGTTTTAAAGTGATAACTTAAAGGTGGTCTATTGTGATAGTTTTGACCTTATTTTAATTTTATGCTGAATGTCATTTGTTTTTTTTTGTAGAACAAAAACCATTTGTAAATAATTGTGTTTTATTATTATTGTTGGCTTGTCTATTATAATTGTATTTTAAGTTTGAAAAATAACCTTGATACAAACATTAAAATATTGTATAAAATGTTGACAAACATCATAATCAATTTACATTTGAATGGATACGATATAATAAAATTCTCAAAAGATGCATTTAAATAACTCTTTTAATAGTTTACCTAAGTACCTGTATATATTTCGGGGTGCTTCCCCGCTGCCTCGAGAAGTCGAGGCGCGGCGGGAAGAGGTCCGGCGCGATCTCAGGGCAGTATGGAGGGGACGACTGTCGCAACCGACGGCCGGGCACGCCGCAATCGCGGCGGTAAGACCCCTCTTTGAGGAGTGGCTGGAAAGGCGTCACGGCGTCCTGACCTACCGCATGACGCAGGTCCTCACCGGACACGGAAGTTTTGGGAGGTACCTGTGTCTGAGGAGAACGGAGGAAACGCCTAGGTGTCACCACTGCGAAGATCGCCCGGAGGACACAGTAGAGCATGCGGTGCAAGACTGCCCCGCTTGGGCAAAGCATCGACGTGTCCTCACGGCGGCGATAGGCGGAGACCTCTCGCGCCCGGCATTGGTCGAGGCCATGCTGTGGGGCGAGACGGAGTGGGAAGCGGTCGCCTCCTTCTGCGAAGCAGTCATGCTTGCGAAGGAGGAGGCGGGCCGCGTGCGGGAGAGGACTATATCCTCCCTCCGCCCCACCCGCGGTGGTGGACGCCCACGGCGACGGACGTCGCAAGGCGATCTCCGGCCGCCTTAAGCGCGGGCCTGCGGGCGGCGAGTAAAGGGCAACTCGCTGCCCGACCATGGACCATGCCCGGGTCGACGGCGCGTTGTGTTCCACGCGCGCGTCAAAGAGCGTCAGCAAGATGACGGGGCCCCCCTCTAGAGGGCCAAAGCCTGCCGGGGTCGCGGGACTTATCTCATTACCGTGACCCCGGAACATAAAGGGCTATTGAAGGACACCGTGAATTTTAGTCAGTACAAGTCTGACAGTCCCTCCCGCCTTGCCCGGGGTGGGAGGACTCATTTGATGATTTTACCACACAAAAAAAAAGTACCTGTACATTTTAATTTAACTCTCAGTAAATTAGATACACATCAGCAAGCTAGGTAAAATCCAGCAACAACCAAATTCCTATTACAATAATACCTACAATATTAAATAGCGAAACAATACAGAGTCCAGTCCATAGTTTAAATTAATAGTTGTGTAGTGTAAAGGATGCAGGGAATTGCTGAAAACAGAGCTAAGACCAGTTCCATGACAGAATGTTAGCTCAGAATTATGATAATAGTTTTAAGGAGTTTAACAGTTTAGATGCTCCAAATTTTCAGTCTACGCCGTAGCAAGTGCTACGTCCGCGGAGGCCGACGGGGCTACGAAGCGCTACGGAGCGCTACGGAGCGCTACCGAGCTGCGCCTCTCCACGTTTTATTTATGTCCTTGTAATAATTTTGCAAGTTTAGGCCACTTGGTATAGCAATAACAATTTTACCTGTTTGTGAAACAAAAAGTTAACTTTAATGGCCTTACTGCCTTATGTTTACGGGGATTTTATTGCGAAAATATAGCCTTAACACTTTATATTTTATTTATTTGGATATTGCGAAATTACTATAATAAACATACATAATAATTATACATTGTCCATAATGGACATAAAACAAATAATGTATAATTTGCATGTGTTTTCGACCGTTAACGTTTTTTTAATAAGGTTTATTTTAAATGATTTCTTGAATCATACTTTTTACCTACACTCAGGCCAGGCATTAGCTGTAAATTTTTAAACAGCAGTGGATTATGCGTTTTTCACAAATTTATAAAATAGGACAATTCATTCCTTAAAACAGGTACCTGAATATTAATAAAAAATAAAACTGAAACACAAAAATAAATACTGTTCGCAAATAAATCACGAAATCTAATTTAGATGCTGTATTCACAGTTTATCAGAGTATTTTGTTGCATATAATCTATTTCAAAATAAATATCAGAAACACATACAGGTTTGTATGCCCGATATTTATTACATCCGTTACATTTTATATTTCGAATTTATTTTATGTTATGAATTATTTCATTTGTACAGAGACTGTTTTTTTTTAGTTTATTCTGATTTTTATTTTGATTGTTTTGAAGCCCATTTTATTTTTATTGCAAAGTTATAGGCTTTATAGGTTTATAAGAGAACAAAAAGGGATTTGTTTATAATGAAAGTCCAGTGAAAGTTCGAACGGCATTGTAGTATGGCACAATTAATTGGGATTAGTGTGTGAGGTCGTGCGTTCCATTTGCCACTTATTTTTCACGTAACGAAAAGTCGGGTGTCGAGGGCAGGCGAGCGCCGGATTATTGAATTAAAGTTGATAAGTGTATTAGCCAGTGTTGTTGCTCCATTCTCTTGATTAATGGTCGACCGTTGCTTTCTCTCTCTCATTTATATGATAATGAGTCGGCAGCCGCGACCGAACACAATTATTATGTGTAAATGAATGTAGTTGGAGGTGAAATCGCTTTTTGAAAAACGACCACCTACATAGCGAATTCGAAATGATCACTGCGCCCCCGTGAATACGAATACGCCCAATTTAAAACGTTAAATGTTCGATGTTTTAACTAAAATTAACTTTGCTTATTTTCGCAACGGGATTATGTTAATTAAGTAGCTGCCATTTCGACGGTGAAATTGTAATCGAAAACGCCTAATGTTTATTTACTTAATCAGTTTGTTTTGTAATACAATGACGAATTAATGAAATTAATTGAAATTTACATTTCCAGTACCGCAATATACATTACAGTAGATAGGTGTATTGATTTTACTTTTGAATCGTGAATTATAAAGGTATGTGACAATGTATCATGGCGTATGAGGATAATAAAGAGTCCCGCAATCAGGAAGATAATGCGGCTCGAATATTCGCTCCTGTGACACTAGATGGCAACAAGCGGTGCAACAAAAACCGTGCCACAAAAATACGCAGCAATTTTTAAAGCACAAACAAAATTACTCGCACTCACGTTGGCTTATTTCAAAAAAATAAAAATTGGAATGCGTGACGTAAGTACAACGGGCGCATTCGGTACAGAAGGTGGAATAAAGTGGTTCGTGCCCGCGTTGGTCGCGGCTCGGTACACCGCACTGTCTGCTATTTAATTCCCCTTTGTTTAATACAATCTACAGGGAACACCGGCAGGGTTACGTTATGATGACATTTGGATTTGCTATGTGTAATATAGTGCGCTCGGGAGGGAATGAAATCCGGAAATATGAGTGCATCGTCGCGAGCCGTGAAAGCACTCCTTTCACCCGGTGCCATTCGTGTTCCTTGGATATTAATGATGTCAAACGAAGAGCGTCTTTGTCTGGGAATTGACGAGTTTCCACGGAAACTACTTCATTTGTTTGAACTAGACGCACTTTGATAAAACCAGGGGATTTGTGCCTTGTGTTCTCTTGTTACGTGCGCTTCGTAACTATGCTATGTGTTGGAATGGATCACCTTTCTCAAACAAAACTACACGCTGTATTTTCTTAATTAAACACTGATATACACTATCATTTTGTTTAACTGAACATTAAAACTTTGTTCAGTGCTTTATACTCTGTAGTTTATACGCAAGAGTTCTTCCTTTGCACCATTCTGTATTATAACTTCCCCGTAGAACGATACAATAGATGCATCTAACGGAACTTCAGTTTTTACCAAAGAGCGATATCTGACACTACAACAATACAGCGCTGTAAAATTCTATTTAGCTCGGTCTGAAAAGCCCGTCAATCTGAGCGAGATGCGCCGACAGCTATCAACAGATTGCCGCGGGCACACATGACAGCCTCCACGGCTCTACGGCGTAAACCAATCCGACAAAGGATCACCTAACAGAAAGGCTGCGAGCAATTTCACCTGTCCATTACTCACTCACACGATCGCCGTTTAGTTCATCACGTCTCAGAACTGAAAAATCCAATATTTGCACTCTTACAGCTCGACCACAAACTCGTACGATCTCCAAAACCCATTTGACATCAAGTAACATTGTCATAGCAGAACTTCCAACCCGAATCCTTATTGAACATCGAAATTTATTAAGCGAAAACGGATGCCACCGGTGCTCCCGCGACCAACACTATCTAACTTTCCATAACAAAGCGCTATGAAAAGACGAAAACATTCCAAAAAGTCGTTCCTCTACAATAGCAAAGTTTACTCCGTAGGTCGGTGGAACTGTTGCAAAAAATATGACGTTTGAAAAATTACACGCATTCACAAATCATGCGGGGGCCCCTTTTGTGAAAACTTTCGAATCGCACAAAGGTCTACAACTCGTTCTTAAGACGCTAAATCTGCGCCAGTGTATGGCACCTTTTGTGTAGGTATTTGTTAGTAAAAATAATTGGTATTTCCAAAAACTCGTATAGAACGGGCACTTCACAGAACTGAAAATAAAATGTGTCAAAAATCTCTCGTTTGGGCGTGAAGTAATAATAAATCACAGAGTCCATAACACACCTGAACAAGTGTACCGGGCGGACAAAAACGTCGAACGTTTTACGAATCGAAATACAAAATTCCATTTGGTGCCGTCGAGAGGAAATGAAGCAATTAATTCAGCAGATGGCGTCGCAGTGCGAGCATTAATCATCGACTAATCGTAACTGCAGTCTTCGATTTATCCGCGCCCATTTGCAGGGACAGACAGAGATGCGCGTCGATCTCGCGTCACGTTTTATTATAACTGTGTTTGCGTTCCAAATGTTCTGTTTGAACATTTAAAAGCTATTGGTTTGTCATCAAGCGGTATTCATGAGAATTTCATTTGAAATCTTCGATAACTTCTTCTTAAACAGTGTTATTTCTTGAGCTTTGTTATGAATGCAAATTAGTTTAATAGTAGCTTATCCGTGAGACTGAAAATGTACATAATAATTAGGTCGGGATCATCATCAGTGTACCCATCAATTATCAATTTCAAAAGCTTCGAAATAATTGGTTTTATCTTCATTTAATAGCAATTAAACACCAAACAAAGATTTATATCTGGTCATCAAACAATGTCGGATCATTTTGCTAATATAAAATCTTAATCCAAGAATTACGTCAATCAATGACAACAGTGTTCTCTAAACTCGGCTTTCTTTACTAAATTAACACCGATACAATCTATTGTCGCATTGACGGCCTTCAAAACTTATCTCCGTAATTAATTTCTCTTTGAAAATTTAATAATGGTACAGTGAGAAGGCAATTAAAAATGGATTATACGTAAAAATGAAGCAAGTGGCGCGTTTAAGAGTCGGAATCGAACCGAAAGCGGGTAGATTAAGGCACTTGTCCGCTTGGGATTACCGGACAAGCTAGTGGTAATGAAATTCGCCCCGAGGAAATGGCGGGATCCAGAGGCCTAGTTTTAAGCTCTGTCCAGGCAACCACTGATTGTATTTGATGAGAGTTTTATCTGTTCTGTTCGATCAGCGGCGCAATCGTCGCGCAATCATTCCGATTTAACTTTGTTCGTCTTTGTTTAATTGTTGTTATTTCGAATTTGAAGTCGCGTCGATCAACTGGCTTAAGATTTGTTTGTGATCTTAATTATTGTTGCTTGTAGTCGCTTTTTAGTTCAATTTTATTCGATTAATTATTTCGGTCGCAGTAAATTTGCAATAATCGAAATGTCATGGCTGAATGGATGTTGCGCGCAGCTACACAATTACACTGGCTATAATTATGAGATGAAATACTAATAAATAGACCGTTGTGTTTACGGGTAATCGTAATTTTATTTTCAAAATCCTTTGTCAAAAATCGAAGTCCCAACAATTATACCCTATACTTACTAATCAGAATGTATTCACGCACGCTTACCGTTCGATAAACTTTTCAGCACTGATTAGGGGTGCCCACTCAAAACTATCCAAGCATGACATAGAGGCCCGAAGGAGACGTCGATTCTTACCGGTCCCTATAGACTGGCGGCGAAGCGTGCCTTACGTCAGTGCGATTGTGATCCAATTAGGGGCTGCGCATCCTCTTACGTATTTAAGCGGACGGCACACAGATCGTTTTGCTGGTAGACTCACAAAGGTCAGTGACAGCCCTAGGGATTGAGTATGGGAGTTTGTTTTATAAGGGTAGTATGATTTGTGTCATCTCGAGTTTTGACGGTAGTATTAGAAAGTTATAACGGAAATATGGAGCAACCATTTAAAATAGTAGGAATTTTATAAGATTTAAAATATACACCGTGTTCCGGACGATATACATAAACTTCGACCAGATGTTCAAACCACGGAAGTAAGCATTTTTCATTATGGACACATTAATAAATTCTTATTTTTTATTTTTTGTTAATTTTCATACAAACTAAATACCTAGACGTAAATAACCCGATATGCATGCCTCTTTATCCGAATTGGCAACGTCATTCATAACATTTGGCGGGCTGAAACAAATGAAATGCAAATAGTATTTGATAGATTTCAAATTAAGATACTTTCTCACTGCATAGCTCAATTAAATTTCATTAAATGAAATTACAAATACCTTTGTAACGAAGCCTTTTTAAGTACTACTTCCTTTGTTGGATTTGATTTGTAAAAGCCATAGAAGTATTTGCTAAAGTTTATGGATAACGTGAAGAACACGGTGTATACAAAAGAGACACATCGTTCAGAAGGTTTTTTTTGTATGAAATTGAATCGAAGCACATAGACATGAAAGAGGCAGAGATTTTAAGACCGTGAAATTATAATTATATTTACACTACATAATTATTCAGTCTCATTTGTAACTTGTTAATGACAGTGAAACAACTTTCTTAACACTTTATAACAAGGTACAATTTCCCATAGCACAAACTCCAAGCCAACTTAAACTGACGATGACTGCAGCAAATTGTGCATCTTTACGTTTCAAAACTATGGCCAACTGGTGCGCTAGACGTTTAGGAAAGTCCCGCCGTTCGCCGTCTTAACTTAGTATCACTTCCAAACCAGGCGTTTGATTTAACTGCTACTGTTAACGAATGCTCTCATTCTACCGCGCAAGTTTAACTTGTGCTGTGTGTGGGTGTAGTTTAATTGTTTAGTTATTTGGTAACTGATATTTGAGACGTATTAAGTGTAGGCGTTGAATTTTGCAAGTCAAGTTAAATTCTTGTTGTGTTAAGTTTATTCTATTTCTGGTTTAGAATGACAGTGATGGCCAAATGTTGTAAGCTTTCGATGTGAATTAAAAATTTTGTCAGGTAGGTACTCTTTCCTTGTTTTTTTTTATGCGTGTTTATGTGAGACTAACTTACGACTGCGGCATTCGGTAATTATTCCAAGGGAACGTCATACTCCCGCGGTGGTGGACGTCCACGGCGACGGACGTCGCAAGACGATCTCCGGCCACCGTAGGCGCCGGCATGCGGGCGGCGAGTAAAGGGCAACTCGCTGCCCGACTATGGACCATGTCTGGGACGACGGCGCATTGTGTTCCACGCGCGCCTCAAAGAGCGTCAGCATAATGACGGGCCCCCCTCTAGAGGGCCAAAGCCTGCCGGGGTCGCGGGACTTATCTCATTACCGTGGCCCCGGAACATAAAGGGCATTGAAAGACACCGTGGATTTCAGTCAGTACAAGTCTGACAGTCCCCGCCCTGCCCGGGGTGGGAGGAGTCATTTGATGATTTTACCACGCTAAAAAAAAAGGGAACGTCATACTAATATACATAAAAGGTAATAACCTAGGTAATAAACTATCTGTGTAAGTACCAAATTTCATCCAAATCCGTTTAATAGTTTTTGTGTGAAAAAGTAACAAATCCTTCCATTAATCCTCAAAAAACTTTACATTCATGTACTTTCCCTAATAAAATATGTACTTGCTTAAAAACTTCTCATATTACTTTCTTATTGGTTGTATAAATAGGAAGGTACTTTCCTGAAAGTATTTTAAGACTTAAGTAATTACTCATAATATCAAAAATATATTACCAAACTTTCAGCACCTCCCATAAATTACAACTAAACAGAAAACACTTCACCTCCAATGTTTTTTAGAAAATATGTTTATTAAATTGTGAGATACCAAAAATATGTAGCAAAGTGTAGCGATATAAAGTTTGAAGATGTTTAACGGAGAAAGTATCTTGGGAATATATTAAGTTCGCAACAACTTCAAGATAGGTGCTCCAAGATAAGAAGCAAATAATATTGAAAAACGTGTAACTTTCCGTATCTTTATTACGAGATCAGTTTTCAAAATGAAATATTTGGTTCAGTTTTGTTGAAGATGCGACGGTAACATTACATTTTTAGCGTCTATTAGAAGAAAAATAAAATGAAGAACGTCACACGTTACAGAATTGAATGAAAAAAAAACAACTTTGTTGAGCATGACTGCGATGGCCGAGTTGGTAGAAGGTCACAAGTCCAAATCCTGCTCGTAATCAAATTTTTCTTTTCACAAACAGCTTCAAAACAAAGAAGTTGTCCAAGCTGTTATTTAACTCATTTTTCATAAAGATACAATCAATTCAATCGGTACTTTAAATACTTTTCTAAGGAGACAATATTTTTTTACGTTAGATTCAATTAGATTCACGTGATTAGAAGGCTGGACTATTTCTTGGTCAGTGACAACGTTGTCACGTGGGGTGGACTTTTTCTTTTAAACAGAACGCACATAAGCGTTACCATACCTCGTAAACCTCTTACCAGAAACACAAAACTCACTGTTCTATTTCCGTACACTTTGTAAAATCTGTTAACACGGAAGGTTCAGAAATAATCCAATTACACAACCTACTGTTTCTGTATCTATTCGTCTATTCTACAATAACCGAGCTAATCATTCAGTGTTTCTGAGTGACAGTGCTACTGTCACGCAATGCACAGCGTCGCTGTCAGGTTGCGCACCATACAATTAATCACGGCACCAGACAAAAGGAGCCTTTTACTGATGTAATGCGACTTGGCGCTGTTTTTTATACTTTTATGTCGATATTTTGTGGTTCAATCTGTGGGTACTGATTGCGTATATTGGTAGGGAAGATTTGATATTATGTACTTGTTTTTAGGTTTGGTATTATTTACAAGGCTTGGTTTAATATTTCCGAGGTCACTGTAAGTTCTAAGTATACGTACGTATTACAAAAAAAAATAACGTAAATGAAAATTCAAATTGGTTTATTTTGATCAATTTCTTAGTATGGTGTCATGTTGATGCAGTTCTGCTGCATCAAGTTAGCCTGGAAACTGATTTGAGAAAAGGATAAGCAGATCAAATAGGTTCCTAAATTTAATATTTATTTCATTATTTTAATATCAGTATCGAGGAAAACGAATAGATTCCTCTGAAATCAGTGTCAAAAATAAAATCACATAACAAGAGCTACGATGCTACACTGTTATAAAAGTCATCCCCAACTAAACCCTTTGACACACAAGCGTAACGGTTCCGTATATTAAACTGACTTTTAATATTCATAAAACAGTACCGCATAGATTAAAGTCGTACCTATAATTTGGACCCTTCTGTACAACCCCAATCTCAGGTAGAAAAAGCTATTATTTTTCATATCCCTATTGCAAACGCAGTATACGTAAATAAATAATACACTGCCAAAGAATTATTTCAGCAATGGAACATTGGATATACATTGATATGGTTCCATTAAAGAGTAAGAAATTTAAGTAAATAAATATTCATTCTGAACACTTGACATTTGTGAAGAAAAATAACAAGGTAAGACGTTAATAAATTATGTTTATTTTGTAACTTAGTTTTTACAAAACGGATAAAAACGAACGAAATAAATGTCTTTTGAAAACTTGATGAGAAAAAGAAGCAGCCGAAACAAAACCTTTTTTTTTTAATCGTGGTAAAATCATCCAATTAGTCCTCCCACCCAGGGCGGGCCGGGAATGACTATCAGATTGTACTGACTAAAATCGACGGTGGTTCGTCAGTAGCCCTTTACGTTCCAGAATTTCCGTTAGTTCCGTCGTTGACTCACGGGGCTGTCATAAAAGAACACCTTGGCATTGGAACGCAGAGAACAACCGAAGGAACAAGCTAGATTTTTAGGGCTCATGTAGACGACGCCACCGCCGCCGCCGCGCCGCCGCCGCAATGCTGTGTATACCATCGCGACCGCGTCGCTGCCGCGCCGCCGCCGCCGAAAATCAAACAATAGCGAATGGCGGTGCGGCGGCGGCGCGTTGGCGGCGCCGTATATGTGCCGTATACACATAAAAGCGGCGCAGTGGCAGCGCCGTATACAAATATAAGCGGCGCGGTGGCAGCGCAGCGGCGGCGTCGCGCGTCGTGTACATGAGCACTTAGTCAGTAAGAATCTGAGAGTCCCTTCCGTTCCACCCAGAGTGGTAGTACTCATTTGATGATTTTACCACCCCACCTTGGTCCACTCCCATGAGGACTTTACTTATGATAGTGTCGAGGTGGTCTTCTGAAGAACCACATATATTTTGTTATAGAATATTGAATCAGTGCAAGCATAATTATATCAGTTATTGCGTAGTTCAAATCATAACTCAACTATCTAAACAGGTAACTGTGATCATGGAACGTAAGGGTCTATTGAAGGAACACCGTGGATTTTAGTCAGTAGGTACAAGAAAGACAGACTCTTCCACTCCACCCAGGGCACCTCACTCCATCCAATAAATGATTGTAACAGCCCACCTTGGTCAACTCCGATGAGAACCTTACATAGTGTTTGAGGTTATGTTTTGAAGAAAGAACCACATTTTAAGTAATAGATCATGGGCATGCGGGCGGGCAATGGGCAACTCGCTGTCCGACCATGGACCATGCCTGGTTCGACGGCGCGTTGTGGAACACAACGCGCCTCAAAGAGCGTCAGCAAGTTGACGCCCCCCCCCCCCCCCCCCCCTCTAGAGGGCTAAAGCCTGCCGGGGTCGCGGGACTTATATCATTACCGTGACCCTGGAACGTAAAGGGCTAATGAAGAACACCGTGGATTTTAGTCAGTACAAGCCTGACAGTCCCTCCCGCCCTGCCCTGGGTGGAAGGACTCACTTGATGATTTTACCTCGCTAAAAAAAAGTGACAGAACATTGAGTCAGTGCAAGCATGTGTCAGTTTTGGATCATACTCAGTACAAGACTCCACTTCAACTTGCGTGGGAGGACTCATTTGATGACTTTAACACGCTAAAAAAAAAGAGACACGACCAACAATACTCAATCATGTCTTTCTGGATTCTTTTTTGGGGAAAATGAGACTAGGGATTTAAAACTTCAAACAGTTTGTATATTCAGTACTACAACTGTATGTATTCTATTTTTGCTCTAAATACTCGTATATCCTAAAGTTTGTTGCCAAACAGATTGTATTATTCAATATTCACCCTTTTCTGTATTCTGCCTTTTCAGCCGAATCTGAGGGTTTACAGAAATACAACAAACATATTTAATAAATGAGATGAGGGGCTAACAGGAATATTAGTGGTATGCATTATAGATTATATTAGGGCGATGGTCAGTATCCTCATAAGTGCTGATAACAACACACTTCGGTTTGGTAAACGTGGTGAAATGGGAAAAGGAATAAGATTTGTTTTCTGATTTGCAGGTTGAGGTTTATTCAAAAACACGGTTTACTGATAAATAATTGTCGACGTTTAAACCAAGAATAAAACAGCTTTTTGTAATATACGTACTTAAGGGTTGATCATTTGTTTGGGTTTGTCATCAAATTATTCCTTTTGCCCTAGGTGGAACTGAGGTGATTGACAGACCCTTACTGACCAAAAAACCTGTTCCTTTTCACTAGCTTTGCTTTCCAGAGCCGTGGTATTCTTTAGACAGACCCGTGACCAATAAATGACTTGAGAAAAGTATCACTCTTATAATATTTTTAATAACAACCCTAACAATTTTAAAACCACACCAAAAACAACAGTTTAAGCAGTCATGAACACCGCAGCGGATGATGATTGTTGAAAAAAAAAAGAAAATTCATCCCCAAAAAATACAAAAGTAGAGGCATTTAGGTTTAAGCCTGTACCTTTAATCGGGCCCGCATATCCGCCCTGGCCAGGTAGACATGGCTATTATTTTTCATATCTCTGCTTCCGTGGCGTGAGGGCGATTACTTTTAATTTCAACCGTTGAAAAGCATGTTGTACATTGTAAAAACTGTTTGTGGAACATATTTTTTAATGAACGCCATCGAGTTACGGCTTTGACGTATGTTTTAGGTCGAGTTGACACGATAGTTAAATAGGAAAGTGCTACCAATTTGTAGGCGCTCGTTTGTGTGAATTTAGAATGAAGTACTTTAATTTTTATTGGAAAGAAAAGGGTTGAGTTTTTAGAGCTTCAAGTAATTTAGCAGGGGATGACGACAGATGGCAAAAATAGATGTCAAACAGTAAGAAAAATGATCTTTGATGTAGGAAAAAAAATATATACACGTTTATTTTATTCACGTAGGTATAATTTTTAGTCTTCACTTCATCAAAATTTTGAAAGCTTCAGTGTGTTAAAACCGTAAAGTTACAAACTTCTTAAAATTAACCGTGTAGAAAATTACAAATAAAATAACACATTTTCCCGGAAGCAAGCACACAAGATTACAACGTTATAAGAACAAGAAAGCCGGCAACAAATTCCATTCCTCAGTAGTCGTCATAATAAATGATTTCAAAAACAAATACAACACATTGTACGTGACATATTTGTACCAGATATTGCTTTATACCGAGTTCTGAATAGCTCAAGTGCTCCAAGTTATTGTAAAATAATACAATGTTTCAAAGACCAAGTTTTATGTTTCTCGACTCTCTACTCCATATTACATTCGTCAGTGTCTTACAACTTTTATTGCAACGCATATGATGGATGTACACTACCACAATCTTCTCCCACGAATCACGATACTATTCTTCATCTAAACTGTAAAACAAAATCGCATACCGACCGCCTAAACAATTTCAAAATAGAACTAGGGTGGTCCGTACTTTGTATAAAAATGCCGAGACGTCAACCGTTTACAAATAACTCCCTTCCTTCGGAGGGGTAATTTTTGTTTTCCCCTTTACCGAAAGTTATGACACAAATATGAAAACATTAAATTTGAATCGCGGCCAAATATGTTAAGTTCTTGAGGTTATGCAGGACACGAGTGGTCTGCGAATACTAATCGTTGGGCGCGCCGCGTAGCACCCTGCGTCCGATTTGCTACGCCGTAGACACGTGCTACGCGCCAGGCTTGCTGGCTACGAGCGTACTTATTTTCTTAACTGCCCTTGAATAATATTCAAGTGGGCGTTGTTGTTAAACATTTTTAAATTTTTATGATTTTTTATTTTGAAAAATAATGAATATTTATAATAATAATATGTGACTGAAGAAAAGTTTGTTTACATTTTCTGATACCCAAAAGCGAGAAAAACAGCTGATTCTGTTTGTCATATTTTCAACACAGTTAAGATTTTTAAATATTTAGGGGATATTTTAGTAGATTTGCCGATAAATCACAAGACTTCGTATTTTTGCTTGAAATTTAGTTTAAAGTGCATTTTATCAGCGTTCATTTATTACGATCAATCGATGCTAATTAGTAGGTGAGCGTTCGACACCAAGTTCCATAAGAATATTTCAGAGCCGCCGCGGTGATAAATCAAACTCGAAACCGTAATGAAAGCGAACGGATCGCGTCGCGAAGAGAGAAGGGAGGAAAAAATATCACGGAAAAAATCAGGTGCGTCCCCCGGTCGGAGAGAAAAACAGTCGGTCGGGCGTCGGGGGAGGTGGGCGGGGGTGGGGGTGGTCGGTCGATGCGGGGGGCGGGCGCTGGGCGGGCGACGCGTGCGCGAACCTGCCCCCGGCACGGACGCGCGCCGCCGGCCACACTCCCAGCGGCTCCGTCGCTCGTCGCTCGTCGCCCGCGTCCGTCCGCTACCCGTGCGCCCTCTCTCGCGCCGACGCCGGCCCGCGCCGCGCGACATCTCGCGTGTTCCACCGCTCGACGTTACATGTCCAAAGTGCTCAACTCAGTGCTTCCCATCCACACCGCGACAGTGCTCCCGCAGCCTTTTTTCGAGACGGAACCGACCTGCACAACGTTCAGGGTTAGTACCGACATCCGTGCTGTAAAGTGACCGGTTTCAGTGTTCCATTGTAAAAAGTTTATTTCGGGAACAAAGTTTGGTAAAGTTGAAGAGTGCGCGCCGCGTCGGATGCACATTGCCCCAGCCGCAAGTGGTTCCTATCGGCTGGGCGGCGCCGTCGTGTCGCTCCCTCCTCTCGACCCTCACTAAAAACAACAAACAGATCAATCGACCTGTTATATTCATCTAGACACTCATCATACAAATCTTCAGCCGGCTATTTGGTTTGGCGCAAACGGATCCAAATTCACTCACAACAACCACGATATTTTGTTTTTATACCTAAATATTGCGATACGATAAGAGTCGCTACACTAATAGCTAGAAATAAAATTGTGGAATCGCATGTAACGGTGATATTAGCTGTGAACGGTTCAAGTTTACCTACTTTTTTCTTAAATTAGTTGGTGGGCAATTTCGTAGAGAACTAAATTTCATAGATCTATTTGTTTTGGTTTGTTGTGGCGCGTAGGAAATTAGCGTGCCGTCAGAATAAATATTAAAAGTTATTAATGCTCAGAAATTAAAACAGAAATGGCCTAAAAATAAACGTGGCACGCATTTGGCTCACGAAACAAAATAAGCGCGCTATTGCATCCATCTGTTCAAGTTTTAGAGTTCGCAAAGTTCTCAGATTTATATGGCGGGCTAGATTTTTGGTTGGAATATTTTTTATGAGTCACATTTTGTAATTAAAAACAATCTGATAGAAAATAATGTGTGTCGTTGATAAAATAACTTTTCTGTCAAAGTATCGTTTGATTTTAATAGTTATTTTTATAGCCTATAGAGTAATATTAAAAAACCTTTCATGCAAAATATGTAAATAAACTGCAATAATTTAATCAAAATCCGAAAAACAACCTTCAGCCCCTGAATTTTATAAATAAAAATAAACAGTCGCCATCCTTTTTTCTGCGTATTGTGTTACGAAGCTTTCCAACCTCACACATTGCAATAAAATAGCAACAACCACAGATTTCCGATATAATTAATTTTACTGTTCGCAATTGAGACGCACATTATTATTTTCAGGAATAATTTCATTGAAATGTAATGTGAAATTTGACTAGTGGCTGAAATTCAGCAGCTGCATTCATGACACCTGTAGACTGAGTGCGTGGGTTCTAGCCAGTCTTGCCTGACTGACTGACGCTTATAAAATGTTAGCCGCGTCACGATTTCGTCGCTTTTAACTGGTTTACGTCCCCGCTCAGCCGATAACAACTGTGGAGACGGGTCGCCCTCCTAAAAGTAAATTTCGTTTCGATAAAATATACTTTTCCCTCACAAAATAATTTATTTTTAAGTTTGACATAAATAAAATAAAAATATTTATTAATAAATAAAATCTGATTAATTTATTTGCAGGTATTTTTTTATTAATTTATTATTCTGTAGTAAAGATTTATTTTCAAGAATACCAATTAATGAATTAAATTTATAAGAACTTCCTTCGCAAAACGCCCACGACAATACTGTTTGAAATAACGGAAAATCCAATTAAATTTTTGGTATCGAAGTGAATAGGTAGCTCACAATTGATTAGTTTCTTAATGAAATTCCTACCCTTCTGATTATTAATTTAGGCACAATTTGTCAGGAATACAAGCGCTTCATTAATTAATAGGGTAAATATCGATATTATAGTTAAAATGTATTCCAATGTCCCTTACGTTTTTTTAAAATTTCTAATGTCGGTATAAAATAAATAAGAGCAAACATAAATCTACCTCATAAAATAAAATAAAAAAACACATGAAAAAGATATTTGCGTCAGACTAATTTCTACTTTAAGTAACTTGTTTAACTTATCAAGGTTTTCCTAAACACTAGCAAAGTGTGAGAAGGAAATTGAAGCGGAGTAGTACATCTTGATACGCGGCCAGTTAGGAAGTTGAAAATGAAGAAAAACTTTCAGCCTACTTTCAAACGGCTAAATGTCTAAATTAAGTCTTTTGTTGAAAATGTTGTGACAAAATTTCCAAAAAATTTGAAGTTATTTAATACATTTTTATAGTTTAATATTTATTCATAATAATTATTCATATTGCCATGAAAATCACTAAAAAAGTATTAACATTTTCAACACTCAAAAAATAGCTATGATGTTCTTGTTTAAACCTTGATAATTTACTCAAACTATTCACACAATTACACTACACTACTACAACCTTGAATATATAAAATAAAAACCCCTATAAAATATATTCCATGTGACAAATCCGTTGATGTAACTTAAGTACTTCCCTAATTACACCGCTTGGCACTCCATTACAAAAAAGATACAAATTACATTGTTCAGCGCGATTCCGTCATTAATGACTTCTCAGCAACCACGCATTATAACACACCCTAGAATTTCTAAATAATAACTCTTTACCAACACTTTAAGTTAAGGTATCAAGTTCTATCAAATTAAGCCGATAAAGCGTTGATTTTACTCAGGTAATATCTTTAATAGGTGGAACAAAATTTGAATCAGTTTTTTTTTGTAGGGAAGTTCTGTCAATTATACAAGATTCACCTTAAAAAAAAACTATGCTGGGTGTTCAGATTCTCCCTTTTTTGGGGGGTGTAATAAATATCATAAAATTAGTCCACTCGTCCTGGTTGGAATAGAAGGGACAGTCAGACAAATTTACTGAACAGAAACACCCCGTTCCTTTACACAGCCTTAAGGTAGGGGAACAGTGTATAAGACGGGGACGCAAGGTATGATGGGAAATCACACACCTAAGGCAAACTTAACACAAAACTAACGTAGCACAAGCGCCAACAGGAGGCTATTTCCGTCTGGCCGCTTGCAAATGACATCCTGATGGCGCTTGCTCTACGTTAGTGTTGTGTTAAGTATGCCTAGAGTGTATGTCCCCATTATACCTCGCTATTGTTAACGTCCCCGTCTTATACACTGTTCCCCTATTCCAGGGCTGGAGTATCCTTCTTCGTCAATCCCGTGACTTCAGATTGTCCCATAAACAATAACAATCGTTATTATATTTCTTTAAAAATAAACTAATTTTAAGTTATTTTGGACTTCCATTATAAGAGCTAAATCCTAATATAGCCCCTCCCGCCCTGCCCTGGGTGGGAGGACTCATTTGATAATTTTACCACGATAAAAAAAGTTATTTTGGACCCGTTTGTACCCACTTACAGCCGTAATATATGTGTTATAAGGAAGTAATAGTGCACACATAATTACGGGTTGCTAACCCATCGTCTGCAGCATCACATTAACCCTTTACCCCCAATTAACTCTTATAATGTTTGGGAAGATGAGCAGATTGTCCTTCGTAATGTTTTCTTAGAGAAAAACGCTGCAAGTTTGTAGCTATACATTTCAGTAGACCTAAACAGTTTAACTATACATTTTTGTATAAAGAATTCTCTCCGATGGAGCCCGGAGGGGTGTGCAGTCATACAAACAGCGGTGTAGACGGTATTTCGTCCCATGTGTTGGGGGGCGAGCCTATTGTCGTCTGCCGGGCGCAAATTTCAACCCTAGATTTCATTTGAGGGTTGTTTTGAAGGTTATAAAGTCTCGACGAAATATTTTAACGATTGGCCTGCGTGCTTTTTAAGCGTTTGTTATGGAAAATGAACTTCTTACTTTAATAACACACTTTGTTCCTCTGAGAAAAAACTTTTTACAATATTCAAATTCTTAGATATAAGAACAGGATTTTTGTATTATATTCACAGAGTACTTGACGTATTTACTGTGTTTATTGTATGGAAAAATGAAAAAAAGGCCTCTAGTGTATGAACGAGGAACTAATTTTGTCTATCAAATTAACGTCAAAATCCCTATTTACTTTATTTTACAAAAACGTGAAATCTCGTTATAAGGCTTCTGATCTACGCAGTTACCTGTATCATGGAGCTTAGTATATACGCATAATATTTCACGAGAAAAACAAAAAAATGTTAACGCATACTGCCAAATGACGTCATATATTTCTATAATCGTCTGTAATGAGTAATGCGCGATCATCTGGTTATAACTATGTCCATTACTGGGCTTGTGGACTAGATACCACTCCGCCACAAGTGGTACTATGAAAACAGTTTATGTAGATGATACAATTACATTTCCTCGCATTATTATGACAGCTAATTTACGTTTTGCGTGATGCCCCATGAAAAAAAAATTGTATTGTGATACGAAACTTATATTTCATTGTTGCGTTTCACTATAAAAATCAGATCTTAGATTATAACAGTGAAATGTGGGTACTTAGTTACTAATTGTTCAGGCAAATTGATTTTTTAGTTGTACTTACGGTTTTTATTCGAGGTCGAAGTAGAAACGAAGCAATGTTAGTCTCATTTACCACGTATTAGAATATAAAATGACGTTAATGATACATTTTGGCCCAAAATAGTCGTAAATATTGACTAGAACTATATAATATCAAGAGCAATTTTGTAACAGCGTACAAAATTAAGTTAACCCGCATTTAAAAAAAATAAAAAATAACGAATTTTCAGGCAATAATAGGAAAAAAAGAAAGAGGAAGAAAGAAAATGCAAACAATCAGCACAAGCCACGAGTAAAAACACAAACAAAAATAAACTTAAATCTTTAGATTTAAGTTTATTACAACAACATAAAAAAACATAATAAAATCACTGCGTTATAGTTAATAAACTTTATTAACTTAGCTACTTATTATTCCTGATAAAACGTCAAAACTTGAAACACGAAGCTATTAACAGTTTTTCCTATGAAGGATCAATCAAGTTTTCTGGGAAAACGTCTATCACGCACAGGTGTCATACATTGATAGGTTTAATTTTCAAAGAAAACACACCCACGCGCTAAAGTTTGCTTTTAATCAAAGAACCGGATATCAATCTTAGAGTTACAAAGTATTATTTTCGTATATACAAATGTTTAGGTACCTATACATACAAATGGACATAATTTAACTAAGTGCCGAAAAGATCCAACCCTCTTTTTCATAAAATTTTATTTTCTGTATGTCAAAATTTATTTACTTGAGAAAATCAAAAAATACTAAAAAATATAGAAGAAATGAATTAACTCTAATTGCACCATTGACAGGCCTGTTAGTCTCGTGGTTAGTGACCCTGACTGCTATGCCGGAGGTCGTGGGTTCTATTCCCACCCAGGACAAATGTTAGTGTGATGAGCACGATCATTTGTTCTGTGTCTGGGTGTAATTTATGTATAATATGTATGTATTTAGAAAGAAATATATAAGTATGTTTATCAGTTGTCTAGTACCCATAACACAAGCTCTGCTTAGCTTGGGACTGGATGGCGTTGTGTGATAGTTGTGGAATATTGTGGAATATTAACTTCGAGGACACGGTTGGTGCAGTGGCTGAGAGATTGGACTGCTGCGCTGCGTGTCACGGATTCGATTCCAGCACGGAGCAAATATTTGTATGATCAACAAGTAGTTGTTCCGGGTCTGGGCGTTTGTGTATGTGAGTTTATATGTTTATAAACGCACCCATGACACAAGAGAAATTCCTAGTGTGGCTACGTTAAAAAAATTAATTTCTAAACAAAATTCAATAGTAGGTACAACTCAAAATAATTCAATATCATCAAGGCACTATAAAATATTAACAAACTAGTTGTTGCCAGTGTCTTTAACTTAAACATTGATCCTCAAAAAATCCATCCATCCATCTTTCCATCGAAACTTTCGCATTTATAATATTATTTAGAAAAGATAGAACAATAAACATAGGCACCCATTTCGTAATACATAAGTAGTTCCTTTTCCCAATATTTCTGCTGCCACTAAAATTTTGTGAATCCAAGTGCCAAGTAAAATACAAACAAACTTTGCGTGCAACTCTAATGGCTTCAAAACAGACGACTAAACACTTTTTATTGCAATAATAGATCAACTTTAGCCTGCCTTATTCTTCCAAATGTGTTTCACGATGAAATTTACGGTGAATGATTTGTCGTTGACGTCAGAATCTGTCTATATAAATAAAAATTAATCACCAAAATGTACTACTAAACATTCGGACGACTGCATTAAATCTAATCATTATTTTTATTGTGTTCATTGTGAAGACAATTTTGAAATTTTTCATCTTTTTTAAATGACGTATAAAAAGAAGGAGGTTCTCTATTCGACACATATATTTTTTATTTATGTGTAATTTTTATTACTTCATAGTGTGGTCCGATTTCGGAAACCCTTTTTTTGTTGGAAAGAGTTTACCTTTAAATTTAAAGGGTAGAAAAAAACGAATTTAGTGTTTTCCTACAGAATTTTCAGTTGCAAATCGATGCTGTTATTAATCTGTTTAGTAGTAAATTGCACTTGTGAAGCCGGGGCAGTCGCTAGTATAAATATAAATCAGATAGAGTAACTGTGACTAAAAATAAATAACTCGATTGAGATACGCTTTCCAATACCGGACGCTTTTAATGCGTTTGCTTTTTTAGGTCTATTATTATCTGTGCCGATTTTGAAGTAATAAAATACGTAGTATGAACTGAAATAATATTTTATGCAAATTAAAAGTGGCGATTGACGAGAATTTTATATGGAGTAATAACTTCGCGAAAAGTCGCGGAGGGTCGCGGGCAACCGATGGATGCAAGTGGCGAATTGTCGTTCGGCGTGGCGGTCTAAGGGGGAGGCCTATGTTCAGCAGTGGACGTTTTCCGGCTGATGATGATGATGAATAACTTCGCGAAAAGGCCGGATAATGAAAAAAAACTTAGTTCAAATATTTACGGAATTTTTTCATCAGCATCATCATCAGCCTATTAATGTTCCCACTGCTAGGACACAGGCCTCCTCTCTGTGAGAGGGAGTGGGCCATAATCCACCACGTGGGCCCAGTGCGGGTAGGTGGATGTCACAATACATGTCTTCGAATTTTCGGTTCTAGGACATGCCGGTTTCCTCACGATGTTTTCCTTCACCATTTTGAGAGCAGTGGTGATGAAATAGATTACACAAAGTAATGCACTGGTAAGTCGCGGCCGATACCACTGGGCCACCACTGCTCTCTCTGGAATTTTTTCAGTACAATTTATTACTAGCAAGTTCATATAAAATTGCGTGCAGCAATGCATGAAGGCGCACATAACAACAAATTGCATACATTTCCTTTAAATGTTAGCAAAAATATCAACATTTCTGCGCGGTATTCCGCGGCTACCTACCTATATAATGTACGAAACTATAGACATACATCACGAAACTTCAATGTACGTTAACAGCAATATGGTGTACCTTGTCTTTGGGCAGAAACAAACATGTCTAATGATCGAAGAGGGGGATGATGATAGATGAAACTTGGATATCTACGCACAGCTAACTCACTAAGATTTGTTTGTTATGTATGACATATCAAATGTTTTGGTATTGATTTCCTACGTTCTTGTTGTCATGGGGAGGTAGTCTTGGTTTCAAGCTGAAATTTCTATAGGCTTTTTAGGCAAAATGGAGGAAAACCAGAGAGAAAAAAAATGCCAAATAATGTATTATTTTGTATTTTTATGTAAAACTTAAAGGATGTTTAGGACAAAACAATAAATCTAACTTAAAACAAACTAGCCATATTACTCGCTTAGTAAACAAAAGTACCTACCACCTGTAATCAAAGTTCAACTTTCCCTGAAACTACTTTTCAATCTTGAAACATCAGCCAAAAATATCAGACGAACAAAAAATAATCAATCACTTTATTATAAACTGCGAGCTATCATACTTTTGATGTTAACGGTCATAGCAGATAACACATTTATGAATTAGAAACGTTAATAGTCTTCATACTGTTTACGAAAACCGAAGATCAAAAAGAAGGGAAAAAATTGAGATATCGGTATTTCCGTTAGTTATTAAAAACTCTCATGCTCTTAAATTATTTTAAGATACATCAAAGAATGTACTAAGTGCGTCGTAATTATTATGTGTTGATCAGAAGTCAATATAACAATCATTTAAAATCAAAAATTCATTGAATTTTGTACAACGAAATTACGTCTAACAAAAGTGACGAGTTTCAACGGAACAGGTGTAACCTAAAAAAACTTAAAGTGAAGCCATTAAAAATTCTTAAAACGTATTCCACCAAATTCTGCTTCAAACTCCACCTGCTAACTTTTTAGCGTAGTTGGCTTCCATTGTACACAAATCCTTCGAATTTTCTAGGTCGTTTCGTAGAACAACGCCGTAACAAGTTTGTATGCCATCTATTTTGACGGTCTGCAACGCAGTTACAAGTTCTTTACGAGCAAATTGATGCAGGGGAAAGTTTGACGTAAAAATGCGTAAAAATAGCCTCACTAAGTTATTTCCTGTTAGCCACAGCCAGTTCTTCTGAGAAAGGAAAACGAATAGCTCTTTTATTACAACGTAAAACCACTACCGATTATTTTGCACACTAAAATACACTTATTTAAAAATCACAAACTCTTGCTAATACTTACCTGTTTCTAAGTCATTTAGACTAATCCACATTATGTCTATTACATACATGTTTCAATTTAAAAGTAGATACTTAAAATATTGAGAAACCAGACTGAATTTTTTTTTATTATTTCTTTCAGTTATGTATTTTTTAATTTTCTCAATTGAACCGTGCATTTTTCGCATGATTGTGTTCATACAAAAGCAAGGATGCCAAATAAATAGACTCCTGTAAGCCCCATTTTAAAGAACTTCAAATATTAACTCTGCCTTGCCTCTACATATTTGAAAATTGTAAATTTGTACAAAAATATCCCCAATTCTATATCAAAAGAGGAGATATCCAAAATAAAATTTCACTCAGACATGAAAATAGACTCCACGATTAAAAATGCACTCTTCTAGTTCATTTGTCATGTCTATAAAAATATACAACAAGCTACCGGAAGATTTTAAAAGTAGTAATAACAATAATATATTTATTAATAAACTGAAACGATTATTAATCAATAAAAGCTACTACACAATTAACGAATACTTTGATTATAAATTTAAAGAATAATAAAAAACATTCTGACATTCTTTTTGACATACCTAATACTGACATTTCACTTTAAATTTGACTTTGAACTAGTTAATTTATTAACTTGATAACGCGGAAATACTACTCATTTAAATAACTATACTAATTTAATCCAATATATTTGATAAATATTCTGTATATATATTAATACATATTAAATAAAAAAGAAATTATAATTTTAGTATTTAATGGTGCAATTAAATAAAATAACTATAACCAAATATTACATTTAAGACTCATATAAATTTATCTACTCAATTAAATATAATTATGATATATATTGTAAATACCACAAGAGCCATTAAACTACAATTTTAATTCCATATTTTATAACTTACATTTTTTTTTTACAAAAAAGCGCTTTCATCCTCTCTCTTATCACCAGCTAACTTAACTTTGCTGTGCCCTACCTTACCATACCAACTGTTTTATATAAAATTATGGAATGCAATAAAGTATTGAGTATTGAGGATATTAGAAATTCTGCCTCACTTATTGCTTCCGCATTCAACCCCCTATAAAATTACACCAATTTACTATGTAGGTACTCGTACTGTTGACCAAAAGACATGCTATGTTTTCCAAGAACTCTATTTGTAACGTAATACGATCAATCAATAAAATTGAACATTGAATATTCCTGTTCAAAGATCAGAAGCTAACATGCAAGGCCAACAAGTCGTTTAACTAAATAGCTCATATTTACCGTGTAATTGACCACAGTTGAATATAAAACAACTCTGCCTTCAGCTGTTTGACTGAATAATAGTGGTTGTTCTTGTTGTAATTACTTAGTAGTTTGTTTTGAAGCTTATTATTACAGCCCGGCCACTACTTTCCGTGGGAAGCCTGGGCTCCCCACTTATTAATTCATAACTTCCCATGCTCGTGGTTAAAGCCTCGATAATCTTCGAATTTTTCAACGTAATTGCAATATTCATTCCTACAGACAATGCGATTGTGTAACCGTATTGAAAAGAGCCAGTTTTAATATTTTCAGCTTGATTAATATTTCAACATAATTCTTGGAATTTGGAAACTCATTTTCGCAATCATTTACTGTGTAATGAACACTTTAATATTCAAGCATTATTAATGCTATCATTATAAATAAAGGAAAATTAAAACAAGGAAGATTTTTGGGTTTTAATTAAGGTTTTAAACGGCAGACCAATAAAGGTCTTAACCGAGTTCGTTTATGAGTGACTTAATCAAAATATATTCACACAATCCGGCGAAATAATTAAACTACGAAGCTAACACAACTTATTTAAACACACATTTAAAATATACATACCTGCAAGTAATCGCTTTAACTTATTTTAACTCAAATTAAAGTGAAACGCAAACACCTCTCTTGGCTCGATTCAAACTTTCATACTTATGTAGTTTCAATACCCGTAGTTGTAAAACTTTCTCTATGATGGTAGCACATTAATTACTAACGGTTGGCGCGGGTAAAGCCCAATAGGACGGTGTATTAAGTTTAACCATGTAGATTTACGATCAAACCCTTTCATTAAACAGGTATTAAGGCGACAGATAAGCCTGTACATTACGCACTTGTTCATACTATTTGGGAGTTTGCATGAAAGGTTTATAGGCACCAATGAAACTGGCCGACCCGACTCACTCAATACAACTATCCACCCTAATACATAAACGTTGCGGTTTAATTTATGTACGTACGAACTTTCGTTGAATACCTATTGGGGTTTCAATTCTGAGGAATCGGAATGGTACATAGAAATCGGAATAGTATATATAAATACGAATGGTATTCGTAAAATCAAAATTGCAACTATCTCGTCTCGCTGGATACAGTTTGGAATGTAATTCAACTTTATCGTTCGCTAACTCTGAACTTGAATGTTCATTATCGCTAATTGGTGTAGTCGATTTACTAAATGAGGGTAAGATTCGTTTTATTCCTAAGTGTAGCCAGTAGAAATTCTATAGTGAAATTAAAGCGTTGAAATTATCAGGAATATAAAATCGAGGTGAAAACCAAAATAAAGTCTACGCAACGGTTTCTGCAATAATCACAGCCAAAATTAAGACATATAGAAGTACAGAGTAGCCAGACAGAGCCAAATATATATTTATAAAGCGGTTCATACATAAAGTATTATGCACTCAATAATACCATTCAGTTTGTCTTCAATTCGTGCGTCATAAATGTACCGTCGACAATAAAGTACGTTTATGACGCAATAATGAGAACTAAATTAATTCACGTTTATCGCACTTAAACGGTGCATTTAAAGCTGAACAGATTTTAACGAGATGTGAAGTTTAAGTGAAGCGTATATAAAAATAGCCTAACAATTACCGAGTTTAACTGTTTATTTTAAAAACTAATACAACTTTCAATTTAACTTTTACGGTGAAAATTGTTGGATTAAAGCGTTAATTTAGCAGAGGTGTACGTTAGTTGCCCGCCCCTTGTTTCGTTTTGCACTTACAAAGAGCAATCGATTTTAAAGCTCGCTGGATTGAAAATTATATGAGGAGCCTTAGAGAGCGGGCGGGTGCTGGTTCGCTGTGTTCGTGAGCCGCCAATGCGCTTGTCTTTCGGTTCAGTGGGCTTTCTTTAAATTGGCGACGGCTCCGCCGCTGGCCGCTCCGCTTATTGCATCCCCCGCCCGCAGCGTCGCGACGTCCACGATATTGCCTCCATTCGACCTTTAAGCAAATAGAATTTCCCAGTCTGTAAATAGGATAGCGTTATAGGTAAATCTTCGGCGTGTCCTCGCGTCGTTTACGGGTAAAAGGTAGAAATTCAATTTTTATCGACGTACTCGATTACGATCGCCCCGAGGAGCAAGAACTCGACCGCGCCGGCTGCGCTCGTTCGTCTTCTCTTTAGCCCAAATTTGTGCGTGATGAAGGTCAATCCTTCAACGCTTGTCGGGATATTGTCTCATTTTGGGGGGTTCTAGGCGTTCTATTCATATTCTGAGTAGGCGAGGCCAACGAAATGCCATACAATGTCGTTTTTATTCTGACGAGTGAACGCCAAGAAAGTTGCGTGCCGCGAGGATTTTCATCATGGGACCTATCAAATAATAACGAGGTCGTCCTTCTCTACCGGTGCGCCCGATATCGTGGGCCGATCTATTCGGTAACAATCGTGGACGATCTTTTGTACTTTATGATAATACATGTCATTGTTATTTAGTCAATCGTTTTTGTATTCACTCATGTAACATAAAAGGTTACCCACTGTACGACGAAATAAATATATTTATCGATTATGGTTGGTTATTATAGTTGTGTAGTGGAGTGTTGGTATCAGTGTATCACTGGAATGGTTGTGTTAATAGTTGGTTACAGTCACATCTGCAGCGGAGCTTCAGACGCCGGCTTAAGCCTATTGTCGCGCGCACAAGGAGCCATCACGAATTCTGCCCACGATCTGCTCTAAGGTTTATTGTAATTTACAAAACTGACGGAGGTTTTGTTGCCATCATTTCGTTCAACGTTTGTTTTGTTACCCCTGCTTTAAGAGACATGGCCAGGTTTAGGATTACGTCTCTTGAACACACTTACATTTTATTGCAACTTAGTTGCCTGAAAAGTTTACACAAAAAATATTGCCTGAACAGCATTTTTCGTAGTCCAATTAAATGGAAACCCCTTGTATAATTACATCGGCAAAAGAACAACAAAAATAAAACAGAATTTGCAAAATTCTAATAAATTATATACGAAAACCTTTTGTAACCTGCGGTAAACAAATTCATCAGCTCCTACCCTTTGGTCTCAAATTATTTCCACGTACACATTATATATTTTACAGAGGGCGGAAGGCTACTAATGGCATAAATTGAAGAGCGAGCGCTAGAAGCAACCACAGGATTTTGCGTATTTGAAATTCAGTTACTCGTTGTGCACAGCGTGGCTACGCTTCGGAGCGATCGTTGTAGACCCCACGTTATATTTTCTATAGAACGAAGGAGATGGATCGCTTTAAAACTCGCTAGTGGAAACCAGAATTTGAAATTTGCATCCCGACGTATCAGGAGTAGTGAAACGTTGTAAGTGGTATGCTTCGGGACGTGCTTGTGAAATTTTCACGGCGTGGTCGGAAATTCGAAGCGCAGTTTGGAGGTGTAATTACTCTATTTTTGGATAGACAGATTGGTTGTTTAGTTTTAAGTGGTCTGGATAGATTGATTGGTTTAACGAGCAATCGGATAAGTATTGATTAGTTTTTTCGGTAATCGATTTAGATCATATCTTATTAGAATATAAACAACTCGACTGTACTGATGCCATCTCATACCCACAAAGATTTTCATTTAAGTTTCTCATACTCTCTAATTCAACTAAATATTAAGTCTCGTAAATAACATCAAAGAGCAAACCCAGTCACCTGACAATATTGAAGCGACAAAACTACAGTAAAGTAGACGGCGATCCCATTACAAATGCATCGGGTTGTCTGGTCGAGTGACGGGACGCGGCGGGGCAAGACGGTGCTCAGTACAGCGTCATATCAATCACCATTGTACACCAGCCCGATCCCTTGGCACTTGGCCTACATTCCAAATTACACAAATTTACGTAGTGGGCCTAACCGCCGCCGTTAGCCCGCCGCGCGGATTAAGTCTAGAGAGAAGCTTACATCGGGTAGCGCTCCCAATACCACGCTCAACCGATGCCCAATCTTTATCTATACACCGCACTAACTTTATAGTTATACCGACCGACCAACTTCCACAAATAAGCCCTTAATACACAAGTTAATAAGTAGAAAAGTTTGAATAAACTCATCTTAACTCGTCAATGTTGAGAGCCATCAGCGACTGTCTACTTTGGTGAAAGTTAACGTTAAGTAGGATTTGCGTTAAACTTACGTTTCCTCTGAAGGATTAAAGTAATAGCGACGACATATTTAACAGATTGTAAGTTCGATTTTACCTCCGATACATTGATAGATTGGATCGCGGTTTTGAATGAATATTTGAGCAGCAATTTGAGATCTGTTTCTCTGGAGCGATACGTAATTTATAGTGTTTCGGGATGTGGGCGTACAATCTGTTACGAATCGTTTTTGCCGGTTCTCGGCTGTTATAGTAAACACGCGTAATACCCTTTCATTTATAACTCCCGCTGCGGTTCTTGATATAGGCTCGCCCTTAATTCCGACTTAATTAGTGTCACGCAAGTTCCATAATCCGAGGCTTGAGCATAGTACGACCGTTCTTAAAATGGAGATTAGTGCGGCAAATATCTCGAACTACGCTATCCGTTCATAAAGCCACTACTCCACTACACCGCTTTCGGGATAAATATTCAGTGGGGGAGCTGTACGGGTGATTTATCTGGGAAAAATCTTTGTGTAAATTCTTACGTTCTTTGCCTCTAATTGTAATTTAACGGAATTGAATTCTAGGAGACTGTAATACAGGAACAGTAACAACAGTATGTATTTTAATGTAGAAATTAAATTAAAACTTAAATAGCTCCAAACTTGGTAATTCTGTGAAGATTTTAAAGTATGTAAGTATATTTTGTGTTCAGTGTCGCAACATGTCGGCACGAAGAGTCAACTGCGACGAGGAATTCTAAAAGAACTGAACATAAACATAGTATTTTGTGTACGGAAGTCCTTCCGCGGTCGCGTACAACGGATGTGCAGGAAAACGCTTGCATACTGAGTAGGCGTGCCTAAAAGACACTGCGGACTTTAGTTTACCTACAGCGGATTACACGAAACTTAAACATGCCACCTAAATCTGCGACAAACCGTTAGAACCGAAGCATTTAGCTCACTGGCTTTACGGGCCCGAGCCTCTAACTACGTAAAATTAAAGCCCAATTCTAAACAGCACCACTCCACTTTACACTACAGATTAATTCAATTTATGTCGCTCTATTTTTACGAGCTTACGAAAAATTAAGGTTGGTGTATTAACTTTTGACACTTTTTAAAGAAAAGCTCACCTCGTTTTAGTTAATCTCATTAAAATTTTAATCATAACCTTACGGACGTCATAGGATTATTTCTAGATTGTTCCTTGTCGTGTCAGTCGACAAATTAGTCACGGATTTGTTAGTGTAGATCGACGGGTGTTTTTATTTTTAACGAGACATCAAACATTATCGAGGGCCCCGCGAGGAGTAGCTCAAGCGCCTGTTTACAAATAAGAAACAGCGAGGAGACGAGTGCGTAATAAATTTTATAACACGGCATCGATTCGGATTCGAACGTAATAATAATATATCGGCTGGAAATATTGGAATGTGTCGGTGCGCTCGGCGCACATCTTAAAATAGACCCTCATCAAAGACAAGCAGGTTTGCAGCTGTAAATCCATTTCAGTGTGGCTTGTCCGCATTATAAATTGGGACGTACTATCGAACAATGTAATCTCTGCTCAATTTTAAAACAAAATCGCGTGCGCAGTATCCCACATCTGTGAACTGGCCACCTTTTTTATGAAATGGATGATCCTTTTTTATGAATAGGATGAATGGTCAAAACAAAGGGCCTAGGAAGTGAAAGTTATAACTCTGCAAGCAGAAATAGTCTTTACGGTGGTAAGTATATACATTGGGCGATAGTACATATGTATGCGCAACTTTGTTTGTGTGACGTTTGAACAGAGCGGAGTATCCTGCGACCTCACGTTTCCATCTCATGTCGCACCACATTCGTTTGCGTTTTCTATTAACGTGTCCCAGACACTATTAGGGCAGCTAGATGGATGTTGTAATTTGATTTTGTATACATTCGCCGAATTAGAGGAAAACTACTGCTACACAAAGACGCGGGCTGCTATGTTTTAGCATTAGGATTTGCAATTCCAATTTAGCAGAAACAGTAAATGCAAAATTTATTTCAAGTTAGCGAATTTTGTAAAAATATAAATTGAATATTTTTATGGAGTACCTACAATGACAAAAAAATCGTAGTCATTATCAACAATGCGATTCCGTTGACAAACTACTTGTGTATGATAATTTGAGTCATATTGCATTTGATGAAACGCGGTACGCGAGCCGGGGTTCGCTGAGCACTCTAGACGACCGCAGTGCATAGATTTGCATTTTACGGTTTTGATACGTTGAGCGAATATTCAGTGCGGTGTCGGCGTAGGTATCTTTTCAATTCGACGCGGCGGGCGCCGAGTGGCCGCTCGAGGGCGCTCGAGTAGTGGCGCGTGCTCGAGTGCCACGCTCGATGCGCCTGCGCAACGCACGCCTTCGCTCCCCCCGCGTCCCCCACGCCGTCTCGCCCTCGTCGCACTCACCCGATGCCAAACTCCCCATCCTTCGAAGGTTATTACAATTAACTACAACGCTGACTTAAGCCTCAATTTGGCACAAGTTACTGCTGTCGTTAGAGCCTCGGTAAATGTGATTTTTAAACGAATTCTCTGATTAGACTCTCTACATGTTAAAAGTAATGAAACGTAGAGGCAAACCTAGGAAAATATTCAAATATCCCAAACATGAAGCCTTTAGGGACGTGCCGTTATTCGTGGTCGCGTGGCACGGAAGTCGGCCATATTGCGGCGTGTCAGCTGGTCGCAAGCGGAAGCGTCGTCAGCACCACGAGTACAAGACGAACATTTAGCTAGTTTTATGTTTACCACTCATAAAACTTGGTACATTTGTCTAGTACGTTCTGTCCGCTGGTGTTCACTTAAGCTATAGAGAATTACAAAGTATTTTTTATCTTTAAAGCCAAGCATGAAAACTACAAAACGTACTTTACATTAAAAACCGTGCACTACATTTTCAAAACTATTTAACTTTACAATTCGCACAACACTGCATCTAAATTGAATTCATCCTTTGCTGTCCGCTGTGAAATATTTTCATCTTTTATCTACCTAGAATTGTTTGGTATGTTGCACTCCAAAACTCTGGACCACCGGCATGGAGAATAAATCATGCGTCAAACACACCCATCGGTGGGGGAGAGGGCGAGAATCTGTCGTATGGGGAGCGGGGACATCGCTTCCGAACCATTCATTCAGTCGTCCGAGATTCATCACGTCACCGACTCATAGTGCTCAAACACACTGCGAGCCTAGCGCGGTGGCGGCGGCGGGCGCGGAAATATTGAATGTATGAAATCGCCGCTCGTGGCCACATTGAAGTGACTAAGGCGGGGGCCTAGCGCGATGGCTACAAGCGATTTTGCAAGCCTAGGCGTTGCTAGGCAACAACCGATACAACGGGCGGGTGGCAGGTGTATCAAACATTTTCGGTCTTTTAGTAGCGCCATCTAGTTACCAGAACATGCACTAAAGTACTACCGTTGGATGTTTTTGTACATATTTAAATTATTTTTAACGTACTTGAGTAGAAAAATGTAGAATGATTGATAATTTACTTGTATGCAATCCTAAACAACCTATAAAACATTTTAAAATGAATTTCTTTAAACAAGATTTATAGAAACTACTTTGTACCACCGGTTTACAACACCTGAATTCGCCACTACAAAAACAAACGCTTGAACCGGCAGTGTGGACACAGATCGCGCCCGCCGCCGCGCCCGCCACCGCGCCCGCCGCCGCCGTCGCGCTAGGCTTCCAGTGTGGACACACACATAGGCCGGCCAATTAGTGACGCCGATTCATTTTCTTTATTTCTTTTCTAGAAACAGATACCCACCACCGAAAGTTAATGTGGGATTACTTATTTCCTTTTTCCTCAATTCTCAGAATATCTTCTCGCAAACAATGCAGATTTATAACAGTCGGATCTTCTGATAAGTCCTATATCTTCCTATCTATAACTTCTATAGCTTTAAGGTAATAACATTTTCATCTCATATGATATCCATTATTAAATTTCAAAGGAGATTACGATCTCGTAATCGTGAAATATAACGTTTTCTATTTCACCAAGCTCGTTTGAAGAGGCCGCTTAAAATTTATCGACTCTGGTCCTCCCTTGCTATAAAAGTGCAAAAGTTTTCCTCGAAACGCACAATTTACTACGTTTCTGGCGAGTACAAACTAGATTTAATTCAGCCACCGTACATCTATGCTATATATTATGTAGGTAATTATTTTGTGCAAAGTTTAATTCTGCATTGCGCCATTGCCGAATTCGTGTATGAATTAAAAAATATTGCACGATACCAATCGTATTGAGAATTCCTTTTCGCTGACGATTATAAATGTGTCAAGTTATTTATAATTATAAATAAATGTCAAGTATTTGTGTGTGTTTCTAAGGAATGAATATTTTACCGTCGTCCTTTGATACCACTTTCCAGACGTCTAATTTTAAATTCTATTTGCCATTCAACTGTGTGTAAAGGATATAATTTAACTAATTTTCAACATGTGTGCGAGAGGAGTAGAACATTTTCGTGAGTAGCAGAGTACATACCTTTTGTATAATTAAACTGCGGGCAAACCCAGTTTAAGTTTAATCCTATAGCCTCTTGACACCGCACTCCCGCCCGGAGGGGAGCTTATTTTGTTCGTCAACACTATCGACCGATGTGTAGACGAAAGCGCTCAACCGCGCTACAAGTGTCACTCGAAATACAACTGTTATACTTATGTAACACGGTTTGTTTTCCAATGTGCTGTTATGGGGACGCCGTTTTCTTTTTGTAAGGATAAAGAAAAATATACGGCATATATAGAGTTCAGTCAGTCGGCTATCATTCACAAGGATTGCATGTTTTGTAGGCAGCCTCCGTCATAGACGACAGTTGTTCCTGTAGTTTGTATTTATTTAGTCTTGCGAATAGCTCCATACATTCGTTTGAGGGAGGGTTGCTGACGTCAAGTTGTTCGTCGTGAGGACATTTAAGTGATACTTACAATGTATTCGTATCACAACGTTGTCGAAGGAAAAGTGTTGTGTTACCAAGACATTGCTTGTTCTTACATCAAATAAAGACGTACGTATCAAATAGGTAAAGTGTTTAATCTTAATGTGGTTAACAATAAGAACATGTAAACCATTATTCTTGACTCATGTTTATTTGTGCACATATTTTGTTCAATTTAATTTATCGTCGAGGGCAGTTTCTTAGGAATATTTGAAAGGAACTAGTGGGTTAAAAGAAAATGTAGGAGATTTTTTGGAACTTTTAACATATAGAAAAAAACTTGCGAGGTGTTCAGGGAAATGATGGTCCGGATGGAACGAAGTTACTATATACACTCAACAAAAATAATCGTCGCGACACCACATTTTTCAATGCGAAATAGAAAGATGAAACGAAAATATCTGGCTTGCTTTCTATAAGAGAGAGAGAGAGACAGACAGAGAAACATGCGCACGCCGCACGGCTTACATACATATATAACAAAAAAGTGTCGTTACAACTTTTCGTCTTAATTTTTTCCGTCTAGCCTCCTTTCGCAAAGTGCGATAAGGAACTTCGTTCCAAAACTTCGTTCCAATAATAACCTTTTTAGGTAAAAATATTTTTTTGAAATGTTATCAATAAGTAAAGTAGATGAATAAACAGACAATAATAATAAATTTTTATTCATCAAAAAGTAAAATTACAGTGTGACATTATGTTTGGTGAGCCACAAACTAAGCGTCGCTTGTATCTTGTGGCTCTGGAGTGAAAAAATTTCCAAGGTTACATTACAGTTTAAGAATGTAAAAAAATAGTTACAAAAAGAAAAATAGTCTAGTCTAAGTTTTTAATGCGGTTTGCCAAATACATTTACATTTTAACCAAAGTATGTACTAAATAGTGTCACAAGAAAACACAGACAGATAAAACAAATATGGACACATGCTGCATGTTTCAAAACGAGTAAGGACAAAGTTTTCTTTAATGCTACTTCTTTTTACCGCGACATTTATTGTTTATTTAACAGCGTCCCCACTGAGTAAAAGTAATAATAAATACGAATGTAAAGTTCAAGTTTCGTTAAAAGAATGTCCGATTGTCCAGTCCCCCGATGTTTTAATGAATGTTCTTGGCAACCCCGTGACGGCTTACAACATTTAGGTCCTTATTACGCATTCTCGACATTTGCTTAATGTATGAAAATTTGAAAGAACGAACCATGTTGATGGTACTCGAAACAAAATAATTGCTACGGTCGCGCGGTCCGGGATTCGGCCTCGACATTCATTATTCACTTTTTATTTCGCCCTCCCCTCGGCTTATAATTTGACTCGAAACATAAAATCAAGTTTTATTTGATTATGCGTAGCAAAAAAGAAAAATTCCAAGTATCTTGTATCCTTCACTTTTAATAGGGAGAGGAATCTTTACATTATGATTTACTTGAAAAAGTTCATTTGCGTTATCTTCAACGATACAACTCATTTTGAAACGGCCTGTTTATTACGTATTTTTCTCGAAACAATCCATAATTTTTGAACTTTCATCTTTATCGTTTGCCTATATTCTATTTCAGTCACGCAGAATTCAAATTTTATTGAACTGCTGACGATATACAAATATTCGATTTTGAATATTCTAAATGGTAGCGAAATTTGTACGACACATACATCTAGTACACTTACATCACGTCTGCATACTTGAAACAAAGCACCGTCAGTCAATCTTACAATAGCCTAGGGTTGGTATAGGCATAGTTTTTGCATTTAGCAAGAAAGGGGAGTTAGCGGCAAGGCGTAGGCGTCCCGACGTCTCGCTTTCATCCACTCGCGGGTGCTACATAAAAGAAAGTACGCACACACTCTACGCGAGCCACCCTCACATAGTGCCGTTCTGATGTGTTCCGAATGGCTTTCGATGACAAGTGCACTGAGCCGGTTCACTTTTTAGGCTCCTAAATGCTGCTATTGTTTCCAGACTCTCGTGCGAGCATTTCTGAAGCATAAAGTCAGAGCAGTCGATTTTGTGATGGCTATAACAGTTATTTGAATAGTACTCTACAGTGTTTTATCGATAGAAACGGGAAAATGTCATAAACAATCAAACAGCATTAAAGGCTAGGGCCGCCCACTACGTAGATTTATATTTAACTGTATAGAATGAAGTGGTCCTTTGTTCGCGCGCCGAGGGCTGCGTACGAGTAATAGGACGTAAAAAACTGAAAGAAGCAATATCCCGGGCCTCTTCATACCTACTCCATCCGTTTCTCTCCACCATTGTGCGGATCCTCTTTAAATTTTTCATGGGCTTATCAACGCATCGATCAGGCGTTATTTATTCAGCTCACGATGTAATTCTAAGAAGTTTGTTCATTTACATGTATTCGTTTTTTGCGTATTCACTTGTTTGTGTTTGCTTTATCGGATGTTGAATGGAAAAGTACATCAACTTCGCAAAAATCTATTATTACGATTGATTAAATTACAATGTTATTATGAGTTATTTCGTTTATTCTGTTTCATTTCCATTAAACACAGTAACTAGATTTTTATTTGCAATGCTAACCGATGCAAGCGCAGGTGTTAATTGAATAGAAGCACTGAATCATTTCAATTTCTCTAGAACGCTGGGTGGATGCGGCGACAACTTGTTATTGTCGGAATTAACTAGTCTGGAGAGCGACAGACAGCAAGCATCAGTACGAGATAGAGATTAATACTGTGCAAGTGTCGGTGAAGCCGAGAAGCAATAACGTTTCGTTAATGTGTCCCATTTAGAACGTACGCGGTTAGTGTCTTGCGTCGCTTGACGTCGCACGCCACAACTGACTACGTACTTATTTCACGTCGTGTCGCCTCCCCACCGAACTAACGAGACTGGCACCCTAAGCCCTGGAATCACCATTTGCCATCCGTGTGGTCTCTGTATTGTTACAAATGGCATAGATCTGTTCGAAGGCGCCCCGTGCGGGACCTAATGAGCTGTGAAGAAGATAAGGTGTGCGACATGAGAAGACGGGATCATCCCTATCTATACGGAATGCTCACTGCGCCGAAGCGAACGCCACCGATACAGTTATAATGTTGCCAACGAATAAGATAAACTTTGCATACGATGTGTCACTGTGTACCAGGGGTTCAAGCGCAGTTCGAATTTTGTAACAGAAATTCGCACGATAGAACGACAGTTTATAGACGCAAATCAATTTTCGTTTGCACCAAAATACTTTCACCAGAGCTTTCTCTAAAAAAATGCACAAAGTGGAGTGAACAAAAAATTGAATGAATGATAGGGAGGTCACATTCTATCCTGTGGGTGTTGTAATAATGAAAAATAGGTGCTTCAAAAATACGCATTTATTCAGGAAGACAAAGAACAGGCAAGCGGGCCAGAGGCTGTGGGCAAACAAAAATGAAATGCAACGTCAGCGTCGGGTGGGTCGGCCGACCTTTGTGCCCTCGCTTGCGCGACGATCCCCCCAAATTCTCTGTGTAAAAATTGATTAATATTGTCCCAACCGGCTCTGCCGCAATAAGTGGTATATTCACTCTTTCATGTTGCACACAACTCTTGAAAGAAAATATTTTCAACTGGATTTTGCTGGCTGTAATACTTTTTTTAGAAAGAGCGAAAAAGGTGTGCGACGTAGAGTGGATTTAGAGCAATAAAAAATAACTATTCGAAGGAATTGTACGAGTGCTGACGTTGGATTCATTTATGCGTTTAGTTTCATGGAGCTGTCACGTTGCTCTACAAAACGGAATACGTTCAGAATAAAAACATTGTACACAGTTATATTTTACTTCCTTCGGTGTAAACGGTTGAAAAATGTATGTATGCACGTGTACGGACGTTTTAATTTTTCGACCGATAAAGTTTATGGCGTTTATTACCGAAAATATCGGTGGCGACAATTTCGGTGCGGTGCGAGCGCGTTGTTGGTCGGGAATGTAAAAATTTGTGCGCAGCGTGTTCCGCGGTAGTGGCACATTATGAATTGAGTTAGAACAACTCGTAAGCCAGCAGTCCGGCACGTCGCTAAAGGGACGGTGCCGTGCTACCGTCCGACGTAATTGGTGTATGTAGCTTTTTGTCGTGCTGGGGCCGTTCAGTGTTTGCCGCCCGCGGTCAAGTTAGTCTAAATTAAATTGTTGTATTTTTCACAACAAAATGACTGTGACGGTTACTGCCGCGTCCTAACGAGCACGACGCTAATGTTGTTTGGCGGACGATGCACGTACCTACAGTTTTGAGTCGCGCTCTGTGGCTATAGTTGAATTCAAAATAAACTAATTCTATTTTTACAAACCTTTATCATATTTTTACAGCTTGCTGCGTTTATTTTCGTTTCATTAAATGGTCCAAATTGTTTCATATGTAATAAAGATAACTGAAAAATATTTGTGTCTGTTTCATCAAAACATTCAATTATGGAAATGTGTTTTTTCTATGATAACAGGATTTTAATATTTATTCCAATCCAACGGCATGAAATAATGAAAATAACCGAATGGCTAATGTAACGCATAATAAACTTAGGGTTGCACGCAATTGTCAGTCGTGACAATTAATACGAACAATCAAAGGTAGCGCGTACCAATTTAGAGGCCGGAGCTAAAAATTGGATATGCGGTGAATAATAATTTTCCCAATGGAATGAACTGCGTTGTCCACATTTAAGGTAATTGCCAACAGTTTGGGCTGACGTGCCGGCCGGCAAGCCTGACACTCACTCCCATAGGACCACCCTTTACAATCCCATTTATAAATGCCGCTTAATCAAATTTTTATTTATCGCTCCCCGAGTATTTTGGTCGCATGAATCCGTGATTATAATATTCAAACTTCAAAACGTAATTATTGTTAATCAGTTTAATCAAAATTTCATAATGATAATTCCATGTATTACCGGTTTATATCGGTTTTATTCGATCATTTTTGTTATTGGTCGACCCGATATCCGTACTTAAGTATGTTTGATGGGAACACCCAAATACTCCGAAATATTTTATTCCGAATTTCGGTATTCCGATTTTCAAAACTCCGAATATCATGATACCTAAAAATTACAATATCTATTATTAAAAATCACGAAATTTATTTAACCGAAAGTCGTATATCCGATTTCTTAGTTTTCCGATTTTCACATATTCGAAAAATGTAATGCTCGATGAGTTCTCATTCCGAAAAACGAAATTCCGATTTTCAATATTCCGAATAAACTGATTTTTTCGGAATATTGAAAATCGGAATTTCGTTTCTCATTCTACAAAGTCAGTGCCAGAAACGAATTGCTGCAAAACCGGCTCCACGTAGTTTTGTCTACCGTACTCTTAGAGAGTTATTTAAGCCTGTGTAGGCGCGGAGTGCTGAGGCGTATCCTCTGGACTTTGACTGTTTGCCTTCGGGATTGTTATTGTTATTAGGAGAACTTAGGATCCATGAGCGAGCGAAGCGAGCTCGGGACTTGGGGCACCCCGACTCGGACAGGTTAGGTTCGAAGGGGATGGCGGGGTCTGAAAGACCCCGCCATCCCCTTCGTGTTAGGTTACTTTAAACCTTGCTCACAGAAATAGGAGCCCCGCGAAGCGGGGCTCCGTCGATCTACCTTGGTAGGTGGTAGTCAACAAATTGACCAAGGATGCAAGAGCGAGCGAAGCGAGCTCGGGACTGGGGGCACCCCGACTCGGACAGGTTAGGTTCGAAGGGGATGGCGGGGTCTGAAAGACCCCGCCATCCTCTTCGTGTTAGGTTACTTTAAACCTTGCTCACAGAAGTAGGAGCCCCGCAAAGCGGGGCTCCGTCGATCTACCTTGGTGGTAACCAACAAATTGATCAAGGATGTAAGAGCGAGTGAAGCGAGCTCGGGATTGGGGACACCCCGACTCGGACAGGTTAGGTTCGAGTCAGGTTAATCTAACAGAAATAGGAGCCCCGCGAAGCGGGCCTCCGTTGAACCACCTTAGTGGTAATATAACTCAGGAATTCAGGATGCGATAGCGAGCAAATTGTGTCTTGGGGCACCCCGACTCTGACAGCTTTCGTTCTTCTCACAGGGATTTTTTGTAATATTGTGAATGAAAATACGTAACTCAAAAATAAATTATTTTAGTTACTCAAAAAAAAAATTATAAAAGAAATTATTATCATTGAAAAGAAAATATTCTTATTCGAAAGAAATTCTTTTATTGAAAAGTAAAGAGGAATTTTGACAAGGCGTTTTAAAAGCATACTTTTCTCTGATAAGCGATTAAATTTTCGGAATTCTAATTATTCGGAATTTTAATAATCGGAATTTTAACCATCGGAATTCGTGTTTTTGATGTTTCGGAAAATTATCAATTCGGAATTTTTGATATTCGGTCTATTGAAACTCGGTATTTTGAAAATAGTAATTATAAATGTTAGGAATATTGAAATTTCGGAATTATGAAAATAGGAATAATGATCAATCGGAGTTGTTATATTAGGAATTTTGAACCATTCGGAATTATGAAAATCGGTATTTTGAAATTCGTATTTATGAATTTCGGAATAAAGTTTTTCGTATTATCGTAGTGTACCCATGTTTGATAGATGTATGGAGGTAAAACCCCATATCGCGTGTCTTAGTATTGAATATAAATCTATCAAATTTCGTATTTTACGGTCAAAAGGGTTGGATGATCAGTACGAACATTACCCGGGCATTGCGGTTATCGATCAGTAACACTGGCCGTCGTGTACATAAATAAAAAAAAACCGGCCAAGTGCGAGTTGGACTCGCCCATGAAGGGCTCCGTAGTAGCAAGAATAGATTAGGGATATAATTATATTGAGATAAGTAAGTAATATACACAAACAATAAAAATAACTTTGTTTTCATAGTGTTTGTATGAATGGAAAAGTTATATTTGCGGTTTTTAAAAATGTACTATATCTCAAAAACTACTAACTGTATCTCATCCAAACCAATTTTCGTTGGAAGTTTTTGTTGAGGTCTACATTACATATTTTTTTTAGTTTTATCATTCTCTTCTTTTAGAAGTTACAGGGGGGGGATACACATTTTACCACTTTGGAAGTGTCTCTCGTGCAAACTGTTCAGTTTAGAAAAAAAATGATATTAGTAACCTCAATATAATTTTTAAAGACCTAACCATAGATACCCCACACGTATGGGTTTGGTGAAAAAAAAAGTTGAGTTTCAATTCTAAGTATGGGGGGCACCCCCAAAATTTGTTTTGTTTTTATTTTTGTGTGAAAATCCTAATGCGGTTCACATAATACATCTACCTACTAAGTTTCAACAGGATAGCTCTTATACTTTCGACAAAAAGTGGCTGTGACATACGGACGGACAGACAGACAGACAGACATGACGAATCTATAAGGGTTTCGTTTTTGCCATTTGGCTACGGAACCCTAAAAAGTATGATCATGATCCGTTTGCACCTTCTTTTTATAGCCTCTTCGCAGTATATCATTTATACTGAACACGGAAAAATATTCCCCTAAAATTTTATACGTTCATTGGGGTTACGGCTGTAACTATAGCAACATTATAATGTTATAAAGGTAACTTACGGTACGCAGGGTTTAATCAAAATATTTTTGTTGAAAACTATTTGAAAAGAATTCCCCTTAGAAATTAATATGCATACGATACGTATTTCAGTGCAAAAATTTTGTAATTATGAAATTAGTACGTTTTATTTTAACAAAATAAAAGTTGAAATGGAATGGAGTGGTTTTTATTTGTACGCAACAATGTCCTTGATTGTTTAATAAAACAGAATTTAATAAACTATAATATGTCAAGTAACACAGTGGCAGTAACATTTTAGTTATTTCTGTACGGATAAGTTCGTAATCGTAAAACGGTGTCGGTTACTGCAATTTCAAAAGTTTGTTTCTCTTATTCCGAGGGCATTGAACCGTCCAATGAAGATGCTGTTTGTTTTGGCGGCTGCCGCCCAAATGTTTACCTTACGATTCATAGTATTTTTATGTACTCGAATTGAATCGATTTTAGAAGTGTCTGTGATTGGATTTGATTTGAATGTGAATTGAAAATAGTTTACAATTTGCATTTTAGGGATTTGCATCGATGTGATAAAAAGTTTACATTTCTCTTTTTTTTTTTGTTTTCCACTTAAATTTTTCATGATAATCAGTTTACTTCATTCCATCCTTGAAAATTTTTCGGTAACGATAGCCCTGTTGATAAAGCGTTTAGAGTGCTTAACCAGAAGGACGCAGGTTGGAGTCCTGTTCGCAGGACAATTTTTCTTTCCGCAAAAAAAGATCTAAGATACGCGACGCAGGCTTTATATTTTAAATTTACCTACTTCAGTTTGTGAGTTTGATGATGAGCTTGAAAAGCTGAAACAAAGTTAGAAAAAAAATAGCTGAAAAAATCCAACTTAAGTACCTCTGTCTACTTCAGTCTATGCCTACGTAGCCTGCAAAAAAAAAATTAAACAGTAGAAAAACGCGTTGATTCAGTGAGACAACATGACGGGGGGAGCAGGGAAGCGTTGTCACACTTGAGATTTACAGGGAAAAGGCAGAAGGAAGGGCGCGGGGTGCGGAGAGCGCCACTTGGACACGTAGACCACCCCTGCCCCGCCGCGCTTCACCCCCGCCATGCCACTTATTCATCATTTACGTACATTTGAGTGTGATTTCGTTTGGGATCGTCCCAGAACTCCGGCCCTCTTACTCACTTACATTAGTTACATTAGACGTTACCGAATCTTGTTTTATTCAATTTCCACAGCGCTATTATCTTTCGCCACTCATAGTAATAGGGATTCCTTTCCGAGACGTAATAATATTTCTCGTTTCTAGTGCCTCAAAGGTTTAAGGGATTGTATGTGTTGTTATATGATGGCAATATTATTTTATTTTACTAAAAATTCGCTTAGCTAACCAAAATGAGATTATATTCTTGAGTTTCAACTGCTGACAATTTATTCGGCCAGGTAAATTACGTTTACTGTCACACAAAATTTTGCTTATGATATTACTTGTAGGCGGGGGCTATAAACATTTTAATTCTCAAGGCTCAACTTTGCCTCCTGACATAATTCTATCAGGTTATACGAGTAAACTGTAACAATACGTGGAAATTGAGTCCACATTTCCACGAACGACCGCTGAGTTTGAAAAACGCCAGCACAACAACAGCTCACAGGGGGTTAATTGTTTGACTTTTGTCGTTAACTGTACCGGTCATATGATACGTAAATAGGTACTGGGATACGGGTACTCGGTCCCTTTCATGTTCACGCGACATCTGCTTACTTTGTCGCGGCGTCATAATTATAGTATCGAGCGCAGCTTCCAGTCTCGTTACCGATAGGAAACCCCGTAAAAATCTCGACGACCATTGTTAACTCGACACAGGCTGCATTTTTTCTCTGTTATTACCGAGCATAAATATTCAAGAAAAAAAACAGGTAACTCGCCTTTGAGTTTGAGCTGTGCAACGATATTGACATTATAATGAAATCCCGCTTTAATCGCCTGTATTTTGATTGTTGCAATTTACATTGAATAAATAAATTAGCTAGGTATTAGTCCTTTATGCACAGGATCAAGTCTAGGCGGTACTTTTACGTAAATCTGAGTGATGCAAAGGAATTATTTCGAAACTGAGCAAAACAAACAGACAGTGAACAAGTCTGAACACGGTCCAACATTGTGAGTTTGTGGTTGCCTTTACCTCACAGAGCCATTATGTATTATGCGTTCTTCAGAAATATCCCTGAGCAACCTTCGCGGGAGGATTGCATAATATATTAACAGTAATTATTTGTACATTTCGCTCACCCGCTGTGCGAGTGTGCGTTGCCTTCACTTTGCTTCCAATTGTTTTCCCGTTATGAACTATCCTGACAAATTATGCAGAATCCCGACACATACCGATGCTCCCTTTTGTGCTTACTATTCATATAAGCCGATGGAACTATATACATATAAATAACTATACGAAAAAGTAGAATTGTAAATTGAAACGTTGATAAAATATTTTCGGTATTCGTAAATAAGAGTTGTTTATTTACGTGTTGATTCATTGCTATAATATTTTCTGGTTTCCTTCGTATTAACTAAGTTTGTTTGTTGCAGATGGTGACCAGGACAAAGAAGATTTTCGTGGGAGGGCTATCGGCACCCACAACGCTTGAAGACGTAAAGAATTACTTCGAACAATTCGGACCGGTGAGTTCTCACATTATCTTGTACCATATCGTTAAAATCAGCTGGGGATTGTACTGGCAGAGCTCCTGCGGCAGCCATTAGTACAACGAATAGAAGCGTTTAGCCGACATATACCACGCAACGTGGCCGCGACGTGCGCGCAAAGTTGAGACAACTTCGCTCGCCAAATTTAATTTACACCAAACTTTTTTGAAAAGTGTACTGAATTTGCACTGTCATGTCTCATTTGTTATTAGGCAACGCAAATTTTACCCGCAGCTAAATCATTTTGTGCACACAATAATTTAACACGTTACCCTCGAATTTGGCGCGTCGGTCAAACTTGCAAACTCTGTTATTGTGATTATGTGTCCGTTTTACTTGTTTTGATGGAAATTCATAAAATACAGCGGCTTAGTTCCAAACGATTAAATTGTAGATGTACACTGTTTTTTATTCCAAACGAACGCCATTATGTGAAATTGAAGCTTTCAACTAAATTAATGTTGTTTTAATGGATACTAAATAACAAAGCAGAGATTTAAATCAGGAAAACAATTTCTTTGTGCCGTTATTGTCTCAGGTCGATATTGAATAAGACTGTCGTCTTAGCACCAATCTGTCGACTCGTGTCGGATGGCTACACAGGAAAAGGGATCTTTGTGTGACTATTTAAAGTTAATATTCGCGTGGCGATGCGCGCGTGCCTGTAAGTCTGCGATAACTTGGTCTTTGTCTGGCGGCCGCGACTCAGCGCAGGTGTCTATCTACAAAAGTTTCGCCGTAATTAGCCCCGTATCTAGCATGGATGCGGACTAAGGAACTTTTCAGAATTCAACATTGGCTACAGCCGGGGAGTCATTGTGCCAGCTCTCAAAGTAATCGGAGCGAGGCAGCCGGCAGCGGCCGCGGCGATCAAGACCTTCATTACCTATTATGAGAGTTTAGAATAAAGCCAACGAGTTTTTCGGAGTGAATGTGATTGATGCCGAGCGAAAGAAATATCCCGGGAGAGATAAAAGGAATTTAATGAAGAGTCTTTAAGAATAATGATTAAGGGAATGGTTATTCCTTTTGGTCTGCGGCCTAATGATGGGGTCTTTTGAATAACTTTTTGTGACTGCGAAATATTGTGTAACCGCAATTATTCTAATTAAATACAAGATGCAAAGAAAAACTGACGAGACAAATAAATCTAAAGACTCCCGAGCGATGGTCTGTCTCACTTTGATGAGAACGAATTGGAACACGTGGGTAACAAAAATAACTTCGCTACAACATGTAATGTACAAGGTTCTTTGAAAAGATCTTACTTTTGCATTACGGAAATTGTGTATTTCTCGAGACGGTAGAATATTTAGGTAGATATTTCAATTGATTATTATTTTTAATATTGGTCTTACTTCTTATCCTGAGAGGTTTTCCTTATACTTTTCCTCCCCGGCCTCGTTACAAATATGGCTTCGAATGCTAACCATTTAAATGACCTAAATGTTTATACATCGGTACCTAAGGAAATAAATTACGAAATACCATTATTACATTCAAGAACGCACACCGAGAATTCTGATTACAAATTAATTCAATAACATTGAAGCCGTGCACTGTGCTCCCGGGCCGTCATTTCGTAAGGGTGTCACATTTTGAGCAAGTTTAATTAACAATCTAGTCGCTTTTGTAGGTGCCTTCATTAGTGTATTTGTGGATAAACATTGCGCAAACTCGGCGCGTGCGTGTGGCTCGTACGAGATCTTACGAAGTCGCCCGATCACGTGCGATCGCACGATGAAGTGTTGTGACTGCTACCGACTACGCACTACGCACTAGCTCCGATGTGTGCGTACCTACTCCGTGACTCCGATGTCCCGATACTGGCGAGTCTCTACGTGCGAGCTTTTCGAATGTAAACTGTCTCAGAATATCAAATGAACCACTTAAATACCGAACACAATGACTACGCCCACCTGAAGCAAAGGCCGCGGGACGCATGCACGCAACGCCGTAAATGAAAGCCGGTCGGGCCGGGGGTGGGCGAGGTTCAACCCCGGTAACGATTTCCTTCAGATAATGGCGAATTTTCTGATGAAAGCTGCTCGACGGTGCCCTTTCAAGGATTTAGGAATCGCCGGATTTATGGGCCGAACGTCTTCGCAGATTTTGTCTGTAGCGCTCAGGACACAGTTTTGCCTATCGCATGCATAATGGCGATCTATTCGCGAGATTTCTCCGTGAGAGATTCTTTCATTGGAGAACTTTTAAGTGCGACTGTCGGGACAGAAGTAAAGAGTTATGGAGATAACGTGCCTTCGGTAGTTTAATCTGCACAGATGTGGCGAGCAAAAAAAGAACAGATTGCAGCGGGTTAATTTTATGGCGCGAGAACGGTTAAGCTAAAACAAACACGTACGGGAAATTACTTCCGGGCATACATTTTCTGGAACAGTTTTAAGGTGAAGGTAATTTGCCAAATCCAGTTGTATATGAAGAGCTCACGTTGTTCTTGAGTTATCTTGCAGTGTGAGAATATTAAATGATACATTACATTTTAAAGTATCATGGTTCCTTGGCGATATTGCTGAAGATTATGTGTTTTTATTGGTGTTTTGAAACTAAAGGATCGTTAGCTTATGAACATCAATATTGGCATATTGTTATATTGGAATAGCATACGAGATCATAGGTACTAAGTTTTTCAAGTACCTCCTTATCATTCTGTCTAGTAATCTAGTTACGTTTTCATAGCTGCATTTATTTGAATGAAGGGTTCGCAGGCTAATTGGTCACACAGCTAGGACATAAAACATCCTAGAATTGACTTGCTTTGGGACAATTTCTATCCTCCAATAGAAGTTATAAGTCCATAAGAGACATCTGTCACTCATCGGTAGATCAAAGACCAGCAGTAATAGCAGATCGTGTAGTTAACTCCTACGAGACACGTCAATTATGACGGTCACGAAGTTTATCATTAACGTCACCATCAGTCAATCATGGTCTACGGTTGACCATAATTGACATTTAAGTTTGTAATGATATTAGGATAACATTGACAAATATACATAGAATAGATGGTATTTAGTTTAATGTAACTATGACAAAAAGGATTTTAAATTATAGGACTTTGAAATGTTGATTTCTAATGCTTATTAAAAAACTTCGGTGGTGTCTAGAAAGAAAAAATGTTCAGCTTTGATTTTATAATAGGTATACTAAGTGAGCACAGGCAACGCACGATCTTTTCTAAGAAGTTTAGCGATCACAAGGCAAGACAGTATCTGAAATCAAATGTGTCTCAGTATTAATTTGACATGTAAGGACGTATTGACAGTCATTGCTTCAACGCCAAAAGGAACCCTTTTCCTTGACTCATAAGGTCTTTTCATTTCAAAACCAACGTAGGAGGCAAAACAGGAAGAAAACAGAACTCTTATAATATGTAAATCGTAGTCGAATTCACTTGAAAGTCGAAGCTGGCGTCCACGATGCCGACTTAAAAATTAATTAGCCGAACGACCGGTGTAATCGCTGGAGCCAACACCGATTAAGAGTTATCTGGGTGGGACTGTGCTCGCAATGTAGACTCCATTGTTCTGTGTCAGAGTGGCCTTTCGCTCGCCAGCCAGCCGCCGCTTAGGCTCTTCTACCTTCCTGCCATCAACCCTCTGTCTGCCAATCTCTAGCCCCAGTCGACAGAAAACCCACACTTGCCCCTTACAATTTCACCACGGATTGCTTATATTTTATTTTTTTCTCTTCTCATGAAAATGAATGCCGTCTTTATCTGTCTATCTGCCTCGCTAAAGCGATCTTATATTTAATGTTAAGCGGACAACTTTATTCACAACAATTTTGGCCGGAATGTTCAAGTAAAAATGCTTCTTCTCGGTGAATATTATTTTTAGATTTGGTAACGCGAGAAAAATAACCGATTATATTTTCATCCGCCGACGTAATTGTTTCGTTATATTTGAGGGAATTTACGTCAAATTACTCCCACGTTATAATATTAAGTAAGGCGATATGAAATTATTAAGATATTTTAATCATAATTTAGAAGGAGGAAGTCAGCATGATTTCTATGAGACTGTGTTAGAAATTTAATCAAAATGCAGTACTTTCTCCCAATTTAACGCCTTACGCTGGTGAATGAAGGGCTCGAGGCAACGATCAAGTTTCCCAACCAATATAAAGTTGTGAGCGCGTTCACTAAGCGTCGCACGCACAAGAGGGCGGGTGTCTTTGAGGAAGTTCCGTTGCATGCTTGATTCGCTATTGTTTTAGCCGTCGAGCGAGACCAAACTCTGACCGTCTCCCGCCGATAACTAGTACGCAAGTCTTGCGATACAACTTGCATGATTACTTGTTATTATCTCAACATACGCTCTTAACTTTGTATCGGCTATCGACATGTTCTCTGCGAGTCCTGACTGCAACTAGTGGCGAGAATTGCGAGCAGACTTGCTCTGTGTATGGTCGGGCGACTTTGTGCAAGTGCTTTCTAACAACTTTGATTCGACTTAGTTTCTCTGGTAGTTAATTCAATTTTAATATTATTATATTCCAGAGAAATTCTCTAATGAAAATAAATATTTGAACGAGACAATGTAAACAACCGAGTCAGCTACGGAAAACCATTTTAAGTGGACTCACTGCGTACTTGGAAAAGCAAGGAAGTGCGACTTATTTTTATTTACAGACGGTGTTATTGTAGGACATAAACCTCGTAGTTATTGCAAAATTCAGGGGATGTATCGAGTGTATTTGACCAAAGCAAACAGTCGAAAAGCGATAGGTAGTCAACTTTAACGCTCGCTCACTATCTAAACATCGTTTAATGTCAACAGTACTCGAAATGTAACTGAGGCGGGTCAGGAATTCGGTACCGGTACACGATAGTTACCTACGATATCATCGGAGGCCGTATATCAATCAGTTGTTACAACGCTCCACGGTTGTCGTTTATCTTCGGGGCCGCTCGGATCTGTCTGTCCAGATTCGTGCATTGTTCCGACATTAGCCGTGGCCGCCGAATCGGTGGATGTCTGAAATGCCAGTGCGGTAGTGGCGTTCCTGTAGCAAGCGCATCGAGCGCCCGATAGCATTTCCAATTTCCTGACTTAAATTGCTCTAATTTGGTTATGCGCTGACGGTTGATCGAAGGCTGCTAGCGTAGACCACCGGCGACACTCGCTGCGACATATAAATTTGAAATCAATTTTGAATTTCATTTCAATCAGTCGCTCTCTCAATTTCTGTAATATTTTTGGTACATAACTTTGGACTTTCTAGTATTTTTTAATTTAGCTACTATAACAATAAAAGAATAAAGAAGGAGGTCTAACATATGGGAAAGTACTTTCACTAAATACTTCTCAAAGCAAGTCACGGATGTGACTTTTATAGTTCCTTTCACATCAAAATAAATGGAACAGAAAAAGAAAAGGTTTTTTTACAATACTTGTACAAATGGCTGTGTATTACGGTAATGGCTCACCTAATTGAGGCCTTACTACTACAATTGCTATTAAAACTAGTTCAAAGGGTACTAGTTACTTTTAAACGCTAGACGGATTCAATTATGTCATAATAATTACACGATTTCAGTTTATTGCTCACGCTATTTTATTTTATAGAAATAGTTTTCAAGAAATATTATTATAAAACTTTGACCTTTTATTATTATTTTTTTAACATTTAATTTGCTACGTACTAAAGTAGAAAACAGGTATAAGTATTTTCACTAACTACCTTTTTGAAATATTTCATACATAAGTTTTGCCCGCGGTTTCGGACAATTCCTAAAATATAGCTTATATCAAACCGTCACGTCACTAGGATCCTGCGTACCAAAATCGGTTTAGTCATTTTTCTGTCATAAAATCGGAACATACATCAAAACACACATATTTTTGCACCTAATACTGTAATAGGTATAGTATTCCTATAATATAGAATAGGATTTCTTGCCCATATAAAAGTTATCTGGTAGACATTCCCATCAAATAAAACACCACCGTAGCCCCATAAAAATAAAAGTACCTATTTGTAATTACAATAAAACTGTTTATTGTAACTACATATAGGTTTATCTACAATGTATTCGAACTCCTTAATTCTGACATCTCAATTTTATTGTTTACATCGTACAAAATTATCTAACGATTGGAATTACACTGAAGATTGATCGAAGGCTGAGTGATAGAGAGTTTCACTGACAGATTGGCAATCTATAGCCGGAGGGCATTCCCTCCCTAGACTCAATATTAGAGGGAAAATGTGAACCCAGTTAATACAGTAATAACTTTCAATTGTATGTCACAAATAAATTATATTGAGCTTACTGAAATAAAATGTTGTGCTAATCTTAACCAGTGACATTCAAACAAAAAAAAAGAGAGGGGTTTTCTTGTTGTTCTGGGAAAAATCTAAAAATAATACTCACGTTGAACCCTTCCGTTTGCAAAAACGTGACATTTATAAACAAACGTTTCATAAATACGCCTCCCGTGTGATTCGCCGTCAAATAAACGTACTAATCGAAATTTCCAGAATTTACTACGAGAAACCTAAGGAATCGTAAGATTATTAAAGGTAGTTCCGAGAATAAAAATAAAGTAAATAAGTCAGTAAATAGAAAAAAATGCTCATCAAATAAAAACTACTGATCCAAAATGTATGAATTTGGGACCAAATGGCAAGTATACTGCATCGAACAAAAAAGAATCAGCTAAATACCAACTTGCCGCTCTTGACTGGTAGTAGTGGAACGCAGAGCTAAGAGACTCGTTGGCGACGTAAAATTGGTAAATTGGACGTAATATGCCAAGCTCCATAGCTTGACTCATCACCGCAAGGTTGCCCGCCCGCCTTTTGGTCTTCTACAGATTGTACTTCGGTGAGTGTGCCCAAGAACTCCACGACCTCATCCCACCAGCCCCCTTCTATCATCGCACATCTAGACGCACGACAATTTACCATCCTTAACATATTGCTATACCACCAATTCACACTAAGCGTTTCCAAACGTCTTTCATAATGCGGACAGCGAAGGAGTGAAACTCTCTGCCTGCGTCTGTGTTTCCGAGCACATACAACCCTAATCTCTTCAAAGTTAGAGTGAACAGGCTTCTTCTGGATAAGCTCGCTCCATCGTCGACCTTGTCTTAGTCACTCCTGTCCTAGACTAAATTCAAGGTCGCGGGACTTATCTCATTACCGTGACCCCGGGACATAACGGGCTATTGAAGGACACCGTGGATTTTAGTCAGTACAAGTCTGACAGTCCCTCCCGCCCTGCCCGGGGTGGGAGGACTCACTTGATGATTTTACTGCGCAAAAAAAAAAGACTAAATTCAAGGGCAAGCCCACAAAACGCATAAAAAAATGCATTAGAAACTTCGGAGTTATCGGTGTGCATACAAACAAAACAAAGTCGAACAAAGCAGAGGTTTTAGGCGAGATCGAGAGGTTCTATGGACAGTTATACACTTCGGTCGCAAAGCCCGTTGATAGCTTGGTAGGAGATCCAAGAGCCAAGCTGTCCCGACATTATACCGAAGATATCCCGGACATCAGTCTGTACGAGATTAGGATGGCCCTGAAGCTTAAGAACAACAAGGCGCCGGGCGAGGACGGAATCACTTCAGAGCTTCTGAGAGCGGGTGGAACACCGGTACTTAGAGTCCTCCAGAAACTCTTTAATTCCGTCCTGTCCGAGGGCAAAACGCCTAAAACATGGAGCAGGGGTGAGGTGGTGTTGTTCTTCAAAAAAGGTGATAACAGCCTATTGAAGAACTATAGACCCATCACGCTTCTGAGTCATGTTTATAAGCTGTTTTCAAGGGTTATCACGAACCGTCTCGAACACAGACTCGATGACTTCCAGCCTCCCGAACAAGCCGGTTTCCGAAGAGGCTATAGTACCATAGACCACATCCATACGCTGCGGCAAGTTATACAGAAGACCGAAGAGTATAACTTGCCATTATGCTTAGCGTTTGTGGACTATGAGAAAGCCTTCGATTTGGTGGAAACATGGGCGGTACTTGAGTCACTCCAGCGATGCCGTATTGACTATCGGTACATCGAGGTGTTGAAGTGTTTGTATAATAACGCCACCATGTCGGTCCGAGTACAGGAGCAGATCACGAAGGCGATTCCATTGAGAAGAGGCGTAAGACAGGGGGACGTTATCTCCCCGAAACTGTTTACTGCCGCAATGGAAGACGCCTTCAAGCTCCTGGAATGGCAAGGACTTGGCATCAACATCAACGGCGAATACATCACTCAACTTCGGTTTGCCGACGACATCGTAGTCATGGCAAAGTCGATGGAGGAACTCAGCATGATGCTCGATGGCCTCGACCGAGTTTCACAACGGGTGGGCTTGAAAATGAACATGGACAAGATGAAAATTATGTCAAATGCCAATGTTGTGCCCACCTCAGTCTCTGTTGGAAACTCGGTACTCGAAGTTGTTGACTCATACATCTACTTAGGACAAGTAGTCCAATTAGGTAGGTCCAACTTCGAGAAAGAGGTCAACCGCCGAATCCAACTCGGTTGGGCAGCGTTCGGGAAATTACGCAATGTCTTTTCGTCCGACATACCTCAGTGCCTCAAGACGAAAGTCTTCAACCAATGTGTGTTACCAGTGATGACATACGGCACCGAAACGTGGTCTTTCACTATCGGCCTCATCTCAAAGCTCAAAGTCGCTCAACGAGCTATGGAGAGGGCTATGCTCGGTGTTTCTCTACGTGATCGAATCCGAAATGAGGAGATCCGTAGACGAACTAAAGTCACCGATATAGCCCACCGGATTAGCAAGCTGAAGTGGCAATGGGCAGGCCATATTGCTCGCAGAGCAGATGGCCGATGGGGTCGAAAAGTGCTAGAGTGGAGACCGCGGACTAGCTAGCGCAGCGTAGGACGTCCACCAACTAGATGGACAGACGACCTTATAAGGGTCGCCGGAAGACGCTGGATGCAGGTCGCTTCCAACCGGTATATGTGGAGATCTAAAGGGGAGGCCTATGTTCAGCAGTGGACGTCCTTTGGCTGAGATGATGATGATGATGATGATACAAACAAAAAAATGACCGAATTGAGAACCTCCTCCTATATGAAGTTTGTTAAACACACAAAGGCACCTAAAACGCCTAAGCAAAACACCACTAAAAAAAGAAATACATGAGATTTGTACAAAATTACGAACACTCCAGTATTGAGAGGTTTTTCTTTTTAGGTTTGCATCGGAACAAAACGCCCCACACTGCCAATATATAATTCTAATAGGGAACTAATTACCCCCTCAGTCTCTCCTTTATAGAACCACGGAATTATACCTCGAGGAGTTTCTAAACGTTTATTTGTACAGTTTTTGCATCGTAAAGGTTAAAAACGGCTTCAAAAAGTAGGTATATTGAGGAATTAAAATCGGTGTTTTGTTTGGATAAATCGATTGAGAAATATTGAAGGCTATTGTTGGGAAGCGTGTTGCGGGTTCGATCTCCGCGCGGAACAACTATTTGTATGACCTACAAGTAATTGTTCTGGGTCTGGGTGTTTGTGTATGTGTGTGTCTATGTTGGTAAACGCACTCACGACGCAGGAGAAATTCCTAGTATGGGGAAAATTAAAAAAAACACTGTTCTTTTCGATTAATCAGAATTGATTTAAGAAAAAAAAATACATGTGGCACTCGGAGACTGCCGCGGTGAAGCTATTGCGTAACATTTTTTTATTTTAAAAGAATGAATTATCGCCTACCGCGTATATTTAACGAGAATATAATTTATTTAAAATGTTTGTGGTGCACTGTTATAAAGAACTTCTTTGTTGTAGGAGAATTTTATAAGTAGGTTTCATTGTGAAAACTCCTTTTGTAGCTGGCCGTTTAGAATCAGTAAGAAAAAGTAAATTGTTTTTATGACGGATATTTTTATGATTGCCGAAGTCTGCCGAACTGAAACGATGTTAGACCGTAGACGATGCGTGGTGTCAGGTTTTTTCCTTAGGTTTTTGTTTTTTTTTTTTTGATTTGGTCGCCGCGCCGCGCCGCGCTCAGAGCCCGCGATAAAAGCTATGCAATCGCTTAAAAAGATAGTAAAAATAAATTATTCATAAAATAAATTGTGAAATTTCTGGAATTTGAATAAATGATACCAGATTACTTATACAAAACTTAGAAATATACTTTCCAGACACCAATATTTTACTCTTTCTAAAGTCTAGACGATCAAAAGAAAGTACTAGCTACTTCGAAAAATACATCTATATGAATTTAAAAACAATATCACTCAACACTCTCCTTATGATACGATGTATTTGAAATTTTAGTGAAAACGAAATTGAGATGTATTTTGATAGAGCGTAGGTTTATATTCGTATGAGTGAAATGAGGGAACAATGTTGAAATAGTTTTCTCCGCGTGAGGTATGGCGTGATGTTCGGGTTAGGGTTACCATTTGTCAGGAATTTATAGATTTATGGAAATACAGAAAACGAAAAATACGGAAACGATACTTTAGAGTTAATTTTAGAAATTCTGAAAGGCGTATAAATAAATACATAAAAATTCCATTGTACAAAACCGTGTTCCAGGTAAATGTTATTCCTCTCAATTTATTTCGGCTTAATTCAAACTTTCCTCTTTCTTCCTTCGTTCCTTGTCTTTCTTGTTCGTTAACATCCAAACACAATTACACACCCTTGCACAGAAAAAGGGCCAAGCATTTAAAAACACATATACCAGATATTTTCTTCAAAAAGGCTGTTTTTTTTCCTAAGATGGTAACCCTATTCGGGATAAACGCACCCCCGGGCAAGCGATTTGTATTAGCCGTCTAGTGCTGTACTCGTAATTGTCGATGCCGCGGGCAACGTCGCACTCTCTACTCGTAAGAGGGGCAAATCCGAAAAAAAAAGTAATGAGAAACCTCCAATCGATAGTCCCTTTCGATGTCTCGTTGGAAACTTGCGACTCGTTATTTTATTCAATCTTTACGGGATTTGTTGAGTTTTGTTTCATAAGTACGTTTAAAAAAATGTAATTCATTAATTTGGTCACCAAATGGACCCATTACCCGTTATTGAGACTATGTTGGTAGGTAATGCAAGACACAATCCAGAATACATTTACAAAAACGTGAAACTTTAATTAACGGCAAATCAGATTTTTACAAAACACCAATCTATGCTAGATTGGTGTTTATTCAAAAATCACACCGCCCCTCCATACTTTTTGACTGCATAAAATGTTTTCACACTGCTACACGGAATATAAATTTATAAACTCAATTGAAATGCTATAAATACAATTCACGCGTCAACTGCTTGATCCTGTTACAATGTCCGAGTTGATGGGCCGATATAAGCCGATCATTTGCAATATAAAAATAAACGCGAAGTTACTGGCCCGACGGGAAACGATTCTACCTACTGATGTTATTAATTCTTTTCGTTTAGTGATGGTAGGCATTCGATTTTAATTGGAAAGGTGGGCGAATTTTTTTGGCTTTATTTGTAAGTTTTTTTTTTTCGCTTAAAGTGGCATTTTCTTTTTTATTGTAATAGGAAATGAAATCGTAGAAATTTACTATAACTGTAAAATGAGGTTACAAAGGTTGGAATTAACACTAGAATCTGAACTTGATCAGTAATTAAAAATTATGTTTAAGAGCTGTCACTGTTAATATTCCATTGCTATAAAGACGATGACAGACCTTAAGATAGTGTGTTTTCATTCAGTTTTTAGGGAAAGGGAGTAAAGTAGGATATTCGGACCAGATTAATTTTGTCTTTGGTGAGATTTCGGTTCGTAAGATGCCTTTTAGGTACTTATAAAACCCCATATTTGCTGGTGTATAGTCTCACCAGAATCAAGTATTTAAAACATCTCATAGAATATTAAAATCGATCAATTCATATCACTTTTAGATATTCCGTTTAATCAGCAATATAGAGCATTCGCGGTTTAGTATAAAACGATACAAATTGTGCTACTTAATGAGGCCTATAATCGATTTTATAATGTGAGGTAAACTGATTTTGCATATAGTTAAAATGGACTCGTTTATAATTTATATCTGTGCATATCCAGGTTAATTTTGTCCAAAACATTTCTGAACTGGAAATTATTGAAATTAGAATGTGAAACGTTAAATTGATATTTAGGCTTAGCTTTTATTGTGACCCATTTTGACACATTTTTTTTATTAGTAATAAGGGTAGAGAAAGAGATTTATTAGAAGAACCCATCAATTTGAAAGCCTATTTGGCTTCCTTAAACTCAGAAGGCTAACGTCCCGTACGTCGATGAACTGAAAACACGTGGGTTTACACAATTTGCGTTGTTTCTTTTTTTCAATGTAACAAGCAACAGACCTCCAAATTAAATCAATACCACAATCCCACATAGTAATAAAGCCTGCCCTGAACTACAGCCGTATCTAATTTTGAGTTAGTGTCATGCGTTCACGCGAAATTAATATTAATATCCTGAGCGTACTAACAATAATTATTATGATTATGGGAGATACGCAATCTGTATAACTCAGTCGCCATTCGCAGAGTATTACTTGAGTTATATAACAAACCAAGTCTTGTTCGAGATTACCGTATATGCCAGCCATATGTAGCATTTTAACTTACACTATCGGTGGCAGAACTTGTGATAATGCGCTATAGGGTAAGTTAGAAATTCAGGTATAACCGCTAGACCTAGGCTAGTTCTATGCGACGTTCTGCTCGACTACCTTCAGTGTTTAAACGAGGCTTGCTTTAGAACACTGGAAGTAAGCTCGGTTTTCCAAAGCATGTAGACTTAGCCTAAAGGCCAGAGGGGTTTCCTTTTGGACTCAATGCTACGCCATTGTGCTACGGCCTACGAGATTCGCTGCTACGAGTTTTCTTGCTACGTTGTTTTTATTGCAGCTACGTAATCTTTGGTTTACGGACGCAGTCATCATACATAAATGACTGTTAATGTATTCAAATCTATATCTAACATACAATAACATTTCATGCATTCATGTGAGATTAATATTTAATATCCTGTGTGTACAATTAGCATTACTCTGTCCACAATACAAATTCATGAATACGTTATGTACGCGTTACATCGATTATTCTGTCGGACTTGGTTCGCTTCACTTATCGCGACATACTCGTAATCATAAGATTTTATATAAAATAAGGAGAGTGAAAGCATTCGAACGAAATTGATATAGACAGAAGTTGTCCTATGCAAAGCTTAAGTTTAAAAAAACTTAAAAAAAAAAATTAACCGCCTTCAAAAACAACCACAAAAAAGGGTAAAATAACCAACAAAATAACTTTTCTTTCGGAAGTCGGTGGCTTTGTTTTTTTTATTTCGTTGTCTTTTATGCCACCGACTAAAAAAAAAAAAAAAACATACCGACCGAATTGAGAACCTCCTCCTTTTTATGAAGTTGGTTAAAAAATGTCGCTTCTCGCTTATGCGAATACCTATTCACTTAGCGGACCAAACTATCTCAATGATAATTTGACACAATCACGACTCTTATACCTTCCTAACTGACGATAATTAAAGTATTTTAATTTGGCAATCTCTTGTCTTCTTTGTTCTCACATCAACTTTTCCCATAAAAAAACTGCTTTGCATGTGGATCAAGCTTTTAAATTATTCCTAAATTTTGATTGCCTCGTAGAAATCCGTCCGGATTCTGCAGAGGGGCTCTTCGTTTTTTCATTCCCGTTCCGAGTGACAATTAGGTATGCTAATTCATTTATTTTATGACGGGTTTGAGGAAAAATGCTACGAAAAGATCAGTTTTGCTACACAGACATTTGTATTTCAAATACAATCTCAATTAAATTAAACCTAATTCGAAACCTCCGTTAAATTCAGCTGTGTTAATAAATCGCAGTATTTCGTTTATTTGTCTTCATGTTCATACATATTCCACTCAAACAGGCACGCGTTATGTAAATGCCGTGGAATTGGCCTAAATGTTGTCACACTGTGCGTACTGCGACATAATCAGTTCCTATAAACATTTAGAGGGGATGGAATGAATCCACGTCGCGCACAGAGGCAGCGGGACACGGTAAACATAATTAGGCGAACGGCCATGTTGATTGGACTAGACGCGCCGACACTTCCCGGAAGAAATTGTACGTGAAAGGTAATATTTCACTCGGATGAGATCCTTTGATACGCATCTTGGTCACGGGCACTTCTGTTTAATACATAAAATAAGATAAAATTCTACTAGACAGCGCGTTTTTTCTTGGACATGATAAACAATTTAATTACTTATAGAAAAGCTCGAATAAGTTTAGCACACAAAATAATCGTTACATTTTGTAATAAAAACCCAGGTTCGCCTGTTTCACCACCAAGTTACGGTTATTTTCAATAGTTAAATTCAAAACGGCCGGGGATCGACACGAACAATGTTTACTCAAGTATCTTCGCGCCGGGTTCATCCGGAGCAAAGTTTGAATTATATTGTTAATGTTAACATTCCGTACGCAAACTAAAGTAACTGGTGTATTGTTAACAAGTTTCTGTTTGTTTTATCACTTACGCATTATCCGGTGACGTGGGGGGAAACGGTGAAAAATAACAACATGAACGGGCTGTAGGTGACAATTCAAAGTGTCAAATAATTCAAGGTGCGGCGCGGCGTTTCTCACAATCAGTGAGATCTACAACCGTACCGAGCGAGACTCCGTACGCTCCTTTTTTCTATCCATTCGGTTTGTTTATTTCTCGTTTCACCTTATAAATATAAGAGTTCGGCATCTCCGCACGAATCCCCAAGATGAAAAGGTATTTTTCACGCGCGGTGTTCGGCGCGCCAATGCGCCCCGCAGCGACTAAACTGCAAAGCTTTTCGCTATCAATGCATGAGTTATCACCATATTTATTTCAACGTTTTATATAGGTACGTTTATGTAAGATAGTTTTGTTGTCTCACAATTATGCAAACGCCATTAATGTAGATGAGACTATACTATAGATATTTTCTCAGTCAGCTTTATCGAATTAAATTTGAATTTACTTGCTTACCTACTTTATTGAATTCTACGTACAAATTCAAGCATTTTACGTGTTCTTTGGAATATCAGATACGGAGTGAGTATGAGTATACGGAACATAATATATTATATGTTTTATTACAGCAGAAAAATGTGTGTCCTTTAAATCTTACCGTCAAGTTGAGCCATCACTACACATTCCTCACTTGCAGTATTATGTCGTAACGTCACATTTTAGATAACGTAAAAAAACAAAAGCAAGCGTGCGCGAAGTAATAAAGCTACTCGATTTCCGCTATTCAGAACTGAGAGAATTAAAGTTCTTTTAAGGAAAGTTGATTTTAGTATACGCGGAATGTATCCAAAGTAATAAGAATTCCCTAGTGGGGCGGTCCGCGGGGCAGGGGCAGGCACTTTGACAAAAAAACGATGATGAAGCACGATCATGTCACCCAGATCCCCCGCCTAGCTGACTGACAAATTGTCGAACATTTTTTTCGCTAAAATTCCTTTCCTTCGAATCCAATTATTGAGCCTCACCGATAGAACACTTGGGTGTCTTTAGTTGGGCCTGCGAGAGGTTTATTTACTTGTTCCGCTCGACGTCTTCCCAGGTTTATTTTAACCCGTGCGTCTTCGCTGCGCTCGCTCACGTAAATTTTATGCATTCGGCGTTTGTTTTAGTGTTGCAAATACGAAAAAGACGTGGAGAGGCCGACGGAATATTGTCTCCGTTGTGAGCGGCCGGTTAGGGCTGATGGAGTAATATTTCCAATGCAAACATGTTTTCGGTGCGCTCTAATTTTATTCTGTTCCACGTTTGGTACAATAGGATGTGCAATTTCGTTCAGCTGAGGCTGCCTAAATTGGTCTGTTATGCAAACATCAAATAAAAGCGAGTGAGTGTAAGCATTCAGTGATATAATATGAGCGATGTTGAAATAAGCTTACCATTTCCAGAACAATTCAACGAATACGTTAGAATTTGTTATTGCTTGATTTGAAAAGCGAATTTTAAATTGCTTTCGGGATAGTGCATTTTACATTTATAAATCTGTTTTATAACTTTGTTTCAGTATAAATGTAGTACGCTGCATTGTTTTAGTAGATGAATCGTTATGAGGATACCGTGCTGGGTGATTTTAAAGTCTAATTTGTATCCTGTTTTCCTTCTTCGAAATAAAATCTAAATCGCAAATATCTAAATAAGATGTACGTAGACGTACTTTAGTAGGGAGAGTGAAGCCTTTACAAAGTCTTCCGAACGACTAAAATTGTACGACAAAGTTATAATTTATTCTTGAGACAGAAAAGTAACGCCCATGAAAACACAATGGTGTGACACGCGGTGACGGAGCACGGCCATCACAATCCGACGTCAAACATGTCGCGCCCAACTTTTCCCTAGATAGCAGGAATGTGTTCCATTGACAGCTGTAAAATATAAACAAGCAGATAACGCAACAGCGCCCGAGCCGACCATCCCCCTAAACTGAGGAACCCACAACCAACACTCTAACTCGATACAAACCGTGATAAAGGTTCGATTGTATGCAGTAAATAAAATATGACTTGGCCATATTTCCACTTTCGTTTCTTCTCGTTTTATGTCCCTTTTTTCTGGCCTCCCTGGGAAACCGTTCATACAAAATACCTTTCCGATATTGCCCAACTTTATTAGCATCGGGCACGTGTTTTTATATCTGAAATATCTTTCACTTCTGCGGCACTTCTGTGGAATAAAGATTGCCACATGTGCTCCGACATTATATCATGATATATAAGAAAAGTTATTTCCTTTCATTCCTGTAATTTATTATAAGTGCTATCGGTGTTGAGACCTGGGAAGTAGACGCGATTTCATTTGCAACTAACTTGAGTCGTTTATCAACGCGAGAGGCCTATTAAACAGTTTTATTGTAACAAATTTTACTTTCGGGTACTTTTTAAAGACTCGTTTATTGAAATATTGTTTTAAATACGCGTAATTCAAAGTGCGTGGTTAGAAATCGGGCGTGGATTGAGCTTACGACGCAAATAAATAGCTTCTTCGAAAGCTATCCTGAAAGCGAATTAGAATAATGCGCTGCGATTTGGCGTTTCAACAAACGAGAGAGCAGAACGGCCCTCGGTGGATTATTCGGGTGTTCGGGTGGGTTCGCCTGAATTTGGGTATAAATGGAGGTGTCGTGACTATAAGGGAGATTCACGATCGGCTGAGGAAGCACACTGTATCGGATAGTGCAAGAATCAATCGTGTGAATGTGGAACATTAGAATACATGAGGATTTCTGGGAGAAAACAAAATATCTACAAAACGTTGATACTAAATACAAAAGCTTAGCTCTTACAAAATGCAGACGAAGCGGAAAAAGGGGAGGGGCAACTTTGTCTAACTGTGGGTATCAATTGTCTGTGTTTATTCGAACTAAAACTGTGCAGGGACTGCCTTTCTTTGAACAATAATAATAACATGTATTGCTGCTTTGCGAATAAAGTCAGTACATTAAATGGTAATAATATTGAAGATACAGACAAAGTTAGCAACGATACTAAAAATCTGGGAACATAAAATCATAGCTTTTTCAGTTTATACCCTACACATTGTGGTTAAATTGATCAAACCGGAAAGTTAATGTAAATATAGAGTATTAATGTTCTTTCACTGCCCAAACCAATAATATTATTTCATGTAGGTATTTAAAAGGTCACCGCTTAAATTGTACTGTCCCTTTGAACCCTTCACTCACATCTCTATAGTCATAGACATCAAATAACATTTGCTTTATAAGGGTAATAATATAAACCACAAAAGATCCTTATAATATTCGCCGTTATCCTCAGTGAAACCGCAGAGAAAATATATTTCATTAGAGGTATTAATATGAAGTATTCTAAGTATATAAGCTTGGTTTCGTGTCAGATCAAATGGCGACCTGGCCTCGATGCTAATGTTAGAGATTAATGGAATTACCCACGACGAGACCACTACGAGAGCAGACTCGCTAAATTCTTGTCATAATGGCTTTGAAGTTTCTAGAGGATTTTTGATAAGGTCTATGAAGATATTAATGTGGTTATAGCGAAATCAAAAACTTTGTGAAAGGTTTTTGGGGACGATGGTGACTTGTGGCGTGATGATGTTAGGACTTTTTGCTTTAATAAAGTCTTTAGAAGTAAAAAATTGGAGTCGAAGAATTACAGTACTGATAGCGTGTTATAAATATGAAAGTTGGTTTACTTTTTAGTTTGTTACCTTTTCACGCCCAATGCAACGTTCTGACCCGTACAACCCACATTGATTGTCAAATTTTAGATTAACGTGAACGAAGCCGCATGTAAACGCAAGTTGTGTATAAAGTCAACGATACAGTAGAAATCAAACCAGAAAGAATATACTTACTCGGAGAACAGACTAACAAAAAACGAATTATGGCTCAAATCCAATCCTTGCGAAGATAAAGCAGCAACAGAAAACTGTCTCGCAATACGTGGAGGCGTAATCTTCATTTCATACGTCTCGTCATAATACAAAAGATCGTAAATCAAGGAATTGCCAATAAATAAGTTGCAATAAACCATACAGTGATGGTGGAGCTTAACTCATTTTTGAATTATTGGATGGTGGGGAGTCTTCATACTGCGCGCAACATGTGTTTTATATCATGTCATATCTGCTGTATTTCGTAACATCAAGCTACATAACATAACGTACCAGATTGAAAACGGAGAAACTACATGGAGGATTCAATATAGCAAAGGAACGAGAAATAGGAAGCCGAGTTGCATTCATACATGTTGAAAAGTCATAATATGATTTCGAATCGAATGCGGCGCGTATGTACGTTTTTATGGTCTTTGTAAGTTCTACGAATAAAATTTTATTTAAATGTAACCCCATCTTTATATATCCAGAGGCTTAGGGACGTACGTACGTTCATCTTTCGGGATATGCGATGATTTGAGTCCTCCATACCTCCCTCGTGTACTTTATTTCTTCCATTACCTACAGCTAAATCCTTATCATCGTTTACTTGATCCTCTTGGAAATTTTCAATAAGAACCCTCAAAGTATCAAAATATTCATTACAGGGAAATATCTGTTCGGTTATTTAATACTTCGGCGTTCAACGTACACAATTTCCTCGGTCTCGCCTTTTAAAAATTACGTCTATTAACTACAGAACCTAAAACTTTTTATGACCCAACACGAAGCTTTAAATACTTCCAAATGCCGTCCTTAAAATCAATAAAGGCGTACTTTCATCAACGTCCAAGTAATAAAACCTGCTTAACTGTTATCCGTGGCGATGGAATTAGATAATGTATCTTTGTAAAAAGTTCGTTTTACTAAGTTAAAAGCTGTAAAAATCTAATTGCTGTAGGCTATAAATATTTGGCGTGGAAGCGGCGTGTCGCGCTGAATGTCGATAGGGCAGGGGCACACCGTAATGCATGTCAATAAGGAACCTTACAATTTACCGAGATACCGGTGTAACCAAATTCTTGGCGTCATACATTTTGAGGGTTTGATTTACTGTTGACGCAATACATCTTTGATTATTAAGGAAAATCCCAACAATAATCCGCATGTAATAATAATGTGATAGGGACGTGCGGTCTTGGCGTGGAGGGTCTATCAATTCTCGTAGCTGTTGACAGGTGGTATTCACCTGTCAACAGCGGCAGGTATCAGAAAACCTGGAACGTGTATCGTGTATTGTTTTTAGAACTGATCTGCTCTGATGGCCTGACCTTGCTTATAAATGTGTCGGTAGAGATTTGAACTTACAAAGGGATAGACATTCAAATCTACAAAATATACCAACGAGGTACAATATGAAAACCAGAATAAGCTGTGGAATTTTCACGAGATTTACCTTTATTTTCTGTGTCATAAACTGTCTGATTTGTCATATCCACTCATATATCAAGACATCGGTGACCAAGATTTTAGATTCGGGTATAGCTGTCAATCTAAAAAACGTCACCGCATTCGCGTCCTCTACCAAATTGACACTGTGACGTAGGTATAGCGGAAGCGGGAACCCTTTTAACGTCACTTGTATGGGTTTTGATGAAGCTCTCCCGAAGTAAGTAGATCTTGAAGTCTTTAGAAGCGGGGACTAGAAAAGAGTTGATTTAGATTATCATTATGATGGTGATTACTTGACCATGTATAATATGATGAAAGTCACACTACATAATTCTTAATGCTGTGATACAGGCTTTTTCCCTGTAAGAGGGACTGGGTCTACCGCGCAAGCCCAGTGCGGGTTGATAGATGTCACATCTCTTCGAATTTTGAGTTATAGGACAAACCGGTATCCTTACGATGTTTTTTTTTTACAGTTTTGAAAATAGTGGTAATGAAACATGTTATACAAAATAATGCACTTTGCTTTACTTTTTTTACAAAGTTACCTGGTTCGTGCAAATATAACCCTTGTCTTCCCTGTGATCTACTGTAAGCTGGCCGTCTATCCATCTGAACGAATTATCACCAAGCAAATATTCCTAATAATACAAAATCCGATTCAGAACTCCTTCAAAACAACAAAGAAGATAATAACACTCATTGAAAATACAACACAAACGTTACAACTGCATTTATCAATAAGAAACAAGGCAAATACACTAACTCCATATACAGAGGGGAGTAGAAAACTGGAGTACATTTTATCGTCTCAATTACACTGAGATAGAGTTTTGAATCTCTTTGTCTTATAATAAACAGATCTAACTTTTGTTCCGGTTGGCTGACTCTGGCATTCGTCAAAGCGTTCCTATGAAAACAAATCTAGTGAAGGTCCTTGGGAGTTTGCACGTTATTTGTAACAATTGTATTGATGTATAAAATGTATTTGATTTTCTTCTTTTGGATTGAGGGTCTACATTTTTGGAGAATTGCCTTGGAGTCAATTTTCGTTCAGGATTTTCCTGTTTCTTTCACTTTCTGTTTTAGCTTCGAATATAAATCTTCTTCTTGTATTTTAAACATGGACCAACAAGCGATATAATTTAAGACATGACCATTTGAGCAGCTATGTTTAAGTTGATCTCCAAAAGTATCCTAAAAACACATTAAACAACAAATTCTGCAGCCTCACTTCTCTGGGATACAGGCTGCCTTTCTGAAAGGTCTACTTCATCCAAATTCTATAAGATTTATTTCTTTTATAGTATCTGAGAATATTGTAGTATCTGAAAGCGAATAACATAATTTGAAATAAAATTCTTTCATGAAACAGTAGCAAAATTAAAAATGAAAACCCGCATATTTACCACGACCTTTGAAACACAAACCGGACAATTCAAAAGAAATCAAGTCTTGGCTTCTTACCCTTTAATGTCGTTCGCTTTTAAAGAGACCATAAGACTGAGGGAGGTAAAAAACAAAATGGAGTAAATAAACATTAAACACAAGCACTTAGAACATTTTCATTAAGGAGCAACATTGCATGGGCTGCCGACAGACAACGATTATTGCAAGGAAGTACTAATTACTGATGAAACTGGACACTTTAAGTGTTTTGGTATTTATTTTTTAATATAGTTATTGGTTAATACGAAGAGTTTATTTGCTTGTTTTATTTTAAAGAACCCTCGTTTTGCTAGACAAAAGCATTACTCTATCAACGATCTAACTTAAACTAGTAAAGTAAAAAGAGTAGGTATGAGACTTCATCATCATCATCATCAGCCTATAAATGTTCCCACTGCTGGGACACAGGCCTCCTCTCTGTGAGAGGGAGTGGGCCGTAATCTACCACGCGGGCCTAGTGCGGATTGGTAGATGTCACATGTCTTCGAATTTTTGGTTCTAGGACATGCCGGTTTCCTCACGATGTTTTCCTTCACCGTTTTGAGAGCAGTGGTGTTGAAATAAATTACACAAAGTAATGCGCCTGACGGGGTTCGAACCCACGACCTACAACTCGTAAGTCGAGGCCGATACCACTGGGCCACCACTGCTCTCTGTATGGGACTTACTAGCTATTGAAAGGGAAAGTTAAGCGTTTGCAAAAATCGTACCTGCGGACGGGAATCAATAAGTGACTCGCCGTCTGATTATGGACATGCCCAGGCGCTGTGTTTCACACGCGCCTCAAATATTCTGATGGGGGCGTATAGAGGGCAAACTGCCTCCTGGTGTCACGCGACTCCCTAAACAGGTAACCGTGACCCCTGAACGTAAAGGTCTATTGAAGGAACACCGTGAATTTTAATTAGTACGAGTCTTACCGCTCCACCCATGACAGGAGGATTCATCTGATGATTCCATGCAACAAAAAGCCTTTGCATAAATGCCCATGTAATGGCCATGAATGTTAAAATGATTTTTTGCTGAAGATACTCGTAACACTGTTATACAAGCATTTTATTTAAGAGCATAAGTATATCTCAAACTTCCTATAACACAAAATTGCGGCTCAATATTGCAACTCAGTGTACCTAGGGCGTTAGGATACTGTTGCCATGACGACTGAGTCTGTTATAGTTGAATAAAGGACTTAAGTCACTTGCTTATTTACTCAGCTCCATGTCAATACGCCATGTCAACTTATTAATTATTTCGGTGAAGATATTTTTTTTTTACTTATTTCTACAACTAACATAAGCTATTTAGAGTAGCATAAATGTTAATCCCCTTATATTGTTGCCACTGATGAGACTCAGGCCTCCTCTATATGAGGATGTAATCCACCACGCAGGCTCAATGCGGCTTGGTAGATGTCACATGTCTTCGAATTTTTTGTTCTAGGACATGTTGCCACACCATATTTTGCTTCACTGTTTTGAGAACAGTGGTGATGAAATTAAATTATACAAAGTAACACGGCTGTTACAACTGTTCTCATAGCATAAAATAGGCAGTGTTATCTTTGAAATACTAAAACAACAACTACAAAATTCCCTGACTATCCCTTTTTGCCACGCGAAGTCATAACTGCGATAATTCAGCAAACAAACTGTAACAATGTCGCAGTCACTACTATTGTACTTTGTCCTTACTGTTCACTTTTATTAGAGCCTTAGATACAGATAGTGAGTGTCGCAGTTTTTATGGGCAAACAAGCCAGCTCAGTACGCAATCATTAAAATATTTGACTAGCGGTGCCTTTTTTGGTGGTAAAATCATCAAATGAGTCCTCCCACCATTGGTAGAGCGGAAGGGACTGTCAGACTTGTACTGATTAAACGTTTCTTTAATTGCCCTTTACATTCCGCAGTTACGGTAAGACAGTCCTCCGACCCGGGCAAGCGTTTGGACCTCCGTTAGTTTGCTGATAATAATATGAGGCGCGCGTGGAACACTACGTACCATCGCGTCAACCCGGGAATGATTCTTGATCGGACGTCCGCATATCTGCGTACTGAGCAGTACCTTGCTGTATAATATGCACTATATGTCTACACTAAGCATATATTTAGTAGATTTATGGATTGTGTTTTCCATCATAACTTCATCATCATCATCAGCCTTTAAATGTTCCCACTGCTGGGAAACAGGCCTCCTCTCTGTGAGAGGGAGCAGACCGTAATCTACCACGCGGGCCCAGTTCGGATTGGTAGATGTCACATGTCTTCGAATTTTTGGTTCTAGGACATGCCGGTTTCCTCACGATGTTTTCCTTCACCGTTTTGAGAGCAGTGGTGTTGAAATAAATTACACAAAGTAATGCGCCTGTCTGGGTTCGAACCCACGACCTACAACTCGTAAGTCGATGCCGATACCACTGGGCCACCACTGCTCTAATCCGTCATAACTTAAAACGTGATATTTACCATATTTGTTTTTGAGTTTCCGATGTTTCAAAACTAATAATGAAGTTTCGACAAATCACTCACATGGAAGTTGGTTCATATAAAAACTGGTATTCAGAGCCTAGCTGGCTGACTAGGTTTTCGTTCTAAAGGTAAGACTGTACTTCTAGGCGGAACTGAACTACACGACGCTCAACTATACAGCGCAGTTCGGTTGCAGTGCAGTTCCGTTGCCTCTTAGTGCGTGTTGTCTTGTATAATTTCATATGAAGAATATTTTAGGCGGTTCCGCCTAGTGCGGTCTTACCTTTAGTAGTTACTTATTTGGTGGATAAAAACGTCAAAATTAGCTTGTCAGGAGTTTACTATTTTGGGAAATACTCACCAGGTTTTTTGAGTAAGTCTAGGAATCAGGTCACGTGTTCACACTAGAAATTTTTGCCGATTTAATTTTCACTTCCAGGAAAAAAAGGTATTTTTAAAAACTATCACACAAAGGGTTGAAATGCGACTCTCGATAATCCGTCAAATTGTTATCAACATTTCTAGGTAACATCTAATAAAATTTGGTATTTTTGTAGTGCAAAAAGTTTACTACATTGCAACATGTTATGCATTGAGCGTGAACCGTTTTAAAAATGTAACAACATCCATATATGAAAGGTTTCCGAATAGCCGTAACAACACTTTTCGATTGTTTTGTTTTAGATTTTGTAAATGGAGAACGCCAGCCCATAGTTTCAGCCAAATAGACTTTTGTGTTAGTGTATTACCTACACCGCGGCTTTTTGCGAGCTGATATGGCATATAGCAGAATGTATGCACTATTGGATGAAACACAAAAAAGGACAGCTAAAGCCTCAATTTACTTTTAGGCTCTTTTCAGATAGAATTTTCCTGAAAAGAACAGGAAAAATACACTGTATCAGCAATGTTACTGATACAAAACAGCTCTTACTTAAGTTTTCTAAAAGACAACAGTAGCCAAATAAAATCTGTTGGTAAACAGGAAAAACATTTGAGAAATAAAACTATTGTTGAAGTTTAAAAAAGTCGTATCCCCTCCGGGCGTATCGCGATCAATATCGGCCGGGTCGCACACCTGTACGCCGTGTAACACAAATAACCAAGGAGTCCTGATAAAGCCCCGCAGTCCACACATCGAGAGCGCCGCCCGAGATTTATACGACGTTTTTATAGTTCGCCGCGGACGTTCCTTGTTTTAATTTCGCAAGGATCAACGCTTCTCGGCCGCCGGCAGCAAGGCGGCCCTACCACGGTGTCTAGCGCCCCTATTTCGCCGCGAGCCTATAGTCGCGAGGCGACGAAATTTATCGCGCCGCTTGTAATTCCGCCCCGCGAACGCCACCCCGCTACGTCACCCGCGTCACCCCGTCACCCGACAACACACTTATAACGTTTTCTAATGAAATTGTCCACAAACTCCCGCTCGCCGCAACCCCCGGCCCGTCGACGCCGCCGGATGAACCGAAAAAAGTACAGCTCGCGTTACTAATGGCTTCATTTATCACAGTCACTAACAGTGATACACCGCAACGACGTTTTATATTTAATTTGGCTCTCTGCGGAATAAATTACGGTAATATCGAGCCCAGAACGATAAAGGACGAGCGGCAGCCCTCTTGAGTTATCGGGACAGGTCATGGTACTAAGACGGTAATCTTCTCGGATTAATTTGTTCGTGGCTAAGTGATAAGTTAACCGCCGATGCGAACTTACGATGTCACACGACTACAACACTGAAAGACAAGTTGTACGAACAATTACCGTTTGTTTTCCACTAATATCAGTCAGTGGTGCGAGAATCGAGAGTTAGAGAGTGCCACACGAATACGACAGCAGAAGAAAACTCTGGAAAAGTTATTCGACTATAAAGATAACGTTCAAGTGTACGTTTAGTGTGACGTGTAGTAAATTAAAACAATAAGGCGTATTGCACGCGTCAGTTCTGAGTGAATGGTTGCCGCTTGCAAGCGAAAATGGTTACAAAGACGTCGGAATAAAGAAGTGTTTCTTGGCACTCGTACAAATTGTGGTTCTGTTTAACTGGTTGGTTTATGCGTCCCGTGATTCAAAGCCCATGGAGCCTGACATATCGTAGTGGTTTACTGCGAACGATAAACGTATCTGAGCCGATGGGTGCGCTCGCAGTACCACGTATGTTTTCCAGAAACCAGTGTTAGCCTTATCTTAAGAGCCGTTCCTGGCACAGAATTAATGAGTGCTCTTACGGCGACTTTGCATTTGGCACACCAAATAAACACGTGCATTTGTGAAACATGTTTAAGATAGAAGGCTATGCTTAATGCTGAACTATTTCATTTACACAACTTGACAAAGCTGTGCTCTAGTTTAGAATATTCTGATGGACCTAAAATTTTTGAACAGTAGTAACTTGTAGAGGTTGTAGTTGCGGGAGTCATTCAAGCAACTGTACTAAATCTATCAGTTGAAAGGGCAAAAATTCACAAAAAAAAAGTAAAACTTCTAACTTTTTCCCATTTACCAATAAATCTGGAACATATCGGTTATAAGGTAGTAAGCAACATTTTAGTTAAAAAAGAGTTATGACTGCCGCCGTCCTACTTAAAATTTTCCACTTTTTTTAAGGGGTTTAGGTACTCCCTTACTATGCATTACACTGATTTTATCGTCACTCATACCAAAGCAAAACTCTGTGTAGGTACTAATATCCGATATTCTGCAATTTCAAACGTTAAACTGTTCTCATGAACAATTTGGTTTTTGTCGCTCTTTTATTAACCGTTTTATTCCTTATAACCGTCGATATCAAAATACAAACCTCAAACGTTTTAAAACGATAGTCCTAAACCTCCCACTAAGTACCACAGTTCGGCAAAACGTAGGCATCCACAAGCATTACCGTCTACATCGCGAGATTAAAGTAACCCACATTTAAACAGTGAACCGCGTAATTTGGCAAGTGAACTGTGATTAGATAGTGCTTCAGTCTCGTTAGCGTAATGAGAACGGCTTTGTTAACCTTTGCTTTAAACATTAAACAGATATCTCGGTACAGGTATTGTGATTATTGTGTCATGTGTAATCGGGATCACGTTGTGTTTTGTTTATTGCGTAATTCGCTTGTTTTGAACAGGATTTTCGCCTTTTTATAGGGGCAGAGGTATTTAGAAATATACCTAGAACAGTGACTAACAATGATTAAGCATGAAAGCTTTTATTCTAAAAGGAACGATGAAACAAAGGCAGCTTAAGAAGCAACATAAATCAAAACATCTAGAAGTACTACGCAGCCCATTCTATTCCTAAATCTTAAATTACTTCCAGAAAAGTTAGAAACTTGAACACAAAAGCGGAACAGCTTTCTAAAAAACTTACACGACGACGTCGTTCAAACACACTCGCAAAATTTCATACGCTATCCAAGGTAAAAACACGGAAAAACACGGAAAAGCGTTACTCCTGGTTCTTTACATTCTTTCGTAAACACAAAATAGTTTAACGCATAGTCGGGTGGAGAGTTAGATGTGGAGCGAGACTTACATTTCGGAAGCAATGTAAATCGTCGCGAGCCACGGCGAAGTTCGCAAGATATCCGGCGAAAGGACAAGACGCTAATGTATGCGCAATCGTGCACTCCGCGTATTGTAGCCTAATGCCGAGTTGGTCGAGTGTTTCTATTTAGACTTCGTAAGTCGCAAGTTCGCGTAATGTGCGCTCGGCGTTAGATGCGGCTTGTTTTTGGATGTTTAGGAGCCATTAAGCCGTTTACGATGTGTGGAGAGTTTATAATAAATTGTTGGTTAAATTAGTACGCCACTGTGTTTTAGTGTAACTGCCGGAGAAATATGATATGACGGCCGGGTAAAGACAGTCGAAATGTAAATATATTGAACAAGTTTTGGTCTTCCGAGTATTTCCCTACTCCTTTGTGAGGTTGTGTACATCTACAATTTAATGCAATAACGCAGCTCCGTACAACGCAACTTATTTTTGTCTAGTTCTACGATTCATTGTCTTCAAGTCCGTGCTGTCACACGAACAATACCACAGCTAATCCCTTTGTATCTACACCTTTGTCTCGACGCTATTAAAATACAAGCAAGCTTCCGGATTCTAGCAACTGGGGCCATTTCTTAGGCCCTTTTCGCTTAGTTAATTTAAATTAATTTATTCTCTACTCATCCTGCCTCGGAGTAAACTTCATTGTCGTATTTTAACCGTGAATATGACCCACCTACGAGCCACTTATTTTCACGCTCCGTGTAAATGTTAGAATTTGGTAAAATAATCTTTTGTGATCTTTACTGTTTTCAATGTGTGTTCATTCTGTTGGTAATTGCGTTTTTAAACACTAGGGATTGCGGAAACCGAGTTCCTGAGCCGCGCTCCGAGCTTGTTACAATATTTACCGCTAACTGTATGTAAAGAAACTTTACAAAGCCTAACCTCAGTAAGCCAAAACAAATGCGCTCAAGTATAAAATATCCATAAAGAAATGTAAATAGTTAAACTGTAACGACTATGAAAAGAACCTTTACATTCGCCTCAAACAATCCGCTTCGCCGTGAGAATTTGACTGAAGAATAGTGTTTGTATTTCATTATCAACAAAAGCTTTGTTGAAAAGATGACGCTCAGCGCAAATTCGAGGTATAGCCGCCCACGAGCAAACTCGAGAAAAGCCGCACTCAGGCCCGGCCCGAGATATTTCGCAGTCGTATTTACTCAGGCGTGCCTAAATTGTTTGCTTACATGTTTGACGCGCCGCACGCAACGCTCATTATGGCCAACGGAGCTTTGTTCAGACTTAGACAACATATTGTTACACCCGATGGAGCTCAATGTTCTTTATATGTTTATTTTTATCATTACAGGTAAGTTCCTGAAGCGTTTGCGGCTCTCTAATGGCGGTGCGGTGAGAGTATCTCTTTGTGTTTACATCATTTTAATAATGTTGAAGTTGCATTCGCTCCTGTGTCGTGTTATCGTTACATTTTCAATTGTATTGGGAATATTTTATGTAAGATGCGAGTGGAACTGTGACGTAAAACGATCGTGTTCGCGTAGCGTCGTGTGACGGGACACCTCTAGAGTTTAACAATACTGACATTAGACATACCACTTAGCAGCAGTAAACATTCATTACGTTTCTTCCCACTCGGGGGCAGGTTGGCACACTTAATTGTTCATACAACAAGCCAGCCGGGAATTGGCTCTAAATGTTCCGTTGTCCGGGCTATGGTTGTACCGCAAACGCGTTACGCGGTCTGAGTCCACAGCACTGAGTAGTGCGAGCCAAAATCGACCGCGTGGTCTCATATCTTAGCTTGATTTTCGAGGGAAAGCCGAGCAGAACACGAACGAGGAGGGCCGTGATGGAAAGCGCAATAGGCGGCCGTTTACACCTGCGATTCTTCTTCATCTTACCCTAAACTGGCGCGCCGCTTTACCTAAAGTAATTATGCCACATAACGTATTAGTCTTTTGGGAGCGAACACGTGTTGGAAACGCTTAATCACTTACTTTACATTTGCGTACGCAAATAATCCGTTAATTTAATTTCGGTGTTGGTATTTATGACGCTTATTTAATTTATTATCATATCAAAGTGTAAGCTTTATTTAGCGGGTTTGTGTGCGTGCGAATAAACGTTAATAATGAAATCATGTAACAGTACACAGGGGAAAAATTTTAACGATTTCATAATGTTGACGGTTAGCCGTTTTCTACATTGTAATTAGTATTCCCGGTAACAAACAAGCTTGACGCTATTTCAACAACGTGCTTGTCTTGTCGATAGCGGGGTGAGTTCACTTAGTTAGGGAAGAATATAATTTGATCATTTCCGAATCTCGGTATCATTTTGTCGTAAAACGCATTCGGTGGCGTATTAGTCCCCATCGCGCTCAGATCGCTACCAGCCCTCCTCACCATTGATATTTATGCTTTTTTTCGGGATTCTTTTCGAGGGTAAGTTGTTTTGAAACTTTCCTTTTCGGAAGAAATGGCCGGGTTCACTGGATTAATGTAACTAGAGTGTTGTAATTGGTTGAGAAGTTATTACTTTTCTGTTTCTTTTCGAGAAAAACATAAAGCAATTGTGCAAGTTCTTCGGGAGTGATTTATTTTTATTCTGTGGAACATCTTTTCTGAACTTAAAAACAACGTTGAGGAGAGCTTTGTATATCTTACTGATTTATTATTTATTGCGTTTCGGTTTGATATAAAAAACATTCAAAAAGTTTTGCTCCATAAATTATTTTTTGCTACATCTTTGCCTTATTTGGATAAGGGATGTGTTTATCCTCACAACGCATATTTTAAAACAGAGCCCTCGGTCTTGGAATAAATATCTATCACATGTTTTTGTTCAACGTCTTTCTTGAGAATAAAAGCTGTATTTTATACGTCATATTTCTCAATTTCAAGAAACGTAAATCCAGCAAGAAGTATCGATGAAAAGCAAAGCACCCGAAAATCTTCATTGCCACCGATTTATAACATAACCAAACATTTGTTTCGTCTCTCGTGAAGGCCTTAAAAATATCCGGTCCAGAAAATAAATAACAAAAGCCATTTTATCTGACAGGACCTTGTTTGAAATCATAACAAATAGCCTTTTAGAAAACCGCATCCCAACCCAAAGTGTCCTACAAAAGGGGTTTCGTAAACACATTACAAATCTTTGCCGCGGGAACGCGCAGTTAAGAGGGCTGTCAATGAAATCCCCTTCTCGGACTATTCGTTATGTGTCTTAATGGATTACAGGGAATAAAGTAGGCATCGGCGAAACAAAAGGCGAACCTGCCCCGAAAATCTCCGACCACATAGTTCGCTGGCTAAAACTAAATTTATTACATTTGACCTTAGTAATTCTTGCCAAAGGTTTTCTATCCTAAATGTGTAATAGCCAGTTACGGCTTTCAAAGGTGGGGCTCGCGTTCGCCCGCTGCGGTTTTATACGCAACTAAATATTTTATGAGTTACAAAATAGTTGTGTAAAAGTTCCAGTTTTGGTTTGATCCTATCAATAAAATAGTTTATATACCTAACAATAACGTTCACGAAGTGATATTTTATTATCACAGACTTCTGTGATTTCTCTAAAAATATGAACATAATTATGACCGAAAACAACACTGTTGTGACTAAATTTGCCTCTACTATTTATCTAGTTTTCATCTATTTTACCGTCCCTATGATAAAATGTAAATTTGAAATTATTTTATTTGCACGAATGTAACACAAATTCAAAAACGAATCCCGTAAAAATTATGCATTACTTACATGAAATTAAACTCTCCCCCTATCGTTATAATTAATAGCTTTTAATTCCCGTCGCATTTAAATCTAAACTTATTCATTGCCTATCGCTCGCCCCCCGGGAGCCAGAGATGCTCAACATAAACACATATTTTAGTGCAGCTCACCTGCAATGGGATTGCACAGTTCGGTGGCCATCACATCAAACTTATTTCTGCACCGATCGCTACGATTACCTGTTCACAGGCCGTTTTGCAAGTTATACGGATGCGTTTCTCTTTGAACGTGCTCATTTCGTGTCCTTTGAAGCCTCCACGTTTAGAAGCGTTTGATTTCAACTCTTTTGCTGTGATTCGCGCCTGAGCGACGCGACGCATTTTGCCTTTACATTCGGAAACAAATGAAGAGCCGGAAGGAGAAGTTTTTAATTCGCCTAATGCACACGGAGTACCTGTCTTTTCCTAACTAAAGTGCACTCTTATGCCGCTTCGCGTCGGCACAGCGTTCTGTCACATCGACTGTTGCATTGTGAGCAGTTTATTTTAGCTCCGTCTTGAATGCATCCCATTTTTCTCAAGGCACACTTTCTACAAAAATGGACGAGTTGTTTTTGTAAATGTTTCTCGAGTTGTCATTGAATTTGTTTCTTCAATGTCAGTCGTTTGTTTTGAATTATGGTGTCCATTGAGTTCCGAAGAATTAACGTTGACTTATTAGATAAGAGTCCATATTATGATATTGAACATAAATTCTAATTATTATGAAAAGTAACTCAATAAAGTATATTAATGTTAACGAGATCGGGCTCTAATTATTACTAATTAGTTAAAAACAAAGAAGCTATGCCAAGTGCGATTTGTTAGTCGCTTAATCAGACTTAATGATTACTTTGATTTTCATCTCTCGCCCGGCGAAACGAGAAACTTAATGAAAAGTCAAGCAAACTCAGGCGAATACAAATTTTAGCATTAGTATGCAAGACTAAAGTTTTTATTCAATATAACTTGCAATGTTTTATCTTTCGTTTGTCTTGCTCGCATCAGCAATGCACAAGTTATTGTTACTTACTGATGTTAAATAAGTCTTCAAGATTTCTGTTTGTCTTTTAATTTCGTTGTATCGAAATGTTAATTAGACAAGACAAAGGGAGCTTTGAAATATCTTTTCAAGACTTTTGATAATAAGGAGTTGCACCCTTGTTTATTTATACTTAGTCTTTTCGTAATTGTGTAAGCGTAGAGTTGGATGATCATAACTTGCTCATGCGCATCGATTTAAGACAAACAGATTTTTTTTTGCTGGCAGTTTAATTCAACACAAAACTTTAAACATTTTAAAATAACAATTTGTTTTAAACATCTGAAAATTGATCATAGTACGCGATCTGATTTACTTCCATGGATAAAAACTCTTGGCGCAAAATTGTTGATTCAGTGTCTGGCTGTCCTGTCAGCAGACTTGGTTAGTTCCGTAGTGTCGTCCCCGCACGGCATCGAGTGCCACCTCCTCCCGCCACCTAATTCTGATATGAATATGAAATTGTATGTAAATGTCGGCCAAATGTTGCCGCGCAACTTGACAACTCGACAGCGCTGTAAATATACGGGTAACGTTGCACCGAGCCACCAACTAGGTATACCGAAACATGCGAGTTCGTAGTTTACGACCGACTGTGACTGTTTGAATAAATTGTTTAGATTGTCGTCTATGTACATACTTAGACACGGCGCAAAGGTGCCGAGCGCCACAATCCACGCAAGCAGGGAATTCGTATATATGCACAGTTCATATAATACGGAGTGCCCTCGCACCGCAACACTCTAACGAGAGCAATATCACCTAACTACGTTCAGTAGAAGCACCCCTTCTGTTTTAAACTAGAATCCATTCCACGACTACAAACTCCACAAATGTGCATTTTCTCGTGCCGAGCTCCGCCACAAAGTTAAGTTTTACCACTTGCCATAATTACCAATAAAACGTGTTCCTGCTGATGGCACGTCAACTAGGGCCGCATCACAGTTATGAAGTTGCCGTCTGCCTCCGTGACACCGCGTTATTGCTGACATTTTAGTCTGATTATTTTTAATCAAAAAGTTGTTTTAGGCCTCCACAAAATGCCAAGTTATTTAAAGAAATTGTCGAGAACCCGCGAAGTGGTAACTCACTGAATTGTCATAATTAGATTAAAAAGGCCCTGCTTTACTACGATTTCGGGCAGAGATATCTAAACGATTCTTTTGTGGTCGTATAGACACGTATATTGAGTTTTTGAATCTTGCTTTACTGCCATAATAGAACGGGTTTAAACGCATCGTATGCTCAAAGAAAATTGACAGATATGATCACTTCTCGATTGGAGCTCCGCCAACAATGTCTAGATTTTCTGTAAGATTTGTAACTCGATACCCTAGCTTCCGTTTAGAATAGATGTGCCATTTTAGAGTATTGCGTCTCTCTCGGGTTCGACATGCGTTCCTGAGATATTTACGACGATATGCACTTCAAGTATTTGCATGAAATATTCCCGTACAGTCGATTACACATGATTACTATGGGGTACGATTGCGTGTTAGTCTTCGCGTGTAATTTCGAAACCGTTTTTTATTTGAATTATGGAACGAATATTGTATTCATACAGTTGAGTTTGTTTTAATATTGATGGGTTGTTACATTGATACGTTTGAATATTTGTGGGGGCCGGGAGAGCGCGGTGCACACCGCCGTGGCGAGCCCCGCGTCATATGATTCCTTTTATTTATTTTAATCAAATGTGCCGCTTGTTGTTTTGATGCGGCGAGGTTTGCCGTCGTGGCAGTTTGCATGCTCCACATTCGCCCATGAATTCCGGTGTGCGGACCTGCGGATAGATGAATGCTTTAACATTTTACATATCCGACGAATGAATTCGTTCTCCCAACTGACGGTTTTTCATTTTATTCAGTTTTTTGATACGTTTTTATTTATACCGGCCGGCGTGTTGTCTTTGTCGAGTTTACTCTGGGGTATTGTTACAAAAATAATAGATATAGTATTCATACCCATGTCGTGCGTTAGTAAAACCTTTTATGCTGATAGCGGATTTGTTCTATTTACAAACTGGTTTGTACTAACATGCGTGTGTTGCCCCATATTTTCCTACTATGCCAAACATTTGATTCAAAAAATACTCTTTTGTATTATTTTTCTCCGCTTTAACACAAGGTATTTATGACTGCTTGGAAACGCTTCAAATATTTCAAATGTACAAGGTTTGTAGCGATTTAAATGCACGCTATTATAAAACGTTCCTAGTGGCAACAATGTCTAGTATTTTAATCTGAATAATTCGAGACCACAGCTCATTATAAAGCTTCACAGAGTAAAAAAGTGCAGAGGAATAGCGGGGGATAATGAAAATCTCGGATGTCGTATTTCTTTTTGAAATTGGTTCACATTTCTTTGTAACTATGCGTGCGGCAGGCTGTGGTCCGGTCGGCGAAGCCAATCAATGGTTATGATTGTAGGCAGGAAAGGCTGGGTAGGCAGGGCTCTTGGTCCGGCGAGGACTATATGTACTGTCCCTCAGACAGTACATATTTAAAGAGTATGTGCTGGATGCACAATGCACAATCGTCGAGATGCGTGTGAAACGCATCTCGACGATTGCCGTTTACGTTCTACAATCAGATCGTGGTACCTCTCTCATATCGACTTTTTCCACTTCGTTTGGTTCGCCCAGTTTGGGAATAGTTTTTGTTTCAACCGGACTAATCAACGCCCGTACATGGCTGGCCGACCGGGTTTTTCCATTTTGTTTCCGAATAAAATATTCTGAATAGTTTATACTGCCTACAATCGACCATAATAGTTATGAAATTTAAAACAAACGTTCCCTATTCATTTTGTGTAAGTAATCACATCGAAAATAAATTTTGCGGTGTTATCAATTTAAAGTTCTAAAGAGAAAAGTTAACATTTTGCATAATCCGTGAAACCGCTGAACTGTTTCCATTTTTAATAACCTAGGGATTATAGTTGGTTAGAAATTTATAACGAATATAAAATAATAAAATCCGGTGTGTTAGGAAAATCGCTCTGCAAACATTGAACGAGAATTCCAAGAAACTGAATTTAGAGGCTAATAAAATTGTATAGAAATTTTCGAAGTCTTTCTAACTAACACAAAAGAGACGTTGGTATTATTGTTGTAACATCTAATACAACAATAATAAGTCAACAGTTAAGAAAGATCAGTTCTCTAGTCTTTAAAAAAAACCGGCCAAGTGCGAGTTGGACTCGCCCATGAAGGGTTCCGTAGTAGCAAGCATAGATTAGGGATATAATTATATTGAGATTATTAAGTAACATACACAAACAATAAAAATACGCACTTCTAATATCATGTCCAGTTTGGCCGTACACAAGGTCCTTTACACGACCCCACAAAAAAAGTCTAAAGGGGTTAAATCCGGTGAGCGAGGAGGCCATGGCACTGGCCCTCCTCAACCTCAGACCTGCCTGCGTCAACGGGAGGCGGGTCAAAGCGGCCGTGTTTACTGAATCTGTACACGGCATCCAGAATGGTATGATGGCTCACTCGCACACCAAACCTCTGCTGCTACAAGTTTACTGCATGCGCAGTTATGAAGTTACACTCGCGGTAGCAGAATACCATTTCAAGATATTATTGATCGGAATACCGTCGAGGGCATTTTTAAAGGAAGCGCAAGCGATTTTAAAAAATAAACGTTTCGAAATAAATGTTTTTTCTTTCTTTCTTTTTTATTTTCCCGTCGCTAACTGCTTAAACTAACTTCCGAGCGGGCGCGGGCGGTCGGCTGGCGCGTGCGACGAACGGAGTAGTGCGGGTGAGAGTGGGGGCGCGCGGGTCTACGCTTTGACGAACGACGAGTCGCCGGCGCGCAGCGGCATCGTTTGATAAATATGGCAACAGTGTACGAAAGGCGCGCCGGCGTTTTGCGAAATGATTTCAATGAATTCGGTGCGGAGCGGCAACAGCTTAAGTCTACTGGATGGTTTTATACTAATAAATCCAGTCAAATTTATTCGTAATTATTACCCCACACGTATGGGTTTGGTGAAAAAAAAAAATGAGTTTCAATTCTAAGTATGGGGGGCACCCCCGAAATTTGTTTTGTTTTTATTTTTGTGTGAAAATCCTAATGCGATTCACATAATACATCTACCTACCAAGTTTCAAAAGGATAGCTCTTATACTTTCGACAAAAAGTGGCTGTGACATACGGACGGACAGACAGAGAGACATGACGAATCTATAAGGGTTCCGTTTTTGCCATTTGGCTACGGAACCCTAAAAAGAACAAACTCAACATTGTTTATCAACCCTCAAATGCTAATACACAACCACTATCACCCCAGCAAGTGAACTAAATCCACAACTCATTCAGTATTCCAAAACCCTAGAAATTACACAATTTACATAACATTATCAAATAATCATATCTTATAACGTTACCTTACAACGTTTTGGTTCTACAAGTGATTTCACAGGTACTGTATTTGCGGTTACGCGGTGCAAATATCGATTTACATGCCACTGTATAATTCACGGGTTGAATTATGTATTGCCTTTCATTAGCACATTGGCCAGTCCCAAGGTGTATTAGCACATAAATTCGCTTACCCACACCCTTAAGGAATCCTTACGTGTGAACGATTATCCTTTCAAGCGAATGTGCCGTACAAATCTTTGTTTGTTTTTCTTTCCTGGTTGTGTAATTGTGTATGGCAGTAGTTGTAGAGTTAACAATTAAAAATATTTTCTTAATAATTGAGGAACATTTATTGTAAGTTGTGACAACTATTAACACAAATATTGACATAAAACTAAAATATTTACATAAATAACTAAATTAAAACTAAAATTAAAAATTTACATGGCGTCAAAAAATTCATCCACATCGCTGTCAATGGGGCAAGTGCCCAGAACGCTGGCAGCATTGCCACGTTGAATGGCAATGCTGATTCTTTGGCCGAGAAATAGGCCAGCCCTCTGGTCACGAGAGGCGTCGACTATACGCTTGGCGATGTCTTTGAAGACTCGGTGGGCACTCGGACCCCATGGCCCTAGTGTTTCAACCCCAAACGGCTCAAACACATAGCTAGAAGTCAAGCCATTGTATTTGCGCCGTTTGAGGTTTTCGGCACTTGCAGCAGCCGCACCAGCGCAGCATGTAGTACCAGGAAGATGGGATAGCGCAAGGGTGTCGACACATGTTGCATCCCACACCAAAGGTCTACCCAACTTCCAAGGCATTATAGTCATCCCATCTGGTCTCTTCCCATCGTCGCGTGCCAAGCCACTGGGTTCTAAAACGGCTGGCACCCCGGCGGTGACAAGAGCACGACGGATAATGTCATTTATACTAGCGTGCCGTGCTAGCCGACCTGCACTCTTGCTGCAGGAAAGGCCATGGTGCCCGAGTCAGTCGACGCCTTCGCCACACTGACAACGATGTGGAGCCCCGCAAGGAGCGCCCAGACGCAGGCAAAAAAAAAATATTTATTTTAAATATCAATGTTTTATGATTAGGTTTAACAAAAAGAAATGTCGATTTTAACACTTTAAATATAATAGAAAATATTTTCCTAAAAGGAAAAATAAAGGGCTTAAAACACCCACCTCTGTGTTTTCACAAACACTTTCAACACTTACAGAGATTAAAATATATTTCGAATATTAAATCGACTTTTACCGCAACACTTTTTTATATTCGAAATACAAAATACTGTCACAAAACCTGAACATAACATGTGGGTCACCGCACGTAATGTTTTGAGGGTTGGCAACATTCAAACGTGGTATTGCTAGGGAGTTAATTACATTATTTAATGATATTTTACAGTGCCACCCACCTGACTGATGAACCTAATGATTGACAATTATCGTATCAATTTATAGCTCATACTGTTCATCAGGTGGGAGTAAATGGTATTGGACCATGAAATAGGTTGTTACTGCTTGCGATTGATATATCACTTAGGTTCGACCTAGGTAATCTATACACTGCTCGAATCTTCAAACCTTACAGCGATAAGAAATTTACTCATCATCATCAGCCTATAAATGTTCCCACTGCTGGGACACAGGCCTCCTCTCTGAGAGAGGGAGTGGGCCGTAATCCACCACGCGGGCCCAGTGCGGGGTGGTGGATGTCACATGTCTTCGAATTTTTTTAGTTCTAGGCCATGTCGGTTTCCTCCGGGCACGCCGCAATCGCGGCGGTAAGACCCCTCTTTGAGGAGTGGCTGGATAGGAGTCACGGCGTCCTGACCTTCCGCATGACGCAGGTCCTTACCGGACACGGATGTTTCGGGAGGTACCTGTGTCTAAGGAAAAAGGAGGAAACGCCTGGGTGTCACCACTGCGAAGATCGCCCGGAGGACACAGTAGAGCATACGGTGCAAGACTGCCCCGCTTGGGCAGAGCACCGACGTGTCCTCACGGCGGCGATAGGCGGAGACCTCTCGCGCCCGGCATTGGTTGCGGCCATGCTGCGGGGCGAGACGGAGTGGGAAGCGGTCGCCTCCTGCGAAGCAGTAATGCTCGCGAAGGAGGAGGCGCGCCACGAGAGAGAGAGGACAGAGTCCTCCCTCCGCCCCACCCGCGGTGGTTGGCGCCCACGGCGTCGGACGTCGCAAGACGATCTCCGGCCACCGTAGGCGCGGGCATACGGGCGGCGAGTAAAGGGCAACTCGCCGCCCGACCATGGACCATGCCCGGGTCGACGGCGCGTTGTGTTCCACGCGCGCCTCAAAGAGGGCCAAAGCCTGCCGGGGTCGCGGGACTTATCTCATTACCGTGACCCCGGAACACAAAGGGCTATTGAAGGACACCGTGGATTTTAGTCAGTACAAGTCTGACAGTCCCTCCCGCCCTGCCCGGGGTGGGAGGACTCATTTGATGATTTTACCACGAAAAAAAAAAAAAAAAAAAATGTCGGTTTCCTCACGATGTTTACCTTCACAGTTTTGAGAGCAGTGGTGATGAATACAGGCGCATTACTCAAAGTAATGCGCCTGCCACGACCTACAACTCGTAAGTCGGGGCCGATACCACTGCGCCACCTCGGCCACCACTGACTTCATTAGCTCCTCACACTGAAAAAAGCAATTTCGCCAGTCTTTTGTGGCTGGTTGGCGGTTGGTGGTTGAAAGAAATTTACTCGTACCGACTTAATTTTAACGCAAAATAATGATTATTACCTATATGTAAACATTGTGCACGTGCTCTCTGTCCTATCAAACTATTTATCTCATTCAAATTTAAATAAATTCGATCTAATGGATTGATTAGTCAGAAAAGTAGGTCAAATTTGGTAGTTTTCAGAATCAGATAATGGAGTAAATATTTGATTTGGTCAGTCCTACAAAACACTGGCACTCGAATCACTTTTCACAGAAACCGCCGCATTCATCACGAATATTTTCACATTGATGTAAATAAATATAACCATTGTTTTCCATAAAAATTGAACTTAAAAGCACTCAAATTTATTAAATGCCAAGATTTAATTGCACATATAAAAGGTGTTATAAGGTAATGAGTTTCCACAATATACGACTTTATTTCAACAGAAAATAATAGCGAAATATTGCGGCGATACTTACGAACTCCAATAATTGCAGGCTTTACGCGGCACGCGTGCTATTACCTCAGAAACGGCTCACCTCAATCATTATAATGCTCGTTTAATTATTATTCATTGCGCGACCAGCTCTTCTAGAGTCCGGAGCGATACCCATCTCTATTCGCGACCGCAAAAACCATCTACATCACCCAAAAGAGTATTAGTGTGATCAATGTATTTACAGTGTCGTTTTAGTTTTAATTAAGCTACAGTTGGACCGTTAAGCCGGTCAGTAAAACGGGCTGCGCGGCGCGTGCGGTGCGTTAATAAGCCCGCGCGAATTTAACTCGGACCGTGGACCGTAAATGAGAATCGCCAATAAATCGGGCATTATAATAAACATTAACGTTATTGTTTCTCGTTAAACTGGCCCCCCTCTCTTACCCCTCTCGCCCCGCGCCGCAGGTGCCGCCGCAACAATCCGCCCGGAATTTCAACGACTTCAATTATTGAGTGCCTTCGAACCGAACCCTTTGCCTCCTCAAGAGACCGGACTGTCCATTTCATCGGACGATAATGCCGCGTGGCACTCGGGATCTACCTAACTTAAATAAACTGGTATATTCTCCCTTTTGAATTTTTCCATGCGAAAGTTGGCTTAGAATTTAATTAGGTTTGAAACAAATAAATACATTCAGCGTTTTGTTAGATTGCTTTTTCAAGAAGAGATTAACTTTAATACTTATTCCGATCCGATTTTCCTAAGAAAAATACTTACTTTGATATGATAAATTGACTATCTTTATTCTAAACTTCGTTTATCTTAGTAGAGCTATATTATTGTAAGCGAGTTATTCAAATATTTATACTTGTAAACCGTCATCCGCCACATCATGAATATAAGATGTCCGGTGACAGGAAACCTTGATTCAATTGAAGATTTGCATAATTTGCTTCGAATGTAATCTCTCAGTGTTATTATACGTCGCGTATTATAGGGCCGGTGTAACTAGCGGTAAACTATTGCATCTAAATATCAAAAGACTTTGCTAATTAAAATTATATTTTTTCTTACAGCCAAGTAGAATTATTTGTTTAGATATACCTAATTTTCCCTCTTTTACTCCACCACAACTGTTTTCTTCCGGTCGTCTGTCTATCTAACTAGAGAGCCTTTGTTAACTTTTCACTAAAAAAGAACAAAATGAAATAAAGGATTTTAAAATAAAAATAATTCGTCGGAAACAATGTAAAGTTCGCTATAAAATACAAAACAAACTCTAAAAGCTGTTCCCAACTAAGGTACGGTTAAAGCATTATCGAAACTAAATTAGGGTGGTTACACACACGCATCACGTTGTCAGTAATCTCGACTCTTAGCGCAATCTCGAGCCATTCCAGAGAGAAAACAATGCAGCCACCTTTCACGGGGAACAAAGAGGAAATAACAAAAGAATGGACTCGACGAATCGCTGTACTGCGAATTATCGGACCGGCTCCAACACACGTGTGAATGCCGTTGATCGCCCTTTAAAACGAGCGCTACAAAGAAAAAAAATCACTACAAAATTCAAGTCGAAGGCACGTTTAACACAAGGAAAGTAAATATCAGTATGATGCAACGTGCGGTCAAACCTTTTATATTTTTGGTATTTGCTATGTGACCGCTTTGTGTAACTTCAGTTGCAGCGGGGCTTTGTGTTAAAAGGTTCGCGCCACCGCTCGTCCGTCTATACTAAACAGGGAGTTAGCCACTGGAATTTCACCGACTTTTTTCTGTTTTATGATTGACAGCACACGGGCCGTGCTCGATCGCGCGATCCGTGTCCAGCGGCCCGTGCTCCGCTACTAAGAGACTACCGCCACGAGTTCCCACATCGTCACACATTGCATCACACAAAAGCTCTCTGAATTCATTTGCTACATCCAGACTCGAACCATCGAACTGCACACAAAAGTCATCCTTGCAAAAAACGTACACAATGAGAAACACGAGAACCCCATTCGCGTCTAATTACGAAATTAAATCGCTGTTCTCAATGTGTGCTAAGCGTGGAAAAAAATAGGTTCGTCTCGTTAAAACTTTCGTCTGCAAATATAAAATTCAATTTCTGAATGAGCACAAAAAATCTTCCACCTTGTTTTTCGCGTTCATTTTGCATCAACCGACGTAGAATCCTAATTATCTTTCCCAGTTAAGCTTAAGTGAATTATTCCAGCCGCCCACTGTGGCGCACAAACAAAACGGCACTGAGTTCGCAACCTCAGTCGAAAATACTAAAACATTAAAGAGCATTCCCGGCGTACGTATAATATCCGCTAAGTAGTAAATATATGCGGCGCATAAGCCCGCTATCTTGGCGGAGGTAACTGAGCTGCGCTTTAGCCGGCTCAACTTTTAATAACGCCCGCAAAATCATCTAATTAATCTGATTACGTACGGACCCGCACGCCGAAGCAACACTCGGCACTAATGCTTACTTCTGAGCATTAAACAAACTTATTTGTCCCATGTAGTGCCACTCGGATTAGTCAGGAGAGCCCTGGCCTCTCCGGCCCGTAGATTAGCACGGGCTTTCTGAGGTCCCGCTCAAATACTACCGACCATCACTCGCCTTTCAAATTACAAGATCTTATTTATAAAAAATGTAGTAAACCTCCACTTTGTGGCCCTCATTTTGCTGTAGTGCTAGAGATAACTCGACTATAATGCTGAAAATATTTTCCGTAATATTATCATGAATATAAATAAATAACATAGACCAATACGAACCCGTGCTAATACTATCAAATTTAAAGCAAAGGAATCCGGTTAAAGCTTCTTTGAGATTGAAATTGTTTTTACCTAGGCATTCCAAATATTCTCCCAAAAGATACATCCTTTTGGATAAAGTTGGGATACAGTCTTGCCCATACCCATTTTCCGGTTCAGTGCTTACCTCTTTACGACTTACTGCTGATAGAGATTTCCCTATTTTATTGTTACATGGAAATACAACGTATAAGTTAAACCGAGAAAATTTTTGGTTGATTTAGTTATTTTGATATCCTTTATCTTTATCCATATCCTTTCAAGTCAAGTCAAGTAGATAAGCAATTAGTGAAAGTGATGGTAAAATTGGCATCACATTTTTCGCAAAGTTGGCTAAAGAAAGTACACAAGACTTCCGTCTCCTTTCAAGCTTAAGATTAAATACAAAAATGCGGTAATTATCCATAGCAGGATGTCAGTAAAGATGTAAGAGGCGAATATCAGATTTCAGGCGGGCTGTATGTTTGTGTGCGCCCCCTATAAGTGTAATTACGTGGGCTCGAGCGCCGCTCCAGCGGCTCCACGCACACGATGAATGAGATCTGCCACTAATGGAGATCTTATCTTTACTCCGAGATGGAGTAAGGTGGCCGTCCTTAACAGTATAAACTTTGTTATGTATAATACAGGGACTTATCTTAGCCAAATAGGACAGCCGAGTCCAGGTCATAAATAAAGCCCGGCTTTGATTTCTGAAGGTGACCCTCGCTTTGTGCCTTCTTCGGGTTCGAGGTTCGTGAGATCCCTTTTAATAGTTTCCAAGGAAATCTTACTTAATTCGCATAATGATCACGTAATCCTTAATACTAATCGGGACCTCTATAAATTATGTAGCGAAGTTCACATCGTGAAGTCTTCTATCGGTGGTTTCTTGGCGACTTTGCGTTTTCTACGTATATTCGTATTAATTTCTCAGCAATTACCCGCTAATCCGTTTTCTTCACAAATTAAATATTTAAGTCAGCAATTTGTGGCGCTTCCGCTTTACACAGCGCTGTACAAAGAAGAGAGGACTATTTGGTGAAAGTAATTTTCAAAATTATATTGTTACTTCGCCTTTAGATCTTGTAATAATTATCTCTGGTCTGCTTTAACAAGCGTTTAATTTGAGTGGGAAATTAAGACTCGCTTTACGTTAAATTGTTCTGAAGGAGGAGTCAAACGATACGCGACAAATTATAATTCTGTCATAACGATCTCGAGACACATATTTGAATAACTTGTTTGAAATTTTACTCCTAATGAAGTAGAATTAAAATCTCGTACATTTTCGATTCGTGGATAGGACGTTCTCTCAAGTACGTTATATTTTACCCTCTTGAACAATGCGTTATGAAAATCAATCGGAACTCCATTCAACTTAGCCTTTCAAAAAAGAGCTCAGTGATTTCGATAAAAGGCAAAGCCTATTGGCAGAACGAATCGAGGGGCAGAATACAGAAGGAGGTTCGGTGCGAGCGCCGGGCGTCGGGCTTCGCGTCGAGCGGTGAGAGCAGATAGGCAGCTCGAGCGACACGAATGCGACATTTCAATTTGAGTATATATTATTCATGGTAATGCGTTAAAAGCGCTAGCATACAAGTCGCTCAGTGCGGCAGAGGCTGGCGCGCGCGGCGAGTAATCGGCCCGCACGTGCGCTGCCATTGCAGATACATTATATGTATATTCAATGTTGTGCTTTAAAATTGTCGTTTCGCGCCATTTGCAGTTGCCGCGCCGACCCGATGTGCTTCGCTTATAAAGTAACTCCGCGAAATGTGGCACTCGTTTTTATTTATCGACACTCTACGAAATCGCTTTTTACCTATCACTGAACAAAAGTTTTTGTTGTATAAAATCTGGTGTAGCACCGGAAAGTACAAAAATGTATGGAAATGGTATTTCGCTACGTGATATGTTTCCGATTAATGAAATAGCCTCAGGGTTGGTTGCGTATTGAGCAGATACAAACAAGATTTATTGAATACCGTACATAAATCTCGTGCGGTGCTATAGAGCGGAGTGAATCCGTTGCTACCGCAACATTACCGGCGTAAATGTTCAAATAATTCCTATGCACGCATTCCGAAGCAGATTCCAAAAGTGAAATCTATGTGGCCGTCTAGCTTACAGCGTAATTCAATTATTGTCGAAAGCTTGCTCACTTAATTTATATGCTGATCTTTTAATACTGAAGTGTTGTGACATTCAAAATATTTATTTGATTAGATTCTACCACTATTACAATTTTTGCCATTCTTTCGCTACATACAATGGAAGGGGTTAAGAACAAATAAAGCAGTATTTCACGTGCAGATATTTGTTACACCTATCCTTTCTCAGATATTATAAATGTGTTGAGGTATTTCGCAAAGAACATTTAAATTTATTTATGGCTTACCTCGATAATGCCTTCGAGATAGTTTCTACGGGAGCAATTTAAAAGGGGAGACCCGAAAAATTAATCAATGGACGATGGGTATTCCACAAATTCGGCGAGAGGGATAAAGATAATACTGTATTGGTGGGAATAAGCTAGTGTGTTTAAGATGGGAAGAGTGTAAGGTAGTGTGCGTGAGTAGCAGAGAGGTCGAACTGTGGCCAACATCTATTATTCATCGTTGAAGACACGGGAACGAAATTTGTGTAAGTGCGTTGTGATCCAGCCAATCTCACAATCTTTATTTCATTCCCAATAAATGAATTAGGTTGTTCGGAAATCTTGTAGCGTGCTTACCTACATTTATTTTGTTTATGCATGTCAACGGGTCGGGCGTGATTATTTTAATGGATTTATTCATTTTTGCCTCATATTTCTCCATTCGCATTCATGTATTTTTAATTTCTTGCCATTGTGAAAGACTAAAAAATGTGTACCTATACCTACGTTCTTTTAATGAAATGTTCATAATCATCAAGACATTCTTGTCAATCATAAGATCAAGACTAAGATCAACTACTACTTAAATAAACGAACTTTATGCTAAAAAACCTTTTCCATGATTAAACATTACAATCAAACAATTGTTACAGTTTCAAAATTGAATTTTTATCTTATTTCTGAAAATAAACTTATTTCTACCGATCAACACAGATACAATCTGGATATTCAAACACATGATAATTAGACATCCCTTCAAAAGCCTCATCAATAAAACCGTTAGATTTAAACTTCGGCATAATACCGACGTTCGGAAGCATGGCGGCGTTTGTTTGCGGTGTTGGCAAGCGCGTGCGTACGCATGCAGCGTGCTGCGGCGTGTCTGATAGATGGCCGCCGATATATCAGCCGCTACATGCTCCCCCTCACCCACCCCAAGCCTCATCTAACGAATATTAATCAAGTCTATACCCAGCCTTATATCGCACACAACGGACCTCTTCATTTTCTTCAAGTACACGGCATCTATTACGTTATTATTTCCCTTCCTCAAGACGTGTGTAATTTTTCCACTCCTCTTTATGCCAGACGTAAACAATCCTTCTAAAGTAACAACCCTCTGATTTTATTTACGGCAGTTTCTCGACCTCGCTCGTGATAAAAACCTGTACTTAACATGCCCATCGAACTTCATAATTTATATGAGGGCAGTTAAGCAGTTAAAAGCCTGGAAACCTTTCCTCAAAGTCGTCTTAAAAAATTGAGGAAATTCCGCGGGGACTCACCTGTGACCCTCTTCGGTGCCATCGTTTTATCGGTACCCTGAGACATAAATTACAAGTAAAAGTAATCGTTGAAACTTTCCTGTAGCAGGCCGGAGGGCCAGAAGCTTGGAATTTGTGCAGAATTACCTGCCACTGGTTTTAAGACTTGTAATTTATCAGTGAAGGCCGGGCGCCTCGATCGGCCGTAGGTCGGCGACCACCCACCCGGAAAATGGCCCGTATCGTTATTCCAAGGATCTGCCGGAAAATATTAGTTTCGACGTTACCATTACTACATGTTACAAAAGCAATAAGCATTTAGATGCCTACTTAGCACATTACAAATCCGAAAATAAGAGAAAAAAAGCTCCCCGAAATAAAGACATTAGTTAAAGTACGGTTGGTGGTTTCTGCGTACGGTATCTGGGAAAAAGGCGGGTTTTGATTGACGCTGGTAATCGGCTTAATGTAACCTCGAGGCAAGTTTTGCGAGGCGCACAAACGACTGGTTAAATTCGGAGGTCGACGCAAAGCGACGCAATCTCTCACACGTCACAACGAAGGAGCTTTTCATATAATTCATTTCCCTATTCATATTTGTCTTAGGAGCTGACTGGAGCACGTACTAAAAAAACCCTAAAAGAGGTTACAGAGCAAATTGATACTGTTTTGCTTTCGGGGTAATTGAAAGTATTTTGCAAAAATACGCCGTCTTCGTTTATGTATTCTATTCACATACAATTCTTGAAAATATTCCTAAAGTTGAATAATTATTCAAAGAATAAAAGGTCTCTCATAAAACGTTTGATTGGAAAAGAAAAGGTAGGCACCGTGAGTGTCGCGTGCCACGATCATTGACCTCCAGATATCCTCTCCCCAAATTCCGCATATCCAATAGGAAAACTTGTCTGGCTTATGGTTTATACTCGTCGTTCAAGTTTACGTGACTGGAAATAGTAAAATCGGATGATGATGTTGATAATGTAGGTCGTAATGGGCCATTGCCAATAAAACCTTATAGGTAAGCGATGGATTAAAAGGAACTGGGTCAGGGCAAGGCCCATGCCTTATAAAAATAACGCGCTTTGGAAGGTGCTCCCGTCTACTAAACGTCGGAAGTGCCAATCGCGTTATCTATCCACGCTGCCTACCTGCTGTGCAAACAATACGCAAACTAAACTCGCTTAGTAACCGAATACGTTTAGTTAGTGGACTACGTTCACCTTGAAACAAACTTCCAACAAAGTTTCCCTCTAGATTAGCAGCTCCACGTAAATATGTAAGTACATCAGAGACATAAAAGTTGATAGTAACAACGATGATAAAGGTATTTTTACAGGTAAAATATTATCGGCCAAATGGAACGGCCAATCACACTAAGTTTCTTTTAGCTAGTACTTTAGTCTAAAAGGAAAGTTACATGCACTCAATAGGAGACCGCTTAAAAAGTTTCCCTCGAAAACGTCAATGGAAAAAGCAGGGCCGCAACTTCGCAATATCGCCCACTTGTCCCGGCCAAATGAATAATTATTGAATTTAAATTCTTATTTTGAGTCTCATTACGAAGTTTGAAAAGGGTCATGCTTTTTGTATAATTAAAGAGCTTTCCATTTCGTGACGCTAAACTTGAGATCTGTTAGGAAATTCATTGAAATATTTCAAATCGATTTACCTATTGGTTCGTAGCACTAGTGCTACGCGGGGTTGCTACGGAGCGTAGCAATTTTGCGTAGCGGATTTTTGTTAGAAAAAAGGATAGTCGTAGAGCGTAGGCTGCAGTGATAGTAAATATGGCTGTACGTAATAGGCAAGTAGGTAATGTGGGGCGTCGTGGAGAGGACTCGGTCGTGTTTCGTGCGCGGGTCATTTGCGCCCGTCGTTACCAGCAGCAGGCGTCCCCGCACGCACAACGATCTCTTCATTTTCACACGGAATTTTACACTCATAGTAAACGTTAAAACTCATTTTTGTGCTCCATTTTTTCTACGCTTCAACGATGTACTGTATTACATCGTTTATTGCAACGACCGAACATATATTGAACATTAAATATTTACAACGAGTTTTCCATTCCATCTATTGTTACTTACTAGTTTCGATCTTCAGACAGATACGACCCTAAGTCAATATCGTAAGTTCCGGTCGCAAACTTAGCGTCCGCAGTGGCCAGCCGAAAGTTTCATGTGGCTGATAATTTACATAATAGAAGACTAGGTCTATCCACTATCGGGGTCATCCAAACTTCTGTGGATTAGAGCTTTCACGGGCAAGGCTTATCGGATTTTGAACGAATTTCGGGTAGCTTGCGATAGCGACGTCATTATCGATATCCGATTTATATGCAGATTGGGAGTGAAGTGGCTGTGGCTGTGGCGTGGGCGCGCCCGTGACGTCACACGCCCGCTACACATAAATAATCCCACTCGCCGACCGCCGTCTTCAACTTTGTCTTATTTGAAGATTATACAATTAATTCCTTCCCTTTACATTCCCGTCGGAACTGAGATCCTTGTACAACTTTTGCGCACTCGACCCGACGAAGACAGAACCTCCATTGTGAGGATTTAACAATTTCACCCGCCTCGTTGCATTTCACAGAGTAATAATAAAACATCACAATGGATGTCAACTCTATTCAAGATGAGTATCCAAGACGGAGAGCGTCAGTGGCATAATTCAACAAATCAGATATGATGAAAGAATTATTTTCTTTGGGAAGGGCTGTTTCGGATCCGTAACAATATTATTATATCTTTATTCAATACGTAAAGACGGTAATAGGGTAAATTCTGTTGTTGTATTTATACCGCTAAAGCCAACAATGTAATATTAGAAATACAACTCGCGTGTCACTTAAAATCACAGTGTATAAAAATGTATGAGAGGAGATATTTTCTCATAATACACATTTTTATCCGAGTATTGAAAGTTTGTAGTTGGCGCACATTACGTGGGTTGGCAAGCGCGGGTACAGATTGCGTTCATCCCCACTCTGACGAGTCTCGTAAACAATAAGTAATTTCGAAAATGGAGGCGAACGTATGAAAGCGTGGCTTTTCCCATAGGTAATGACTGGCAACAATCTACATAAGACTAACGAGTGAAACTTCAGTGGCGTCATTATGCTGGTAGCGATCGCTTGCGCCGTCGAACGCTCGCTCGATCGCCATTTTTCATTCGGTCGGATAATCTAGACCGTATTTATACTATCCGATACCGACCGACACAGTAAATCAATTAAGCGAACCTGCACAAGTTTCGGTCGCAATTAAGCTGTTTATATTAGGTATTACCTACACTTTATCAACGTAACAGCATGTGCACGTGAATGATTAAAGTAATACACCATTAGCAACACAGTTTCAATCAAGTGGCAATAATACTTACTGATTCTGTCGGGCAGTATGCTTACCTCCATTCAAACCTGAAGTTTATACCAATTAGACCTCTATTTATGTTACGCTCGATCGTTCAATAATAACTTTTCGCTTGTGTGTACTGAGTAATGATAGGCCATTAGATAATACCATTTTGGCACCTATCGCGATGGATGAGTCGAAACCGTTTGAATTTTTTGAGTGCCCATTTATTACTCGTCCGTTAGAAAATGTTTAACGTCAAATTCATGTTGTTGTTGTTCAACAATTCATGTTTCCGTAAATTTTCAGCGAAGTTAAGCAAAAAAGGCAACTTTGAAGCCAACACATCATTCATCTTTCAACCGAGCTGTCTATTATGAGTTGCAGTTTTTAAAAAGTTGGTAATTAACACCGGCCCGCAGTCCAGGCCAGGTCCCAACTTCTGAAGTGTTCACAAAGTTTGGAAAATACCCCAATAATTAAAAGCTGGGGGCTTGGATCATGACTTTTTGTTCAGTTTGCATGATTGGTCGAGTCACGTAATTAAAAAAGGAGCGAGTGCTTGTGCTAAGTGACGTTTCACCATCACAATATTATTCGACATGGAAATACCAGAGTGAAATGTATTATTTTTATTTTGTTGTACTTATTCCAATAATAAAGAAAGCCAATGTTATTATTGCGTAAAGAAGTTCTTTATAAAGCTCAATGTTCCTTTGATGTTGGAGACATCTATTCAAGTCTACAGATAATAATAGATCTGTCTTTTGAAGTGTTTCAACGGTTTCGGGCACACGGATTTCCAATCATCTGCTGCGGTCCTCATAATTGTTAAATAAGGAAAAATCTTGGAATTGTACCCAATTGGATTTTCACAATCATAGAATAATTGTTAATGTTCAGAAAATTTAACAAACTTTGATAAAACTTGACTTCTAAAACCATAGTTTTTGTTACAGTTAAATTATTTTTTATCAAAAACTCTAGTCAGAACAATATTTGCGTTAAAGAAAAATTCAATAAACATCAATGAAGCAATTGTTTTCTTCAGGATCTCCTGTTTGTCTCACACTCAGCAGGTTAATAAGTAATGAAGCAGATTCGGCCGACTTTTGTTTGTTAAAGTGATTATTCAAATACGAAAAACGATTTCGGGTTTTCCTAAACTTCCCTCATATTTTATTCACCGATTTTTTTACGGATCGTGGAATACGCAATTTTTTTGTAAGTTTTGACGTTCTGAGTTTTTATGAGGTGGATTGCAGTTTAGTAAGAGAGAAACCAGAAGATGGGAATTGTGAAACTGTTGTCGTTGAAAATGTGTTTTTATTTCATAAGACAGACGGATGAATTTCATTTGACATTGTGGCTATCATGCGGTCATTATTTATATTGAATAGGCTATCTGAACAATATAACAAAAACATAGTAAGTACAGCGACTAACCTTCCTTGGCACGTAATAAAAATAAATAGAGAAGATTAGGTCTGTCACTGCGACGATTGTTATTTTTGGGTTTCGCTTTTTCTCAAACAGATTTTGTAAAGATTTTCTTGTTACTGACAAAGATTTTACTAGGTACTAATTAATTGAATTCTTAACTGTGGTCGCTAATGACTTAAAGATGTTAGAAAGCGACCCAACATAAATAAAAAATATAATCGAAGGTTTATTAATAAATATATTGAAGCATTGTAATACGTAAAAACTAATAGAACTTTAATAATTCTTTGTAAAAAAATGCAGTGTCTATTTTCGATATAAATCCCAAAATGCTCGTTGTAGTAAATTCTCCTGTAGCAAGTCAAACCAATAAATAAGCGTTCGTAAAACAACACAAAGTAAGTTTCTTTAGCACCGAAACCCGTATTTGTTCCCAATTCTGTCGAAAGACTTCTAATATTTAATTACTGTTGTCCGATAAAGTATACTTAAGGGGTATGTTAATAAGGAAACGGCGAGTTCGCTGGGAAAACTTCCCTAAGAAAACTAATCCCATCCTGAGATTATTTCCAGTGGTTCCCAATCAATTCGCCTATAAAAGCACAAGGATAAAACGTCGGTATCCTCAGGGAGTTTCCTCCGTTGAGAATCATTACGAAAATACGACAAAATTGTAGACTGTAGTCGGGAAGGGGTGTTATTTATGGAGGCCAGGGACCGGAGTGTATCTGAGTGGCTCTATTAGCTCTACTAATATTTTCTTCTTCAAGTTAATTGTTATGTCGCCTTTAAGAGCAGGTGGCTTGTCCCATTACGAGCCGCGGGCAACTTAATGCCGGGACACGAAACTTGAGCACCACTGAACTCTGTAACCGCGGAAATATTTAAACAAATTAAAACTTTTTCTTTATGCCATTTCTCGAAGAGTGTTCTTATTGTGATTCGTTTTATTGAGTTTACGGCCAGTTCTTTTTTTCGCAAGTAAATTAAGAATTTCCGGTGTTTTTTTTTTAAAAAAAAAGCTTCGTTATATTGTTGCTACGTTTATTAAGCCTTTCTTTGAAAATTTATAAAAATATAACCTTAAAGAGAAACGAAAAAATATAAAAACATTAACCGTCGAACCACAAAAAGTTAAACATAAACAGCCTTACTACAAAAACTTAAACATCTGTTGAAAACTTGTCTAAAAAAAGTGTCACTGCAAAACGGACCTTATTTCAACGTCATAATCGGATATTTTTTTAGACAAGTGTTCAACAATCGTTTAAAAGTTTTTGTGGTACGACGGTTATCGTCTAAAAAAAGTGTAACTGTAAAACGACCCTTATATCAACATCATAATTATTATGCCAATTTGCAGTTGACAGTTTTTTTAGACAAGTGTTTAACAGATGTTTAAGTTTTTTGTAGTAAGACGGTCAAAGCTTAAGTCAAAACTACAAACCAAAGAATAACTTGAAACTCAAACCCAACAATAAATAGGTACGTGTCAAAGTTTGCCAATATAACCGAACTCCTTGTAAGGCTGCCTACAAACGGTGAAGCCAAACCGAGACCAATGTTAGCTACACTGCCTTGATTGACGTGGGGTTGACCAACACCGGACCATCCTCAAGTCCGGCCAAAGTAACAAGATGCATAGTTCACGAATTCCCTTGAACAACTGACAGTTTGAATTTCAAATATTAGTTGGAGAATGAGTAATGGTATTTGTTCAGGATCTAATTTGCATGGCATCGAAAAACGTCCATTGTTATGGAATGTTGTTTGTGTATAACAATAACATTTTCTAAAAATATATGTGATAATTTGGAGGATTTAAGTGTTTGGAATATTTAAGTAAAAACTGGTGGCCGGGATTCGGCAATAATTTTTTTCAATTTGAAGGTTGAAAACCAAACTAGCTTTTTGCAATGGTTCTGCGTATAAACTTTAACTGTGTTAAATTTCATACTCTTACGTCTAAGTATTTTTCGGAAAAAGGGGGGAAAATGCTTGCTTCACGTATTTAGGTATACATATGTAGTAGTTAATAAATATTTTTTTTTTAATAAAATGTTTTTAAACAAAAAAGATACATTTGATGCAGTGCGAATAACAATCAAAAATCCAAAAAAAAACACACACGAACAAAACTTTTTTTTCAAGTTCCAATTTCCGCCATATATTGAAAGCCTCGGGGTTAACGTACGCTCGTATAAACACGGTGTGTTTAGAAATACGTCACTGTGACGTCACGAGACATGCTGACAAACAAACAAATCAGTCGCGATGCACGCGCGGGTAAACAGCGCGATTGTTCAGATATTAGTTCATCGCGTAATGTTGGCTGCGCGATCGCGATATCGCGCGTTTGATGGATCGCGATGAACGCTAAATGTAATGCCCGTGCTGTTTCAGTGTTCATTGTGTGTAATGACGTCACTCGGTATGTTTCTAATGATGCGTTCTGATTTATACGCTCTCGCGATTTCAACAGTATTCCAAAACTAGCCTTTAGCCAAAAAGAAAAGTCTCCTAGATATTTGTTACAAACTGTGCAAAATAGACTCAAAAAATAATATTGTGAAAAACTGAAATTCAAGCCTAATTAATTCCCAAACTTACTTTACCTAATTGGTCTCAGTCGAATAATAATTTAATTACTGAGATATTTTAAAATAATTCAAAGTTTTGAATGATGCAATTAATTTAGTTGAGTTGTTTCAGTTTATTTCGCAAACTAAAATCGCGAGAGTTAATGAAAATAGAAGGTTAAGCAATTAAGAAAGACTTAACAATTAAGATAGATTTCTACTGTTTATTGACGCTTTAGAAATTAATTATAATCAAATCTAGACAACCAAATCAAAATCTTTATCGTCTTACTAATAACCTTTTACAATCAAACTATTGGCAATTCAATTTGCGATAAAATAACATAAATAGTTAGATTAAGAGTCTCCCATTTATTTTATGAACAAAAAAGTGTCCCCTGTTACTGCCACATCATATAATTCCTCCCTAACACCCCCCTAAATCTTAACAACAAAAGTAAAAAATAGAGGTATATACATTGCGAATTACCTCGACAGGTACCCTCAGGGACCCACTCACGTCACTCCCTTAAATGAAATACTTAATAATAGACGACGCTTAACACAAACGTACGGACATTACAGAAAATTGTCCCTTTTGTTACAACCGCCACATTCATACCATATTTAAGTAACAGTTACTGTACATATAGTTTTGAAGATATTATCGATATAAATTATGTTGTTTGAACATGTCATCTAATGATAGTGTTTTGATTAAATAAAACTGTCATGTTTGCTTAAGTTAATGTTGTGTTTGTATAATCGATGAGTGAATGCTTACAACTTACAACCTCCATACATTTTGTGACATGACCTTTTCCCGTATCGGCTTAGTACTTTAGAAGTCCGCGGTTCCCAGTGGCGAGTGCTCTACTAAACTGAAGCATTTTCCTTGACCAAAAAGGGACTCGACTAAACCCGATACTCCATCCAAGCATTCCGTAAATCCTGTATTTTATTCCCGCCATGTACGCTCAACTATAAAAATTCCGGCCGTCGTCGGCGAACATTGTCTCCAATTTCGCTCACTTACCCTTGCTGGTGAAAAATATTCGGCAAGAGTGGAATTAGCAAAGTTGGTGGGATACAAGTGTGGGGCACACATCGGCCGAATATTAAAAGGCGAATTAGAGTGGTCACGGCTCTGTGCGTTCATAAATGTTCTTATTTGGCCACGAGTTGTTAGACCACTTGTTACGTGACGGTGGCTGGTTGTAAAATTAGGATCTTTACAGCATTGCTTATATTTTGTGAAATGTTAGTGGGACACATGGGAATAGTTTTATCAAGAAGTTCATTTAAGTATCATACCTACTCAACTATCTGGACACAGAAATCAGGTTTGGTATAAATCTAAGCGCATCACACACGGCTCCCTTACACGCAATCGTACAAAACAAATTAAAACTTAAATCACTCGAAATAGAATCGATCAGTAATCAGATACAAACATTAACTCAAAAGACACCTCCGAGGTTCGCATTGATCACGGCCAAAGTTCGGATCCACCGTAACGTCGCCCAAGGGAACGACCCGAACACCAGTACCCGTCCTTGTCGCACGCACTTCATCACAAATGCGAAAGAAGGTAATGACGCGATGTAGCCCTCACAAATTGACCGTAACAATACCGCATTAGGTCACAATCTATGTCGCAGGAATACAGCATAATCTATTTTTTCCCAACAAATCTCTATTGATTCGGTCAAACCACGGACGGTCGTATTATGACGAAATGTGTTACGATTGGTCTATTTTTCCGTCTCCTGACTGAAGTAATAAATTCCATCATTTATGTAAGTTAATAGATATTTATTGCTTTGCTATTTCGTAATATTGTTAGGCCTTTTTACCTAATTCCTTTTTCAGTCGTAGTTTTTATTTTTAGGTAGATATAATTTATTTCGTTCGAATACAGAGGCAAGAAATTGTAATTTCTTGATCCATTTATTGCTTCGCTGTAAAATCAATGTAAGGAAAATTAATGACCGAAGTAGGTTATTCTAAACATATTTCAGTACCAGGAAAGCATAATGTAGCAGTTGGTTATTTTCCCATGAAAGTTGTAAGAGTCAACTGTGGAAAATTAGTATGTTGAGCGTAGCGACAGGCGATGGTACACCAACCATGATATATGTATTTATTTATGCTATTTCTAACAGCAATCAGAAATATTTTTCCGTAACTAAAATAGAACTGAAGCACTGCGCTCTAGGTACTCAATCTCATTGAAGACTATATTCCCATGTTCAGTAAGGTTCTATTCATGTCGATATCGCGGTGGTATCGAAACAATTCCGTTCCGATAAAATGCTCGAAAGGTGTAACAATGAGCGCTTTGTTTCTTCTTAAGGAATAGTTTTGCACTTTTGATACTGCCCTCATACCAATACGGTTTGTGGAAGCTCTGAAAAATGTTATCGAGGGAGAAAATAGTATTGAAGACAGCGCTATCGGCAATGTACGAGGTTTGAATTAACACTTACCTTTGTTTTCAAAGGGTCTATATCCTTGAGTAAATTCCACTGAAAGCCCAGCCCTTCAGAGTACCAACCTACGTCGTACCCAACTACTTTTAACACGTGAACAAATAGGATCACTCCTAACGAAAATGATAAAGTTTGAGAAAAAAATAAACGGGATCCTTTACCTTCTCTTCAGACTGTATTAATGTCAAAGATAAATCAGAGTCCTTATGTGTCCGAAAATTAGGTGTTATTTTTTTATTTACCACAGAAGAGGGTTGCTCAGGCCGCTCGGCCAACAAAAGCGTGGCAATTCCCGCTCAAACAAATCACCACTAAACAAACGTTTCTACAGGTAGGAATAATTCAGCGAAAGGTCACCTGTTACGGGTATTCGACATCGATCATCGGGAGTGCGTCGTGTCGACCTACCCGCGTAATGTCGCCCTGGGGACGGTCGACGCCGGCGACGCCGCCGCCGCCGAGACAAAACCCACGGGCCCCGGACGGTCAAACCGAACTTGCCCGCTTTTGTATACACGCACATTTTTCAACGTGGGTCATTTCATGCGGCCACTGTGTACCCTTTGCTGTTCCGCCAAACATGACATATCTGATACGCATCTGAAAAGTTAATAAGGAAGGAATTTATAATTAAGTCGTACGTACAATTACGTATGTGGAGGCGTCACGCGTCGACGTCAACATGAATATTTACGATGCAATTTCGTTCCATTTCAGATTTATCACTGTTTTGTTGGCGGACGGGGAATTTTAAAAATGCTCCTTCGTGGCCAAATTTAGGTGCGAGCGAGTCGCGTTAGGCGGCGGTGACAGCGCATCTCCGCTAGCGTGTATTGTTCGTGTCCTAACCGCCGACTTTCCATTTATTTCTCTATGAATACGTTATTACCTGCTCGCCCCCGCTTATCAAAGTTTATTTGCAGCGTGTGGTTTACTCTGTACCGGTGCTTATTCGTTATTACAACGGCGGAGTGTTTTATTGCCGGGGCGGGGCTCAAATCGCGCACGACGCCCTTGTTTTTCGCTATTTTTCTTCACCATTTTTTCAGAATTTGAAGTTAATATTATGTCTTTTTGTTGCAGATCGAGGACGCCATGCTAATGTTCGACAAACAAACCAATAGGCACAGAGGTAAGTTGTCATTACTTCAGTAAGCGGATAATACAACAACGGAGCCTGGACCCTAATAAATCACAACTCCAATACTGCCCAAGCACCTAATACTATATACAATTATTTATGTCTTGTACATTAATAAAACTATGCCAATAATGGCTTTGTATAGGTATCCTTCTGAGGAGCATAGTGATTAGGGACTTAGGAATAATAACAACCCAAATATCACTACCCAAAGAGTAGGCCTACTAAGTAATCCACGCTTTTATTCGATTTTATTATTAGGAAGGTAGCTATTTTCGGCTGGCTGCGTTACCGAATAAAATAACAAAACTGAAGTCATTCCAAACAAAAATATGGTACAATAAAACCGAACGGAATTCAAAACCGTAATAATATTACATTATTACTTCCTAGCCGTAAGTTACGCAAAGCGAACCACGCACGAGCGGTGTGCCACCTTATTTTTCTTGACAAAAACAACGGAACTTCCAAAGGCTTGCATGTCACACACGGAAACATATCATTTTTGTTTGTCTCGCCTCATTTCTCTGGCCGTCTTCACCACAAAGTCGTCACTGGTTAACTAGCAACGGATAAATATAGGCTTCGACCCTCAATGAAAGCTGGCCAGTGTAAACAGACATGTCGCAATCTAAAGAGCCTCTTTTCTTATGGTAAGGAACTGAGCTAACAGGAAAGGGAGGGAGTTCAGGTTATGGTGGCGGCGACGCGGCTGAGGCGAAGCGAAGCGAAACGGAGGTGGCATCGTCACTAAACAGGCGCACCGTTTTCGGTATTGTGCTCCCTCCCCATGTTACGACTATTCCCGGCTAATAAATAACAAATCGACGCCCGGATAAAATATACGGTTTCCTCGGCAGGAGATTTTGTATTATTGTGAGGGTAAAAGCGAAGTTACGCTTGAAATCTGCCTATTTCAATTTCGATGGTCGCGTTTTCACTTTTTTTCGTAAATATTACACATTGTCATAAACAAGCTAATAAATTGTGTCCCAAAACACTAAAGTCCGGCGCCCACGTAATCAGTTTCTTTCATTATCCCAACAACGCGTAAGATTTTAATTAAAATCCACGAAAATCGTATCTAGGCGAGCCATCTTTTGATGCCAACGAAGGTTCCCTTGTAGCAGTTACAGCAAATACAATGTTAAATTTGCTTTTGTAATCCCCATTACACAAAAACAGGTTGACCCAAATATTCAGGCTGGGTGAAATATCGTTGCGCCGTCATTTATGCAAGTTTGCAAAAACGAATCCTGTTTCATTCGTCGCCGAGGGAAAAACGGCCCTTTCTTGTCGTTTTAAGACATAAAATAATTTACCCATGGTTTCCAAAGTTCCAACTTTTGTGCCCTTTGCGTGTCATTTGGATGATATTTTCAGATCCCACTGCTTGTAATTAGATAAACATTGAAATAAAACACGTCAACGTGCCTGGAATACATTTAAATGCGGACGTTTAAACTTTTATTTGTCAGGGCGTTTACCTGCTCACTCTGCTGAGACGATTCATTTATGTTATACGAGTCGTGTAATGTTGTTGGGTACCTAAATATGAATAGCGCATATAATAATCTAATATAAATATTCCTTAGGCCTCCCCTAATACTACAGTCGGGTTATTATCCCCGGAACGTAATCAGTTGGGTCGGGTTATCCTGGCAAGAAATGTAAAAATATCCGCTGTTTATTTGTATCAAACTCGGGCAAGAGGCAACCCAAACGCGTATTCAAACTGAATATGAATGCAAACTGCCCCGGCGAACGGGCGGAATGGCGAAAATCAAATTAGGTATGGCGTGAATACTTCACGGCGACGGCGGGAAAAAAAATTGAAATCAAATATTCATTGACTTTCAACCGGATAAGCCGGCCCGCAGCCATTTCAATACATTTTATTATCTATTTTCGTTGTGAGGACCACGCCTCGGTGACGCGGACCCACACTCGCCAATATATCCCGACAAATCCTATATTTAATCATTTAAACGTATAACTTATTTCAATGATGCCCGATTATGACCATTCGGTACGATTTTCCTAACAACGAAAGTGAAGCTGATTTCTATTAGAAAGGTTTTTGCTACTTTCAACGTTCAGGGGTTCTTTTAAGGTCAGAGCAAAATGGCATTCTATAAAATTGACCTGCGGATGGAATAAAAAAGGTCGAATTTTAGAGAATGAATTTTCTCTATAAATCTCTTTGATATTACAGTCCCTATTAAAGGTTCATGTCTAAAGCTATTTACTTTGAATGATATCTTTCCCGTTTTAAACAAATGGACAAAAATATGTCGAGAACATAACTTTTGATAATGTTTAATATTCTTTTTCACATTATTTAGTTAATAAATCACGTGTTGAATGGAGACTTAATTCAAAGGGTGATTTTTATGTTAAGCTGTTGAATCTGTGAAAAATAAAAACCTTTTAGCCTTTTCAGTACATTAAATATGCGCGAATAATGCGTTTAATAGCACCCTTTACTTTTATTTACGACCTTTGCCGGTTGAAAAAATAATTAACGATGTCCCTTTGCAAAATATTTTCCATTGTCTCTGTCTAATAATTTAATTTTTAGGATATAAAATACCAATGAGAATAAATCCTTTATTGCCTATTTTGAATTTGCATAGGGTTGTATCGGTAACGTGACACTCGCAGGCGAGACGTCTTGTATCGAAATCATCAGAGCGTTACCGAATATGTTCACGTTCGTTTGGCATTCAAAGTGCCAGCGAAGCTTGAAGTAAATGCCATTACACAAAGGTAAATGCGACATGTGAGAGACAAAGTTCATAAATATTAAACAAAAAAAAAAAAACTAGCGCAAGCAATCTCTGCGGAGCGGATTCCATTTGGTCGTGCGAACCGCCTCACGCGCCTGAGGGACGCATTTCTACGAGTGCGTGCTAGCTAGCGTGAAAATTTCACCTCTCGCTTTGCATAAGAGTAGTGCCATCTATATTTCATTCCTCACAGTTCGTGATGTGTAAAGACGCCTATCGCGTGAATCATAAATGGCAATCGTTTTCTTCGAGTGTCATAAAATTTCTGAAGTCAAAAAAGGCACATCACTAGAGTATTTTTAAACTTTATGCTCTTCACGTACAAACGTTTCCACGCCCTTCTCTTTTGTTTTCACCGCGGTGTGTTTACGATTTTCTTTGAGAAATTATTATTGTCGTAAATATCCACCGTGTGTGTAATAAAATTGTTAACTTATTTTACAATTCAAATGCAATAAATATTTACGGGTCGAAGAAATAATCTATTGGATACAGTACAATGTTGTTAGATTTTCGGTTGATTTTTATATAATCTGATCTGTATTCAATTCACTTCACGAAACACTTCAATTTCGCTATTTTTGTACATGTCGAGGCAATTCTAATACCGGCAAAGCTTCTGAAGTAGAGCTCTCAGACTGTGTAAGGCTGCAATCTTACTTAGCACCTCGGTACAAAGGAATGTGATCTTTATATGGATGGAGTGAGGGTTGTCTGTTGGTTTGAGTAAATGTGTTCGGCGCGTGCTAAGTGGGTGCACGTGGCTTGTCCCTGGGGAGAGACGGGAATACACAGGGTTTAGATGCATCTTGTGGCCAACCAACAGCTCCTGTTATTATTACGTGTATTACAATTAATTTCGTTTAAAACAATCTCTAGTTTGAGTGGTTGTTGCTCATTGTAACAACTTTTGTGCTGTTCTTTATAATTAAACTTTAACGATTTATAGCCAAAGTTGATGTTTGTGGGCCTTAACATGTGACTGTGGAATAGTTTAACCAAATATAAAGTTAGTTCGAGAGTACAACATAAGTTTTAGACTCAATGCATTCCATAACTTATTACTCTTCAGAAACAAAGTTTCAGGAGCTTGTACGCGTTATCAAAGTTTAAGATTTAGATTGTGACTCAGGACAACAACAAAACAAAATGAAAAGTTGAATTAACTAATCAATCCATGTAAAATTTTGATTATGTATATAATTATGTAAGTCGTAGTGAAAAACAACAACAAAAAAAACTACGTATGTTGATCGTATTTTAACCAGACGAGGCAATATTCAGATTCAACACATTCATTCGACAGTCTATAACCAATAACCATTCAAGCTTTCATAACGTTCAGTAGGTACTACATTAGTGCACGAGTCTAAAATAGACTCACAAATTTAAACAATGCAAAATGAAACCTGAAATTTTAGTATTCAGAGCACATCTCTATGACACCGGACCTAATTCTGTCATTTACGTACATTGGGCGTACGAAAATACACCGCCTAGTACCTAATACCTCTGCAGGGATTACCCCCGTGCCTACACTATATCGATATTTGCTACTTTATCGAGTCCCAGTTTTGCACATCCCTAGAGGTGCGGTTCCGAATGCATCTCGTGTGATGCATCGATATGAGAAAGTGGGATAGCAAACACTTGGGACATCCCTGTAATCACCTGTTTACGGAACGGCACTTCTTTCTACTTTGCAAGTAAACAAATACAGTACTTCGCTTTTATTGAATGTTGAGCAGTGTGAGTAAACAGATACGGATTTTACTGAGATTTTATTACGCGTTAGTGATTGTGTTTTGTTTGTTTATTAGTTTGAGTATGTGTCTGGCGTAATAGCTGGAGATAGAAAATTTTAACGTAAAAAAAAACAATGTTTCGATCGAATAAAGTACATAAAATCAGACATTACTCTGCGCCAGACGTTGTATTCTTTAAAACTGTAGACGTCAGAACGCATCATTAGACGAGATAGTTGTCAAACGTGAGTCTATCACTAATGATAAAACTACTTAAAAAAAGCAAAACAATTAATTAGCCTCATAAAACAATGTAATTACTGCTGTATTAAAATATAATGAAAATGAGATTACATCAGCAATCAATACACTTTTAAAATAAAGCCGTAAATACACGCACGATAATTCATTAACACAGTTAAACCTTTTAATTTAATACGTAATAATCTCCCGCTCCTACAGTTTCTCATCATTAATTAACTTCGGTATTATCATGGCTTCCAAAAACTACCATTATTATATTAACCTCGTCAAGCAAAATATTGTAATTAAAGGCTGTTTTGCAATAATTTCGTGAACACTTTCAGTGGAAGGAGACCTCTAAGGGATTAGCGCGTGTAAATAATAGAAGATTATTTTGTATGTAAGCGGAGACTTGATAGTTTTCTCTGATTGACTTAAATTGGCATTTTGAATAAGCCATTTTTAACATTTGTAGCTGGTGGAACTAGAAGCTGGTTTTAATTGTTAAAAATTTTTGCCCCTCACTAGATATTACTCCTGTATGGTTCGTTTATAAAGATAAAAAAACGCATAAATGTAGTCAGATCTGTACAACTACTCGTAGTTCAAAATAATAAATATCTGTGCTTCTTCTTCTTATCGTGTCGATGACAATCTATATCGACTCGGCCCAAAACTGGGCCACGAGTTTAGCGCTCTCCGAAACGTCCATCAGCTCCTGTAACGAACAGACGGCAGGGCACGCAGGGCACTATATTAAGTGCCTCATCGTTTGTGGAGCAGCACCACATTTACACTCCAGGACAGAGCTATCAATGAACCTGGCCAGATTTTCCTTGCTTCGGCCTACGTGGGCACGGAGTCTGTTTATGGATTTCCAGGTCAGCCAAGGCAGCTTCTTTCCAAGAGGGAGATTTTCAGCAGGCGGCACGAATAGATTTGGTCTATCTCGCCCAACCGAGCCCGAACCGAGAAAACTTGCGAAAATCTGTGATTTTAGATTGAAAATGTAAACAAAAGAAAATTAGTTTTACAAAGACATCAAAACATGACACACTTCTCATTCACAACCTTAATTCCAATTCACGTAATTCAACAAAACTAAATCACATTCCACAAGCTGAATACAGCCAATAATTCCATTGGAGCCAACAACAATGGCCCCTTAAGAACCGATAGCGATAAATCGAAACCACGAGCATTGATCGTCAATAGAGCATTAAGGAGCTGACACTTTTACAATATACATTAAGAGTGTGTTTTAGCAAATCACTTCCTGCCCGGCCGAGCCCCAAAAAGGATGGTTAAAAAAATAGTGAGTGCGGGAAATGACATAGTGGAAATCCATTGACGACCTTCTTGCTTCGCCTTAAGGTAAATAAAGTGCCCACAATTGAATAGTCATTCTTAGAACGATAGAAATTGTCCGCAGCATTTACATTGTCAGCTTTACGAACAATAAGCGAAGCACTCTCCGAACAAATAAGTCAATGGTGTTGCAATTATTACTGGGTGTTAGCGTAGTGGCGTTTATCGGCGATTTTCATTGTTATTACTTACATGCCTCGGGCTTGCACGCGATTATAACTTGCCAGTAGATTCACAGTAATTCTGATAGTAAAATGTACAATTAACAGAGGTTTAAAAAGCTGTTATTTCACGATACGCTGTTGTGTGTTTTCCGTATGCGCTTTTTATGTCTTTTTAAAGACTTTATTTTGTAAACGAATGCAGTTTAACGCAAAATGTGGCGTACGTATAATAGAACAGATATAGTAATCCTAACTAATATTACAAATGCGAAAGTAAGTTCGCTTGTTACCTTTTTACGCCTATACCACTGAACTGGGCTTCCTGAAATGTTGTATATACGTTTCCAGGTATACAGAGACGGACATAGGGTACCTTTCATCCCGAAAATGCTCTTCGCGAGAAAAACATCAAAAACTTTAATGTGATACCTAATAGATGGCGCTACATGTGCGATCCAAATTGACTGTTCAATTCTAAATTATAGCATAAAGCGGGCAAACACTAGTGTAAATAAAAGTCATTTCAAAACCTCATGAAGCAGAAACCTTCATTATGAAAAAAATTCTACACCATCGTAAAAACCATTTGTTTATTTTTCAAAAGCCATCCCCAATAATTCACTCAAGCAAAATTTCCCAATTAACACCAAAATCAACACCTACATCAGCAAATCCAATAAATTTCTCACCTATGCTCCCTGAAAATGTAATATAGGAGGATTCTTACCCAATTTTAATCCTCATCATGTGGTTTAAATGTAATCCTGTTAATAGGCAATTTCAGCGTACCTATCCGTGTCCGTAGTCTCTGACAGGATACCATGCAGTCACCCCGGGGACACCCTTTGGTAATTATTTTCTCTTACTACCCACAACTAGTGAGGTGCCTCGATTCAAAATTGGATTTTATACCCGGCTGTGACATGAAATATGGAGGTGTAGTTGCTGTGTGTAAATTGAACGGATATTACATTGATTTCGGTTTAGTTTTCGATGATTGGGTGTGGATTATTAAATAATATGAGTGGGTCTGTACTTTGAATAACTTACAATGCGATCACGATAAGAATGAAACTGTGATGGCATCACAATGTGACGTCATGCACTTTTTATGAAAATAACATTTGCAATGTAATAGCTACAGTATATATAAATATGGCTGAACATTAATTTGCTCAAAGTATTTTTTGTCCTACGTAAGTTGACAGATAGAGGTCATTGACGTTATCATTCTTATCGAGGTTTAATAGTAATTTTGACAATGCGACTTAACTGTTACAAAAACGCTTGATTAGAGCGCGTTTAAATCATTTTATAGTGATTTCTTATATTTATTTCATTTCTTATAATTATTTGTTTTAGTAGTACCTACACCCAGTCAGCTTATATCGATTTATTTACAATGAAAATGATAGATCAACTCAAAAACACAATCCAATTAAAACATAGTTCAAGATTCTCATGTGACGACTATCTAAACCTAAACTAGTTCTACAACAAGATTCGTCTCATTAAAGGAGTGATATCCCGGAGCAGTATAAAGTAATTCCACCCAACTACTTCCAAGTTACACTCTAAAACATAACTAGAGTCCTGCCACATTAACACGAACACTTAAGTGCAAGTTATTCGCCCTTGTTTGGTTATATTAAAGGATTCCTGGAATAATTATCACAAAGCGACTTACGCACCCATTTATTAACCATCTTAATTACTAAGGCCAAGTTAATTACACTGAGTAAAACTTAGCGCCTAAAGAGCGTTATCCCCTTAATTTAGTACAGGGTAGCTTTCCCGGAAATCTCTTCATGTCATTCCCCTGTGCGATATCCTCCAACTTCGGATGATATCAAATAGGTACATTTAATGTCCTCAACTTTTGTGTAATAAAATTACGGAAAAATTCTTCGGCTGCTTTTAACATTTACTTTTATTTATGGCCCTAATAATTTACTGCCACCTAAATTAAAGCAATGCTTGTGATATAGGACAAAGGCACCTTTATTCTTTGGTGGATTTTCGAGTCTTCGGTAACATATTACTGGACTGGGGATGAGGGATGATGCTTTCTAAGATATTGCACAAGATCTATCGCAGATTTATGAATGAGCAGTAACGGAAATAATTTCTGAACGTTTTTCGTGTATCACAGTTATTTAAATTAACTGATAAGCCAAATTCACGAGCCAAATGATATTTATCTACGCTGGTTGCCAACGAGCTGGTTGGCAAATCAATTTATGTCGTACTTTAAAAGCGGATATTATTATGAATATCTATCAGAACAAAACTGTATGCACCGCAATAGGCTTATGTGCAGTGGTTTCAAATTCATTTGAAGTAATTTCCGCGATGAAATTTCATAGGCAACTGGTTTGCGTTGTGGATAGTACAGGTGTTCGGACAATGAGAACGCGGCTGAAGCACAGGAGCCCATCTCATTACCCGACTGACCGCAGTTGAGTAATGATGAGCGAACACATAGTCACGCTGCCAGCGCTAACCGCTCGCGCTTTTTGCGGCTTCTACATAAACAAAATGCGCATTCATAATACATTATCCCATTGTTTATTCGAACGCGAAAAATTATCCTTGATTTATTGTTTTCATATTTCTGCTAGTAATCATTTGTCTACAAATGATATTTTACTATACTGTTCGTATAGTAAAATACGCAATATATTACAATAACGTTCCCCCACGCTCCAATATAAACAATTAACCTGATACGATCCTATAGAAATTTTAACTTAGGGCTACTTACACACGCATTCTGTAACAATCATGAAAAATCAATGTGGGGTCATTTATAAATAATTTACAGTAATGCGACCCAGATCCTTTGAATATAATGTTACATAAAATAATAATACGAATGTGTCGTTCATGAAATTCCATGAGTCGCGCATGTACGCTGTTTCAATCGGGTGGAATGTGGGGTGTGGTCGCGGTGTTTCGCCTGGCGATCGCACAATTGCAATCAGCCTAATATGTTGAACAGTAGGTCCATCTCATTACCATGGGCGACCACAGGTGAATGATGGCGCGGCGCTAGTGCCCGAGGCCGTTTTGTTTGTGGTCGATTTAACGCCGACGACAAATTGCGTGTTTGCCATTTGGCCGAGAGATCATCCCTACTTCTGAACGAAATAAATCCACTGATTACTTTTGCGCAATTTGAAATATTAACGTGAATTGTTTCGCGCGCCCCTGGCCTGTTGTATTGTTTAATTCTGTACTGTGAGTGATAGCATCGCATTTACTTTTGTGTTGAGCTCGGTTCAAAGTTATCAGCCAATTGTATCGCATTGTAATGCAACTGCGTTTATTAATGGTTTACCATAAAACAACAAAGTTTGACAAATGTTTTATCAACACTTTGTTGAAGCGGTTTTGTTGTGATGAAGGACGGGAACATTTGTGAACTTTATTCGGTTCAGAGACACTAAAACATTCCGCTAGAGTCTATTAGTCTGCCTGCTCGTGAGGGCCAAAGTTATTTTTCTTAGAAACATAAAACTACAGAGAGTAAAAAAATGGTGAATGGTTACGAACTACAAATGTGCTGGCTTATATAAACCCGCAGTTAGGTAATGACTGTAACTGTATCCTTACTAAAATATTTACAGTAAAAGTTTACCAGCTAAGAAATTTTCCTCCATTTGGCCGTTTATTCTGAAATAGTGTAATAAAAGGCAGCTAAAATGTTCGTACCGTTATAAAAAGAAAGTACCCTAAAAAAGTTCATATTTATTTCCTTGTAGAAAACGAACTAACTCTTGTTTTCATCCTCTTAACAAGAAAGTAATCTGTCGACCTACGTCGCGATAACGGGATTTTTATGTAACAAACTCGAGTCGCGCCTACCCTCACCTAGCCCGGGGCTCTCTCCAAAAATCCCCGCATTGTCAGATTCTACTAAGGATTCGGAGTAATATACATTTTCCCGTGTTGGAATTACAGCTGTATTTTGCTCATGCTACATAAAATCGGCGTAAAGGCGACGCCCATGAAAAGGCCCGGGTGAAAACCTATAGCATTTATTTAGTTGGCTCGAATGTAACAATCCACTGAAAGTTTTAGTGTCGGCAGTTCGGGCGCTGGTCGTTTCATAAGCGTGGCACAGTAAACTGTGGGTAGCTAGATTCCTACGTACCTATATAACGAATGCACCCCAGGCAAGACAAATTCATCCGCCACTACCGGGCGCGGCGCCGACGGATCTCGATATGTCGATGCGACTCGCTCGTTACCTTTCACTACGATTTTCAAGCCACACGATACATTTTCATAGAAATCGAGAAATGCCGCATAGCAATTTTGATATCCGTATCTGTATTTTTCCGGTAACATTTTAATTTCCATTAGATGTTATAGGTATATTCCATTTCATTAAAAATCTAGGAATCTGTTTGGTTTAAAATAATATAATAATTCAAATTTTTTCCTACAATATTTTCTGGTGAATTTAATCAAATCCTTACATATCTCTAACATGAGTTTTGTCTAATACGTAGTGCTTAAATGACAGATCCTAGAAGAGGTATAATTACTATGTCTGAAACCGTAAGATAATTTAATTAATGGATTGATGAGTACCTTTGTGAATGTTAATTCCAATCCATCTAATAGATATAATCCTTCGCACTCAATCTAAGAAGCATGATTAATTGTAGGACTTAAGGTTCAATTACGCCTATACGGACAAATTGCTAAACAGCTGTGGACACTGGACTCTGATGAATACTACAGTAAATTTTAATAATCTTTCGGAATATTCAGGTGTCCATCTTGACCAAACTTTAATTGATGTAAATGTGTTTTCATAACGGTGAACGAAAACAGTGTATGAGGAAACCAGCATGTTCTAGAAGTAAAACATTCTAAGACATCAACACGTCTATGAACACGCAATGGACCTTCGTGGCAGGATAAAGCCCATTCTCTCTCACAGATAAGAGCCTTCCCAGCAATGGGAACACTGTAGGCTGATAATACTATATTTTCATCATTATATAAGCCGTAGGAGCGTCCACTGCTGAACATAGGTCTGCCCTATAAATTTCCAATAGAAGCAGCAGAAAGTTGCTATATTTTGCTTAATCATTACAGAATTTTTTTTTGGAAACTGGAACTAAAATTCAACTCAACTTAACAAAACAAGTCGTAACTAAAACATTAAAGTGATATCTCACAACTAAACTCTAGTAAAAACAACGTTAACTCTTCAGTACATGTACCCAACGCTTTATATTACTTAACCGCTCGAAAATTATATACAAGCGGCGCGTACGGCTTGTTACACGTATGCCACTAAATTTTAGTTAAAGTCGTTGGCGGCAACAGGTGTGCGGGATGAGCCAGTCGCCGACTCGCAATTATCATGACTCTGGTTACGCTTCCGGAACATAACAATACTATACCCTTGTCTTATATACAGATAGATAGTCAGCCAATCAAAAACTCGATTGGATATCCAAAAAATTGGTCGCATTGTGTAAAAGTTTACAATGCAACGCCAGCCGAATTCGATTTTTCGAATTTTTGAACCGCGAATTTGTTTTGGCTATGGTATCAAAAGCCGGTAACTCGATAGACAATTGTAAATGGTTTTGAAAGTTGAGCTCTCGTTTTTTAAAGAAAATAATTCTTCACTTAATCTACTGTTAAACTTTTTTGATATTTAACCATAATTATATCAATCAAATAAAAAAAAGTAACAGCTCTTTCTTCTATGTATAAACTTTAACTGTGCCAAATTTCATACATACCTCCGCGTAATTTTTGTCAAGCGGGTACAAAGTTTTTGCATCACTTATTCATATAGACGTGTCCTAAATATTGAGATGAACAGACCATAAGAACACAATACTAAGTGATTGACTTGACGTAAAAGCTCTCGGCAACCGAACAAAAATAAAAGCCATTATTTCCAAACATAATAAATTAGCTGCCAATAAATACCTACCAATTATAATGATAAACGATAACAGAAACGAGTACGTTTGTTTAACATTTTGAGGTTATACTTAATACGCAGCAAAAACATTGATTCAGTAACCGCAGAATAATAATCTCTTTTAAACATAACAGTTTATTAAAACAATTTTAATTAACTACATTCCGTCGGACGCCACCGCCGATGAACCGCCCTTTAGGTGACCAATTTATATTTGTTTTAAGTTTATTTTGCTGACAGATGTTCGGGACACACGTTGGGCACGACGCAATGTTCCAACAACAGCGCATCACATTTTATTCACTTGTCAATTAAATGTCACACGCGATTCGGCGCGAATTTACTCACTGGCTTGCGAATATCAACCGCCCAAATGGAAATTTGCATAAAAAACACATAGGTACACAGCTTTACATCGAGTGCGTATCATTTAGTTTGCCCAACTGAGGTCCTGTGCTATCAAAATTGATTCCGAACTTGTTGAAGTTTTAAAATAGCCAATAAACTATTTGAATAGGAATATTTAAATGGAACACCGGCTGGTATTGATAATTTAAATATTTATCCCAACTGCCCGACGTATAAATTGGGTTTCCATTAAAATATTTTGATTGTGCTTTTGTAGCAGTAAAGTATGCTCCTCAGCAATTTTCGTGCCGGCTATAAAGAATTTTTCAATAATGCAATCCAAATACAGAACTCGCAATACGGAATTGGGCTTTTTGAAAAATAAATGTTTGAATGACGCATTTTAGGGAAGAGCCTCGTAATTTTTGTCATAATATTTACACGTTTTATTGCAAGACGGTGTATTTTGGAAGTTTTGATGGAGCCGTAAGGGGCGAGGCCCATAAATCCGAGGCAGAGTGAAGCACGCAACGAATGTGTGCGGCGAACAGATTTATACGTTTGTCTTGCTCCGCGGTGCACGTCCACAGTCAGACAAAAATATTACTGCCTACCAGAAATGTGCCTCCGTACACTGCCATGCAAAAAAACAACTGCTGCAATTGTTGTGTTGGACATGTTTACTGAAACTACACTTCCTTTGTTTAAAATGGCATTAGATTATGCTCTATCGTTGAATATGGCATGATAGTAAATAACTATTACTATTACGATCGATCGAATCGTGGCATTAATTTCTGACAGTACCTTCATATAGATGTATACTTGACCTTAAAACAAATAAATAATTTTAACACGTTTTCTGTGGAAAATTCAATGGAGGCCTTCTGGTGGATTTTCCAATGAATGCCTACTATCTCGAAATTAATAGAACTGACTGAAAAGGCCGTCTAATTGAAAATGATTGGGTTCTCCATTTATTGATATTTTCTTATTATTAAAACTCATTTTCAAACATCTATTTGTTGTTTTGTATCGGTTTTGTTAGCAACATTACACTGCTAGCTAGCTTAAACAATAAAAACGTTACAAACCCAATAATCACACATTCCCCATCTAAATTCTAATTAACAGTGATTCCAAAAACCCAAACATTTAGATTTTATTTACTGTGAAAAGGGTCCTAAATGTATTTTAAAATCACAAAATTGGATAGATTCTGATGTGTCAATCGAGAATTAATTTAAACTTTGCTGGCCAAAGCGAGCAGCGAGGCTGCCCAAGGGACCAAACGGGCATCAAATCGAATAGAAGGTTATAATTGACTGCCGCTATACGAACAACAACCGACTCGATCCTCATAAATCAATCAAATTTAGACTCTAAAAGTGGAGAGTTAGAATTGAGAATCGTACGTGACATACGTCCGTTTGGATTCCATTTTCGCTTGGACAGGGGTAAGTCGATGTCGTGGCGAGTCCAACACTCACTTAGTAGGTGTTCCACAAAAGTAATTTGCAAGGTTCGTGGCCGATCATTTAGATCTTCCCGCATTTACATAGTTAATTAACGTTTTCCCATATTATTATCCCAGCTATTATTAGTATCACCGGCTTATATGCAAAACATTGGGATCGTAATTTGAGCCTACACGTAGTTAGGTCCACTATTATAATGTTTGACATGTTATTTGGGTGCTTGGTGAACTATTTTGCATGAAGTTTCGTTGAATTTTAAATAGGCGTGAAAAAGAGCCCCACTAGTTGAGTTATGAAACTTGAGTAAAACCTTCAATGTAGATTATCACGTCTACTTCGAGCAGGAATAGAAATCGTTATATCACACTCATTAAAGGAATGATGCTAATCAAAATGGCGGCGCGCATTGAAAGCCAAATCAGCAACACCATGTTAAATAAAATTGTCACCACAACGAGAATCGCCTAGTATGTCCGCGATAATTATTTCGTTAATTAGACCTATTGTTTTGCTAAACGTTTGAATACTACAATTACTGCTGTAATATAGGTAATGTGGGTAATTCTAAACTTTCATTAATTAAGGGTAAATAATGACATTGTCATTAGGCTTGTGGGTCGAATTAAATGGCATTTGAAAGCGATAGATGTGTTTTATTTACACCGGTATCTAGTACTAGGATAAATTAAATATGTTACACTCTAAACGAGTAAAGTTACGTAAATATTTTTTCTTTTTTTGTCAATATTTTCTTATCTAAGAATAAGTCAACAAATACCAATTCAATAGACCAATAAATCACTTAAATCTACCTCCAAAATAAAGTAAGAAGATACAACTAAGCAAATTCTCCGCCAATTTAATTCCCAAGGTGAATCAAAAGCAAATAACTCACAAATCTAACACTCAAATGCGAACTACTAACCAGCAGACCACAGAACTATTAACTTTAACACAGAACGCCGTGCCCCGAGGATCTGGCCATCTCCTGTCTACGCGTGACAGTTCAGGCGCCTCCAAGACTTACAACCCTTCACTTCTACACCCCTGGTGGCAAATTAAAAACGTCAATCAACACTATTTACTGATAAATCACAAACCCCATTATTCGAGCCTATTAATTGCAGTCGGCTTAATAGAGTTCATTCATTTGTGTTCAATTGTAAGAAAATAAATGAAATGCTTTGATTGGGCGGTCGCGTTCGCGGGTTAAGACGTAAATTTTGAATTAACACCTGGTTTTGTCGGAATTTGCATGTCAAGTCTATCAGATTTTAATGGGTTTATAGCGTTACGCAGTGCCGTTTAAATTTTATAAGCGTTTTAATGTAAATCTGATGAAAATTATTCATAACTTTATATAAGTTCTGAGATTTTCGCGGTTAAAACACTTTCCTAGGTAAATTTTATTCTAGATAGGTGTGATTTCTAGGAATCGTACCGATTAGTGCGTGTTTTATTTTTAGGGTTCCGTACGTCCGAATACAAAAACGGAACCCTTATAGGATCACTCGTGTGTCCGTCTGTCTGTCGCTTACAGTCAATTATCTCCGAATCTACAAGACCGATTGGGTTGAAATTTGGTACACATATCAATTCCTGTGACCCAAGCACAGAGGTGTGACGTGAATAGATGAAATCTGTATGTGGGAGGTAATTTTTGGGGGGGAAGGGGAAAATGAAAAAAAAAGTTTTGAAAACTGCATCGTGTGACATATCAAATGAAATGTCTTGTTGAGACAATCTTAAATGTATTTTTTTTGTAATTTTAAAATAAATAGTTTCCAAGTTATTCAAGAAAATAGACGAAATTTCACCATTCCCCCTCCCCTCTTATCTCCGAAACTACCGAACCTAAAATTTTGAAAAAAATACAGTAATTAGTTTTCTACTTATAGATTATAGGAAAACCTATAAGAAGTCCATATCTGTATATGGGAGGTAATTTTTGGGGGGGAAGGGGAAAATTAAAAAAAAAAATATTGAAATCTGCATCGTGTTACATACCAAATGAAAGGTCTTGTTGAGACAATCTTAAATATATTTTTATTGTAATTTTAAAATAAATAGTTTCCAAGTTATTCAAGAAAATAGACGAAATTTGACCATTCCCCCCCCCTTATCTCCGAAACTACTCAACCTAAAATTTTGAAAAAAATACAGAAATTAGTTTTCTACTTATAGATTATAGGATAACCTATAAGAAGTCCATATCTGTATATGGGAGGTAATTTTTGGGGGGGGAAGGGGAAAATTTAAAAAAAAATATTTGAAAACTGCATCGTGTGACATATCAAATGAAAGGTATTGTTGAGACAAACTTAAAAGTATTTTTTTCGTAATTTTAAAATAAATGGTTTCCAAGTTATTAAAAAAAAATAGACGAAGCTTGACCATTCCCCCCCCCTTATCTCCGAAACTACTGAACCTAAAATTTTGAAAAAAATACAGGTATTAGTTTTCTACTTATAGATTATAGGATAACCTATAAGAAGTCCATATCTGTATATGGGAGGTAATTTTGGGGGGGGAAGGGGAAAATTTTAAAAAATATATTTGAAAAGTGCATCGTGTGACATATCAAATGAAAGGTATTGTTGAGACAAACTTAAAAGTATTTTTTTTGAAATTTTAAAATAAATGGTTTCCAAGTTATTCAAAAAAAATAGACGAAGCTTGACCATTCCCCCCCCTTTATTTCCGAAACTACTGAACCTAAAATTTTGAAAAAAATACAGGAATTAGTTTTCTACTTATAGATTATAGGATAACCTATAAGAAGTCCATATCTGTATATGGGAGGTAATTTTTGGTGGGGAAGGGGAAAATTAAAAAAAAAAAATGAAAACTGCATCGTGTGACATATCAAATGAAAGGTCTTGTTGAGACAATCTTAAATATATTTTTTTTGTAATTTTAAAATAGATAGTTTCCAAGTTATTCAAGAAAATAGACGAAATTTCACCATTCCCCTCCTTATCTCCGAAACTACTGAACCCATTTTTTTTTTTAAAATACGGAATTTAGTTTTCTACTTATAGATTATAGGAAAACCTATAAGAAGTCCATGATATTAAAAGAACATGGTAAATCACTCAATATTGTGCGTACCAATTTGGGTCAGATTTTTTTTTATTTAACTTTGATTAAGCAATAATCTTCAAAACTCTCAACTTAATAACGTTCATGAAAATTCAAACAAAAGTCTTCATAGAGGTATAATATCCCATCTTATAACAAAAAAAAATCGCTTATACTTTCCAAAAACAAATTAACTTTCCAATTTTCTAATAACACAGATTCTTTGTAGAAACATAGTGTACGAACAACAAAAAAAAACCTTTTCCAAATTAATATCAATAAAGCGATGAATTTTATGGTAGCGGAGTTGAAAACCCTTCAATCTTCCGTCGGTACTTTAAGGTGTGTTGTTCGTGTAATAAAAATTAACATTTACTTTGTACAACCTCTTGTAATCATACCTAACAATGGCCCGGGGTTGTTTTGATGTCTGCAAAGGATCTCGATTAATTTTGCCTTTTAATAAAAAAAATATGGAACAAAATCCTGAAAGGCCGTTCAAGGGAAGGTTAGCCATTTAAAATACTGGGCAGATGTTGTAGATTTATGGACGTATTATAATTTCTCGGATATTAAAATATCTGCTTAGTGGCTTTTGACATGAACTGGGCGGAAAATGAGAGGGATGCTGAAAAATTGTGCGATTAGCAAAAAGTAAAGAAAATGTTAATAGCGATCTAATTACTTCGCTTTAATTTTGCTGTGTAGCCGCGGAGATTAGCATAGTTCCAGGGAATATTGTAGCGAGCAATTATAGGATTAAATCAAGTGGAACTTTAGCTTTTATGTGTTCGGATAATGCGGCAGATTCTAGGATTTCTAGACACTTACTTTAAGAGATATAAGTACATACATAAGTAGACAGTACACTTAAATTTTATGTCAGATAAAATATAAGTGTGTACTTATATATCTCAGCATGGTTGGCGCAGTGGTTGTGCTATCGACTGTTGGGCTACGTGTCGCGGGTTCGATTCCTGCACGGAACAAACATTTGGATTATCTACAAGTAGATTTCTGGCTGTAGCTCTGGGTTTGTTAGTGCGAATTTAACCCGGCGAGGATGTGATGAAAAAAGTTACGTGGAGGTTGTCGAGGGTCTTTTTGACCCTGTATGTGATTGGGCTTAAAAAAGCAGTTTTTTTAACGCTTATGTTTAATAAGTATTATGTTAGTTGAATACTATTCTTATGACTTGATAATATTTAATAAAACACGCATATAATAATACAAAATAATTATAATTAAATCACTTTTGCCAAAGTACTACAAAATGATAAACTTTTTCATAAAATTACGCAATTCAAACTAAAATAATAAAAATATGAATACTAATTTTATAATAATCTTTAATTTGGTGCTTATGTAGTATACAGATCAATCAATTCCACTAACAGTCTTTAATCACTGATAAACTACATGTTGTCATTGTCAGTCATTGCAGCACAATTCTGGCTGAACGAAACGGTGTTTAGGACAAATATATGAATGGCATTCCTCACAAACATTTGCTGTCTTGCAATGGCGAGTATAAGGACATATTTGGCATCATTTTCGTGCACCTAGAACTTTTACAGGTGCTCCTGAATGCGTGTACTCACATAATTCTCATTTTCGCTACCGTCGGATAACAAAGTCGTCTTCACTGTAGAATTGCATTAAAATATGACGTATGCACTCATCCTCAAGCTTCAGGTTACCCATTTTTTATAAAAAACACTAGAAAGTATAATAATATTAGGTAAAAACATTTTTGAAGCATCGCAAAAAAATATAACGCTGCGGTTGTGGCAGGGTCATATTTACCCTTTTCGACTCCAGGCACGTGTAGCTCACGTCTCAGGCGGCTTCCGACTCAATTTCGGTGCGTGGCATACGCGCGGATTCCTTAGCAACAGCTACTAAGACGCCCAAAACCCTATAGTCGCGGGAAAAAAAACTACACATGACTAAAAATTGTCAGGGTCAAATTGACCCTCCCACATCCTCGCCGGGTTAAATGATTGTTAACACACCCACCACATAGGAGAAGTTCTCAGTATGGTGAAGAGAATTTAAAAAAAAATGTTAGCTTGTTATCTCTACAAAACTCACTTTTACCTTTATTGTTCCTAACCACTAAATAATCACTGTTTACACAAAAAACTATTCAAAACCGAATTGGTTAAATACTCAATTCATTAATAATTTAAATAAAAACAAAAGGTAAACTAAAGCAAACAGCTTTGTTCCAAATACCTTATTACCACATACATTAAAAACATCACACATTAAACATCCAGTTTTGGTACATTTAATACTATAACTCATTATTAAACCATGTTAAATGGCGATTTGATTTCATTATAAACCAAAAACCGTAACTCTACGCAGGCGAAATCCGACCAAATCAAATTTGCATTTAGTGGATATTTAAATGTAACCGCATATTATGTTATTAAAACAATTATTTAAATAGTTTCATGCACGCAACTTCGATTTTAAAACGTGTAGCGTTTGCTTTATAAGTGGCCATTTTCGGCTATCAAAATTTTACGGCTTAGTTGCATATAAGTGCTTTCATAACGTATCTTACAACAGTCGGTAAGCGAGAATCAAGCTATAAAGAACCATTTTAATCCATTCATCATGCGATCACTTTGTAATTATGATGTTTTCACACATTGTACGGTCAGATCATATAGGTGTGCATAGCTTGATGTGTGGCGGTGTATAAGAACCAAATAAAATCCGTTAAAAAAATCTGGAACGTTCTTTTCGGATTTATTTACGAAAAGCCATGTCTCCCACTTGTCATTTCAGCCATCTAATTAATTCGAATAATGGAAAGAACAGGAGAAAGGGAATTGCAGATTTTTGTACGGAGAGTAGCTCTGTCGGCTACTGGCTCTATCGGCCGTGGACACTTAGACAAACAAAAAATAGAATGGACATAATATCCTAAAGCGTCAGGTTTCGGATTTTCTATTCTATGAGATGGTTTGGTCTTTGAAGAAGGCTTACGATCAGCAGTGGACGGCAATTGGCTAATGTATATCATGCAAGAGTGAACGCCAAATCCGTATGTCGTCGGCAAAAGGCTAACAACAAGTTTCATCCACGAATTAATAGAAACGGATCCAACTCAGAGGAATACAGGCTTCCGATATGTTCCGAAAGACATCTAAAGAAATAAATCAGGTTGATGGATGTGAAAACGGATAAATTCCGACCACCAAAATTGAATTTCCTTGAGTTGTGGGAAAAATTTGTATGGTAAATGAGTAGTGGAAACTCATCACTAAAAATCCGAGAAGCGAAACTAGGGATGTTCATTGTCCAGATTCCAATTCAATTTGACCTCTGAAATTCATGGAAATCGATTGTGAAAAACTTGGTTAATGGTTTACAAAACCAGTAATTTCAAAAAAATATTATCACAACTATAATTGTTTTTCAAATCCATGAAATAAATAGTTGTACATTAAAACTTTAAAAAAAACGGGAAATAGACATAGGCTGATACATTTTTCTCAAGTTCTAATGTTGGCATCATAATCGTTTTTGCACACTTTCTTTTTCTTCGCAAAAATGACGATGAAAAACACAGAAGTGTAAAAGCCAATCGACTTATCACCTCAATAACGATAAGAACTGTTAGTAGAATCTACCAAAATCAACGTAGAAATTATAATACAGCCTGAATTCCCCCAAATCCCCCGCGGGAGTTGTTCCATACCTTAATACTAGGTAACTGTACCCTTGTTCCCACAGTTATCAACATTTTGACCAGTGATTATAACGTAATTACTAACCTTGCTTACTTTACACGGGTTTAATTGTTATAACTTTCGTTACAAAACGGGCCTAATAAAATCTTTCATGTTTTAGTTAGGTAAAGTGCTGGTTAATGTTCAAAGATGGTGGTTGTAACCGACTAGTGTGAATTTGAATTAAGTATTTTATTTGTTGTTAGTGGAAAGTGTTTAATGAAACCTTTCCTTTATTATGTACACATAATGTTCGAATTTGACAAAGACCAGGTTTTTCAATACCATTTATTCATATAATTTCGGTACCAGACGGGATAGTGGCTAAACGCGAACTTAACGTTACAAAAAAGTATACCTATTTTTTTGGTATAAAAAAAAACGTAAGTACCTACTCAAAAGTAGTAATATATACCTACCTATCGGTCACAGGTTGGCCCTGTGACCGATAGGTATCAAATCAATCGTCTTCCAAAGTCATCTGATATTCACTAAAATAGAACCTGGATATAGGAAGACAGCAACATTTCCTCCTCACTGACTGCCTTGTCTTTGATCGTGATCATCTTACTGAATCTTAGGTGATAAAGGAATTAGACCCACTCACTTACACCAGTAACCTTTTGTGACTTTGACACCTTGTTGATGTTACTCACAGAAGAATGACTTCCATAGACAATACTAGGTATATCCGTATAAGGCGGGCCCTACACATTAAATTATGTTGATCAAATAACATTGGCATTCCAATCCAAAAGTTCAATGATCATTGATCAATCTTCAATACTAAATCTACCTAACTTGTTTTCGCGTCTAAAATCATGAGGAACTTATTTCATGATTTCCTCGTCTTTTTTCTCGTCGTCTCGTCGAAGCGGAAGAAACATTCAGACTCGAACCGACTAAGAACCAGCGTGTTACTTCGGTTGCCTATTGAGTTACACGGCTGCTTCTCTCTGTTTAGACAGTCCCACGAACCAGTGTGCCAACCCCATTTATTATTTTTAAAGTTCCTACCTTGAAATGAAAATTAAAAACTTAATAAAAAATAAATAAATTCAGATGAAATAAGTCACACAAGTTTTGTTGAAAGCCACGTTTTATATTTCAATGAAAACATAATTTTATATAAAAAAAAACACCTGAATAAATTTATATTAAAAAAACTCTGTTAAGGGGCATAGAACTCGTGGCGACTAGAATTAAAATATTACAATGTAATAATTTACCATAATGTGTCACCGTATTTTGCCATAAAAGTCCCGCAGTGTGTTTTAGCGGTCCTGGTTGACAGGCCTCATTATAGGTAATATTTCAATCCGTGTCAGTCCAGACAATGTTTTATGGTTTTGTTAACGAAATGAGACCGACATATTTGTGACAGTTTTATTTTTAAAGAATTAAGTTGATCAAGTTGTAATTAATTTGCGTGGATCGATAAAATACTGAAAACAGTGGAAAATGACGCAATAAAAAAAAGCAATAGAAGGAGACAAGTGTTCAAGAATGGAAGAAGCCTCTACAGAGGGTCTTTTAATAATAATAATGTTTTTGCCTGTAACAGTGTATTTAAAAAAAAAATATAATGTAGACCTCATCAAAAACTTCCATCAAAAATTGGTTTGGATGAGATACAGTTAGCAGTTTTTGAGATATAGTACATTTCCAAAAACCGCAGATATATCTTTGCTATTCATACAAACACTATGAAAAACTTTTTTTGTTTGATTATATTACTTACTAATCTCAATATAATTATATCCTTAATTGCTTGCTACTACGGAACCCTTCATGGGCGAGTTTATTTTAAATGTAACAATAAACATGTTTTGTATTTTTTTTTTATATTGTAATCTAATTTACATTCACAAATTGTTTTGAATATCAAGTAAATATCAAGTAAATAGTTTCTTATTAAGACATAAACAATTATTAGTGTCACACGACACTAATGTGTGTTTTAGTGTGTTTACAAAAAATATCGATTTTTGTTTGTTTCGTGAACGTAAAAGTGTTTAAAAGATTATAGGAGTAACAAATATGGGCAAACAATATCTAAAGCCATAGTAAAACACTTTCAATGAGTACTCAAACTACTCAAGCAAGTGTAAAAATAGCATCTTAAGCGGCCAGCAGTTTAGTTAAGTAGCTATTACCGTAAAAGCAGTTAAAAGTCATCAGTTTAAAATCGGATCGCAAGAAGCAAACGGTCGCTCAGTGCACGCGCTATTAAACATTTATGCGTTTAAGATAACGTATGGCCACTGCAAGATTTTATAGCGTTTTTATTGACCAATGATCAGATCGGACTGTCGAGGCCAATGTCTTAACTTGCCTAAGACTACTCAACAAACAATTCTTCATTTCACTTTTAAATACACAAATAACCCTTGAAATGTTGATCGGACCAATTGGTCCGCATAACAATTAAAGAACAATTACAAAATGGACGTCCACAGTAGATGATTTAATCTTGTTTTCATGTCGTAGCTATTCATCTACTGAGATGTAACCATGTGTCTTCCTACTAAACGTGTTAAGTTGCATCACTAAAATAGAGCTCATATAACGAGATTACCTTGAATATGTTATCCCAATAAGCGCAAAAGGGTCATAGTGGAAAGATATCTTAATGCTAGTCATTTTATTATATTTATGAAGTCTTCGTACTACAGCTTTGCCCTAAGCTGTAACAAGGGAAGCTATCACGGCCCCTCTTTGACTTGTTGGAACGCAACAAAAAGCAAATGTTTGTTTTACCTCAACAAATTCCAGATTAAGCCCTTTTAAGTTCATGTTACAAAAATGCGGTTGGTTGTGTCAGTAGGGAGGGAAGTCGGCATTGTATTACATATTTTCTACGTCAACCATTCTTAGGATAAGAGTAGCCGCCGGATAACAAACAACACAAAAGGCGAAATAATGAATAGTCCAGAAAAACGGCGCGTCTCTCGTTATGAGCTACATGCATAAATGATACGGCGAATCTGACAAATGGAACGGCAGAGTATAACAATGCTAGTGCCTCCAAGTGGCCGTTCAATTATGCAAATAGGCTGTGCGATGTCCGTCCGGCAATAATAAAACTGTTTAACAGCTGACAAGCGCGCGTCCGCCCGCTTCAAACATTTTGTATTCAGTCACCCGTCTAAGCAATAAAACAAAGGCAGGTACATCATCCATATGACGGGTTGTCCCCGCTCATATTAAATTAGACCGCCGCTGGTCATCCACTTTATTTTTATTTGAATCCCATGAAAATATGAACGTGTTTGCTCGGCCACGTTAGGGAGTCGCGGCCGTTTTATTCGCAAGTCAATGTTTATGAATTTGTTAATAAACACGGCCGGCTCCATGCTGTTACCTTCGCAATTTAGGCGTCGAAAAAATTCGCGACAAAAGTTTTCATTCGCGCCGCTGCCGACCGTAACTGTTATCGCTAATTATGCGGAGTGGGTTATTTGACTGAAATAAAAAGTAATCCGATAGTAATTTGGATAAAAGAGTCTCTCTTTACGAGTTGCCTGGAGTAGATTGGCGAAGGTAGTCGTCTTTAAGGGGGGTTATCATGCAAGGAACACATAAACGCGACTGCGAGTCGTGTGTCGCTCCACGAAATGTTATCGGACCATTGCTTTGAGTCAATGTAGCCGGTGCTACTTCGTAATTCATAATTTATAAACGCTTCAAACTTTATCTAAAATTCTGAACGTGTAATTAGTTTAGTAGACTGTTTTTAATTAATGATGTTAGAATTATGAGTTTATATAAATCATGTAAGTATAATTTTTCGTCGGTAACTCCTCATTAAACTGATTCTCTGGTGCTTCATCACTCAGTTAAATTGCGTTTCGCTTAATTTTCTTTCCCGGCAGGTGTGTTCGACAGCGCAATTATTTACACCGTCAGCCGTGACGTCACTCCCCCGCGCCCCGCTTCCCTCCCCTAGTGTTTCCTCCGAGAATAAAACTTGGTATCGTTGTCTAGATAGTTTGAAACTATAAGTTATTCCCTTTTAAGTTTTACTATTCTGTTTTCTTCACAAATGCCTATCGCAACTTGGCGAATTGCGCGTTCATCATCTGGTCTCATTGCAAGTTCTTCAACTCACTTATTATCTAAGTAAGGGAAAAACGAACAATAAGAATGACTGACTCCGATAGTACATCTAACTGAAACCAAATCTCACCCAATATATCATTTCCAAAGCACTTAGTCATCGTTTTTATCTCAAATTACTTAACGTCGTAACTGAAACATACGACCTAACAATAGCAATTACAATCCGCAATGTCACTCAATTCTGCTAAGAACATCGTATCTGTTAGCATAATGTCGTAAGTGCCTATAGCTGACTCTGTAACCCTTGCGTTAGGCTTTCGGCATTAGATCCAAGGTCGTTTAAACACTTGAAATGTCAAAACCATTTGTTCCCCTCGTGTTTAGAAATGTCAGTGCGGCAGATCCGCCTATGGTGTAGTATCTCTAATTTGACAGTGACACATACGATTAAATTAGAATGTCATGCTTAGCAGAGAAAATGAATTTGCTCGGATTGAGAGGATTTCATTGTTGTTTTTGGTATAAATGATCCTTTAAACACGTGTGGCGTTCGTTTGAGTAATGAACGGGATAGACACTGATGTAATGTGTTTAAATTTTGTGTGGAATACTACTTATCATTGCACATAAATATACTTGAAAGCACAATCATGTAAATTAAAAATGTTGACAGTAAGTTTTCATTTTTTATTATGTTGAAATTGTATGGAAGAACTTTATGATGTCATAATAAATACTCGACCATATTCTACTTCTTAAGCTATAACGAATACACAAACTTTAATAAATAACAAAATTATATGTAAGAAATAAAAAAGGGGAAAAAATTACAAGGCGTCAAAAAAAAATTACCTTATCAAAGTAATTTAATAAAAAACGGTAACAGACTTCATAACATCTTGAAAAACTACCAAACGTTGAAAAATCACAAATCGCAGCTAAAAATCACGAAATACCTAAATGTTGACTTACTGTAACATTATTCGTGAACTTGACGGCTGAGTAAATCGTAGCCTACTGACATTTGCGCACGTGAGCTTTTGACATTTACCTAAGCTCTTTACTGAGACACCAAAAATCGATACAACTAAATAACCTTTTCTACGAGTACCTAATATTCCGTGTTTTCCAACACGCAACAATAGGGGGTACAAAAGACCCCCTATTGTATTCGATGATATTTTCCACACGTAATATCTTTGCCCTGATTTGTTTATGAGGCCAAAATTATTTATTTTTCGGTTAACTAACCCTTCCATGTTGTCCATTTCCGGAGATAAGGGCGTTGGTACTAAGTTGCGCGAAATACAACTTCCGGTTTCCGGCACACAAGGCTTCTGACATTAAAATTTTAATCATGTTTTTGATAGCCTGAAAAGGTCTGAAATAATTAAAGGTCTTTTTGACTTTTATTAGAAATATTTTTAACAACTTCATGGTTCTTGTATTAAACATTGTATTCAATAAAAAAACACATGTTGAATATGACTACAGATAGCTGAAAAAGTTCCACTTTAGTAATTTCACTTTAAAAATGTACACACACTCAAAAAAGCCACGTAACTTATCCTAATGTTCTTTAAATAAACCTTGGACTCCAAAAGGTCAACGTTTACATTCAACTGGAATATGAAATTAATTTAGTAATGGGATATAATTTAAAGGAGCCTAAAATAACTTTACTTATTAAAAACAAAACAATGGAAAAGGGCAGGTTCAGACGATTCGGATTGACTTTCGGACTCCTCCATAACAAAGATGTGGTTATGAAGTTTGGTTTAATCACCGGTCCCCCTTAGTCTATTTAGTAAGTTATAATTACATTAAATTTGTACTTACTTTCATACTTCCGTTGTGGTTAGCGGTTTAAAAATGAAGGTTGAAAATGAAAGAGCGAAAAAATTACTCCGGAAACTGTTATTTTTACTTTTCAACACTCGGATTATGTTGCTTTAAAAGATTGTATTAATGATAAAATTAAATTTTACTACCTACATTTAATTTTATTTAAAACATGTTTACTTATTAAACGGGATATTTTAATAAGTAAATTGTAAATAAATTCAACGAAATCAAGCCCATTAATAATGTAGACAAACAAATCACAACTGAATTAATTAACAAATTGCAACAAAGAGCATGCGACTCCCGTATTTATGTTCAATAAACAAACTAGTATTTTAAATGTAATAGTCGACTTACCACACCGATAGTGCATTGAACAGCGCGGTCGCAGAGCATTGCCTCGAACGCAACCGTTTTTTAATAAATTCTCGAGTTCCGCACCCACTGGGATTAATCGTCTTACTTTTCTCTCTCGGCCGTAATCCTCACAGGGAATTGTGTGGCCACGATCTACTGTAACCACTACCACTTTATCACACCCGATGAAAACGATGCATCTGACAAAAGATTTAACATGTGAAACCTTACCAGTAACACCCAGATCCTCAACGACCGATAACAACGAAATCGACTTTGGAACGAAATGAAATTCTCGAATTCCAAAGTCATTTATTTAAAGCGCAGAATTCTACATCTTAGTTGAGTAATAGTTTGATTATTTTTACAGTGATAAATCGACTCACTTTTAGGTAATACGAATTTTATACTTGAACGATTTTAAAATCGAATCTCAGCACTGAAATTATATCCAAGTTCAAACAGTGTTCGTGGAAATTCCTGTTATCGCTCGCCAAAATCTCCGCAGGAAACAATTTAAGTTCTGGCCTGTAGTAAGAGCTCAGGTTCCAGAGACGTAAGAAGGGATAGTTGCGAAGTGTACTCTTAGGATTTACTGCATCACTAGTTGCTCGCAGATAACTATCGTCCGTAACGCTTTAACTTATGAAATGGTCCCTTTGTACGGAACGTCTGCGTCTTTGTTGACTGAATGCGAATAATTGCTTTCGTTACTGTTGGAATATGGATAGTGTAGTTTTAACGTAATGGGACAGTTTGTGTTCTTAGTTAATGGCTCCGACGGTCTCTTTGTTGTTATAAAAAACCTTTGAACGTCATTTGGATCACGTGACCGCGTGAACCTATTGTGATATGTTGGTCAAACAAACAACAGGCACGAATATGGCGCGGACAAAAATGAATAACGAAAACACTAGATGAAAATGAAAACAAAGTTATTTGTTGTGTCAGTGAGTCGACAATATTAGGTCGTAGGCAGGGGTTCCCACCTGATGGGTTTACCGTTGGTAACAGGGTTTAGTTGGTGTCACAATCGGCCGCCACTGCGCTGCAGAATTAACCGCCGCGCTCGGACCGCTCTAAATGTCACTCTTATTATCGTCTGACACTTCGGGATTACCTAGGATAAATTGTTTTAACGTTTTGGAAGCGACCATTTCACTTGACGCTGACGTTTGTTATCTTTCCGAATTAAAACTCCACTCGCTCTGAATCTATTTTCATTTGAGTTCTAGCGGACCTTTTCCAACTTTGTTTATCGCGCTTAATTTGGACCCTGTGCGAAGCGAGCGAAGTCAATTTAGCTCGTGTTTGATTGGTTGCAACAATCACTTACGAGCAACACTGTCAACTTTGACGTACGAATGAAGTTTCACGGGAGGCTGGGCTGCACAGTACGTCTGCTAATACCATTTTCCGTTTGGCTAATAAGTTTAGCATGCGCTATTACCAATCCACCGTCGAGCTTGGCGCCAGCCGAGCGCCTCTGCAGCAATCAATTTGTTTCATGTTCGGACGTTTTGATTCTCTGAATTTCACTGGAACACGGCAGGGAGTGTACGCTCGTTGCGGCGTGTCTTCATTTGCAAGTTTATGTTGTTTTGTTTGCATAGTCGTGTAACGTTACCTTTACGAATAAGTGGCGCGTTTAAATTCTAGTAAATACGCATAGAACCCACTTAGATTGCCGTAACTTGCTCTCTAACTTAACGTGGAATAGTCTGATTGTTAAACATCTCACGGCGGATTTTCCATCTCCTAATTGTTATCGATACAAAATCGCAATATGTAAATGATGGGTCGGGCTCTTAGCAGCGGTACGGGGGCCCTGAGGGTCTGGCGGCGCTGCCACTCGACTTCATTGACATTCGGATCACGAACGCCACGAACGATGTCTCCCATCTCGACTCGCTCGCGCCGATTGCATTAATTTTACCATTTTATAAACGATTTAATAGACAATCTTCAGATTTGGCTATTTGCGAATTTGTAGCAGTAAAACTGTTGAACGTTGAACGTTTTATCTCAATATTTCCAAGGAATATTCAATGTTTCAAATGCACGACGACAGATACAATTGGTCGTTTTATCGAAATAAAATTGTGGCCTGCATTCCCTTTTTGTTTAAATTGAACGTTCACTCATTTTTGATGGTCCGAGCGTCGCATAATTTATTCATTAGGGCGCATTTTTCCCGCTAAGTCTCGCTTACGGGGTGAAAATCTCTGAATAATAATAATAATAATAATAATAATAATATTCTACAACTATCACACAACGCCATCTAGTCCCAAGCTAAGCAGAGCTTGTGTTATGGGTACTAGACAACTGATAAACATATTTATATATTTCTAAATACATACATATTATAGATAAATTACACCCAGACACAGAACAAATGATCGTGCTCATCACACAAACATTTGTCCTGGGTGGGAATCGAAGAGATTGATTTGAATAAGAATGCGGTTTGTCATTTTTCGCTGGCTGCCTTCGATATATCCTCGAGAGTATTCAAATCAATCTCTGAACATTTTCAATTTATTTCAGTGTCCTTATCTGTGACAGGCTCTGCGCTGAATTAATCTGAGCGGACTGGGCCTTCCCTCGCCCCGCCCGTGCCTCTCCCCCTCACCGGAAATTAAACGAATTAACGCCATCCAAATGTACATTTTTCACTTTGGGACTCGCGCATCCTATCGATGAATCTCCAGTCTTTTTCATCGGAAAGCAATCGGTGGATCTGTGCGTTTATCTGTCTTCGCTTAGATTGAACAATTGATACGTCAGTGATGTACGTAGAATTGTAAATTGAATTCTCGTTATTGATTCGTCTCCGCTCCATTTATTTGGAAAGCGATTTGATTAAGCGTAGATACACTGTTATGTCTTAACTAAGCGTGGCTGGAATATAATTATATGCGTGTGTAGTGGTAATGAGTAGGGATACACGTTTCGCATACGAATACGTGCGAACCGATCGATTGTCTTCACGTTTATCCTCTTTTAGAGTGGGGTGAGTTTCTATTTTCCTGTTGAGAAGTTTCTATTGTTTCATAAAGGTCGGTATTGTAACATAAAAGCTGGGAATGTGTGCGGTCAATCGCTCAAGCGGTTCAACCCCTATGTATTCCGTAACTTAATGGCGCTGTAAAGCCACGTGCACACCTGCCGCGCTCCGTACAAAGCGATACCCGCTAATTAATTCTGGACTGGCCATTACTACGAATACGATACCTACTATTACGGTGTTGTACCTCGAAAACTGTTCATTATAGTTTTAAGCCATTTAGCCTCAAGTATTTGACAAACATTAAATTAAATCTTAATTAATTGGTGATGATTGATATTCAATTAATGATCTAAATAAAAATAAATACACTTACTTTATAATCATCAATTTAAATCAGAATACGAAATAAAGACAGCTTTCCAATTAACAAAGTGACATCAAAAGTTTAACACTGCCAGTCAAAGCAATAAACAAATATTACCGTGTAGATGAAAATATCAAAGATCGAAATGATTGTTTACATTAAATGGGACGCTGGCACATAATTTAAACTGAGAGCTTTACCGCTCATCCTCTTAACGAGCTCCACTGTCCAATAAATTGCTTCAAACTATGTACATTCTGATTAATAAAACTGATTATGTTTATCGCACGCTTTAAATTTTAAATTCGCCGGCTTATTACTCATTATATTCAAAATGCATTCGTTATCGCACGCAATATCCTGCGAATTGCAAAACGTTTTCCCGATGTGTTGCGGTCCTGCTATATCCGTTTATTTATAAACGTTGCTATGTTGAAAATGCTGAGAATAAAACTTGTGTTTCAATGTACCGGAGGAAGTACAGTAAAACACCTTAAGTGTTATCGTCGGTCGGGAGCAGCTGCCCCGCTAACTAACCGTGATTGCCCCCTCCCGCTCCCCCGGCGTGTATCATTTTTTCAACCCTCTCGGAGGACCGGCTCAACGTCGTCTTGAGATTGCTATACTTAGCATTAAATTGTGAGGCTCTTAAAGGGCATTTCGCGTGGATTACGCGGGGTGCGCCGTCTTTTTTTTTCATTGCTCCCGTCTAGATTGCGAGCGCTTAGCTGCTTTGTAAATACCTTAAAGGTATCGGTTGGCATAAACTGGCCCCGGATCCGTGTTGACGTTAATGAGCCGTCCCTTTCGCTATCTCGGAGACGTACGGTTATAACGGTTGAAATTCGCGATACTTAGGAATTATCTCGGCCCGGGCCTTTTTTCGCTTACAATTTTTGCAAACTCCCATTTAGGGAAATCAGTTCTGTAATGGGGTAGCCGGTTTCATATTCGACAACATAATGCCCTCTCATCAAGTAAATTATGACTTTAATCTCATAGAAAGTTCCGCTGAGAATTTACCCGACTTTACTTTTAAACTTCTCCCTCTCTGGCATTCAGCGCTCGGTGATTTATGAAAACTAGAAAATTCTGAAGTGTATAAAGTATTTTTCATTGCTTCAACTAACTTTGTTGTCATGGTTAAAAGAGTTTCAATATTTAAATAATGTAAAATAATAATATTGTATGCTCTCGGACTGAGGTGACAAACTAATATTGCGAGTTTGTGTATTTAATTTACATGCATTCCAACTTCATTTTGCAACTACTGACTTTTTTGTAGAAAAACAAAAATGTTTTGGTGCTAAAACTAGATTACGCAAACACATTACACTAGAATTTTTATAGTTCATGAAAATCACTGTGCTTTTTGTTTGGCTCTGAGTAGCTCACACGTGTGAGCCACGCGATCGTACCAGGCAGAGCTCGTCTGCGATCGAACATTAACATCGGCCTATTTATTTCGTACGGAGCTCTTTAGACTTATTTACTCCTCTTATATCGTCTATTTGGGAAGATAAAAGAAGTTAATTTTATAAATGGCCCATTCCCGTATAGGTAGGTAATCTTGCGTCGGCGGCGTTATCGGGGTCCAATCGGCCAAAGACAGATAGCGCGGTCGACACGCGAACGGCGATTGATTAGCCGAGCCCGCACTACCCTGACGGGTTAATAAAGCCTCCTGCTGCCCGCTGATTGCCTTGTAAGCTACCCATTCTGCTTTCCACCCGAATTCCATGAATCGATTACTTTATGCAATCCATCATATTACAGAGAAATTGGGAGCATCGGAGAAACGGAATTAAAGTCCGGACACGAGTTTCGAAATTGAATATTCGCAGGAGTATGCGGCGCTGTGTGTGACTTTGCTCCGTGCTTAGATACAGAGTTATGAAAGAGCTGGGAAAAATATCGTCAGTTTAATCTGTGCAGCTGCAAATTAATGAGTGTGCGAGTGATGTGTCGTAATTAATGGCGCCCTGTGTATCTATTTACAGCTAGAACATTGAGACGGGTGACATTGGCAACCAGTGCAGCTAAAGTATCGCACACTATTATTTACAGGCGATCATTTCGTCGAATAAACCTCCCACATGAAAATAAAAATAAAGCTTGTTTCTAGTCTGGTGAGCAATTAACGTTAGGGTGTACATTATGACAGAAAAGGTACATATACGTACGTCCCCGTCGTTACGCCCTCTGGATCATAAGTCTCACTAGTTCGTCGCCCCGTATTTTCTATGCCATTGTTTGACTAAGCTTCAATCACGTTCATCGACTTATTGGATTAGACTTAGAGTAACTGAGCAAAACTTTAGTGAATAATGTTTATATAGACTACTGAGTGAGTAGTCATAACAAACAAGTATCCGATTCAGATTAACAATCAACTTTCACGGGTGGCGTGGGATTAGGCAGGACGAAAACAACGGTTCTGTTTTAGCGTACAAAACTTTACTCCTGTTTGTGGTGTAAATTAATCAAAGTATATCGTATTGTATAGTAGGTGATTATAAAGCGGGCGGGTGACAGCGGGTGGGGGAGGTGCCTCGTCCGGCACAAGTTTGGCCAACAATTCTGGTCCGCGGATCGGATTAGGCTGCGGGGCTGCTCGCGGTCACTAGCAGGTCTCATGAACACGGTATACGTTTCACAAAGTTCTTCCCGGCAGCGGAATTAGAAAGTCACTCACCACCAACAAATCTGGATTTACTTGGCGCTCTGGAAATGACATTTTTAAAGTCCCGTCTCAACGTCGGTCGGTCCGCACGAGCTGCGCGCATTAGCCGAAGGCGGGATGGGATTCGCGCGTTGCGTGGGATTATGCAACAAAAAACGTGCGTTAAATCAACCCTTTTTTTGAAGGGGCGAGTCGATGTGACGTGGAGTTTCTTCCGCCAAACTGCCGCGGCCTTGCGAGCGACGCGGGCTCGCAGCCTAATTGTTTGACGAAAATAAATGATTCCCAAAATAAAAATAAACGAGAGTTTCGCGTTTCGAATTAATTTTTAACGTTACGTTGCCTTTCACTTTTACGTCGTAGAGTAGCTTAATCGAGAACACAATGACACAAAACCATTACGTTTCTTATCAACATCTGCTACGAAAAAAGTCTGGCATACTAACTTAATCTCATTGGGGTTACACGAGGAATAATTCGTTTCCATACATTTTTGATAAACTCTGAGACGAAGTGGAGTAAAACAAACTTTTTTAATTTGTCCGTTGACAATAAAATGTATTAAATGTTTCGTTCGCTGGTTAAGTGTTTAAAATTACAAAGAAAGATGGCGGTACTTAATAAAGCGATAACTTGTAGGAGTGGACAGATAGAGGACACAAAAAAATATAATTACCTTGTATATGTGTAAACATTAAACCGGTTCTAACCGTGATTGTTCGCACGCACGCCAACGCCCCCTGTCGAATATGGGTCAGAGCCTTTACCCTGAGTCTACGTTTATTATTTACGTTAGTGAGTCGGCATAATTCTATCATGTTAGTCACTTAATCGCTTGAACTTCAGTGCTCCTTACTGAAAAAATATTAAAACCATTAATTATAATGTTCAGAGGCGAGGGCGTTCACTCAAACATTAACGAACGTAAAAATTGCTTTTATAGATATGACTACTCAGTTTTAAATTAGGGGGAATGATAAATGGATACGTGAAAGAATATGTATGTATACAATTAAACTGTCTGAGCGTCTGTTTGATTTGAATTAACTTTAGTATTATTTTTTCTTCTTTTAGGAAAATAAATGAAAGCTTTAAATTGTTCCTAAATCCAGCCCATCGCATCTCTCTTCCGGTCTCTGCCAAACTGCACTATAACATCCGGTTCTTTTACAACCACGTCCAGCAAAAATTTTAAAAAGCTCTATGCTGCGTAAAGTTTTGATAAAAGGTTTGAAAGCATTAATGGATTAAATTTTACTTTTTCACGTGGATTTTTAGATTTTACGAAGTCTGCATGACTTCCGAAATTGTTTTAGGGTGCGGTAACAAAAGCGGAAAAGTTAAAACACAACAGTAACAGCAAAAATTTTAAATTTTTTACACACAGGTTTTTGACGAAGAATGACTTCCTCATTCCGATTTTTAGCCTGTACGTTAACAAATAAAATCACTAACCCGAACAAAAGGTGGCAATTCCTTTGACAATATTTGAGTGATCATAACATACGTCACAAATGATGATTATGATCACCACGTAACACCACTACCATAATGAAGTCGTTTCGAACTACTAAGGCCCTCAAAACTACCTTCAAAGCTTCGAAATTACAATAATACCAGTGATTACGACGCATAAAGATAAAATTTACACACTCAACCTCAATAACCACATTATTTCGTCGAACAATCTAGAGTTTCGCAAGCGCAATATTTATCCAAGTAGGTCCCCGTAGGTCTGCCATGAGCCCTGTGGAGTCACGCGAGGTTAATCAGTCTTCATTTCCTATCTATCACAATACCGGTGAAGTCCGCGGTTGGAACCTCCTAGTGTAAAGCATTACCTACTATCAGGCGACTAGCTTCTTGAAAAATGATATTCCACCACACCTTGGCGTTGTCTCCTCGCAATAATTCAATGTTCGTTTTTATTTATAAACGTTAACAGTTCGCGTGCCTACTTTTCACCTTTCTTTTATTTTACTAATGTACTTTCTTTCTTTTGATTCCAGGTATGTATCGCGATAGATACGTGAGTAATGCTTTCATTAGTCCGTGACGACACACCTCAGTAATATAACGTTTTTACCCGTAATTTTACCCAGGATGTTTATGAACAGCAAAATGAAATTACGTTTGACAAATTTTTACATGTTTGAATTAAAATTTTGCGGCCGTTTGATGTGTTTGTCAAACAATTTGGGCGCTTGACGTGTTGCGGGAAAGGATTGAAGGTTCTTTTTTTTCATTAAATGCTTTTATTAATACACGCTGTGTGCCTGAAACTGGTCGTAAGGCCGAGTTTTTGGTAAACAAACCATTTATAATCCTTTAAAATTATTTGCCGCCCGTATCGAACATGAAGCAATAAAACAATATGGGTCGGCTCAAAACATCATGTGTAATACTTTCAAGGATTTCCCATTTAAGTATATTTCATTTCGCATGGATAAGTTCGTATTTGCGAATCAATATAACTCTCATCTTACAAGAAACCCCGGCACGATTCGAGTACCCATTGTTGAACAAAACGTAATTTACGTATCTCGTTATTTCCGAGAAGTGTTTTCCGAACGCGATACTAGATTGTTTAAAAAAGAAATAGCTCTGAGCGCTAAGAGCACCCATTAAATCACTTTATTGTTGTTTAATTCGAACAAAGCTAGTTTCAACAAATTCTTTCAACCCTACTCGCTGTACGTAATTTAAATGGGATGAAACTGTGAGGGCAACGTCGTACATGGAAAAACAATAGAATAGTTATCCCGGTCTCTCCAACTTAGTCGGGGGCGGATGATGTGAATTTTAATTACATTTTTATGATAGGAGCGTAGTGGAGTACGTACTAGAGGCGAGACCCCCGTCATTCAAGCTGACTCTTCCGTTCACACATAAAACCGCAACCCCGACTTAAAAGCGTCATTGAGACGAACACAATCCAGCCACTAGTCTGTCGGATGCGATCGATCCTACCCACCTTTTGATATGAAAATGGAAAGTGCAGTTTAATAACACTTGGATAGTTTTATGTTACATAGATTGAAGAAAACCTTAAAATATATATTATTATAGCTCCTTACCCGATAGAAGCATATAAGAGATTTTATGCTTCAAGCTACTCACTATCCAAATTCTTCGATAAATCTGTTTGCAACAGTTTTCTTCACGACATCGTCGGTATAATCTATTCGTGTACGCAGATACTGTGGAGTTAAGCTCTGATTTATTGGCTGCATACTGTAGAAAACTTCAAAATAATATTTAGAAGCCATAAATTTTGTTAAAATTTATAAAATTGCAAAGAATTCCTTTCGGTAAGAATCTACTTACTTATCTAAGTTTCGAGAATATAATGCCGGAACGATTGAATATGATATCGGGCCATATTTCACTTAAAGATATACGAGATGGTTGTAAAATCCGAGATTCTATGTGCAAGCGGCCATTTATATCTTATTTCGTCCATTCGATTTTACGTCCGAATGTTTTACGTTCGCACGGACAGATGTGTTGGCGATGCAAATAAGCGATATTTTCCGGTAAATCGCTACGGTTTATGCGAGATCGACAATGGACCCTGGGTCCCTCATTCACATTACGGAAAACAAGAGAATTTCTTGGGAACGCATTAGTCTTCGTGTGTCATCTATTCAGTGCCAAACGTGTGTACATACGTGGAGTGCCCAAACCGCTGTTCGCATAAATCAAACATCACCGGAATTAAGCGCGTCGGAAGAGCAAACCGAAAAACAAATCATTTTGTAGGCACCGACGATCACAAAAATATAATAAATAGAAAAAAAAATTAAGCGTTAAAATGAAAACCGACAACAACAATGAAACGTGGCTTTCCATAAATAACGGTGCAGGCTTTCGTTACGGATGTGGGTAGATTTTGAGAGTTTATATAGCCGCCGAAGCGTGGCCGGTAAACAACGAGAGAAATTTGAATTATGAGATTTAACATTGAAATTGCTTGCTTCTGTTTTATTGTATAAAGATTTTGCCTTTGGAAATATTAGGAAGGGTCCTGCGGGCGTTCCGCCGATACCAATATATTGACCGAGGAGAATTAGTATGCCCACCGCGCTCTTGTTTTTGCTCGGTAAATTTTTGCAAAAAGGGAAATAATGATATCATAAGTCAAGGGGAGATAACCTAAGCGTGCCGTATTGTTTATCACGTCTCAATTGAGATTTTTCGCTTTACAATGAAGGTTGATGATATTATTAATTTCGCGTCTCTAAAACATTGCTATCTGATGTTCCGTTGATCCGAGGATAAGCGTTGTGTTTTTATTAATCTACAGGCATTTCGGTTTATTGACGTCAGGTTAATAGGCCGCAAGTAATCGTCGAGCTCACTTCCTAAATGTAGAAGCTTTATGCGAAGATGACAATGGCTTTATGAATTTTTAGCACGTAATCGGTTTACCTTGAGTTCGGGCAGACAATGAGGGTTCATAGCGTATGCGTGCGACCGGATGCGAGTCGCGTGGAGAGGCCGGTCCTTCATACATAGTTGAGTGGGACACCCTCGCAGTGAATTTAAAATTCACCCCGTAACGACGGGAAAATGAGGCCCGCTGTTTGGACGATGATCGTGATACAGAACGTTACACAACATCGGAAAGGTGTCGTATCTTATCTGTGCGCCCCGTAAATCCGCCATGTTTCTTGTGTTACTCTTTATGTGTCCCCGACGGGCAATAATAATCTGCATTGTCGTTTACATGGACGATATTTTTTCATTGGTCGCAAAAACATCGGTACGTAGAGCTCGCGGCGCTTAATATCGCGCGTTATTACAAATATTTTTTGTTGCTCACGATATGTTTGTTGCACAGTGGCGTTTACATTACTTTATTATCAGATTTACGTCTGTTAAAAAATAGGAGGTGTTTTATCTATGTTATGCAGGTAGAACTAACTGTCACGCTGGTCATAAAATACAGGATATTTTCAGAGTATATCGTACACCACTGAAAACTCGTAGTCAGCATCTCAGCTCTCTCGAGAGAATAAAAATATAAACAAGATAGGATCCTTCCATTCTCAGACCTATTGTATTAAAAAGGTCGATGAAAATTTATAAGCAGAGAATGAGCTCACAAAATGATATAAGCTGATAATCCGGTTGAAAATCGATTGCGCCACAACAAAAGAAACGGCGAACAGAATGGAAAGATTTTAAAAAAAAGTTGGAAACTACACGAAACGATTACGGGCGATCGTTTCGATCGTCACGAGCCGCGCACGGGGGCGATCCGGGAAGATAGCCGCAACATAATATTACCGCTATACCCGTATCCGGCTCTTATCTTTTGTACGGTGAGCGCTGCATTTGATCCAATTTGCCAATACAATCGGATCCCGGGTATTGCAATGGCATTATCTCCGACAGTCGTGGGCCGCGCGGTCTCTAATGCGATCTCTACTAAGAACTTTCGTTTGCTTCCACCGCCTACCACCACTTACCTACAGCTCCCCCCCTCTCCTATTGACAATTAGTTACATCTACTAAAACGGGGATCTATTTCTACTGGTACACTTTCAAATGGAATTTATTTAGTTTTAGATAGAAATGTAAAGAGCTTACCTTTTTCGTTGCGTGTTTTATGAAGGTATTTTAGGTTAAATGACAATGTAAACTACAAAGGCATCACAATAATGTAAAACATATTTGACTTTCCGACGTTTACTTTAATAATAAACTTATTTACGTCCAAGTTGCCTCATGTTATTCAAAACATACTTACATATGTAAATTATACTAAAACGCACATAATCACAAAAGTAGACATGTACCGTAACGCGACCGACACAAATAAAATATTCAATTCCAAATCCCAGCGACAGACCCGACATAACCCCTATAATTCCGTAAAAAAAGTTCCGACGTTAAAAAATGTAAATCTTTTGCCGGCCAAATACACGCATAATAATTTGGAATCCAATCGGCTGGCCCGCCTCGGCGCCCTGGGAAATCCTTCAAGGTGAGAGGGCGCCGGACAGTGGAAAATCTTCCCCTCTTCCCTCCCTGATAAGATTGTCCAGTGCAACTCCCAAAACGCAGAGGGATTGAAAACTTCTACCGAAACGAAACCGAACATAGTATCCTAAGGGATCAATACGTTCGGAAATATAATATCTGGATAGTTCGCGCTCGACTTGAGATTCTGACTTTTTGCAATATTTTTTTTTCTGCTATATTAGTTTAGTACACCGCCTACCCTCGGCGCTGAGTTGTTTGAAATACAACCTCGCAATATGGCCGAAACAATTTTGTTGAGAATTAAAGTACAAGAAACAGTTCTTATTATAATAAATATCAGGTAAAACTTGTTTTAATGTTCGGGAATCTCTTGAACGCTGAAAAATATGCAAAAATATTCGGAACTTTTTAACTATAATGGAATTTATTTGAAATCTTACTCGTAGAACAGTTTCTTTTCTTAAAAGTTTGAGTAAGGGGGGTATTATTTGTACAGTGGTGTGCTAACTTAATTTGTTGGTACTGTGGTAATACGTTGAGTACGTCGTCCGACGTTGTTATGTCGTCGCACTGTCACTGTATACCTCTGAGACGTAAATAAGTGGGTTTGCGAATTTTTCCTGGTAAAGTTGAGCGGTTGTTTACACTGAAAGCGGAGTCGTTTACTTTGGGGGCTGGGGACGGGGATCACTAACGTAATTAGCGCAGTTTGTCGCCGTCTGTACCGGCGTCAACTAACTTCATCTTCAGAAAAATGTATTGAAACAATCAGAACTTATTAGTGCAGTGCTCCCACAGGCGGGGAGTGAGAGCGCTCGAATTGAAAGCAAATCGAATTTCAATTGTCTTTGTAGTCTCCCCATCTCCCGTCAATTGTTTCACAAAGTTCTTTACGGATATTCAAGTCTGCGACGCTCACGCACTTATCTTTAATATTCAATAGTAGCTTTAATAATACTGCAGTAATTAAAAGAGAGCTTAGGATAGAAGTAGCTCGATATTATATTTAGCTCCATTTATAGAATTTTCAAATAAAAACATTTATTTTCTGACTTGTAATATCATGTATTACATCTCTCTTTTGAGATCAAAGCGCGAGCGTAAAATCAATTTATCCGTTATCAACGGAAACCGAAAAATCAAAGCACGTTGCATTACGCACAAATGGTTACAGAACCACATCGATAACATACGGCTAAGTTTATTTCTGCTAGAGAGAGACATTCGATTATACCCTTGAACGTTTCTAATTTCCTGGTACTCGAATGTGGTTAACGCAATTTCCGAGACTATGTATAAGGTACCTGGGGACGACCGGGGCTCTCTTTTGGGACCATTATCGTAAAATCAAATAAAGACTCTTTTCAAATTATACGATTGAGACGAACTGTCAATAGATATGGTATTTATTTAAGTGGGTTGGTATAGGTCTGATAATATTGACATGTAAGTAGTAGCTTGATAGTCGCTCTGTGTACTGATTATATTCAGTTGAAGTTAGGCTAGATGTTAGTTAAGCATGGTTAAAATTGTTCGTCCAAACAGCTCTTCTTTGACGTTAATATTCCAGTACGGGCCAAAGGCCCATACTTATACTTAGTTAATTTCAACAGTTGCACTGATACTGAACCCATTTTAAGTGAGTAAAACATATGTATAAGTATGTTTAACTCACTTAAAATGGAATGCAAATAAAGGCAAAAAGGTCCTTTTGATTTAAACGTGTTCTCCTTATTATTCGTCAGACAGTCTATTAAAAGACTGAATACCTACTTTAACAAAACATTTTCTGTACAAATGCTTGTATTCAATAAAGCAATATTCTCTTTATTAAGACCTAAAACATAAAATAAATACCAAGACACAAATTCTACATACCAACATTCTCAACTAAAGAATATTGACATAGCTAAGAATAAAATAAAAAGATATACATAAATATTTGACAGTTCGCTACCAGGGAAAATGTTTCTTACAAAATGATTGACAATATACAGAGCTTTTGTCGAGTTACGCCTCCAAAATCTCAAATGTAGTTATCTTATATTGAAGAAAAGTTTTCCATAACGCGTCAATGTTTTTCCACATTTACGTATTCGAAACCTTCCAGAATGTATTTGTAATATTCTGGAAAGGCTATCTACTAGGTACATTAAGATAGATGCTACGCCGTAGCAGACTATGGCTACGGCGTAGTGTAGTGATTCCAATGTACATTCGGTAGACACAGCTGATTGACTAACGTAGCTTGGTTACGGCCGGCGAAATGGCTACGTGGCTACGCAATCTGCTACGAGAAATATTACATCGAGAGTTGCTAGCCTAAAAACGTACCTTTGTAGTATTTATGTGAAATATACGAGTTCAAGTACTATTTACTAAATGTAAATTGTAATAAATTATGATCACATTTAGATTTATTTTTCAATCACGTTATAAAATCATAACTGTTATTGGAATGTTTTATAGGGGCGTACTAAAAGGAAAGAGGGTTCCGAATTTTTCTTTTTTTTTTGCATACACCCTCACGTCAGGAGACATTTTTTTAATTTTCAAATTCACTCGACTGAATCGACGGTGGCACTCTTCGTATTCGTCGTCATTTATCATTAGCTTCATTTATTTTTGTGCCTCGAGGAGATATGATTTATCACACCAAGGCTACGAACGTAGGTCTGTTTTTGCTGCGCCGCGAAGATATTAATCGTTATCGTGCGCGTGCCACCAGTCGTTTGTTTTCGTTACACTGGCACAACCCATTAATTATCAATGAACGTCCGGCGGCACTATGATGAAGGTACCGCTATGTCCCAAGCTTTTCCAGGTGACAGGCGCCTCGCTATCAACCCTTTTTAAGCCTCAGCATTTAACGCCGAGTGTCTGATGTCATAAAAGTGTCCGAACCGGGAACGTGCCGCGGACGTTAAATTCGTGATTAAATTGTACCGAACGGCCCGCTTTCCGGCGTAATAAAAAAATAAAGATCATCTTCTGCCGCATTATAAAATGAGGCTTTATTTTCAATGAATATATTAGGCAAATTCTTTAGAAAATGTTATTCGTGATTATTTTTTATTACTTCTGTTTTTTTCGGTAATTTTGTATTTTCTGCGAATTTTTCAAGGCTCTTTAATACTTCCTTAAACTTTTCCCTTTCGTAATAATACTGGTTTAATCAGATAATCTTCCTCTGTAATTCTCCAAGCAGCGAGGCAGCCATTATTTCAACTATGTACAACTTAATAAAATTTATGGTATATTTCTAAACCAAAAACAGCAATTTCAAAACTAATAAATTAACCCAAACTGCCTATAAACACTGCTAAAGAAGTAGTACCTATAGGTATCACTTGCCGAAAATTGTTTTCTAATTTCTCTTCGGGCAGTGCTGCCATCTGGCGTGGCACGTCGTCCGCCATGACATATTGATAGATGGCGCTAGTCATACGCCTGATTGATCGTTGACGTCTCTGCGAGTCTGGCGTTCCTATCGTGGCTTCACTATACATACAGACTGAAAATTAATGCCATAAAATATGTGCTCACATATTGGCTGAATTTGAGAGCATGCAATTTTTGGGAACTTTGAATGAGGGCTTCAAAAGTTGGACAGGATGAAAACTTTTTTGATAACTCTGTTATGACATGTAATTACATAGCTTGTGATTTGTGATGACTATACTGATTGTAGAGCAGTGGTGGCCCAGTGGTATCGGCCCTGAATTACGAGTTGTACGTCGTGGGTTCGAACCCAGCCTGGCGCATTACTTTGTATAATTTATTTCATCACCACTGCTCTCAAAACGGTGAAGGAAAACATCGTAAGGAAACCGGCATGTCCTAAAACCATCAAATTCAAAGACATGTTACATCTACCAACCCGCACTGGGCCCGCGTGGTGGATTACGGCCCACTCCCTCTCACAGAGAGGAGACCTGTGTCCCAACAGTGGGAACATTGAAGGCTGATGATGATGATACTGACTGTAACATTTTGTTATCTTACTTATGTTATAAATGTGAAAGGTTGTGAAGACGGATGGTTGGATGGATGTTTAGTTTACTCTTTCACGCAAAAACTATTTAACGGATTTGGATAAAATTTAGTAGACAGATAGTTAAAA